>CM066040.1:51078241-51678241 GCA_033557465.1 Ichthyophis bannanicus
CTGACGGAGTCCGCGCGGGAACGCTTCCCAGCGTCCAATCAGAAAGCTTTTGGAAGCATCCCAACACGCCTGCGTGCTGCCTTCCCGCCTTCCCAACTGCCTCTCCTCAGTTAAGTTTTATAGCTGAGACAAACAGAGAGAGAGCAAGGAAGGGAAAGATAGAGATAGAGAAAAAGCAACTCCTAGGGGAGGTGGGTGGGTTGTGAAGACTTATTCCTGCTGTTCCCAGCGATCACCTGTTACAGGTAAGTAACTGTGCTATCTCCAGGAACAAGCAGGAATGAGTCTTCACATATGGGGACTCCCAAGCTCAGGTGCCCAGAGGGAGTCCTAGCATGTTGCAAGCCTAGAACGAGCCATGCTATTCCTCAGGACCTCAGGCATCCTGGGGATGGAGCGTAGGAGTTGAATACAGAAAAGGAGCTGTGGAATAGCTGGCTAGAACAGGGCTTCAAAAGGGGAAGACCCTGTACAGAGGGCATTTAGTAGTATAATATTGAAATCTGGGCCTCCCTTGTTGGCATTGCACAAGTCCACTGAGCTACATATGGATCTGTTAGAAGAGCCAGTGAATGTGCTCAAGGGGTACCTCACTGAGAAGTAGAGGTAATAAAGTAGAACAAAAACAAGTGGAGGTCAGAACCCTTCAGGGTGAGAAATAGCCCCAGGGGAAAAACTGGGGTAGTATAAGAAGTAGAGCTTCAGCGGAGACGCAGAAGGTACTATGAAAGAAAGCTTAAGCTGTTTTGGTCCAAAAACAGTACAAACCTTGGACCAAGAGAAAAAATGAGTCTGACCTAACTGGACTGGGGTTGGAATCAGTCCATGTAGGGGAGAAAGGGTATGGAGACCCTTGTATCTGATAAGAAAGTAAGGACAGACTCAGGAGCGCTAAGCTTTAGAGTAATTGAAGCTCCGCAATGTCTTTCCTAAATGGGGTCAAGTAGGAAAGAAAAAAGGTACATGGAGAGCTTCAGGAGTACCTAACCTGAAAGGTTATGGTAAGGAAAAAATTTGTTAATTACCACAGGAAGTGGTTATAGCTGTAGCCCTCTAAGAATGCTGGCACAGCATTGATAGAGGTAGTGCCCATCTGTCAGGCTTATATAGGGATATCTGAACCTGACAGACAGATAGATAAGTAGATGGATACAGATCTATCTAAAAATATATCTCATTATAACGATAAACATATATGTATAGCTATATATATGAATATGTATATATATATATGTATTTAAATATATACACCTAGAGGGTATATAGTGTCACAGAGCAGACTCTCTAGAGCCCCCTGTGGTGCTAAAAAACACTACTCCTCAAGTAAACACTGACGTAGGGAGAGAGCACATGACACAAGGGTATCAGAATGAGTATAAGGGAATGAGGTCACAAACCTGGAATTATCACCCAGCCAGTAGGGAAGCAAGGAAGGTCCCACCTGACCCCAATAGGCTAGGGTGTGGTGCAGCTGGGGATTACGTAAATAATCAGCACAGCTCACAAGAGGAGCTACGGGGGAAGGCAGAGAGAGCCGAAGGAGCTAGGAGAGGAGCTGAGGAACCTCAGAGACGAAGGAGATATCCAGACTGGGAAGGATACAGATATCCCAGGTCTCCACAGCAAGGCAGGCACTGGCTGAATGAAAGTCTGAGTGAGTCTGATGAACATTTAAGTGAAATAAGTGAGCAGCTGAATTCAGACAGGGACAGTGTATGCAGCAGCCTTGATAGAAGCTATGCCTTAAGACACAAGCAACAAGCTAGGAAAAGCTATTCTGAACCAGATAGGAGAAATGCTAAGCTGAGCTATGAGAGGCATTTGTATGAAAGACAAAAGCCTTATAATGCTAATTTAAGGAAAGCAGGAAAGCTCCAGAATCTGGGTTACAAACAGAATAGGGAACAAAGCTTGTTACCTTTGGGAGAGAATCCTTCAGAGGAATATAGTTGGCACAAGCCTTCACAGAAACTGCCGTTGGAGACAACAGCTGTTTACAAAGCTCCTGTTAAAACAAAACCCCGTGCAAAGGTTCCACTCTCTGATAGCTGGGCAGCTGACTGCTTTACTCTGCCTAATTACCAGAGGCAGAGGAAAGGCTCCTGGCTAAGCAACTCAAGAGAATACGGTAAAGCCAAACAGATACCTGCTATAGAAAGACAAGTACGTCACAAGCTGGAAAGTTTGTTAAGCAAGTTACCTCAGAAGAGAAGTAACGAAGCCTCTGTATCTGACAGTGTTCCCATGCAATGTGAGCCTTATGAAATTGAGGACAACGCTGAATTGCCTGTTGAACAAATGGACTGTAGTTTTATAATAGCTGACCATATAGAGTCTCTCAGATAGAAGGCTGAACTATTCCTGAGAAGCCTTCATCTGGAAAGCTGACAAGCTGTATTTCTGTTTCATTCCTATTTTTGTTTGCTGAAAGGTAAAGCTATTTTTGTTATAGTTCTTTTGTTTACCCGAGAAGGGTTATGTTTATTTGACTGTTATACTTTTGGAAAAGAATCCTACGGGACGGGGAATAAAACCCAGTTAAACCGATTTCGGTGTCACAACTTCTTTACCTACTGGCAAGGACTATAAGTATTGAAAAGGCCAGTAGTTTACACCCGGGTGCAGTACCAACTGTGACCATCAGGAGGCGCTGCACAGCAAAGGGGTGACAATAGGCATATAACTATAAGAGATATGTATGGGCAGAAGAAACACCGACAGATATAGATAAGTATATATATGTATCTATCTATCTATATATATATATATATATATATACCTATATGAATAGGCAGGCATATAGACACATGTCTCCAGGTATAAGGGTGGAGAGATGTCCATAAAACCTCATCCCCCCTAGGGATATAGGGAGAGAGAAAGATTTATCTGATAGCAAGAAGGTTGATACCTGCTTGAATAGATACATAGAGAATCCTCTTTTCCTGGTTATGACTGGCAGAGTCAGAGGAGAGGTCTCCCTGACAAGAAGTAGTCTGAATTCTTTGCAGAATTTGAGCTCTTGAATAACCAGGATGGCCTACGTGAAAATGGCAGAGGATAACTTCAGTCTGCAGACAGGAAGTCCAGGTATCTCCAGAATTGCAGTATGGAGAATGGAGAGAGGACGCCTCTGGAGGAAGATACCCTAGTGACCCGCCTATGAGAGCAAGAAGGGTATTAGGCGTCCTCTAGCTGCCATTGAAGAAATTGACCTCTGGCGAGAAGACCCAAGGAGATAAGGGCCAAGCTAGGGATTTGGCCCTCCTTAAGTCTTTCTCGCAATGAAAGGCCTGAGGCGTATGCCTCAAAAGAGATTTAAGATGAGATGGTAAGGGTAGGGAATACCTGCCAGACATGAACATGACTGGGGGAGCCCCCTCTAACCATCTGGGGTTATCTGCTAGGCAAGATACTAATGCTCTCTAGCAAGGCCCCATAGTGCAAAGCTACTCTGTAGAGATGCAGAGAGCATGTTGCAGGTTGGTTAGAAGAAAAAACTGGCTGTGAAAAGCCAGCAGGTAACCAGCTATTCTGCCAAGGACAAAGGGGCGAAGAATAGAAGTTAACCAACCAGACTGTGATAATCCCTGGTTCTGTAGAGAAACAAAACCAGTGACTTAACCACTAGGAATTGCTGTATCTGCAGCAACTACCAGAGCAGTATTGAAAAGTTCTTTTCCCTGCTCCTTTTTTAGACTGGGAAAAAGAAACAACAGACATGATAGGAGTCCCTATTGTCTGATGAGCTGCTCTAAGGTAAGAAGGGGGGGGGAAGACATCTCCAGAAGGGAGAATCCCCCGGTAGAACAGGTAGAGGACCATAGGGGCTTACCTGTTTAAAGAGCCACTCTTACACGCAAATGTTGTAGAGTAAGAGGGAGGCAAGACAGAGTTGCAAGAGACCGACTATGGAGGAGGTCTCGGATAGATGAGATGAAACATGCCAGTACAAGGAAACAACTGTCTATTGATAGTTGCTACCTCTCTTTCCTCCAAGAGGAAGAGGAAAATCTATTGATTATGGGCATGATCATCATAAAGACTCTTAGAGTTAGAGAAAGATGTCTCATGAAGAGATATCTAGGTAGGTTAGGATGAAAATTAGTGCAGATACTTCAAGTGAAAAGAAGCAGACTGCTATCCTAACCCCCAACCAAAAGGGACAATGATCTATTTGAAACCCTGCGAATGCTGGGTTTGTTGACCCTGTTGAGGTTGTGGATTCTTCAGAACAGGGCGATGTTTCCCTTGTTTGGGAACATCTGAATGATGGGCAGATGATGGGTAAAACCTTCTCCCCCTAGGGGAAGAAAGTTTGGTAGGACATTTCCTACCTACTGGGAAAGAAGAAGGCGTAGGACAGCCTCTGGAAAAAGGAAAGTCAGTGGATAACTGAGTAACCTGAAGTAAAGACTCCTTGTTGAAGAGATTTTCTCCAGTGCAAGGAGTATTTCCCAGTCTTTCTTGTGCCCATTTGTCCAAGTCTGAAGCTTGAAACCAGGCTCTACGTCGTGCCCCTATAGCTATAGCAGAAGTCCTGCTAACAGACTCAAAGGAGTCTAGGGTAGCACGAGTAAGAAACCTAGAGATATTTTGAGTATGACTAACCAGTGAGGAATAGTCTGTACATCTGGGCTCTTGATGAAAAGGAGTCAAAAGATGTAATTGCTTTGTGACCTCCTCAAGAGATAGACCCATATAAAAAATATATGAGAGAATTCTTGCTGAAAGCATGGATGTCTGGAAGGTTTGACGTCCAAAGGCATCTAGTGTCTTAGACTCACAACCTGGCAGACAAGAAGAGTGCTTTTTATTACTCTTCACTCGCCTCATTGCTGATTCTACCACAATGGAATGATGAGGAAATTGAGTCTTTTGAAACCCTGGAGAGGGGGGCACCTGATATAGAAGATCAGATGCTCTAGAAGGTGGGGGTACCTTTAAAGGAGCTGCCCACATTCGTAGAAGGAGATCCTGCAAAGAATGATGCAAAGGAAACATTATGTTCTCCTTTGCTTTGTTAGGAACAGAGAGGTATTCTGTATTCCCATGTGTAGGATCTTGTCCAGGAATAGGAATGGCAAGTGATTTTGCCATATCCAGGAGGAAAGTCTGGAAAGAAGGGTCACCAGAGGGAACTTCCCTTAGATAGGCTAGATCTGATGAAGAACTAGCGTTGGCACCGAGGGATCTATCTAAGTATATAGGAATAGAAGATCCTGAATGATGCAGTATGGGATCCTTAAATGGTGGTCGCTGGTACTGCAGATCAGGACCAGCGACGGTCGGTAACATGTCGTCCATGCTAGGGATCGATTCCAAACTCAGCATAGAGGGAAGCGAGCCTGACGAGAAAAGCATGGAAGGTACCGACAACAAAGGTAGAGTGGATATCGGTACCGACTTCGGTACCGTATCTGATATCGGTGGATGAAGGTCAGCCGGTGGCAACTCTAACGGTGTCGGAGGAACCAAGAGTTGCGGATCCGAAGTATGGGAACCGAGCCTTCGGTACTGACGGGAGTCGATACCAAGGCAAGTCGGTACCCAGTCCTCCAGACTGGAGATCGATTCCAGACTTGGCATCGAAGGAAGCAAGTCTATTGATGCACGTCTGGAGGGTACCGACGTCGGTACTAGTATCGGTGTCGGTACCGATACTGGAAAGTCGGTCTGAAGCGTATCCACCAGGCCCGTAGGTACCGAGGACACCAGACGACGATCCTTGGTGAGGAATGTTTTATCCAGCACCATTGCCGATGCCGGGGTATCGGTACCGCTCGAAGCGGATGCCACCACCGGGCATGGCTCAGGTATGTTCTGTGAGGGGTGAACCTCAGGAACAACCTGAAACCCCACACAGGCTTTGGAGGCCGAAGACTCCCACCGGGGTTTTGAAGCCAGTGGATTCTCGAGGACAAGGCTGGGTTACCTGATCCTGTGGAAAAGAAGACATGGTCGGTGCCCTGAGCGTGTCGAGGGGAACTCGATGTTGAAAACTTCTTCTCACAATACTATTGCCTGAGGGCTCGGAAGGAAAATGGTCAGGACCCAAGCAGGTTAGACACCAATTGTGAGTGTTTAAAAATAAAGTTGTACCGCCACAGTTTGTACATTTCTTGGGGAAAGTGGCTGGCGGTTCCATGAAGGAAATGGAGGGGCCTAGAAGGCCTGAGAAACCGTGAGACACTAAGGAAGAAAAAATATTCCTTAAAAAGGAAAATTTACAAGAAAAGAAAAAAGAAACACCGGCGGTACCGGTGGCGTCGGGAAAGGCAGCCGCGACCACAAGAAAACTAAAAAATAAAAGAAGAATTTTCTGCGGTGACAGGAGAACATCCTGCCGGCTCCGTGGAAAAACGAAAAATGAGGAGAGGCAGTTGGGAAGGCGGGAAGGCAGCATGCAGGCGTGTTGGGATGCTTCCAAAAGCTTTCTGATTGGAAGCTGGGAAGCGTTCCCGCGCGGACTCCGTCGGTACCGACGTACCCATATGTGAAGACTCATTCCTGCTTGTTCCTGGAGATATGGAAAAAAGAGCCAAACGACGAAACCTGGAAAAAGTACAAGCACTGGCAAGTCAAATGCAAGGCATTGATAAGGCAGGCAAAGGGAGAATTTGAGAAGAAGCTTGCTGCAGAAACAAAAATGCAAAATAAAGACTTTTTCAAGTACATTCGTAGCAAAAAATCTGTGAGAGAGTCAGTTGGTCCATTAGATGATAGAGGGGTTAAAGGGGCACTAAGAGGCGACAAGGCGATAGCAGAGAGACTGAATGAATTCTTTGCTTCAGTCTTTACTGAGGAAGATGTAGGGATGTTACCCATGACTGAAGTGGTATTTAAAGGTGCGGAAGAATTGAAGGAAATATCAATACATCGGGAAGATGTATTTCAACTATTAGATAAACTGAAGAGTAGCAAATCACCTGGGCCGGATGGTATACATTCAAGGGTGTTGAAAGAACTGAAATATGAGATTGCAGACCTGCAATTAGTAATCTGTAAACTATCAATACCTGCAACGTTTCTTTAGCCAGTCTCCCCCAATCTCAACTTCAACGTCTGCAACGAGTTCACAACACTGCAGCCTGTATCCTCACCTGCTCTTCCCGCCTCAATCATATCACCCCCCTTCTCATTCGTCTGCATTGGCTTCCGATTTCCTTTCGTATTCAGTACAAATTCCTTAACTTTGTTCACAGGTCTATTCACACTGGCACTCCTTTACCTTGCCGATTTGGTCCGCTCCCATACTCCCCACCGTTACCTCCGCACTATCCACATGAACTGCCTAACCTTACCCTCCCCTTCCCAAGCCCATTTAGAATCCACCTGCTCCTCTGCCTTCTATTTCCTTGGTCCCCGCCTATGGAACGCACTCCCCCCAGAGCCCTCATTTAAAACGTTCAAAGCAAACCTAAAAACTCACCTCTTCTATCTAGCTTTTGGCCTCTCTCCTCCTCCATGTCCTCTTTCACCACCCCCACGATGATATTCCCTGATTTTGCTCCTATAATCTAGCTTTCCTGTCGTATTATGGCGTTCCTCTCCTAATTTTTCTTCAGCAACCTTTAATTGTATTTTGTAAACTGCTCAGACGCTGTTGTGATGGGCGGTCTATTAAGCACCTCAATAAACAAACAATAAATATGAGATTGCAGACCTGCTATTAGTAATCTGTGAATTTTCATTAAAATCATCTCTAATACCTGAAGATTGGAGGATCGCCAATGTAACGCCAACTTTTAAAAAGGGTTCCAGGGGTGATCCGGGAAACTACAGACCGGTGAGCCTCACGTCAGTACCGGGAAAAATGGTAGAAACCATCATAAAGAACAAAATTACTCAGCATGAAGATAGTCATGGCCTAATGGAAGACAGCCAACATGGCTTTAGACAAGAAAGATCTTGTCTTACTAATCTGTTATGTTTTTTTGAAGGAGTGAATAAACAGGTGGACAAAGGTGAGTCAGTTGATATAGTGTATCTGGACTTTCAGAAAGCCTTTGACAAGGTCCCTCATCAGGGACTTTTGGCAAAACTAAAGAGTCATGGGATAGGAGGCAGTGTACTATTGTGGATCAGGAACTGGTTAAAAGAAAGAAAGCAGAGGGTAGGGCTAAATGGCCAATTTTCCCAATGGAGAAAGGTGAATAGTGGTGTACCCCAGGGATCTGTGCTGGGTCCGCTGCTTTTTGACATATTCATAAATGACCTGGAAAAGGGAATAACGAGTGAGGTTATCAAATTTGCAGATGACACAAAACTATTTAAAGTTGTTAAAACGCAAGAGGATTCTGGAAAATTGCAAGAGGATCTTGATAAATTGGAAGACTGGGCATCAAAATGGCAGATGAAATTTAATGTGGACAAGTGCAAACTTATGCACCTAGGGAAGAACAACCCAAACTATGGTTACACGATGCAAGGTTCCAAATTAGGAACCACCACCCAGGAAAAAGATTTAGGCATCATTGTGGATAACATGTTAAAACCCTTGGCCCAGTGTGCAGCGGCGGCCAAGAGAGCAAATAGAATTCTAGGTATCATAAGGAAAGGAATGGAAAATAAAACAAAATATATTATAATGCCTCTATATCGTTCCATGGTGAGACCGCACCTTGAATACTGTGTGCAATTCTGGTCGCCGTATCTTAAAAAGGATATAGCGTTATTAGAAAAGGTTCAGAGAAGAGCCACCAAAATGGTAAAGGGGATGGAAGGATACTCCTATGAAGAAAGGCTAAAAAGGTTAGAGCTCTTTAACCTGGAAAAGAGACGGCTGAGGGGAGATATGATAGAAGTCTATAAATTAATGAACGGAGTGGAACGGGTAAACGTAGATCGATTGTTTACGTTATCAGAATATAGAAAGACTAGGGAACATGCAACGAAACTACAGGGTAAATTAAAACTAATAAAAGAAAATATTTTTTCACTCAACGTGTAATCAAACGCTGAAATTTGTTACCGGAGGATGTAGTAAAGGCTGTTAGTGTAGCTGGGTTTAAAAAAGGTTTGGACAATTTCCTGGAGGTAAGGTCCATAAACCATTATTAAGAAGGGACCCAGGATATCAATGCTTGACCCAGTACAAGCATTGTGGAACCTGTGTCTTTTGGGGAAACTGCTAGGTACGTATGACCTAGATTGGCCACTGTTGGAAATAGGATACTGGGCTTGATGGACCTTGGTCTGACCCAGTATGGCATATCTTATGTCCTTATGACCCCTTCCAACAAGGTCATAAGCCATACAAGGCCCAATAGATCTTTTAGCAGAAAGAACATCTGCCAAGGTGGTCATAAGTTATGCAAGGCCAAATTGCAGAAACAGACAAATACCAGGGTGGGCCTTGCACTGGTCTAGCAGAACAGATTATCTGGTAAGTAAAATCTCATCTTACAGACAAGTAGCAAATATACAAGCTATTATTCTCAGTACTAAATGCCACGTCTGCTCTAATATGCACATCCAAGCAGTAATGCGTGACAAAGGTAGAGAGGGACAACCATGTTGCAGCCTTATAGATGTGGCCTCCTCCAAGAAAGATAGATACAGGTCTTTGTATGAAAGAGCCTGTAACTTCAAAGGAACAAAAATTTTTTTTTTTTTGAAGAGCCCTGAAAATGTACCTGTTTCCCAAGAGCAAAGTTGAGGTATGGATGGGTGAGAGTTAGTCAGTCTGTTGGTGGAGAGGGATAAGGGGCAGAGTTCCTACTGTTTCTAGGTTGCTGGCTGTTTGTGAGTTGTGTTTTTATTGTCATTGATGACTGTTATTTTTATGGGTTGTAAACCGCCTTGAATACACCTGGCATATGGCGGTATAGAAATATGTTTTTAAATAAATAAATTACACACCAAGCATATTGCTACTAAAAGGATGGCTTTGAGAGACTGATCCTTAAGTTAGTGTATTTCAAGCAGGCTGAGATCAAGGCATGAACAACAAGTTCAAGGGGAAATGACCGACCGCAGAGGACACAAATGCCACATCTCTGTAGCAAATGGATTTGCTTTTTGGATGGGACATTTTTACTGTAGTGAAGCATCTTAATGGATGCTATACTTTTGGACTTTTTCATGGGGCAGCTCCCCTTAGCAAAGCATTTCCTCTGTATATCTTTATTCAGTGGCATCAGATGCCTTGGTTTAAAAGTGCGGTGAGAAGCACAGCATTTCGCTTTGGCGTTTTTGCTGTTTTTTAAATTATTAAAATGGAAAATTCATATTGAAGGGGTTAATCCCCCTGTGTATGAATGGTCTGACAAAATATAATGTTGAAGTGGCTACATAATTTTTGTGTTCATGCAACTTTGTTTCTGCTCTAGCCACCCATCTTTATTGGCTGTATAATTTTGCTGTTCGGGTTGCTTTTCATTTACAATTTTTGGGTTTTCAGGTTTTGGATACCACTGAAAGAAGCAGACAACATCCAGGTATGAACCCAGAGAGCAATTGGTTACCGGTCCCCGTACAAGCCAAAGCTGCCACTTGAAGCCTCAAGGAAGTGAATGCCGGCCCCTTTTCAAAACCATCCAGGAGGAAGGCAAGCAAGGAGGGCAGAACGGCCATCCTGGACGTTATTACAGCGGTCACAGCACATAAACAGAAATGCATGTTCTACCTCTCTCAAGTAGAGCCGCGCTTTGGCTTCAGAAATGTAGAAACCACGGCTGATGAATAGCCCTTATGCATCAGATGCTGTCTCTCAAGGGCCAAGCTATAAGCGAGAAGGGAGTCAAATTGTTTAACAGGACCGAACCCTGATGCAGCAGGCTCCAGTGCTTTGTGAGGCCAAGGAGAGGCCATTCTGGAGCTGGATCAATTCGCAAACCAAGGCTGCTGCAGCCAATCCAGGACCACAAGGATGACTAGGCCTGAATGGCTCTCTATGTGACAAAACACATGCCCTAGGAGGGGCCATGGAGGGAATATTACAGCAGTGATTTCTGAGGACAAGGTGGAATGAGGGCATTGACTCCTTCAGAGCTGACATCCTTGCGGCAACTGAAGAACCTTAGCACTGGTTCAGTTTATCATCACATCCATCCAGGGAAGATCCCATCTGTCCAGAATCCTTAGGAATGCTGACGGAGCTACTTCATAATCCCAGGGATCAAGGGAGTAGTGACAGAGATAATCTGCCTCGACATTGTTTATTCCAGCAATTTTCTGCGCTGACAATACCAGCAGGTTTTGCTTTGTCTACAGAATCAAGAGGGCTCCCTGGCAACTCCAGCACTCTGGATACCCCCCCCCCCCTCCCCAACACACACAGAGTTGTTGACATACTCCACTGCTGTGACACTATCTGAAAAGATCTGGACCACTCTGTCCTGGACCAGGTGGCAAAAATGCAGAAATGATAATCGGATGGCTCAAGCTTCGAGGCAATGTATGGACCATGCTGACTCTCGACTGCTCCAGCTGCCTTAAGCTGCTTGCCATAAGCTCCTCCTCCCCTCCCCCTCCCCCTCCCCCCCCACCCGGAAAGGCTGGCATCCGTTGACAGGAGAATATATGAAGGATCACCCAGGAGCATGTCCTTCCTGAGATTGGCCAGCTGACTGCACCACAGCAGGCTGACCACTACCAATGGTAGGAGGGAAAGCCTGATCTCAAAGTACTGTGGACAAGGCAACCACTAGGACAGCAATAACTTCTGGAGCAGCAGCATATGAACCCATGCCCATTGAACCCAGGATCTAAACACAGTCCCAAAACTTTGGAGCCTGCTGCTGCTGCCGAACAGCTAACAGCTGAACTAACAACTTGCTCGTTCTCTCATTGTTCAAGACACCTGTACCTGCATGGTATCCGAAAGGGCTCCAAGATACTCCAATGACTGAGAAAAATCAAGGCGACTCTTGCTGTGACTAACCACCCAACTGAGGGTCTCCAGAAACTGAACCATTCTGGCTGTCATCCAGACTGTGACTTGGCCAGAATAAGCCAATTGCTGAGATAAGGGTGCATACATATGCCCTTGCATTGCAGAGCCGCAACTATGACCACTATGATCTTAAGGAAGGTTCTCATAGCTGTGGAGAGACAAAAGAAAAGGGTCAAGAACTGGACGTGTGCACAGAGTATGGCAAATACCAGGAACACTGTTGATCCTCCCGAAAGTAGTGTGAAAGTAAGCTTCTGACGGCACCTGCGATGTGAGAAACTCCCCAAACCAAACCACTTGGATGACAGACCTCAGCGTCTCCTTCCAAAAGCAAGACACCTTCAGGGAAGCCAGAAGGACCTGTCCTTCTTCGGTAAGATGAAGTAGATGGAATACCAGCCTTTGACTCTTTGGGCAGGAGGCATGGGTACACGAGCCTTTCCAGGGTGGCCTGAATGTCAGTCTTCTTGTTGGTTTTTGGAACCATATGGAGAGACCACAAAGACATACAAAATGATCTCTCTCTATCTAAGATATAACTTTGATGAATAATGTCTAGCACCCAGCTCTCGGCGGTGACATGGGCCCACTCCTGGTGAAAGCGGCAGAAGCTGGCTGCCCACTGAAGACAGCCCAGAATGGGCCCCATTTCATCAAATGGGAAGGGGCAATTGTTGAAGAGGAAGAGTCAAGGGCTCTGCGGTCCTCTCTAAAGGACTGCAACATGGCCCAAGAGCTGGGATAGGCAGAGTATGTCCTCCTTAGGCAATACTGCCGGGCATCCCAGAAGTCCCAAGAGTCTCAATATCGGGGCACGAAGGTGAGCAGAGGAAGACAAAGCTGCCCATCACAAGGACCCCTTAGGTCTATACTTCAGAAGGTCATGGGACTTGGACTCTTCAAATTCCTTAACCAGCTTCTCTAGTTCGTCTCTAAACAAGAACTTCATTTTAAAGGAGAGCTGGGAGAAGGAGAAATTTCACTTACCGTTAATTTCCTTTCCTGGAATACTGCTAGACCAGTCCAGACAAACGGGTTATGCACCCCTGCCAGCAGATCTTGGAGACAGAGAATTCTACCAGAGCTCTGATAGGCTGGAGCCTGGTGATATAATCCTACCCCTAGGGGTCTCCCTCAGTAACGTCTACAAGCTAATGCAACATGACCTGTAACATCACCCCAGAGGGTCTCAAGTGAACTATATACAAGGGAGCCGAAGAACTCCCTAGAGCTGAAAACAGTATCCACCTACGAACCCATGGACTGCCCATGGCGAGGCATACTGGCAAAGAGAAGAACCGCGGTCGGCGGCTGGACCGCACCAGCGGCACGCCAACAGACAGCAGGGCGGGTCCTGGACTGGTCTAGCAGTATTCCAAGAAAGGAAATTAATGGTAAGTGAAATTTCTCCTTGCAAGTCATACTGCTAGACCAGTCCAGACAAACGGGCAGAACCCAAGCTACCTGCTTTCAAGGGGGGGCAAGGCCGCCGACAGCTCAGCAGCTCCAAAACGGACCTCCTGACGGGCATGAACGTCCAACCTATAATGACCGACAAATGTGGACAGCGACGACCAAGTCGCCGCCCGGCAAATATCAAGAGGGGTCATATGAGACCTCCCGGCCCACGAAGCTGCTTGCGCCCGAGTGGAGTGAGCACGGAGTCCTGGTGGAGCTGGCTCTCCCAGAAGAAGGTACGCCGCCTCAATGGCCTCCCTAACCCATCTAAAAATGGTAGATTTGGAGGCTGCGGACCCCCAACGAGGACCCGCGAACAAGACAAGAGAGGAACAGTCATACGGAAGGGTTTCGTGACCCTCAGATACCGAAAAAGAACCTTCTTAAGGTCCACCGCCCGCAACAGAGACCGACCACTGTCACACTGCGCCTTTGGAAAAGACGGAAAGAAAAGAGGCTGGTTAACAGTGAACGGCGTCAGCACTTTGGGCAAAAAGGAAGGGACAGTTCGCAGAGAAACGCCTTCTGAGGAAAACGAGAGATAGGGATATCGACACGAGAGAGCCTGGAGCTCAGAAATACGGCGTGCCGAAGTTATGGCCACCAAGAAGACTGCCTTCAGAGTCAAATCTTTAAGAGAACAGGCCCTCAGAGGCTCAAAGGGAGGAGCAACGAGGGCACAGAGGACAAGCGCGAGAGCCCACGCCGGTACAGGCGAACGTAGAGGAGGCCGGAAGGCCCTAACTCCGCGGAGGAACCGAGACACGTCCGAATGCGAAGCTATTGATCGCCCCACTATAGGACCCCGAAAACAAGTTAAAGTGGCCACTTGTACTCGCAAGGAACCGAGCGCAAATCCCTTATCCACTCCGGCCTGTAAAAAGGACAGGATGTCCGGGACACCGCAACGCCAGGGAGAGAGGTTATTTCGCGAGCACCAACCGCCAAGAGACGCCAAACCCGAGCGTAAGCCAGCGACGTGGTAGACCGCCGCGCCGTGAGAAGCGTCACGACCACGCTAGGCGAATAGCCTTAGCGAGCAAACCAGTGGCATTCAATAGCCAGGCCGTAAGCGAGTAAGGAGCCGGGTCTTCCATCTCCACTGGTCCCTGAATCAGGCCGAGAAACACCTCGAGGCGGAGCGGCGACGCCCGAGACAGACGGAAGAGATCCGCATACCATGGTCCGCGAGGCCAATTCGGAGCCAGCAGTAGCACTGGGCCGCGATGGTCTCGGAGACGCTGGAGAACCATGCATATCATGGACCAGGGAGGGAAAACATACAGGAGAAGATGAGTCGGCCACGGCTGAGAGAGAGCATCTATGCCGTGCGCTCCCTTGTCCCTCCAATGGCTGAAGTACAGCGAAGCCTTGGCAGTCTGCGCCATAGCCATTAGATCCATGGTCGGTAGTCCCCACAGGTGAACAATGGACCAGAATGCATCCGGCTGCAGAGCCCAGCCCCCGGGCTCCAGAGAGTGCCAGCTGAGAAAATCGGCTTTCACATTGTCCACGCCTCCGATGTGCTGCGCCGATAGCCTGAAGATGTTTCTCCGCCCACGGGAGGAGCAAACGCCTTTCTTGTGCGACACCCGTACATTTTGCGCCGCCTAGGCGGCTTAGGTAAGCAACTGTTGTGTTATCGGACAGGATCCGAACCGCACGCCGCCGCAGAAGAGGCTGAAACTGAAGAAGGGCTAAGCGCACTTTCCGCGTCTCGAGACGATTGATAGACCATTGGGTTTCGTGAGGCGAACAACTCCCCTGCGCCGAGGCCAAGCCGCAATGCGCTCCCCAACCGGAGAGGTTGGCGACTGGCGTCACCAAGATCCAGTGCAGAGACTCCAGAGGGACCACCCGTAGAAGATTGTGTGCCTGAAGCCACCAGCGGAGGCTGCAGCGCACCGGCGGAAGCAGAGGCAACCGGATTCGATAACTCTCCGATACCGGTGACCAACGAGATAGAAGCGCTGTCTGCAAGCAGCGCATGTGCGCTCTCGCCCACGGAACGAGGGCTATCGTTGCTGCCATGGACTCCAAGAGTTGAAGGTAGCCCCAAGTCCGAGGCGCCGCTTGATCCAAGCAGCGGCGGAGCTGAAGAGAGATCTTCTGAAAGCGTTCCTGAGGTAGAAACACCCGTCCCCGACGAGTGTCGAACCAAGTTCCTAGAAAATCCAGGACCTGAAGCATCCCAAAATAGACAGAGTAACGGCCCAGTCCTCCTTCCAACGGTGGACCGGGACGAATGGCATCTAAACGCTGGAGCCTTTAAACGAAGCAACATCCGCTGCCCATTGACGCAGGCAGAGCCATCTCCGAGCTACCGACACCGGTGCTAGGAAGCGAGCTGACAGCCGCAAGAGAACACAGAAGGCCTCTGCCCGGAATGCAGCGATGGATTCTAAATGAACCAACTCGGGAACACCTGGAAGCTGCTGAATCCATCGAAGGGAGGCCCGAGCTGCTAGACCTCCGCACACCCCTGCATGAAGGAAATAGCGGGCGAAGAAAAAACCCATCTTTAGCAGACTCCCAACTCTTTAGGTCTTGCTGGTCACGGAGTGCCGCTCCGCCCTCAACCGGAAGTGTGGTATGCCTGGTGACCCTGGTCATAATGCATCAACTGTCGGGTATGTCAGCCAACGGTCCAAGTCAGAGGGAGACCAAGGGTATAACTGACCAATACCGCGTGCCATACGAATGCCCTGGAAAATAGGATCTGGCTGCAACCAGATTTGAGAACCCTGAGGATCAGGCGTGTCGGCTAGGAGTAGCGACTCCATCACCTGTGTGATTAGAGCGGCAACTCCTCTTTCCGAAAAAGGCTGAGAACTGTCAGCGAAGAAACAGACGGAGAATATTCCCCATCTCCTTACTCCAACAAGTCAGGGCTGACCTCCGAAGATTTAAAGTCTTCTTGAATATCCATAGTACCCCGCAAGGCACATGCAACACTCCTAGGAAGACGTACTGCTCTAAGGTCTGAGGACTTATGGGACCGCTTGCGAGACCACGCCATATCCTTGCCTGCTACTGGGCGGGTGAAGGAGATATACCAAAAGACTCCAAACGCCACAGGTGTCATGCCAGATGGAAGAGTGTGAGGAACGCACTGTCAGTCAAGGCTGCTGTGGCTTCCAGCGGCTGTGGAAGCGAAATGGGAGCTGACTGAGTCCTTTCCTGCAGGAAGATCCTGCAGCAGGGGCTCTGAGGAGGGAGGAGATAAGGTGCTGATGATCCCATCTAGCAGCGCAGTGGGAATGGGGGAAGAGTCTCCCGGATGCAGCGTGCAGGTGGAACACAAGCAATCTATTAATTCCCCCTTCTGCTTATTACACATCACATATAATACAGCCAGAGAAACAAGCATTGCAGAGACTTAAACCACCTTTTCTCCTTTCTTTTTTTTTTGTTCTTAGTGTTTAAAACAAAAATCAAGGTAGGCTCAGGGAAACAGAAGACTCTTCAAAGAAAAGGATTTTGAAACTCCCCGTGCCTTCACAGCATGTTTAAATGTGTGGAAACGGCTGTCTAGAGCTGTTCCCTCCAAAAAGAAACACTGAAGAGAAAAACAAAACGGCCGCTGGCACAGAAAAACTGTCAGGTATTCACTGAGCTGAGAAGGAAACTGTCAGTCATTCACTGTGCTGGTACAGAGAAACTTTCAAAGTCAGGGTAAGGCAATTACAGTGACTGAAAGTAGGGAAATTAGAGTTTGATCCCTCCGCAGCCACTCAGACCTTCATGGCAGGGGCTGAAAGGTGTTTCTGGGGAGGGATGGAGAAGCCCAAACACAGCTGTACTGAAGATTACAGTGATTAAGCTTTTTTAGGCCGAGCCCAAAACAGTCAGGATCCAAAATACTGACTTAAAATTCCAAGCAAATGGTATATTGAATAAGACAGGCACAATATTCCAGTAAGACGTACAAAGTAACCCGGCTGCAGATTGTGGAATAAAAATTTAAAGTAGGAACTTCAAAACTCAGAGGCAGTCGGTCCGGATGCAGTTGAAATCAACCCAGGGCAGCTGAGGCAAGTAAGAAAAAACAGTCTACTTACAGGTTTCTTTCAGAAAATGATACCTGAACTTCCTGGGGATGTCCAAGCCCTCGTGGCAAAGACTCAGCGCTGCGTAAAGTCAATCGGGAGCTCCACTGAAGCCAGGCTCAGGAGTTCCCAAGTTTATCTGGGGAATCAAGTCGCTGGGGGAAGAGCACAGCTGATTCTTGAGGTCCTTGTGTTTCTTCTGACAGCCTATGCAGCGTAGACCTGAATAAAGCATAGTGAGAACTAAAAAAAAATAACTCTGCCCTGCAGGAACAGCCAGAGACTCTGTCCCTGAATTGCATCCTGTTCTCTATTCATGCCTTCCCTACTTTTTATTTATTATGTTAATACATAGGCAGTGAGAAAAGAACCCCTCCACAACTCACAGCTATCAAGTGCTGTGGAAGCAATAGAGCTGCTAGAAAGCAAGTAGAAAAGGAATCTGGCTTCCCGCCAAAAACCGGGGCTCATTAGCTAATCAAAATGGCCGCCGGCAAAAATAAACCTCAAAAAGAGTGAATTAAAACCCCCAAAAGCTAAGGAATTAACTTAAAAAGTCTAAGGACAAGGTGGGAGGGTTGCAGGCATGAGAAAAATGCCTAAAATCGCTGAAAAATCAATAAAAATAAATCGAGTCACCACAGAGCTGCAGACATCAGTGGGAGAAAGACAGGTGCTGTACTCACAGTACCGAAAGTGCAGAGAAGCCACGGACTGCTGCTCAGACCACGGCCAGCTGCCTCACCACTAAAATTAGCCCCAGGGACTGGATTTTAGGAGGCTTACCATCCAGCTAAATAGTCCTCTTGACTAGTGCCGGGGAGTCTTCACATCAGCGATCTCTACTGTGACAGGACACAGGAGCTCAGCTGGAAACACCCTGGTGCTCAGATAAGTACACTGGCAACTACAGGGGATAATCTCTCCAAAAGAAATCTCAAAGAAATAAAGCATTTTAAATTTTTTTGAAGGAGCAAAAAACAAAGCATCCAGATCTGCTGGAGACAGAGAAAAACTGAGGGAGACCC
The DNA here is from genome assembly GCA_033557465.1 of Ichthyophis bannanicus. Classification (NCBI taxonomy): domain Eukaryota; kingdom Metazoa; phylum Chordata; class Amphibia; order Gymnophiona; family Ichthyophiidae; genus Ichthyophis; species Ichthyophis bannanicus. Next base: position 51,096,673 of record CM066040.1, read on the forward strand.
CTAGGGGTAGGATTATATCACCAGGCTCCAGCCTATCAGAGCTCTGGTAGAATTCTCTGTCTCCTAGATCTGCTGGCAGGGGTGCATAACCCGTTTGTCTGGACTGGTCTAGCAGTATGACTTGGAAACGGGATTTAAAAGTCATATCCACTGCCAATATCATAACCAAAGCCAGCACCATGCTATTGCTGCCACTGCAATATCCTTGGCCACAAGTTGGATTCAGATCATACATTGTATCCGCTAAGAAACCTGCTGCTGACTCCTGAAAAGCCAAAGGGTTATTCAATTGGTCCCTGAGAGTGGCTTCAACCTCTACTGGTATGATAGTACGCTGGACGACCACTGCCACATGTGCATCCACCATGGGAAAGTGCAGTCACTGATCCAGATCTGCTAATGGGAGAGTGTAAAGTTTGTTCATAATTGTGACCCCCTTTCAAGGGGGAATTTGGTCAGTTCCACTATGCAAGCATCATGCTCTCTGGGATTGGCAGAAAGAGAAAGGCCCTAGTAGTTTTACAAACCCCTTGCAGAATGGTGTGACCCTTCATTTTTTCCTCCTCCATATCACCATCGGACAGCTCTAGGACGAGAACACCCGAGTAATTAAAGCTGCCAACTCATCCCTCCATAACAGGTGGATGATAATGGATGACTCCTACTCCTCTTCACAAAGGGAGATTTCACTCTCTTCGAACCTAAAGCCCTCTTCAGAGCTGGAGTAGTCCGGAACCAGGGTCCTGTGAGCAGTAGAGATGATCAGAGTATCCAGACACTTTTCGCTGATGCGCTTGCTTTTGCAGTGAAGTCACAGCTCCAACACCTCTTTGCTAGGGGTCCCTTGGCCGGCCGCATGGAGGAAAATCAGGAAACCTGGGAGGCAAATCAGTCCACATGGTCCCCCCAGAAAGACCATGTTTACTGGAGAAAGGAAAATAATTCCAGGGAACACAGTTCGGAATCTGAACACACCTTACTACTCCTTGCTGCTTCACCCATAGAGAGCTTCCTCTTGACCAGAGTGCCCGTCTGCGGCAGTAGAAGCAATGAGGCGGGGGGGGGGGGACATTCAGGACAGCGAGAAGAGACATATGATGCCAGGGTGGCCTTCTCAGTGTTTGTCTCTCAACCATTCGCTCCAAAGGCTATCCTTTGCTGGAAAGGGCCAAGGGGTCCATCCTTGACAACCCCACTGAATCCTTTGCACAGTCCCTGAGATTCCATAGGCCCAATGGCATACTTGCCATAGACCAAGCAGCATTTCTTAGGGGCAGGCATGCATATTCTATGAATGTAAACAGGCAATGGGTGTATTCAACTGCGCTGATCACACATGCGGCAATCACGCAGTTCAGATGAGCATCTAACCTGCATAGCTTGCATGCACAGATCAGCCATTCGGCTCCAGTGAAGAGAGTACACACACAGCGCAGGGCGTGTCGTCAAAAAAATGTGCAGACCAACTCTGCGGCCCAATGACATAATCCACCTGCGTATTTAGCATAATTAAGTGATGGCATAAGCTTAACATGTGGCAGCTGCGAAAATCAATATAGAGGCAGAAACTTAGCGCACCTGCTGGACCCAACAACCAACCTATGTTCTGGACAATGTTGGGCCACCCACCATGGCAATAATTTGAAGAAGCCAACACTGAAACCCAAATAAGGATGTACTTACCTCGGGGAGCCCAGGACAAACACGGTACGCTGAGCCAAAGGCCGCTCCTTGCAATCAAGCCTCCTGAAATAAGCCTTCTCCCTTTTTGGTATGAAAACAGTCTCTTTTCAGTCACACTGTCCTGAGGGGCCGGGGCTGGGTGTGGAGAGATCTGACAATCCCGACTGCTCAACCAGTCTACAATTTTGACTGGGAGCAGATCCTTTTTCATCCCCCTCCATGAAGAAAATACCAATGGGTATGTTAGGTATCCCCTCCTCGAGGCATCAGCTGTCGAGCTATACTGGGAAGAACCTTTCTGACTGGCTGCCCAAGAGCAACCATAATTTGAAACCAAGCTGCATCAGTAAAGCATCCATCATCTGCTGGAGACAGAGAAATACTGAAGTGTACCTCAAGTTGTATTAGCATAAGTAGCAGTGATGTTGTCACTGGAAGTTTCTAGTTCTTTCTTTGTCTCCACATCTGCTGGTAGGGGAACACAAACCACTTGTCTAGACTACTCTAGCAGTACGATATGGAAGTTGTCTACTTCTGTGGCTGAATATAGCATCCTTCTATTACCTCAATGCACGTGTACATGCCATACTTCCATTTCCATTTTCAAGGTCCAAACTACTCAACTAAATATTCAGTACAATATATTACATAGGTTTACAAATATTAAGCTGAAATGCTAAGTCAAAGCAGACTACAAGACTGCAAACTCATAATTAGAAAAAAAGCAAGACCCTGGAAGCAATCTAGTAAAACAGTCTTATGGCTGCTGGCAGGTGAAATAGTTCTGGGGAGAGAGTGAAATCACACAATAAAGCGTAGTTACTCACCTATAACAGGTGATCTCCGGGAACAGCAGGAATTTACTCCTCACATATGGGTATTGTCGGTACCGACGGAGCCTGCGCGGGAACGCTCCCAGCTTCCAATAGGAACACTTTTGGGAGCATCCCTCAGCACATGCGCGCTGCCTTCCCACCTTTCCAACTGTCCCTCTTCAGTTAAGTTTGTAGCTGAGTGAAAGGATAGAGGGAGAGAGGAAAGAAACAAAGAGAGAGAGAGACAACTCCTAGGGGAGGTGGGTGGGTTGCGAGGACTAAATTCCTGCTGTTCCCGGAGATCACCTGTTATAGGTGAGTAACTACGCTATCTCCAGTAACAAGCAGGAATGTAGTCCTCACATATGGGGACTCCCTAGTGAAGATGCCAGGGAGAAAGCCCCAGGAAGGTGCCACCGTCGAAAGTGAGAATCCTTCCTCCCATGGATCTCTGGCATCCCACCAGGGTTGGTGGGTAGGAGTTGGTTTAGGTTTGAAAGAGATTTTGAAGAACAGTTTGGCCAAAGAAGGCATCCCGACGGGAGGCTTTATCTAGGCAGTAGTGGGCTGTGAAGGTGTGTACTGAAGCCCAGGTGGCTGCTCGACAAATGTCATCGCTAGACACAGAATGGAGATTAGCCATGGCTCGCACATTGTGAGCTGTGACATGGTCCTGAAGAGGAAGACTCTTACTCTCATAAGTAAAGGATATATATTGGGCAATCCATTTAGATAAAGTTCTTTTGGAGACTGGAAGTCCCAAATGACTAGGGTCAAAAGCTACAAAAAGTTGTGAGGACTTACTATGTTGCTGTGTTCTTTGAATGTAAAAGGCTAAGGCCCTTTTACAATCCAAAGTATGAAGGTTTCTTTCTGCATTAGAGGCGTGAGGCCTCGGAAAAAATACAGGAAGATAAATTGATTGGTTTAAATGAAAAGGCGAAACAACCTTTGGCATAAAGTGTGGGTGAGTTTGAAGAACAACCTTATCATGACGAAATCTAGTATAAGGAGGATCAGCCACTAAAGCTTGCAATTCACTAATGCGATGGGCAGAGGTGCTTGCAATCAGGAAGATGACTTTCCAAGTCAAAAACGTAAGGGCTGTAGTGGCTAAAGGTTCAAAAGGCGGCTTCATGAGCTAACCGAGAAGTAGATTTAGATCCCATACTACCGGTGGTGGCTTGATGGGAGGTTTAGTTAATAAAAGGCCTCTCATAAATCTTGATAGGAGTGGATGAGAGGAAATTGCTTGTCCATTTAGAGGCTTATAAGAAGCTGCAATTGCACTAAGATGGACTCTGTCAGACGGCTGCCTGGGTGAGAATGTTCACAGTCTTGGCAAAGGCATATATCAATATGATTTGCAAGGGATTGTGGGAAATGCAGTCCATTCACACCAGACACAGCTGCTCACAATAATTAGTTGTGCTTGAGTAAAAAGCCAATAAGATATTTATTTATGGGGTTATTTCTCCCAACACAGATATGCTTGGTAGCACATAAAACAGGATACTTGCTTTCAGTGTTAAACTTAGAAAAACAAAATCAGGAAAACAACAGCTGAACTTGTCAGGCAATCAAATCAAAAGAATAAAGACCTGGTTGGTAACAAACTGGTCTTTTCTGTAGGCTTTAGCTAATATTTTCTTAGCAGTGTTTCAAACAAGCAAAACCCACAAAGAAGGGAAAAACTGTTCTTTTCAGGTTAACTTCTTATATCTTCACACATAGATTCAGAAGTGATTCCCTCAGAGCTCACAAGCAATTAGGTAAGGCTCAATTGCTATCAGTTATCCAGCTGAAACCCCTTAGCTGGCTTGCTTTCTACTGCGTGGCTCAAATCCTACTTCAGGAGCTTTTCTGAGTAGATTAAAGAATAAGTTTGTATTTCTTTGTGATGGTTGCTGTACTTTGTAACAGAAAATTACCAAAGGAGTTTAGACAGAGAGCAATCCATATATTCACAGCCTGTATTCTAAGTCCGCTCCCCCTTCTTCAACAATCATGGGTTCAATATCATGGATTGGCACAGAGGAATTTCTCAATGTAGCACTCTCAGGAGAATACTTGTTTCCCTGCTGTCTTTCAAGGTTATAGCTAGGGCATAGATCAGTGTTCATACCTGAGCTTCCATTGCTGTTAGAGTTCCTCTCTAAATAGCCTGGCCAGTATGTAGTCCAGTTCTTATGTCCAGCCTTCCAATCCAGATCCCTGGACACTAGATCTCTCCTCACATACCTTCTGGCACGGGTCCTAGGGTCCCTTCCACGTGCAGCCGTCTCCCTCACAGGTACCGTCTGGAGATTCCTAGCTCTGCAGCACCATTCCTCTGGCTTTCCCCAGTCCAATGGTGTATGCTGGCCTTTTGAATGTCTCCCAGTATACGTACTGCTCTGGACTCCTTTAGGCCTCCCAAATGCTTTCCTCTTCTTTCTTCCAAAGGGTTTCTTGCCCTCTCTGTCCGTCCGCACTGGCTTCTGCTTCTGATGATCCTCCAGATGATGAAGATGTCCAAGCTGAGGATCTCCAAGCTGAATCTGAGGATGAGGATCTCCCAGATGAAACTGAGGATGAGGATCAAGATGAGGACAATTCTCTGTAGAATAAACTCTACCTTTATTCTGCCTAGATGAGTGCTCCACCCTAGCACAGCGCAGCTGTGCTGAATCAGGCCCTGCCCTTTGAGATGAGTGCTTGGGGATTACCTCATAGCCCTCTTGATTGAACACACGTTTCCCCACTTCAGCTCCTCTAATGGCTGTTGGAAACCTGGTGCATTTTGGGACTGGTAGTCTTTTATGGGAAAATTCTGTTTTCTTATTTCTACCAGAACTGACAGGTTGCTTGTTCAGAGTCACTTCACCTTTTCTATAGCTCCTTCCTGAGCTATGATAAGCTTCCTTATCACAACTCTTACCGAATTGGTCTTTAAGCCGGAATTTGATAAGTGAAGGAGATACTCTAGTATCGATTCTAAGGGTATGACCAGGAGGTTTATTCCCTTCCTGGAGCACCATATAGTAAAACATTTCCACTTGAAGGCATAAGATCTTCTTGTGGAAAGTTTCCTAGAAGCCTGAAGGATATCTTTTACCTGCTGGGACAGGTTCAAAACCTGGAGGTCTAAGCCTTCAACAACCAGGCCGTGAGGTGCAGGGACTGGGGATTCAGGTGCCATAGCATCCCGTTCTCCTGGGAAAGAAGATCTGGAGCATGCCCTAACTCGAGACAGATGCTGAAGCAGGGAATACCACGTTTGGCGTGGCCATCGTGGTGCTATGAGAATCATGCGACCCCTGTCTCTCTGAAGCTTGAAGAGTGTCTTGGGGATGAGGGGAATGGGTGGGAAGGCATAAAGGAAGTCCTGACCCCAGTGAAGGAGGAAGGCATCCCTTGCCTGACAGTTGTGCACTGGAATCCTGGAACAGAACCGGGGAAGTTTGGCATTCAGTGGACTTGCAAAGAGGTCTATGTCTGGAGTGCCCCAGAGATGAAATATCTTTGCCACCTGGTCTAGGTGGAGTGACCACTCATGAGGTAGCAGTACTCGACTGAGTTTGTCTGCCCAAAGGTTTTGAATGCCTGGAAGATATACCACTAGAAGGTGAATTTGATGCTCTCTGGCGAGGGCCCATAGTCATAAAGCTTCGTTGCAGAACGACAGAGAGCCTGTCCCGCCCTTCTTGTTCACACAGAACATGGCTACCGGATTATCCGTCTGGACTAGTACTGTCTTGTAGCTGAGCTGGGCATGGAACACTCGAAGAGCTAAATAAATTGCTCTTAACTCCAGGAAGTTTATGTGTAAACCAACCTCATGTGGAGTCCAGGTGCCCTGGGTAGAGAGATGACTCAGGTGTGCTCCCCAACCCACCTGTGATGCATCTGTTAGGGTGGCCTGAAAGAGGGGTTGATGGAAAGGAGACCCTACTGTCAGATTTTCTAGTGATTGCCACCATTGGAGGGACAAAATTAGTCGTTGAGAGACTGTTATTTTGTCCGACAAATGACCCGTGGCCTGTGTCCACTGTGTGGAGAGGGTCCACTGAGCTGCTCGCATGTGGAGGTGAGCATACGGGACTACATGAACTGTGGATGCCATGTGTCCCAGTAACTGCAGTAGCTCCCGAGCAGTGAGGGAGGATTTGCCTGCTGCTTGGGAAGCTAGCTGCATTATGCGAAGACACCGGGCTTGTGGAAGGAAAGCCCTTGCCTGTCTGGTATCCAGACAGGCTCCTATGAATTCTAGGCATTGGGAAAGAACTAGTTGAGATTTCAGGAAGTTTATTACCAATCCCAAGTATTGGAGGATTCGCATTGTACGAGACAGTGCAATGCTGGCCTCTGCCACTGTGGAGGCTCGGATGAGCCAGTCGTCTAAGTAAGGGAAGACAAAAATCCCCAGGGTTCGTAGAAATGCAGCTACTACTGCCATGTATTTCGTGAATACCCTTGGTGCTGAAGCCAGACCAAAAGGAAGAACACTGTACTGAAAATGTCTTCCCATGAAAAGGAAACGTAAAAGTTTCCTGTGATCTGGATGGATAAGAATGTGTGTATGCATCCTTGAAGTCTACAGAGCAAAGCCAGTCCTGGCTTTGAAGGTATGTCAGAAGAGTTCCCAGAGAAATCATTTTGAATTTCTCTCGAAACAGATATTTGTTCAATTCTCTGAGGTCTAGAATGGGTCTGTGTCCTCCTGTTTTTTTGGAATAAGAAAATAGGGGGGGAGTAGAACCCTGCACCCTGTTGAAGAATGGGTACTTCCTCTATTGTCCCTTGGGCAAGAAGTGTGGAGACCTCGTGATCTAGAAGATTGTCTGCAGAGGTTTGTGAATTGAACTGCTTTAGAATTGTAGGAGGGGGTAAGCTGTGAATACGAAGTTTGTACCCCTCCCCTACAATGGACAAAGTCCAATCTTCTGCTGTTATCTGATGCCATCTGCTGACAAAGTGGCATAACCTGCCCGGAATATTGGGGGGTTGAGGACCCCTCAGAGGCAGGAAGGCAGAGCTCTCTAGGAAGGAGTCAAAGCCCTTGAGGGGGCTGAACCTGGAGAGCTGGTTGGGCTCTCGGTCCTTTTGGTTTTGCTGTTTAGGTTGTCCCTTTTGGGCAACCTGACCTGAAGTCTGACTCTGCTGGGTATAGGAAGGATAAAACTTCCTCTTTTTGCTAAAAGAGGGTTTTTTATAAGGCTTCCTTTTGGCTGGAGTGGCTGTAGACTTTGACAATCTAAGGTAGAATTGTCAGCATCTAACTCATTAGCCTTCTCCTGCCAGTTCTTGCCGAAGAGATTCTCTCCCGTGCAAGGGATGTTGCTTAACTTGTCCTGTACCCAGGTCTCCAAGTCTGATGCCTGTAGCCAGGCAATTTGTCGTGCGCCAATGGCAATAGCAGAAGTTCTACTGATGCATTCAAAGCAGTCAAAGGCTGCACGACTGACAAACTTGGAGACATCCTGAGCATGCTTAACCAGAGTAAGAAAGTCTTGTCTCTTATCATCTGGGAGAAATGGGCTCATAAGTTCCAAGTCTCCTGTGATTTCCTTGAGGAACATTCCCACATATAGGATATATGAGCTGATCCTAGTTGAAAGCATGGAAGCTTGAAAAGTTCTGCGTCCAAAAGCATCCAGAGTCCTGCATTCACGACCTGGAGGATTGGATGCATGTCTTTTTGCACTTTTCATCCTACGCATGGCTGACTCCACTACCAGTGAATGGTGTGGCAGCTGAGTTTTCTGAAATCCAGGACATGGTGGGACGCGATACATAGTATCAAGTCTCCTAGAGTGAGGAGTAGTCATCAGAGGTGTCTCCCACATTCTGAGCATCAAGCTATGCAGAATTTCATGGATAGGCAGAGTAGCTGCCTCCTTAGGAGCTTTAGGATATTGGAGGCTTTCCAATTCCTTTGGGTTCCTCTTCAGGAGCTACTGTGATTGAAAGACCTTTAGCCATATCACGGATGAAATCCTGAAATGACATATCCTCTGGAGGTGAAATTCTGCGTTGTGGAGAAGAGGGGTCTTCTAAGAGAAAACCTCTAGTGCCAGCAGAATTGTCAGAGTCTTCGGAATCTGAGAAATCGAAGTATTCCTGACCCCGATGCTCCTGCAAAGCACGATCCCGGTACCGATCGAAGTTGGTACCGAGGTGGCCCGGTACCGCTTTATCCACTCCAGCCGGAGGTGGAACGGGAAGAGTTACCATCGGGGCCGGTACCATCGGTACCGGCATCGTCGGTGTCGGTACCAGCATCGGTGTCGATGTTGGCACCGGTGCCCTTGGGACCACCGGTACCGCAGCTGAGAGAAGAGCTGCAATACTGCATTCGATAGCAAGAAACCTCTGGTCTATCGACGCTGCTGATGCCTGGGTGTCGGTACCGGTAAGAATGGCCAGAACCTCTGAGCATGGCACAGGTAGTTCTTGCGAGGTTGAGGCCTCGAGAACATCCTGAAGCCCCATCGATGCTTTGGAAACCGAAGCCTCCCGCTGGGGCTGTTTTGCCGGTGTGGTTCCCTCAAAGGCAATGCCAATGGCCTCTCGATGCTTAGCAGGAGAGCTACCCTTTGAGGACCGGCTTTTGTGTTTAGTTACCTGAGATCCACGGGAGGAAGAAGAGGCCCTCGACAATGTCGATGCAATGGATCTCGCATCTGAAGAAAAGAGGGTACCGAGCTTTGCGACCCTGTTCTGTCTATCTCTTTTGGTCATCCCCATGCAGGAGAGACATTCAGTTGGAGGATGATCAGGTCCTAAACATTTTAGACACCAATCATGGGTGTCAGTGACGGAAACGGTACCGCCACACTTAGTACATTTTTTAAAACCACTAGTTGGCTTTTCCATGATTTTGGAAAAATGGGGCCTATTGCCCAAAATGGCGCCTAGCACCAAAACAGGAAAGTTTCTGAAAAGAAACAGTCTAAGGGTTTTGTTTTGTTTTTTTGAGGAAAAGAAAAGAAAAGAACCGGCGGTACCAGTAGGCGTCGTGCGGTAGGCAAACGCGACCACAAGAAAGAATTTTAAAGATGGAATTTTCTGAGGTGAAAGGGAATAGGTCCTGTTGGCTCCGCGAAAAATGAAGAACTGAAGAGGGACAGTTGGAAAGGCGGGAAGGCAGCGCGCATGTGCTGAGGGATGCTCCCAAAAGCATTCCTATTGGACGCTGGGGCGCGTTCCCGCGCAGGCTCCGTCAGTACCGAAGATACCCATATGTGAGGACTACAGTCCTGCTTGTTCCTGGAGATCATGCAGTGGGAATTTACAGTCCAAAATCTGGTGCTTCCCAGAATATTTAGTTGAAAAATGTCAAAGGGAGAGTAGAAAGCAGGAAGCCTGTGTGTGCAACACAGAGGCTAAGCAGCATGCAAGTTGGATGATGGAGAAGAAGGGCTGGGCAGTCTTTTTTTTTTTTTTTTTTTTTTTTTTTAATTAAAAGACTCCAAAGCCAGAAAACAAAGTAAAAATGTTACTGTCTCTTTTCCCATGTGAGTTAAAAATATTAAATTTGCTTCACTACTTTATATCTATCAACAACGGCAACAAGCTGAACCCTTTAAGTCAAAACCTATCACCCGGCTCAAAATGAATATCCACACAATATGGGTGAGAGAATAAGAAACATTCCCATCAAGATGATTTTTTTTTGGATTATATACTACCTTGCCTGGGTCCATTTAAATCGGACTCCCAGGCTATAACCCAGGAATAACCCATATGCACTGCTGTAATCAACATTCTTGTCTATAAAGTAGTGAATATCCACACAATATGGGTGAGAGAATAAGAAACGTTCCCATCAAGATTTTTTTTTGTCGGACTATATAATACCTTGCCTGGGTCCATTTAAATCAGACTCCCAGGCTGTGGTAAATCTTAGTCCATTTTAATCAAACAAGCAGTAAAGAGTAGATTTATACTTAACTGCACACAGTGAAATCCTCAAGCTGAAAGACACATACGACAGTCCTGTGTTTCGGGTATGGAATTTGGTTTACCCTGCTTCAGGTCAAAAGTTGTCATCACCAATCGAAAGCCATCACCAAATGAATGAAAAAAAAGTTTGCGTGAAGTCACTTTTAAAGAACATAGCGTCTGACATAATAGGTCATACAGTCTACTAAACCAATCCAGGGAGTTAATTCCACAACCATTCCCCAGAGACGTCATAGCAAACTGTGCCAGTTTAACTCAAGGCTAAGACCATGTGGAGCAATGGTATTAAGCCGGAAAATCCAGCGTTGTCCAATATATTGTAGTTTTTTAATCCTATTGCCCCCACATAAATTCGGAGGAATCCAATCAATTGCTCTCCATACAAGTTCCTCAAATGTATGATCACATGTAAGCATATGCTGAACTAGGGGAGCTGTTAACGTCCGAGTGCAAATGTGGGATGCATGTTCAGACAGCCGAACTCGTAAGGGACGAATAGTTCGGCCTATATAAATAAGATCACATGGACAACAAATCAAGTATACAACATATGAAGAATCACATGTAGTTGAATGTTGAAATGTCCATGATTGTTTTGTACGAGGGTCAGTCCAGATAGTACCCAATAGAGACCTTGAACAATAAGAGCAATGCCCACAAAGGGAATGTCCTTCTTGGTTCGTGGGGTCAAAAGACCTTGCAAAAGTTCTAACTAATTTTTGCCACAAGTGCTTTCCTCTAGTAAACGCTACACACAGCTGTTTCCGGAAACAATTATGAACCGAAAGAATAGAATATACCGTATGGATATGGTCATTATAAGGTAATATCCCAACAAATTTGTCTCCCTTATCTCCCTTCATATTGTTTTTATTTTTTTATTTTTTATTTTTATTATTTTCATTATTATGATTTTTGTCATTTTTATCATTAATGCCATCATCGTTATCCTCTAGTAACCATTCACGATGATTACATAAAGCCCGTTTATAAGCATTACGAATAATGCATTTAGGATAACCACGTTGTCGTAAATGTTGACTCAATTCCTCCGCATGTATCTTAAAATCTCTACAGGAGGAACAAATCTTCCGTAGCCGTAAGAATTGTCCAAAAGGAAGTCCTCGTTTTAGAGAGGGAGGATGAAAACTTGAAAATTTCAACAAGGTGTTACGTTGAACAGGTTTTCTGAACAAAGCAGTTGACAAACATCCCTCGCTCAATGTAACTAAGACATCCAAGAATTCGATTTGATGACTAGTAAAGGTTAAGGTGAACTTAATGTGAGGGTCCACTTGATTCAAGTAGTGTATAAATTGTTGTAATGCCGTGGATTCCCCTTTCCATAAGGTGAAAACATCGTCCAAAAACCTTTTCCACAGAATTACTTCTGAGAACCATTCAGACTGATATACAAATTATTGCTCAAAATGAGCCATAAAAAGGGTAGCCACCGACGGGGCAACAGTGGCCCCATAGCGATCCTGAAAATTTGCAGATAAAAAGAATCTGCATATCTTAAGTAATTCTTTTCCAGCACTAATAGTAATAATGACATGACAAAATGTTGAGAAAGACAAGTAGGTAGTGTCAATGTTAAATTCGAAATCACTTGTAAGGCTACAGACTGTGAAATATTAAAGGGCCATCACATCCAGGGTGGCTAATATAACTGGAGTGGAAGATAAATCCACTGTTTGTAACATCAGTAAAAAAATGGGAAATATCTCTAATAAAAGATGGAACTTTAGATGCCAACAGCTGTAAAAAGACATCACAAAACTGGGACAACGGTTCTAATACCGACCCACAACAAGAAACGATAGGGCAGCCAGGAGGGCATTGTAAAGACTTGTGCACCATTGGGACAGTATAAAAAACAGGAATCCTGGGTGTTCTTGGATCAAAAATTGACTCTCTCTACGAGTGATCCACCCCTCCATCTGAGCCTGGTGGTATAACTCCTTAACTGTAAATAATAATGAAAACGTGCGGTCCTCAGAGAGCAATTGATAATAATGGCCATCAGCCAATTGTGTCAATACAGCCATGTGGTACTCAGAAAAAGATTGCACTACCACAGCACCTCCTTTGTCCGCCACCCATATAACCAAATTTTGTTCATCAATTCTTGTAAAGCTACTTTATGTGTCTTAAATTCCATCATAATTTATCTAACTACTTGTTGTTCCATAGTGTGTCAATCAGCCAAAAAACAAACTCTGAAAAGTATGTATAATGATCAACTGGACCCGGAGGTAACCAATTAGAAGACCGAAAAAGAATTGAATCATCCCCACTCTATCTGAAAAAAATAAACTTACATCTAATTTACAAAAAACTTTTTGGAACACCAACCGTACTCTGAAAGAATCATAGGGAACAGTAGGTACAAAAGATAAAACTAATGACAAAACATGCAACTGATCCGATGTTAATGTTCGTCCACTGAGATTGAAAACTGAGTTTTGCATCTGTCTGGTAACTGGACCCCTCCACTGGCCTTGGTAACGGGGGCGGAATGAACCCCGATACCAGCCCTCGTGAAAATCCTTCTGCAAACCAGAATCCACTGAATAATCAAAGTCCTGTCCAAAAGAAGATCCTATATGCTGAGATGTAGAAGTTTTTCTTTTAGGCTTAGATTTTCTCTGACCTGTAGTACCATGTGATTTGTCCACCTCAGAGTCCGTAGAAGTTCCTGAAGTTTCACTAAAAGAGACCTTCTTGACCACAGGTAAGTCACTTTTAGACATCCAAGAAAGCAGTTACTCACCTGTAATAGGTGATCTCCGGGAACAGCAGGAATTTAGTCTTCACATATGGGGTATCGTCGGTACTGACAGAGCCTGCGCGGGAACGCTGCCCAGCATCCAATAGGAAAGCTTTTGGGAGCATCCCACAGCGCCTGCGTGCTGCCTTCCTGTCTTTCCCAACTGTCCCTCTCGAGTTGAGTTTAAAGCTAAGACAAAGAGAGGGGGAAAGAGAGAAAGAGAGAGAGATACAACTCCTAGGAGAGGTGGGTGGGTTGTGAAGACTAAATTCCTGCTGTTCCCGGAGATCACCTGTTACAGGTGAGTAACTATGCTATCTCCAGGAACAAGCAGGAATGTAGTCTTCACATATGGGGACTCCCTAGCTGCAGATGCCAGGGAGAAGGCCCCAGAAGTTGTGTGCCCCTATGAAAGGGCTCCACTTCCCCCCATGGATCTCTGGCATCCTACCAAGGATGGTGGGTAGGAGTTGATTAAGTATGGAACAGGTGTTGAACAGCCTGACCAAACAAGGCATCCCGGCGGGAGTCCTTGTCTAAGCAGTAATGGGCTGTGAAGGTATGAACAGAAGCCCAAGTAGCTGCTCGACAGATGTCATCAATAGACACAGAGTGAAGATGAGCCATAGAGGCTGCCATGGCTCTCACATTGTGAGCTGTGACATGGCCTTCAAGAGAAAGGTTCTTACTCTCATAGGCAAAAGAAATACACTGTGCAATCCAGCTGGACAGTGTTCTTTTGGAGACTGGAAGTCCCAAACGACTAGGATCAAAAGCAACAAAGAGTTGAGAAGACTTTCTATGTTGCTGTGTCCTTTGCAAGAAAAAGGACAAAGCCCTTTTACAGTCCAAAGTATGAAGATTCCTTTCTGCATTTGAGGCGTGAGGCCTTGGGAAGAATACAGGAAGGTAAAGCGCTTGGTTTAAATGAAAAGGTGACACCACCTTTGGCATAAAGTGTGGATGAGTCCTAAGGACTACCTTATCATGATGGAACCTTGTATAAGGAGGATCAGCCACCAACGCTTGCAATTCACTGATGCGATGTGCTGATGTGATTGCAATAAGAAAGATGACCTTCCAGGAAAGGAATTTCAAAGTGGTAGTAGCTAATGGTTCAAAAGGCGGCTTCATGAGCTGCCCAAGAACCAGATTTAAGTCCCATACCACCGGTGGTGGCTTAATGGGAGGCTTAGTTAAAAGAAGGCCTCTCATAAATCTCGCTATGAGAGGATGAGAGGAAATAGATTGTCCATTTAGAGGCTTGAAAGAAGATGCAATAGCACTCAAATGAACTCACTGAATTGGTCTTAAGCCACACATTAGATAAATGAAGGAGATACTCCAGTAATGATTCCAGAGGTATCGCAAGAGGGTTAAGACCCATCTGCGAGCACCATATGGTAAACCTTTTCCACTTGAATGCATAAGAGCGTCTTGTGGAAGGCTTCCTGGAAGCATAAAAGATATCCTTTACCTGCTGAGAAAGGTTAAGACCGTGAAGTTCTAGGCTTTCAGCAACCAGGCCCTGAGATGCAGAGACTGGGGATAGGGACGCCACAGCATCCCGTTCTCTTGAGAAAGGAGATATGGAGCAGATCCTAACTCCAGAGCCAGAGCTTGAGAGAGATGTATGGAGTAGAGGGTAGCACATTTGCCATGGCCAATATGGAGCTATGAGAATCATATGACCTCTGTCTCTCTGAAGCTTGAACAGGGTTTTGGGAATTAGGGGAATGGGTGGAAAAGCATACAGGAAGTCCTGGCCCCAATGGAGGAGGAAAGCATCCCTGGTCTGACAACCCTGAGCTGGAATTCTGGAACAGAACCGGGGAAGTTTGGCATTCAGCAGACTTGCAAAGAGGTCTATGTCTGGGGTTCCCCAAATTTGCATGGAGAGACCATTCGTGTGGAAGCAGAACTCGACTGAGTCTGTCTGCCCAAATGTTTTAAATGCCTGGAAGATACGCCGCAAGTAAATTAATCTAATGCTCTCTGGCGAGGGCCCATAGACGGAAAGCTTCGTTGCATAGCGACAGAAAGCCTGTTGCGCCCTGCTTGTTCACATTGAACATGGCTACTTGATTGTCCGTTTGAACTAGGACTGTCTTGTAGCTGAGCTAGGTGTGGAATACTCGAAGAGCAAGGAAGATTGCTCCGAGTTCCAGGAGATTGATGTGTAGATAGGCCTCCTGTGGAGTTCAGGTACCCTGGGTAGAGAGGCCTTGCAGGTGGGCTCCCCAACCCTCCTGTGAGGCATCTGTTAGAGTGGCTTGGGGTGGGGGTTGCTGAAAAGGAGACCCCCAACAAAAGGTTTTGGGGTGACTGCCACCATTGGAGGGACAAAATAAGGCGATCTGAGTTTGCTATTTTGTCTGACAAGCAACCTGACGCCTGAGTCCACTGAGTGGATAAGGGCCACTGGGCTGCCCTCATATGGAGGCGAGCATAAGGAACCACATGCACGGTGGATGCCATGTGGCCTAGCAACTCTAACATTTCCCGAGCAGTGAGGTGAGGTTTTAGCACTGCTTGGGAAGCTAACTGCACAATGCGAAGGCAGCGGGGCTGTGGAAGGTAGGCCCTTGTCAGTCTGGTATCCAGCAGAGCTCCTATAAGCTCCAGGAACTGGAGTGGGAGCAAGGTTGGATTTTGGGAAGTTTATGACAAGTCCCAAATACTGAAGGATGCGCATTGTGCGAGAGAGAGCAACCCTAGCCTCTGGCTATGAAGGGGCTTGAATGAGCCAGTCGTCTAAGTAAGGGAAGACGAATATTCCTAGGGTGCTGAGAAATGCTGCCACCACAGCCATGCATTTTGTGAACATCCTTGGTGCAGAGGCCAGGCCAAAAGGAAGAACCCTGTATTGGTAGTGCTTCCCTTGAAACAGAAAGCGAAGGAACTTTCGATGAGTTGGATGGATGAGAACATGAGTGTACACATCCCTGAGATCTAGAGAACAAAGCCAATCCTGACTCTGAAGGTATGGCAGCAGAGTTCCTAGAGAAATCATTTTGAACTTCTCTTTGAACAGGAATTTGTTCAATTCTCTGAGGTCTAAAATGGATCTGTGTCCTCCTGTTTTCTTTGGAATAAGGAAATAGGGGGAGTAAAACCCTGTACCCTGTTGGGGAATGGGTACCTCTTCTATTGCCCCTTGGGCAAGGAGCACAGTGACCTCTTGACCTAACTGGTGGTTGAGAGAGGTCTGAGAATTGAACTGTAGGAGGGGCATGCTGAGGAAATGAAGCTTGTACCCCTATCTTACAATTGACAGAGTCCAATTTTCTGCTGTTATCTGACCCCATCTGGGGCAAAATAACATAACCTTCCTGGGATGGTGGAGGGTTCAGGGCAGGAAGGCAAAGTTCTCTAGATAGGAGTAAAAGCCCCTGTGGAGGCTGAGTCTGCTGAGCCGGTTGAGGCTTAGCTGCTTTCGTCTTCCTTTGTCTAGGTTGTTGCTGCTATCCCTTTTGGGCAGACTGACCTAAACGATGCCCCAGTTGGGTATAGGAGGGACAAAACAACTTCTTACTGAAGAATGGTTTCTAAGAGGATTTTTTCCTCGCAGGATCAGCTGTAGATTTAGACAATCTATCCAAAGTGATATTGTCAGCATCTATCTCATTTGCTTTTTCCTGCCAATTCTTGCCAAAGATTCTCTCCTGTGCAAGGAATATTCCCTAGTTTATCCTGTACTCAAATTTCCAAGTTAGATGCCTGGAGCCAGGCAATCCTACGTGCACCTATGGCAATGGCAGAGGTTCTGCTTATGCACTCAAAGCAGTCAAAAGCTGCACGATTCACAAACTTGGAAACATCCTGAGCATGTTTGACAAGGGCAAGATAATCTTGCCTCTTATCATCAGGAAGGAGAGGGTTCATAAGCTCTAAATCTCCTGTGACCTCCTTAAGGAACATTCCCATATATAAGATATAGGAACTGATCCTAGCAGAAAGCATGGAAGCCTGGAAGGTTCGACGTCCAAAGGTGTCAAGAGTCCTACACTCACGTCCTGGAGGATTAGATGCATGCCTTTTTGCACTCTTTATCCTTCTCATTGCTGACTCCACCACCATGGAATGGTGTGGTAATTGAGTCTTCTGAAACCCAGGACAAGGAGGAACTCGATACATTGTATTGAGTCTTCGAGAGTGAGGAGATGTGGTTAGAGGTGTTTACCACATCCTTAACATGAGATCATGCAAGATCTCATGAATAGGTAAGGTAGCTGCCTCCTTGGGAGCATTAGGGTATTGCAGAATTTCTAATTCCTTTGCCCTAGGCTCTTTTTCAGGAGCCACTGTGATGGAAAGACCTCTAACCACATCTCGGATAAAATCCTGAAAGGACATATCCTCTGGTGGAGACATCCTATGCTGAGGAGAACAATAATCCTCAGGAAGAAGTACTCTGGTATCGGTAGAGCTTTCAGAGTCTTCAGACTCATCCAAGGATTCGAAGTATCTCCGATCTGGGTGATCGTGCAAGGCACGGTACCGGTACCGGTCGAAGTCGGCATCGGAGTGGTCCAGTACCCACCTGTCAGTACCGGATGGATACGCATGACTCAGTCCCGGTAGAATACCTGCCAATGTCAATGCAGTCGGTGCCGGCACCGGTTGAATTGTCTGAAGCAGTTTCAAGGGCATCGAGGCCATGAGAAGAGCCGCCAGACTGCGTTCAATAGTCAAGAATCTCTGGTCTATCGACATTGCCGATGCTTGGGTATCTGTACCGGAAGAAGAGGCCAGTACCCCAGAGCATGGCACCAGTAGTTCTGTCGAGGTTGAGGCCTCGAACATCCTGGAGCCCCGATAGTGCTTTGGAAGCCGAAGCCTCCCGCTGGGGCAATTTTGCCAGTGAAAGTCCCTCAAGGGCAACACCAGAGGCATCTCGCTATCTAGAAGGAGATCTACCCTTTGAGGACCGGCTAGATTTATGTTTAGTTACCTGAGATCCATGGGAGGAAAACGAAGCCCTGGACGACGTCAATGCCGCAGAGGCTGCATCGGAGGGAAAAAGGGTGCTAAGCTTAGCAGCTCGGTTCTGCCGGCCCCTTTTTGACATCATCCCACAGGCAACACACTCTGAAATAGAGTGGTCAGTACCTAAACATTTGAGGCACCACTCATGGGTGTCGGTGACGGAGATGGTACCGCCACACTTAGAACACTTTTTAAAACCCGAAGTGGGTTTTTCCATTCTGAAGGAAAAGTTGGGCCTAGTGCCCAAAATGGCGCGTGGCACCTGAGAGAAAATTACTGGAAAGACTCAAGAAAAAAGTATGGTTTTTGTTTTGTTTTTTTAATTAAAGAAAGAAGACGACCCGGCGGTACCGGTGTAGCATCCAGGGAAGGCAGACGCGACCACAAAAAAGAAATATAGAAGGGATTTTTTTCTGCGGTGACAGGATGTGCGACCTGTCGGCTCTGCGGAAAACGAAGAACTGGAGAGGGACAGTTGGGAAAGGCGGGAAGGCAGCACGCAGGTGCTGTGGGATGCTCCCAAAAGCTTTCCTATTGGACGCTGGGGAGCGTTCCCGTGCAGGCTCCATCGGTACCGATGATACCCCTTATGTGAAGACTACATTCTTGCTTGTTCCTGGAGATTAAACTTTATCGTTAAGATAATCCGTTTGATCACGCTTAAACTTTTTGATTTTGTAATTCCTCAAATTCTCACGAAAGGACGATCATTTAGTCTCCATATCTAATAGAGAAGATTTCTATTTATCTTCTTCACAGGAGGACTTATATTTAGCTTGTAATTCCGTCAACTGTGCCAAAATGACTTCTTCCTCTGTGGTAGTCCGCTCGACCAAAATAGTCATAAGATCGAATGCACACTTATTTGAAATGCCATTCCACTTAGCAAGAAAATCGGCTTCATCAGAAAACAATTTCGGGGGTTTATTGATCCTTAAACCCCGCGGAGTAGTCCATGTTTTTAAATATTGAGTTAAATAAGCCCCATGAAGCTGTGCTCGTACAAGCCGCTTATGACCTTTCTGCAATTCAACAAAAACATTGGAATCTGCCACTAGAGTAGGATCTTCCTCAAACAAGGTTGCATGTTGTATAATTTTAGCACGTTGCTCATCTGAATATGTGAAAGTATCTGGGGAATGGTAGTATCTGGGGTATCCGTTGCTCCACATGGTCTTAACCTTGAGTTAGATTGGCACAGTTTGCTATGACATCTCTGGGGAATGGTAGTGGAATTATCTCCCTTCTCCTTTATTGGTTTAGTAGACTGTGTGACCTATTACGTCAGACGCCATGTTCTTTAAAAGTGACTTCCCGCAAACATTTTTTTCATTCATTTGGTGATGGCTTTCGATTGGTGATGACAACTTTTGACCTGAAGCAGGGTAAACCAAATTCCATACCCAAAACGCAGGACTGTGTCACATGTGTCTTTCACCTTGAGGATTTCACTGTGTGCAGTTAAGTATAAATCTACTCTTTACTGCTTGTTTGATTAAAATGGACTAAGATTTACCACAGCCTGGGAGTCTGATTTAAATGGACCCAGGCAAGGTATTATATAGTCCGACAAAAAAAAATCTTGATGGGAACGTTTCTTATTCTCTCACCCATATTGTGTGGATATTCACTACTTTATAGACAAGAATGTTGATTACAGCAGTGCATATGGGTTATTCCTGAGGCCCAAGTGATAATTAAAGCTGTGTCCTAAGCCAGGAATAGCAAATTGTCTCCCATGTGTAATCTTCTGAAATGTAATCTTTTGCCGCTGCCTACTTTCGGCTACTCTCTGTTTGGTCCTGGGTTCATTTCACAGAGACAGTAGGGTAAGTAGCACAATAAGACAAACAAAACTGGCGTGGCTTGGAAAAAGGGTTTTATATAGAAATAGGCTTATTACAAAGGTACAGAACAGAGATATAAGGTTGTTACAGAGCTGCTTCCATGTATATCAATGAGACTGTGTGTGGGTGCATGTGTGTGTGAGAGAGAGAGAGGGGGGGGGGGGCAAGAAGTGTGTGTCAGAGCCTTATAGTAAGAAGTGTCCCATGAATGGAAAGAGAGAACAAAAGGGGGGGGGGTAAGGAGAAGTGAGTGTAAGGAGTGTCCCATGAAATAAGGAGAAAGAAGGGCGGGGTGTCTGATGAATAGGAAGAGAGCAGAGAGAAAGGGGGTGTAAGGAGCAATGTGTGTCAGAGCCTCATAGCAAGAAGTGTCTGATGAATAGGAAGAGAAGGATATTTTGTGTTTCTCTGTATTTATAGTGAAATTCTTCAGCATCTCCCTTTGTCATAATTTGGTTTGTTTGAGGTCTGCTATCACTTGATTAGCAAGGAGGGGCTGTTGTCTTACAAACTAATCTCATCAAGCAAACTAAGACCATCAAGTCTGGAGACATCCTATCTGACATCACCAGGGGGTCAAAGCTGATCTCATCATGTCTGGGAATGTCATGCTGATGTATGCCGACACCATGCTATACTCCAAATCTGACTGAAGACTTTCTACATATGCCTAACCCCAGTTCTGAAGGAAGGGCCAGGCCTATTGAAGACACTCCGCTCTATATCGTTAATGATTCTCTCTGGTCCTCAGCATCCCAGCAATTCGTTGCATTAGTTAAAGCAAAGTTTCATAGTGTCATGTTAAAAACTGACAAGCACAGCTTAGATTTATTATTATCATGACTAATTTTGGCAATCAATAATGCACAAATTACATACCTGGAGTGAATCGTGCTGCAGTATCGCCCTTGTTCACATGACGTTTAATGTGCGATACCATGTCGGTTCGCCGTGTAATGGTTCCTGCACAAATAATGCAGTGGTAATGGGCTCCTAGTTTTACAGGTGACTAAAACAGAAAATATAGTTTTATAAAATGCACAATGAGAAAATATGAATTTGGCATTTTGATTAGAGAAACACAAGTAATAACTATCTAAATAAATGAAATATGAAAGCTATCCTGAAATAAATAATATACTTAGAACTTCTTCAGAGAATAAAAGTATTTCTTTCAGAAATCTAGTAATCACTAATGGACAAATGAAATGAAGATAAAGGGGCAGCATCCCTTCCTAATGAAGGAAAAATTTCAGATCTGCTGACCTACATTCTGGCTCAAACCGGAAAGCTTACCTAGACATTTCTAGAAAAAGGGTTCGTCATTCGTTTTATTGGATTAACCCAATACATTTGTGATTAGTTGTACTGAATAACTCAAGTAAACATAGAAACATGATGACAGAAAAAGACCACATGGCCTATCTAGTCTGTCCTTCCATATCAACAACTACAACAATCCACTTTTTACCTTTAGAGATCCTGTGTTGGTCCCATGCTTTTTTGAATTCAGTTACTGTCCTCATCTCTACCACCTCCACTGGGAGACTATTCCATGGATCCACTACTCTTTCCGTAAAGAAATGTTTCCGCATATCACTCCTGAATCTATCTCCCTTCACCCTCATCCCATGTCCCCTCGTAGCAGAACTTGCTTTCAATTGAAAGAGGTTCTCTCCCTGAACATTTATGCCACGGAGGTATTTAAACATCTCAATCATATCACCTCTATCCCGCCTTTCCTCTAAGGCAGGGGTCACCGACCTGCGGCCCGCGGGCGAGACTCTACCCCGGTGCGGCCCGCCAAGGCAAACTCACCAACTCCTTCTTCTGCAGCCGCGGCTCCCTGCCTCTTAGGGAACTGCGGCTGTGCTTGTAAAATCATCGCGGAGCCCTTCCTGTCTTGACGGGCTCCGTGCAGCATTGTCCCGCCTCCAAAGGAAGTGGTAAACAACTTCCTTTAGAGGCGGGACAATGCTGCACGGAGCCCGTCAAGACAGGAAGGGTTCCGCGATGATTTTACAAGCACAGCCGCGGTTCCCTAAGAGGCAGGGAGCCGCGGCTGCAGAAGAAGGGAGGGAGCTGACATGGGAAAATAAAAGTACAGGTATGAGCAGGGTTTTTTTTCGCGCGCGCGGGGGGGGGGGGGAGGGGGGTGCGGCCCGCGAGTCTGCCGGTAGTCGGTTGTGCGGCCCGCGGCCCCCTGGAGGTTGGTGACCCCTGCTCTAAGGTGTACATATTAAGATCCTTAAGTCTGTCCTCATATGCTTTATAATGAAGCCCACTAATCATTTTAGTAGCCACCCTCTGCACAGACTCCATCCTATTCACATCCTTTTGAAGGTGCGGTCTCCAGAATTGCACACTATACTCCAAATGAGGTCGCACCAAAGACTTATACAGAGGCATTATCACCTCCTTTTTTCTGCTAGCCATTCCTCTCCGTATGCACCCAAGCATCCTTCTAGCATTTGCCGTTGCTTTTTCTACCTGTTTAGCTACTTTAATAGAAACATAGAAACTTTAATAGAAACATAGAAGTAACAAGGTATTGACTACAACTTGTTCGTAGATCTCCATTTCTACATATTTAAGCAGCTTAACAGGGCAACCGCTACACCCTGCTGACTTGCCAGAAAGAGTGCTGACTAGCCGACTGATATACACAGAAAATGACAGCAGATAAGGACCACATGTCCTATATAGTCCGCTCATTCACACCAACTGTTCAGCTTTATAATTACTTCCTCTCCCTCAGAGATCCTCACCATAGAATAATACAGAGGCATTATAATATCCTTTGTTTTATTTTCCATTCCTTTCCTTATCATACCTAGCATTCTATTTGCTCTCTTGGCCGCCGCTGCACACTGGGCAGAGGGATTTAACATCTTATCCACGATGACGCCTAAATCTTTTTTCCTGGGTGGTGGTTCCCAATGTGGAACCTTGCATTGTGTAACCATAGTTTGGGTTGTTCTTTCCTAGGTGCATAACTTTGCACTTGTCCACATTAAATTTCATCTGCCATTTGGATACCCAGTCTTCCAATTTATCAAGATCCTCTTGCAATTTTCCACAATCCTTTTGGGTTTTGACAGCTTTAAATAGTTTTGTGTCATCTGCAAATTTGATAACCTCACTCGTTATTCCCTTTTCCAGGTCATTTATGAATATGTCAAAAAGCAGGGGACCCGGACTTCCGGTGACGCAGTGGACCAAATGGTGGCTCGATAAGTGAGCTCCACCGTTAAAAGCCAGTCCACTGGAGATAAAAAGCCCCTAAAGAAGTGAGGCGGAGATAAAATGCAGGAGCAACAAGCCAAGAACACCCCAACTCTGTAACGAAGGATGTGTAGACAGGGATCACCCCATAAAAAAGATTGATCGGCGGCGAAGTGAGCCACTGAGGGAAACCGCATGGTTGTTCAGTGAGGCAGACAGAAGGGCCCTAGTGAACAGAAGGAGGGCCGGTGAGTGCCAGTGGCAAAACTTAAGTGTCGGCGAGAGGCAAATCGTGGGGGCAGAAGCGGAGGAGCCATCTGAAAAGAAGACTGAGGAGAGTGAGTAGAGGTACCAGCTAATCCGGTGGGGTCAGAGCACTGTTCCCTCTAAGCTGTGCGCGTGCACACACCTCACCAAGTGAGCGCACATACTTTACAACAGAGCGCACAAAAATTACGGTTCTGATTCTGATAGAAAACACAGATGTCTTAAAATTTATAAGTTGCGATTGTAATTACTAGAAATTTTCTGCTTCATTTAGTAATTGTCAATTTTCATTTAATTTGATTAAAATCAATGTGGTGTACATACTGTATTCTGACGTGTAGTCAAATTTTAAAGTATGTAACTCCGAGTGTCGTTATATGGCACACAAAAATTTAACCTTCCTTCAAAAGCTGCACAGCTGATATTTTATGCGCACACAGCCTACAGAAAATTAGAGGGAACATTGGGTCAGAGAAGCTGCGCGTTCACATAGGAGAGCAGGTGGCGAAGAGAAGAGGCGGACTGAGAGCATTGGAAGTGAGAGCCAGGGTAAGCGGCTGGTGGCGAAACAGCTTGATAAGGGAAAAAAAGCTCATCATAAGGACGGAAGAGGTGGCAGGGTGCAACGGAGCGAGTAAACCAGGCAAGGTTGACAGCGAAAGACAGAGGAGATGGAGAAGAAAGTTGCCGTTGCAGAACCGGCAAGATCATAGAACAACAAAGGCAGCCGGAAGACCATACCGGGGAGCACGCGGGAGAGTGGCGGAAGACTGAGGCCACAGGCAGATGAGACCCAGACAGGAACGCCGGTGAGCGAAAGAGGCTCTGGAGAAGTGAGGAGCCAGAAAGGGGACAGACAGCGAGAGCTGGGGGAGAAAACTGTGCTGCAAACTAATAAAGAAAATGCCCTTTCAAGTTAAATCAAGAAGGGGGGTACTTCTATCAAGGAAACAATCTTCAGCCAAATAAAGAAATACAAAAAAAAAACTCTCGGATCAGCCAAACAGAAGGCAAAAAACGGAAAACAGAGCTGCAAGAATAAAAAGGGAGAAACAGTACTCTGCTGGTCAATACAGACGACAAGCCTGCTGGGAGAAGTTGGTGGCAGATTTGGAGTTTGGAAAACCCAGACGGCACAAAAGGTTGAAGAGAAGCGCAAAGAGGCAAGATGGACAAAACTAAAGGAGGAACATCCACAAAGAAAAAATTGGCGGAATTCAGATCTCCATATGCCACATCGAGAGGAGGCAAGGAAGGAGAGGAGGGCAAAGCGTCAGCTGAGCAAGGGGCAGAGCCGGTGGAGGAGATGGAGAGTTCCTGGGGCACAGGAGTAGCTCATATGATTAAGATGTGGTTGAATGAGCTAAAAGAAGAATTAAAAGTGGAAATCAGTGGAGTTAAAAACGAACTGAAAGAGACACTGCAATCCTTTAAACAGGACATAGCGGACCTGGGATCTCGGGTAGAGGAAACAGAAAATCAGCTGGAACAACAGGGAGAGGCTATGGCACATCTTCGAAAAGGCCGGGAGGAGCTAAAGCAAGCTCACAAAGAATTAAAAGAAAAGACAGAGGTCCTGGAAGACCGGTCCAGGAGAAGTAATGTATGAGTGAGAAGAGTGCCAGAGGATCCCAAGTATAAAAATTGTGAAGATGTCATTATAAAGGTATTTGAAGCATTGTTGCAAGCAGCAGACCTTGAAGGGAGAGAGGAAGATGACCACCTACAAATTGAGAGGGCGCAGAGGGGACTGGAGCCCATAAGAGACAATCGACCAAGAGATATCGTGGTGTGTCTGAGATCCTTTAAAATTAAAGAAGAGCTATTGAAAGCAGCATGGAAAGTGGGACATTTTAAATGGGAAGGTCATGTGGTGGAATTGTTCCAGAATCTCTCCTCAGGCACATTGCAGCGTCGGAGAGAGATGAAGGAAGCAACGGCCTATTTGAGGAGGGAGGAGGTAAGATACAAATGGCTGTATCCATTTGGCCTTCTAATCACAGCAAAAGGCATACTGCGAAAGTTTAAGACCTGCGAGGAAGCTTGAGGAGTGCTCGGAGATATGGGGCTACCCAATCTGCCAGGCGGCAAGGGCACCCAAACAGGAACCAAGAAAGCGACGACATCTGGGATTAAGGCAGACAATCGGAAATGGCACAGAGCACCAACTACTGGCCAGAGAATAGCAAGATTGACCAACAGCAAGAGAAGGCGAAGGACATGGGCTGAGGGGAAAGACTCCGGTGTCCCAGGCATCAGATGAAACAATATATGAACTGTAATGTGGGACATTGATAAGAGATTGGTAAGGGATGTTCTGGGTAGAGGAGAGGAGAGGAGGGGCAAGGAGGGAAGACAAGAGAGGAGTAGAGGGATGTGGAATAAGGGAAGTACAATAATTGGGAATTTAACATGGCGAGGGAAGAGGGGAGTGGAGTTGCTGTGATATGTGTTAAGAGGGGAGTTAGAAGGGATAGTGGAGTGGGGGCAAGAAGAGGGGGGTGATCTAAGATGGGTGGGATGAGAAGGGTGGGTCAGGCTGAGATAGGGGAGGTGAGGGAAGCACACGGAAAGGGGGGAGGGGGAATAGGATGACAAGGGCAGGCTGAGGTCTGTTTAATAGTTACGATATATGGAAGTCAAATCTCCGAGTAGGGGACGAGGGGGGGGGGAGGAGGGGAGTAAGCAGGAGGGGGGTAGCAAACAATCAAGGTGAGTTAAAAATAATAACATTAAATGTAAAAGGACTTAATTCGCCATTTAAAAGACAAACTGTATGAAGAAATAACATGCCAAAAGGCAGGAGTGGTATTTATACAGGAAACACACCTTACCAGGGCGACAGAACATTTGGTAAAGCTTAAAGGTTATGGGGTCTATGCCTTTGCATCAAACACAATAGAAAAAAAGAAAGGAGGTGTTGCCATTCTTATAAACTCAACCGTAAAGATGGAACTAGAGAAAGTAGTCAGGGATAAAGAGGGGAGATATGTGCTAATGCGGCTAAAAATTGGGAATGAGTGGTACTGTCTAATGAATGTATATGCGCCCACAGGGATGCAAGGAGAATTCTGGACAAAACTCAATGAAGAGGTGGGGAAGCTAGGAGAAGGTATTCTAATCTGTGGTGGGATTTCAATTTAACCTGGAATCTGGCTAGAGATGCGACGGGGAAAAGAGAGGGCAAGAGAGCAGATAGAAGTAAATAGTGTCACTTTGTAATACAGCATTGTTTGATCGATGCATGGAGATTTCAGCATCCTAGGAAAGACAATTTTCATACTTCTCCCCACCCAGTACATGGATCATATTCTAGAATTGATGCCATTTGGATAACCAAGGAGATGGTGGGAAGAATTAAAGGGGCGGAGATGGACTCGATAACGTGGTCAAACCACGCTTTAGTGGAAATTAGATTGGACGTAGAGGGTGAGAAGGGCAAATGGTTCTGGAGGCTGAATGAATCTTTATTAGAAAATGTAAAGGTTAGAGATGAAAGAGCGAGAAACTCAAGAATATTTTATGTGGAACAATAATGGGGAGGTGGGGTGGGGGGAGTTTGGGATGGATACAAGGCGGTAGCGAGAGGGGTTCTGATTAAATGGGGAGCACGTAAAAAGAAGGAAAGGGAGAAAAGAGAGGGAACTGAGAGAAAGGTTAATGGAATTGGAAGAATTAGATGCGCAGGACCGAAAAGGAACGTACAGGGGGCAAGTGTTGGAGGTAAGAGTGCAAATCAATGCAATGCAGGCTGATACTATAAGGTACCACATGCAGCTTTTGAGACAGGAATTTTTTGAGGGGGACAATAAAGCTGAGAGATACATGGTGCAAAAATTGAAACAACATAAGTTGCGATCACATATTTTGAAAGTTAGAGATGCAGGAAGGAAAACAGTTTTGAAAGATGGGGATATTAGGGAGGCTTTTAAGAGTTTCTACCAAGTGCTGTACGCGGCGAGAACACCCCCAGAGTTGGACAGGGTACAAAGCTATTTAGATTCCATACAGCTACCAAAATTGGATGGGGAAGATCAAAAAGAGTTAAATAGAGCCATAAAAGAGGAGGAAGTTTTGAAAGCAATAAAACAGTTGAAAGTGGATAAGGCACCGGGACTAGATGGGCTAACAGCGAGGTTCTATAGAAGGTTTGCAGAGGTACTAACTAAGCTATTAGTGCGGCTCTTCAATTTACCAAGGGAGGGAGATCTTTTGGCAAGCACTATGGGATGGGCTGGAATTACAGTAATGCACAAAGCAGGAAAGGATCCGCAAGAATGTTCATCGTATAGACCTATTTCATTATTAAATCTAGACGCCAAATTATTGGCTAAAATTTTGGCTTTGTGTTTAAATAGAGTAATAGGGAAATTGGTACATCAAGACCAAGCGGGATTCATTCCAGGTAGACAGGTAGCGGATAATATTCGTAAGACACTAAATACAATCTGGGCGATTGAAAAAAGCAAGGAGGCGGCGTTATGGTTATCCTTAGACGCGGAAAAGGCCTTTGATCAAGTATCTTGGCCTTTTCTGTTTCAGGTAATGGACAGAATGGGGTTGGGAGGAGAATTCAAGGATTGGGTACAAGAATTATACCGCAATCCAAAAGCTTGCATTAGGGTCAATGGAGCATATTGAGTATTTTTCGAGCAGGGGAGGGAAACGAGGCAGGGAGGCCCTCTGTCACCATTATTGTTTGTGATCTCTGTGGAACCATTAGTGGAAAGGGTAAGAGAACGGACAGATGTGAAGGGGATAGTTGTAGGTAAGAAAGAATATAAAATCTCACTGTTCGCAGATGCTATCATAATGAGTGTGACTAGACCGGTGTTCACTTT
This sequence comes from Ichthyophis bannanicus, assembly GCA_033557465.1. Classification (NCBI taxonomy): domain Eukaryota; kingdom Metazoa; phylum Chordata; class Amphibia; order Gymnophiona; family Ichthyophiidae; genus Ichthyophis; species Ichthyophis bannanicus. The sequence goes on from CM066040.1 coordinate 51,125,060, forward strand.
ACCAATTTTAATGTGGGAATTAGAAGAATATGGCAGAATGTCAGGATTTACTATTAACTGGGTAAAATCCGAAATATTAAATCTGTCAATAAAAAAGGAAGAGCAGGAACTAATGCAAAAGAAATATCCATTTAGGTGGGCCCGGGGGTCGATTCGATATTTAGGGATCCTTATAAGCAATCGGTTGGAATCATTATATGACTTAAATTATTTAAAGCTCTTTGGGCAAGTGGAGAGTTGGTTGAATGAGCGGGGGCAAGGATATATATCCTGGTTTGGACATATAGCTGTTATAAAAATGATGTTATTGCCTAGATTCCTATTCCTATTCCAAACATTGCCGATACAGGTGCCACATAGAAAGTTCAAACAGCTGCAAAAACTTATTAATCGCTTTATTTGGCAAAATAGGAGTCCCAGGGTAGCGTTGTCGGTTATCCAGAGAGCAAAGGGGGAGGGGGGTACCTAACTTCAGAAAATACTATGAAGCAGCACAGTTGAAAATGATTTATGATGATTGGCACCGAGAGAAACAGAAGCAATGGGTACAAATGGAAGAGGACTTAGTAAAGGGAGTGAGGTTGGGGAGGATAGTATGGAAAGGAAGTAAAGTATTGGAAGGGACCACATTGAACCCTCTAATAGCGAATAGCATGAAGATTTGGAAGCAGAACAGAAAACACTTAATACAAGGTAAAGAATACTCACAAGTGATGACATTAAGGGCCTGTTTTGAGAAGGGGCAGGGGCCAGTTGAGAATGTCTTGCGTAAATGGGCAAACTTGGGGCTTACACATATTTCTCAAATAGTGGCTCAAGAAGGGGTGAGAGGGTTCGAGGGTATCAAGGATTGATATGAGTTAACAAAGAATGATTATTATAGCTATCTTCAGATTTGCCATTTTCTGCGTCAGCAAAAGGTATGGAAGGATTTGTGGGGAAACGGGGGGGGGGAGGGGGGTTTGAAGCCCTGGTATCAGGACAGTTAGGTCAGAAAGGAACCCTGTCTAAGATATATAAAGGGTTAATGGAGGGAGGTGTGAGCAAACTAGAGTTCCTGAAAAAATGGGAAGAAGATTTGGGGGTGCAATGGAGTGAAGAGGAGTGGGATAAGATTATACAGACAGTGGCAAGCATATCTATTGCTACTCAGATAAAGCGTAGTTACTCACCTGTAACAGGTGATCTCCGGGAACAGCAGGAATAAGTCTTCACATATGGGTACCGTCGACACTGATGGAGCCTGCGCGGGAACGCTCCCCAGCGTCCAAAAGGAGAACTTTTGGGAGCATCCCACCACGCATGCGTGCTGCCTTCCCGCCCAACTACATCTCTCACTTCAGTTGAGTTGAAAGCTGAGACCAAAGGAGAGAAGTAGAAGAAAAATAGAAAGAGAGAGAAAGACAACTCCTAGGGGAGGTGGGTGGGTTGTGAAGACTTATTCCTGCTGTTCCCGGAGATCACCTGTTACAGGTGAGTAACTACGTGATCTCCAGGAACAAGCAGGAATGTAGTCTTCACATATGGGGACTCCCCAGCTAAAAATGTCTAGGGATGACCCCAGCATGTTGCGGATCTAAGTAAGATGGGCCATGCTTCCTCCCAGGGACCTCAGGCATCCAAGAGTGGATGGTGGGAAGGAGTTGATCGAGAAATTTATTTTTATTTTATTTATTTATTAACAATTCTTATATACCGCACTATTAGACATCAGCGCGGTTTACATTGAACAAAAAAACATCCGACAATTTACATATGTCTGGTCAATTACATTTAACAGGAGATATAAACTTGGGAAATAGGGGAAACTATATACAAAGGTGTGTTATCTGACAAGAGATATCATGGTTAACTATATACAAAGGTGGTGCAATAGTATATGGAACTGTTTGTATTTACATTGTGTAGTTGGCCTGTTGCGATGGTCTGTCTGTTTGGCCACTCCTGCTATTCACCTGGAGGTTATGTTCTGAGCTGTCATTGAGATATTTAAGGAAGAGGAAATGTTTCAGTGACTTTCTGAACTGACTCAAATTTGGTACTGATCTGATTTGTGCTGGTAAGGTGTTCCATAAAGTGGGGGCACAGAGTCGGAATGCTCTGTTGGCTGTTGATCTGGCACATCTTGTGGTGTCGTTTGGAATAGCTAGTGTGTTCATTTCTGCTGTTCTTCTTGGCCTGTTTGGTGCAAGTGGTAGTATGAGGTTGGAGAGAGAAGAAGAGGTGAGCCCCTTGGTCGCTTTAAATGTTAGCAGTACAGTCTTGAAACTGATCCTTGCTTGAATGGGAAGCCAGTGTAGCTGTTTTAGGAGTGGTGTCACGTGGTCTCTCCTAGATGCCCCGAGGAGTACCCTCGCTGCACTATTCATGGCCAGTTGCAGGGGGTTCAGGGTGGACCGGGGAGCCCCTGTAGAATAGAGTTTGCAAAGTCGAAATGGGGAAGTATAAGGGCTTGATAAATGGTACGGAAATCATCTGGTTCAAGTAGTGTGCGTAGGTGTCTGAGGGATCTAATTTTAAAGTAGATTGCCTTGACTGTGTTGGCTATGTGACTCTTCATGTCAAGGTTTTGGTCCAGTGTTACTCCAAGGTAACGTATTGCAGGTTTCACTTGGAGCTGGGCATCCTTTACATTAATACAACTAGGAGGAGTGAAGTTGGTGTTCCTTGAGACGAAAAGGACTTCCGTCTTTTTGTGTTGTATTCTCAGGTTTTGGGATAGGAGCCACTCTGCTACGGCGTCAAAACAGTTAGTCAGCGGTGTGAGATCCAGGCAATCCAATGATATTGGCATATATAGTAGCACATCGTCTGCATATATCATGTAACTGACATTAAAGGATCTGATGATGTTGCAGAGGGGTTGAATATATATATTAAACATCAATGCAGATAAGGAGGATCCTTGGGGTACACCTTGACTTTGTTGGAATGGTTCAGATGTATCCCCGTCAGTTCGGATGTGCTGCCATCTGTCGGACAGGTAAGATTTGCACCATTCAAGTGCTGTTCCGCAGATGCCTTTTTCCCTTAACCGGCAGATGAGAATTTCATGGCATACCGAGTCAAAGGCCGCTGCTATATCGAGAAATACAAGAGCGAAACCTTGGCGTATGTTATCCATACCTGAGATTATGTTGTTGAGGAGTGTTGTAAGTAGTGTTTCTACTCCATGTGACTCTCTGAAACCATGTTGAGCCGGATCAAGTGGAGCAGAGGTGTCTATATGATCCTGTAGTTGCCTGTGCACTACTTTCTCAATGATTTTTGCTAGCATAGGTATGCTAGATATGGGCCTATAAGATTCTACCTTCTGAGGATCAAGTTTAGTGTTCTTTAACAGCGGTCTTACAGAGGTCTGCTTGAGCGTAGTTGGAAATGAGCCGGTGGTGAAGGACTGGTTTAAAATCTTTGCTATAATTGATGATATGTCACAACGCAGGTCCTTTATCCAGTGTGCAGGGCAAGGGTCTGTGTGTGCAGTGGATGTATTTAGTGCTAGGATGGTATCTTCAATGGTTTTCTTTGAGGGAGTGGAGAAGGATGCCAGAGATACTGGGTAGTCTTGTTCATCAAGAGGTTCCGGTATTAATATTTTATTAGTTTTGCACATTTTAGATTGCATATAAATTGCATAGTCCTGTGGGTGGATCATGCTGTGGTGCTCCGGGGTTGGTTCTTTGGCAAGTGTTTTAACTAAGTTAAACAGGTCATGAGGTTTATTCAATGACCGTTTCAGGGTGTCTGTGTGGTGTTGTCTGATTTTATCTGTGATGGTTCTACGATGCTCTGCCAGGTGTTGGATGTAAGCTGCTTGGTCACTACTGGTGCGTGATTTTCTCCATCGTTTTTCTAGCCTTCTTAGAATAGTTAGTGAGGCTTTTAAGTCCGCTGTGAACCATGGGGCTGTAGATCTCTTTTTTGGGTTCTTGTTTGTTGGAGGGCGGATAGCAATAGTGCTGATTTTTCTGTTCCAGGAGGAGATCAGTTCTTCAAGGCTTAGTGAGGTGTCATCAGAGAGTGTGCTAATCTCAGAGAGGATGCGTTCTCTGTTAAATGGTTGGAAACTTCTGGTAGATGAGTTAGTGGGCTTGCTTTTATCCATTATTGTCTTGTGTGAATGGTTAGTGGTATGCATCTGGAAGGTGATGAGTTTGTGATCGGTCCATGGGACTGCCGTTATGGATAGTACTATGTTTTGTGGTTGATCCAAAATTAGCTGTGGTGCGAATATGAGGTCGAGGATATTGCCTTTCTCGTGAGTAGGTTCTCTCACCATTTGCGTGTATCCGAGGCTCTCTAGGGCATCTAGGAATGCTGTTGCTTGGGTGTCCTGTAATGATGGTAGGTTGATATCTCCTAAGATCCAATTGGGTTTGTTTGGGCCCTGGGTGAGAGATGCCAGATTTATTATGGTTGCTAGGTCGTCTGGATCTCCTGATGGTGATCTATAGACCAGGTTTATAGAGCATAAGTTGTTTGAAATAGATACTGTCTCTAGATGGTTGTTGCTGTTGGATTCCTCCAATTTAAACTGTAGGTCGGCTTTGGCGATGATAATTACTCCTCCGCCTTTTTTGTTCTGTCTGTGTCCGGTGAAGGCTGTAAAGTTAGGTGGGAGCAGCTGGTTAAGGATGATATTGTCTTCCGCTGAGAGCCATGTTTCGGTTACCATGAGAATGTCTAGTTTATGGGATATTATTATGTCTGTGATCGCTGGCCACTTGTTTCGAAGTGAGCGGGCATTTATAAGTGCACACTTCATGCTACTAGGGTAGAACTTTTTAGATTGTCTGGTTTTCTTGTTGTGTTGTAGTGGGACTTGTAATAGGAGGTTGTGGTGCGAGAGGTTGGCCCCACGTGAGTTGTGATAGGGGTCTCCTGACCATTTTCTCTCCCTATGTAGTACAATAGGAATGTGGTTTTGTGGGGTGGTGAGGGCCAAAATATTGGATGGTAGTGCTATAATAAGTATGAACAGGCATATCAACCTGATGATCATGTCTTCCATGTTAACCCCAAGAGGTAGGAGGCTTGCAGGAGGTGAGTCGAGGCGGTTTTTTGGCACACTAGAGCTGACTGGATCTTAGCTGGTATATTGTGTAACCGGTAAACAGGCTAGTGTGTCATATCGTATGATGAGAAGACAGTATTTGTAAATTTATGGGTGGTGACGACAGTATGTCTGTCTATCTACTGACAACAGTATAACTTTCTGGAATATGGCAACAGTATGTCTGTCTATCTACTGACAACAGTATAATTTTCTGGATTATGACAACAGTGTGTCTGTCTATCTACTGACAACAGTATAACTTTCTGAATTAGGACAACAGTACATTCTGTCTAGCTACTGGGGACAATAGTTCACAACTAGTGAGTACTGGCAACAATGTATCTTATTAATATGAACAGTGTATGTTTATAGCTACTTAGTATATTTACTGATATGGTTACTAACAATAGTAAGCAAGGCTTTAAGGGATATGCAGGATATCAGTTAGAACATAGTTCCATTTGTATGTGGTATACTTGCTGTTCTCGGAGAGGGATCACTTCAGCGGTGGAGCGAGCTGCTCGATTTTGTTTGAAGTATCGGTTGCCGATTTGCTATTAAGTTGTTGAGGCGTTATGTTGTTAAGGCGTTAAGTTGTTGAGGCGAAATGGAAGAGATGCTGTAGAACAGCCTGACCGAACAAGGCATCCCAACGGGAGTCCTTGTCTAAACAATAGTGGGCAGTGAAAGTATGTACAGACGCCCAAGTTGCTGCTTTGCAGATCTCATCAATAGCAACTGAATGAAGATTAGCTGTTGAGGCTGCCATGGCTCTAACATTATGAGCCGTGACATGGCCTTCAAGAGGGATTCCTTTACTCTGATAGGTAAAGGAAATACAGTCTGCAATCCACTTAGAGAGAGTTCTCTTAGTGACTGGAAGTCCTAAATGACTAGAGTCAAAAGCCAGAAAAAGCTGAGAAGACTTTCTAAATGGCTGAGTTCTGTGAAGATAAAAAGCCAGGGCCCGTTTACAATCTAAGGTATGCAGATTTCTTTCCGCGCTGGAGGCATGAGGCCTAGGAAAGAAGACTGGGAGATAAACAGATTGTTTTAAATGAAAAGGTGATATCACCTTTGGCATAAAATGAGGATGAGTCCTCAAGACTACTTTGTCATGATGAAACCTCGTATAAAACGGGTCAGCCACTAAAGCTTGCAGTTCACTAATGCATCTTGCAGAAGTGATAGCAATTAGGAAAATGACTTTCCATGAAAGAAACTTTAGCTCCGAAGTAGCTAAAGGTTCAAAGAGTGGCTTCACGAGTTGACCCAGAACAAGATTAAGATCCCATGCCACCGGAGGAGGTTTGATGGGAGGTTTTGTTAAAAGGAGACCCCTCATAAATCTTGAAACAAGAGGATGAGAGGAAATTGGTTGTCCATCGAAGGGTTTATGAGATGCAGCAATAGCACTAAGATGGACTCTAACAGAATTGGTCTTGAGACCAGAAGCTGATAAATGAAGGAGATAGTCCAGAAGGGACTCTACTGGTACCAAGAGGGGATTAAGTTCCCTCTGGGAACACCAGACTGAGAACCTCTTCCATTTAAAAGCGAAAGAACGCCTTGTGGAAGATTTTCTGGAAGCTAGAAGAATATCCTTCACTTGTTGTGAAAGGCCTAGATCTTGAAATTCTATGCCTTGAGCAGCCAGGCTTTGAGATGAAGGGACTGGGGATTGGGGTGCAGTAGGGATCCGTTGTTCTAGGACAGAAGATCTGGAGCACTCCCCAACTCCAGAGGAGTGGCTCGAGAGAGACCTAAGAGAAGAGGATACCATGTTTGCCTTGGCCAACAGGGAGCTATGAGTATCATGCGACCTCTATCTCTCTGGAGTTTGAATAAGGTTTTGGGAATTAGGGGAATTGGTGGGAAGGCATAGAGAAAATCCTGGCCCCAATGGAGCAGGAATGCATCCCTCGCCTGACAATTTTGAGCTGGAAGTCTGGAACAGTACCGGGGAAGTTTGGCATTCTGTGGACTTGCAAAGAGGTCTATGTCTGGTGTTCCCCAGACTTGAAATACTTGAGCAAGATGATATGAGTGGAGAGACCACTCGTGTGGCAACAGGACTCGGCTGAGCCTGTCCGCCCAAACGTTTTGAATGCCTGGAAGGTATACTGCCAATAAATGAATGTGATGCTCTCTGGCAAAGGCCCACAGTTGCAAAGCTTCGTTACATAATTGCAGAGAGCCTGTCCCGCCTTCTTTGTTTAGGTAAAACATGGCTACTTGATTGTCTGTTTGCACCAAAACTGTTTTGTTTACGAGATGGAAGCAAAAGACTCGAATAGCATTGGAAATGTCCCTTAGTTCTAGGAGGTTTATTTGAAGAGAAGCCTCCTGTGGGGTCCAGAGACCTTGGGTAGACAGTTCGCACAAGTGGGCTCCCCAACCCAACTTGGATGAATCCGTCATCAGGACAGCCTGAGGTAGGGGTTGCTGAAAAGGAGAGCCTACTGTAAGGTTTTCCAGAGATTGCCACCAACGCAGAGACGCAATCAGGCGTGTGGTAACTCTGATCTTGTCTGATAGACATCCTGAGGCCTCGGACCACTGGGAAGCTAAGGTCCACTGGGCCGCTCACATGTGAAGGCGTGCATAAGTAATCACATGGACTGTAGATGTCATGTGTCTTAGAAGTCGAAGCATCTGTCGGGCAGTGAGGAAGGTTTGTAGCACTGCTTGAGATGCTAGTTCGATGATGTGCAGACAGCGAAACTGAGGCAGGAAAGCCTTTGACAGCTGTGTGTCCAAGCGAGCCCCTATAAACTCGAGGGATTGAGATGGGGTGAGCTGGGACTTTGGAAGGTTTATGATCCATCCCAAGTACTGCAGTATGTGCATTGCTCGGGAAAGAGCATGACTTGCCTCTGGAGCTGACGGTGCTCGAATGAGTCAATCGTCTAAGTAAGGGAAGACAAAAATTCCTAGAGTCCTCATAAATGCTGCTACTACTGCCATGCATTTTGTGAAGACCCTTGGAGCAGAGGCCAGTCCGAAAGGAAGGACCCTGTATTGAAAATGTCTTCCCTTGACTACGAATTGAAGGAATTTTCTGTGATCTGCATGAATAAAGATATGCATGTAAGCATCCCTTAAATCTAAAGAACATAGCCAATCTTGCTTGTGAAGGTATGGAAGAAGTGTGCCGAGGGAGATCATCTTGAACCTTTCTCGGACTAAATATTTGTTCTGTTCTCTGAGGTCCAGGATTGGTCTTGGTCCCCCTGACTTCTTTGGAATGAGAAAATAGGGAGAATAGAATCCTGTGCGCTGCTGGGACATTTAAACCTCTTCTATAGCCCCTTGAGCCAGAAGAGTGGTGACCTCTTGCCACAACAGGTCTGAGACAGGTGGTTGAGATCTGAACTGTTTTATTAGCGTGAATGGGGGCAAGCTGAGGAAATAAAGCTTGTATCCCAGACTCACGATAGAGTCCAATCTTCTAATGTGATTTGTTGCCATCTTTTGGCAAAATGGCAGATACGGCCTGGAATATTTAAAGGTTCTGGGCTTAGAATAGGAAGAATGGCTAATTTCTCTAGATAACAGTCAAAGACCGTGAGGAGGCTGGGTCTGCTGAGCCTTCTGAGCTTGTGTCTTTCTTTGTCTAGTTTGTTGTTGCCCCTTCTGGGGAACATGTGTTTGCTGGGTGGAAGATGGATAGAATTTTTTCTTTTTAGAGAAAAAAGGTTTTTTGAAAAACTTTTTCTTGGCTGGGTTAGCTGTAGATTTTGACAATCTGTCTAAAGTTGTATCAGTGTCAATTTCATTAGCTTTGAGCTGCCAATCCTTGGCAAAGGGATTTTCTCCTGTGCAAGGAATGTTTCCCAGCTTATCTTGCACCCATTCCTCCAACTCTGAAGCTTGGAGCCAGGCAATATGACGTGCTCCTATGGATATAGCAGAGGTTCTGCTAATACATTCAAAACAGTCAAAGGTAGCACGATTCATAAACTTAGAGACATTTTGAGCATGTTTGACCAAAGTCAAATGATCTGTCCGTTTATCCTCTTGAAGAAAAGGGTTCAAAAGTTCCAAGTCTTTTGTAACCTGGTCAAGAAACATTCCCATGTATAATATATAGGAACTGATTCTTGCTGAGAGCATGGAGGACAAAGCATCGACGACCAAAGGTATCCAGTGTTCTAGACTCACGACCTGGTGAATTGGAAGAGTGTCTATTAGCACTTTTAATCCACCTCATGGCGGACTCTACCACCATAGAATGATGTGGTAACTGAGTCTTCTGAAACCCTGGACAAGGTGATACTCGATACATAGTGTCAAGACATCTAGAATGTGGAGATACTGTTAAAGGAGCTTCCCACATTCTTAACATTAGATCATGTAAGATCTGGTGTATAGGAAGCATAGCTGCCTTCTTTGGAGCCAAAGGATACTGAAGAATTCTCAATTCTTCTGCCCTAGGCTCCTTTTCTGGTACTACTGTAATGGCAAGACCCTTTGCCATATCACGTACAAAATCATAAAACGACATATCCTCAGGAAGGGACATTCTGCGTTGAGGAGAAGGAGTTGAATCTTGTAAAAGTTCAGCTCTGGTACCAGTGGAATCATCCGAGTCATCGGAATCGGAAGACTCAAAAGGAGGAAGCACCGGGTTCTCCCGAAGCAGATGGCGTCGGTACCGAAACGAGTCGGCACCTGATCTCCCATGCTGGAGAGAGATTCCAAACTCGGCATCGGGGGAAGCATGCCTGTTGAAACAGGTACCGAGGGCACTGGCATCAGTACCAATGCCTGCGGAACCGTCTGCAGCGACTTTAGCGGTACCGAAGTAGCTAAAAGAGTCGCTAGACTGCGTTCGATAGCAAGGAGTCTTTTGTCCACTGCCAATGCCGGGGTGTCTGAACCGGTGGAAGCGGCCACAACCCCCAAGCATGGCACCAGTAGTTCCATCAAGGTCGAGGCCTCAGGGACATCCTGGAGCCCCGATAAAGCTTTGGAGCCCGAAGACTCCCGCCGGGGCTGTTTTGCCGGTGAAATGTCCTCGAGGGCAATGCCAGTGGCATCTCGATGTTTAGTGATCTACCCTTCGAGAACAGGCTGGTCTTAGAAGACTTGTGTTTAGTTACCTGAGATCCCTGGGAAGTAGTAGAAGCCCTGGAAGACATCGATGCTACAGACATCGGGTCTGAAGCAAAAAGGGCACCGAGTTGATTTGCTTGATTCTGAAGACTTCTTTTAGTCAACTTCCTGCAGGAGAGACACTCCGCAGGGCAATGGTCAGGACCTAAACATTTAAGACACCAGTCATGGGTGTCGGTAATAGAAATTGTACCGCCACATTTTGAACATTTTTTTAAAACCAGTGGCTGGTTTTTCCATGGTAAGGGAAAGGAGGGCCTAATGCCCAAAATGGCGCCAAGCACCAGAGCAGGGAGAAACCCCTGAGAAAGCACTAAAATTGAAATATTTTTAGAAGAAAAGAAAGAAAAGCACCGGTGGTACCGGTAGGCGTCGACGGAAGGCAGACGCAACCACAAAAAATATAAAAATAAGAGAAGATTTTCTGCGGTGACAGGGGACACGTCCTGTCGGCTCCGCGGAAAACGAAGAACTGAAGTGAGAGAGGTAGTTGGGTGGGAAGGCAGCACGCATGCATGGTGGGATGCTCCCAAAACCTTTCCTTTTGGATGCTGGGGAGCGTTCCCGCGCAGGCTCCGTCGGTGTCGACGGTACCCATATGTGAAGACTACATTCCTGCTTGTTCCTGGCGATAAGAAAATGCCTATAAAAAGTGTTATATAGGTGGTATTGGACACTGCTTCATAAAAAGCGAGCAGGTTGGGGGCGATCAGATTTGTGCTGGAGGGGATGTCAAGAGAGGGGTGATACGCTACATATTTGGTGGAGGTGTGGAAAAATCCAAGATTATTGGGATAGGGTGTTAGATATCATCTATGAGATGACAGGACACAGATTGCAGAGGACACCCGAAGTTTGCTTATTACATCAGTAAGAGGAGAATATATCGGAGAGGGATCAGGGGGTACTACATCATTACATTGTGGCAGCATGCAGTGAAATAGCAAAATGCTGGACAGGAAAATCTTTACCACAGAGTGCAGGATTTATTAGAAGAACGATAGAATTGTATTTTATGCATCGACTGACGAAGATGAGGCAGGGGAAAGGAGAGAAGAGCGTGGAACAATGGAAGGGGGTATGGAGATGGTTGCGTGATTGGGGAGGGGGAGCAGAGGGGCGGGAGAAGTTAAAGGGGGAAGGTTTGGAGTAAAAACTGTTACCAGTATGTCGTCATGTTTCTGTAATATATAAGGAGAGGAGTTAAATTTTTCTGAAATAACCATGAAAGCTCTGATGAGACACCGCGCAAAAACCTGAGAGGGGGGCATTAGAGAGGGGAGGGGAGGGGAGGGAAGGGAGGGGAAAAAAGGGGGAGAGTACAGAAGCATAGGCAAGATGGCAGATGTCAATGTAAAGCAATGTTGATTATTATAATAGCTACTGGAGGGGAACTAAGTTTGTAAAAAATGTTATGGACAAAGTGGCAGGTGGTGTTACGATCTATATGAATGTAATATGGAAATCCTTAATAAAACGTTAAAGGGGAGGGGGAAATATGAAGGGTAATGGGTGGTACAATCTTTGAGGAAATTTAAGAACAATAACTCAAAATGTATACAGCCAACGAAATAATAAGCAGATCACAGAGGGGTATTGATATACCGTTTATTATAGACATGCAAGGATAACAAAGGTTGCTGTTATATGATGTTTGCATACAAACTAAGATTCATTTCATAGAAGGTTTTGCAATATATGGGGGATAGGTTATTACTAGTAGGACTATGTACAAGTAGATGTATGACAAATGTTGAATTTGTATAGTGGACATTTTGACTATTAAAAATTAAAAAAAATGTAAATGGAAGAAAAAAAAAGCAGCGGACCTAGCACAGATCCCTGGGATACTCAACTATTCACCTTTTTCCATTGGGAAAAATGGCCATTTAGCCCTACCCTCTGCTTTCTATCTTTTAACCAATTCCTGATCCACAATAGTACACTGCCTCCTATCCCATGACATTTTAGTTTTGCCAAATGTCTCTGATGAGGGACCTTGTCAAAGGCTTTCTGAAAGTCCAGATACATTATATCAACCGACTCACCTTTCTCTACCTGTTTATTCACACCTTCAAAAAAACATAAGAGATTAGTGAGACAAGTTCTTCCTTGTCTAAAGCCATGTTGGCTGTTTCCCATTAGGCCATGACTATCTACATGCTGAGTAATTTTGTTCTTTATGATGGTTTTTACCATTTTTCCCAGTACGGTACTGACGTCAGACTCACTGGTCTGTAGTTTTCCGGATCACCCCTGGAACCTTTTTAAAAATTGCCGTTACATTGGCGGTCCTCCATTCTTCAAGTATTACAGATGATTTTAATGATAGTTCACAGATTACTAATAGCAGGTCTGCAATCTCATATTTCAGTTCTTTCAACACCCTTGGATGTATACCATCTGGTCCAGGTGATTTGTTACTCTTCAGTTAATCAAATAGTAATATATCTCCCCGGTGTATTGCTATTTCTTTCAATTCTTCCACGGTATCACCTTTAAATACCACTTCAGTCATGGGTAACATCCCTACATCTTCCTCAGTAAAGACTGAAGCAAAAAATCCATTCAGTCTCTCCGCTATAGCCTTGTCCCCTCTTACCGCCCCTTTTAGCCCTATACTGTATCATCTAATGATCTGACTCTCTCACAGGTTTGTTGCTATGAATGTATTTGAAAAAGTCTATTACGCGTTTTTGCTTCCACAGCAAGTTTCTTCTCAAATTCTCTCTTTGCCTGCCTTATCAAAGCCTTTCATTTAACTTGCCAGTGCTTGTGCTGTTTCCCGTTTTTGTCATTTGGCTTTTTTTTCCCATTTCCTGAAAGATGCTTTTTTGGCAACAGCAGCCTCTCTGATCTCACCTTTAAACCATGCTGGCAGTTTTTTGGACATCCTTCCACTATTCTTAAAGTATGGAATACAGCTGATCTGGGCTTCCAAGATAGTATTTTTCAACAACACCCAAGCTTGACATAAGTCTTTAGCCTTTGCAACTGCTCCTTTTAGTTTTTTCTTAACTATTGCCCTCATTTTATCATAGTCTCCCTTTTGAAAGTTAAAAGGTAGTACTGTGGATTTCCTTACCATCCCTCCTCCATTAATTAAATCAAACGTCATCCTCTTATGAACACTATTGCCAAGTGGCCCCAACACCCTTATCTCTTGCACCAGATCAGGTGTTCCACTAAGGACTAAGTCCAAAATGGCTTCCCCTCTGGTCGGTTCATGAACCAGTTTCTCCAAGAAGCAGTCATTTATTTCATCTAGAAACTTAATCTCCCTAGCATGTCCTGCTGTGACACTGACCCAGTCAATACCGGGGTAAATGAAATCACCCGTTATTATTACTGTTCTGTAACTTTTGTTAGCTTCCCTGATTTCTTTGAGCATTTCATCATCCATTTGTTCATTCTGGTCAGGCAGTCGATAGTACAACCCCACTGCCATCGCCTTCCCCTTTTTACATGGAATTTCAATCCATAGAGATGCTACAGCGAATTTAGTTTCTTGCAAAACATTAATCCTTTGTGACTCAATGCCCTCTCTAACAGAGTGCAACGCCTTCACCAATTTGATCAGCTCTATCATTACAATAAAGTTTGTACCCAGGTATCACAATGTTCCACTTGTCCTCCTTCCACCATGTCTCTGAGATACCAATCATATCTAACTTCTCATTTAGTGCTATATATTCTAACTCTCCCATCTTATTTTTTTTAGACATCTAGCATTTGCATACAAGCATTTTAGAGACTGTATTTTATTCATATAAATCTGATTATTGGTAGGCAGGGGTAATTTGGGATCTTTAAGCTCTGTCTGCTCTGTACTCAAGTGCATTTGGGCTACCTTTGTCTTTATTGGAACCTCTCTGCTGATGCGCCCTAAATTCATTTTTTTGGTAGTATCTTTCAAGGATACATTGTTCCGAACCATGCACTCTTGGGCGACTGTCGGCTCTCCCCTATTATCTAGTTTAAAAGCTGCTCTATCTCCTTTTTAAAAGGTTAATGTCAGCAGCTTAGTTCCATCCCAGTTAAAGTAAAGCCCATCCCTTTGGAAGAGCCCCTCCTTTCCCCAGAATGTTCCCCAGCTCCTAACAAATCCAAAACCCTCATCCTTGCACCATTGTCTCATCCACACATTGAGACTCCGGAGGGCCTTTTGGGTCCTGCGTGTGGAATGGGAAGCATTTTGGAGATCACTATCCTGGAAGTTCTGGATATCAACTTCCTACCTTAAAGCCTAAATTTAGCCTTCAGAACCTCCCTACCACATTTTCCTATGTCACTGGTACCGACATGTACCAAGACAGCAGACTCCTCCCCAGCACTATCTAAGACCTTGTCTAGGTGGCGCATGAGGTCCGTTACCTTCACACCAGGCAGGCATGTAACCAGGCGATCATCACATCCACCAGCAACCCAGCTATCTACATGCCTAATGATCAAATTTATTTATTTATTTTAACGTCTTTTCTATACCGCGCTTTTTAAAGTCAGCTCGGTTTACAATTAACAGCAGGTATGTACAGTACAGGCGGACATACTGGATTTACAAAAAACATGTTTTTTGCAACTTGGACTTACTGGGGTAACTATGTACATGTTACGCTGTAGCTTGGCTACTTGTTTAGGTAGCTATAATACAGGCTAGGCAGTAGGGTCGATGGCAGTGCAGTAGCGATTTACAAGGTTAGCTGACTATATACATGTGTCTGACCGGGAGTCTGGTGGTGCTACTGTGCCAGGCTGGGGCTGTGTGTTGTAGGTGTTTTGGGGCGGCTGCTTTGATGGTTGAGGGTAGTTGGCTGCTGTATGTCCTCATTATGGGAGTAGTGCTGGAGGAAGAGGTGGTGTTTAAGCACCTTTCTGAACTGGGTAAGGTCCGTAATGGCTCGGAGTCCAGGCGGGAGGGCATTCCAACAGGTGGGTGCATAGTACACGAAGGCTCTGTTTCTTGTTGCTTGGGAACACTTCGTGATCTTGCTAGGGATACTTAGTGAGATGACTGCGACTGACCTTCTAGCTCTGTTTGGGGGAGTGGGGAGAATGAGGTCTGTGATGGAGGAGGTGGTAATGCTGTTGATGGCTTTGAAGGTCAGCAGTAGGGTTTTGAAGGCGAGTCTGCAATGGACTGGCAACCAGTGGAGATGCTTCAGGATTGGGGTTATGTGGTCCCTCCTGGCGGCTCCATGTAATATTCTGGTGGCTGCGTTCATTGCCAACTGCAGTGGGTTGTGTATTTTTAGGTAGGCTCTGTAGGATGGCATTGGCATAGTCGAAGTGGCGGATTACCAGTGCCTGGTAGATTGTCCTGAAATCTGGTTCCAGTAGAGGTCGTAGGTGTCGGATTGTCTGTAATTTGTGGTATATATTGCTTTGACCGTATTTTTTATGTGGGCTTTCATATTCAACTGTTGGTCAAGTGTGACCCCTAGGTAGCGGATTGTGGGCTTGCTTTGGAGCAACTATAAAGCTGTCCTAACCCTTCCCTCAGGGGCACATGGCCCTGGAGAAACTTTGTCGGTGCAAAAGGGTTTTACATCACCTGGAGGACAGGTCCTACCTATAGGATCACTTCCTGCCACACCAGAGTGATGCTCTCCGGTCACGTGACCTCTCTCCTCCATGGCAACAGGGATGCTGCCAGACTGGAGGTGGGACTTCAGGATTGTATCCCTGTATGTCTCATCTATGTACCTCTCTGTCTTCCTTATGTCTTCCAAGTCTGCTACTCTTGTCTCCAGATATCGGACTTGTTCCCTGAGAGCAAAGAGCTCCTTGCACCTTGTGCACACTTAAGACCCCTCGCCAACTGGGAGAAAATCATACATTTGACACTCAAAGAGGCATCAGATCAGCATGTATTCTAGCTTGGTAGACCCCCTGGGCTCTGAGCACAATAGAGACCACTGCTGGAGAGTAGCCCTTACATGCTAGCCGTCTCTTTTCAAGAGCCAAACCATAAGCGAGAAGGGAACCAGGTCCTCTAGCATAAGGAGTCCCTGCTGCAGTAGGCCCTGAGAGGGAGGCAACCGAAGAGGAGACATCTGCAGGAGCCACATCAGGTCTCTGAACCACACGCTCCTCATCCAATCTGGCACCACCAAAACAATCCTACTCCGGTGGTGTTCTATAAGCCGAATCACATGCCCCCACCAGGGACCATGGAGGAAACATGTACAGCAGGTGCTGACTTGGCTAAGGCCGGGCCAGGGCATCAATGGCCTCAGGTCCCCATCTCCGTGTGGCAACTTAAGAAACAACAAACTTTAGAACTGGAGCGGGTCACTATCAGATCCATTTTGGGCAAGCTCAAAGGCATAGAATCAATTGAAATGCTTCCTGACTAGATTCCCACTCTCCAAGATCCAGAGAATGCTGGCTGAGGAAGTCCACTTCCACAATGTCCACCCTGGCAGAGTGCTGAGCCAGCAAAGCTAGGAAGTTCTTCTCCACCCAGACATATTGGAGAGTCATCTCCAGAACTATTCCGGCACGCCTCATGCTATCTTGAAGGACTAGAAAGGGGGACTGTTACTTCTGGAGAGAAATCTGCAACTGTGAGTATATACTTCTGGTAATTTTCTAAAAAGAATTCTTTGTATTAAAGCTACTTAATCTGTGAACCCATTGTTTTTTGTTGGATCAGTTAGGGCCTAGTAGCAGCAATTAAAGTTTGAATTTAAAACGCGGAGGAGGGCTTTCTGGTTACATTTCATACCCAGCAGAGAGCTTGTAGTTTAAATTTAATAGTCACTCAGGGCCAAGTAACAGCAAAGTACTTTTAGTTTAAATTTAACACACAAAAGAGAGCTTTCTGGTTAAATTTAGTACCCAGCAGAGAGCTTGTAGTTTAAATATCATAAGAAGTTAGAGCCTAGCAGCAGCTAAGAGCTATAATTTAAATCAAATCAGAATTTAGCTTACCTCAGCAGCACAAGACAGGGTACTGTGTAGCAGCCCTCTTTTAATAAGTGTTACAGCACAGTAATAATAATGGGTGATTTCAATTACCCCGGTATCGACTGGGTCAGTGTCATGTCAGGACATGCTAGGGAGATAGAGTTCCTAGATGAAATAAATGACTGCTTCTTGGAGCAGCTGGTTCATGAACCGACCAGAGGGGAAGCCATGTTAGACCTAGTCCTTAGTGGAACACCAGACCTAGTGCAAGAGATAAGGGTGTTGGGGCCACTTGGCAATAGTGATCATAGCATGATCGCCTTTGATTTAATTAGTGGAGGAGGGATAGTAAGGAAATCCACAGTACTACCTTTTAACTTTTGAAAGGGAGACTATGATAAAATGAGGAAAACAGTTAAGAAAAAACTAAAAGGAGCAGTTGCGAAGGTTAAAGACGTACATCAAGCTTGGGTGTTGTTGAAAAATACTATCTTGGAAGCCCAGACCAGCTGTATTCCACGCTTTAAGAAAAGTGGAAAGAAGTCCAAAAAACTGCCAGCATGGTTTAAAGGTGAGGTCAGAGAGGCTGTTGCCAAAAAAGCATCTTTCAGGAAATGGAAAAAAGAGCCAAACGACGAAACCTGGAAACAGCGCAAGCACTGGCAAGTCAAATGCAAGGCATTGATAAGGCAGGCAAAGAGAGAATTTGAGAAGAAGCTTGCTGCGAAAGCAAAAACGCGAAATAAAGACCTTTTCAAGTACATTTCTAGCAAAAAACCTGTGAGAGAGTCAGTTGGTCCATTAGATGATAAAGGGGTTAAAGGAGCACTAAGAGGCGACAAGGCGATAGCGGAGAGACGGAATGAATTCTTTGCTTCGGTCTTTACTGAGGAAGATGTAGGGATGTTACCCATGACTGAAGTGGTATTTAAAGGTGCGGAAGAATTGAAGGAAATATCGATACATCGGGAAGATGTCTTACAACTATTAGATAAACTGAAGAGTAGCAAATCACCTGGGCCGGATGGTATACATCCAAGGGTGTTGAAAGAACTGAAATATGAGATTGCAGAACTGCTATCAGTAATCTGTGAACTATCATTAAAATCATCTCTAATACCTGAAGATTGGAGGATCGCCAATGTAACACCAATTTTTAAAAAGGGTTCCAGGGGTGATCCGGGAAACTACAGAGCCTGACGTCAGTACCGGGAAAAATGGTAGAAACCATCATAAAGAATAAAATTACTCAGCATGTAGATAGTCACAACCTAATGGGAGACAGCCAACATGGCTTTAGACAAGGAAGATCTTGTCTTACTAATCTGTTATGTTTTTTTGAAGGAGTGAATAAACAGGTGGACAAAGGTGAGTCGGTTGATATTGTGTATCTGGACTTTCAGAAAGCCTTTGACAAGGTCCCTCATCAGAGACTTTTGGCAAAACTAAAGAGTCATGGGATAGGAGGCAGGGTACTATTGTGGATCAGGAACTGGTTAAAAGATAGAAAGCAGAGGGTAGGGCTAAATGGCCAATTTTCCCAATGGAGAAAGGTGAATAGTGGTGTACCCCAGGGATCTGTGCTGGGTCCGTTGCTTTTTGACATATTCATAAATGACCTGGAAAGTGGAATAACGAGTGAGGTTATCAAATTTGCAGATGACACAAAACTATTTAAAGTTGTTAAAACCCAAGAGGATTGTGAAAAATTGCAAGAGGATCTTGATAAATTGGAAGACTGGGCATCAAAATGGCAGATGAAATTTAATGTGGACAAGTGCAAGGTTATGCACCTAGGGAAGAACAACCCAAACTATGGTTACACGATGCAAGGTTCCACATTAGGAACCACCACCCAGGAAAAAGATTTAGGCGTCATTGTGGATACCATGTTAAAACCCTCGGCCCAGTGTGCAGCGGCGGCCAAGAGAGCAAATAGAATGCTAGGTATGATAAGGAAAGGAATGGAAAATAAAACAAAAGATATTATAATGCCTCTATATCGTTCCATGGTGAGACCGCACCTTGAATACTGTGTGCAATTCTGGTCGCCGTATCTTAAAAAGGATATAGCGATTTTAGAAAAGGTACAGAGAAGAGCCACCAAAATGGTAAAGGGGATGGAAGGATACTCCTATGAAGAAAGGCTAAAAAGGTTAGGGCTCTTTAACCTGGAAAAGAGACGGCTGAGGGGAGATATGATAGAAGTCTATAAATTAATGAACGGAGTGGAACGGGTAAACGTAGGTCGATTGTTTACCTTATCAGAATATAGAAAGACTAGGGGACATGCAATGAAGCTACAGGGTAAACTATTTAAGACTAATAAAAGAAAATATTTTTTCACTCAACGTATAATCAAACTCTGGAATTTGTTACCGGAGGATGTAGTAAAGGCTGTTAGTGTAGCTGGGTTTAAAAAAGGTTTGGACAAGTTCCTGGAGGAAAGGTCCATAAACCATTATTAAGAAGTGACCGAAGATATCAATGCTTGACCCAGTACAAGCATTGTGGAACTTGTGTCTCTTGGGGAAACTGCTAGGTACATATGACCTAGATTGGCCACTGTTGGAAACAGAATACTGGGCTTGATGGACCTTGGTCTGACCCAGTATGGCATATCTTATGTTCTTATATCTTGCCGATTGACATAAGCCACCATCGTGGCACTGTAAAACACTCAAATCACTCGGCACGCAACCAGGTGTCATAAACGCATTAGAGTCAAGCTGATAGTTCTCGCCTCAATGCAGTTGATAAACCACATTGCTTCCCTGTGGTTCAAATGGCCCTGCACCCTATGGTCTTGGCAATGGGCTCCCCAACCTGAGAGACTAGCATTTATCATCAGAAGTATCCAGGAGAAATTGTCTAGCAGCACAGCCTTTCTCAGCTAGAGCTGCTGCCATCACCACAGGCTGATCTTCACCAAGATCGGGAGCAGAAGCCTGCACTCAAACTCCTGAGAATTCGGCAACCATCAAATCAACAGGGATAGCTGGAGAGTCTGCATACAAGCACACAACCACAACACCATTTCTATGGTCACTGCCATCAGTCCAAAGAACTGAAGATAATCCCAGACTCTGGGAGTCTGCTGCATACATAACAGTGCCAGGCAATCCTCTTGACTTTCTCCTCTGGAAAGAAAAAACTGCCCATTTGAGTGTCAAAACATGCTCCCAGGAACTCCAGGGACTGGGAAAGCAACAGCTGGCTCTTTCCCTGATTGATTACTTAGCCAAAGTTTTCCACCCATGACACCTCCAAAAGAGAACGGGCCCAGATAAGCCAGTCATCCAGATAGGGATGGACACATATTTCGGCACCGCAGCTGCCCCCACCATGACCATAGAGAACGTCCTCAAGAAAGAGTCAGAAAGGGAGGGCGGCAAACTGATAGAGCCAAGCACAGCAAAACGCAGATATTTTTGCTGATCCGCTTGGATGGGATATGAAAATATGCCTCGGCCAGATACAGAGAAGTCAAGAACTTCACTCGGCATACTGTTTGAACCAAAGAGCTTAAGGTTTCCATATGGAAACGCAGGACGCGCAAGTGCTCGTTGACTCCTTCAGGTCCAGAATAGGTCAGAAGGAACCATCTTTTTGGGTACCACAAAATAGATGGAATATTTTCTTTTGCCCCATTCATCCAGTAAGAGGGCATCACCATCCTTTGGCACAGCAACTTGCCTAAGGTGGTCTACACACTGGTACTCTTGATAGCAGACCCACAAGGGGAGATGACAAAGGCATCTGGAACAGACTCTGCATTCCAGGACATAGCAGAACTGAATGCTGTCTAACAACCAGTGATCCTTGGTATCCCAGGCCCATTCCTGAAAGAAAAGGTGAAGCCTGCTTGCCACCAGAGAAACTAGGGAATGGGCCTCAAACCTTCACTGTGCAGCCCGGGAGGGATCTCCTTTGGAGAGGACAAAATTTCTGGGACCACACGCTCCACAAAAGGACTGAGAATGAGCCCGAAGCTTGGAAGCAGAGGGGAAGAAAGCTTTTTCAGGTCAGTAATGACCAGAGTCCCGAGACATCCAGGGATCCAGCCAGGGCGCCCTCTGTGGATGGGCAGAGGTTGACAAGAGAGGGGCATCAGTTCGCTTCACAGGCCCCTTGGACCTCTCTTCTGGAAGGCAGTAAGGTTTTCTGTTGTCCCAGTCCTTCACCAGCTTCTCCAAATCGGCTCCAAAAAGAAGCTTACCCTTGACTTTGGAAGATGTATCTGCTGTCCAGTGCCGGAGCCAAATCCAACATCATGACACCATCATCCCTGGCTGCCAAATGAACCAGATCATACATGGCATCAGAAAGAAAGGCAGTAGCCATCTCCAAAAGTGGGGTAGTCTCATCCGGTGGAAGAGACTGCATTCACTGGAGCAGGGCTTGAAATGTCAGACTAGTACACAATCGCCAATTGCAGAAGAGCAGCCACCTTGGCGAACTGGCTCCTCAATGACAAATCCCCCTTACGATCCAGAAAATCCTTTAAGGCCAATCTGCCTTCCACAGGAATGGTAGACCATCTGGCAACCGCTGTGACCTGTGCTTCCACCTTGGGAATGCCAAACCAATCAACACATTCCTTTCTGGGCGAGCAGATATCTTCTTACATACCCTTAATCCTTTAGGCAGGGTCGGGAGAGTTCTACTCCGACTGGATCATATCTTTGATTACACCCGGGAATGGGAAGACAGAAGTGGATTTCCGTTCCCCTTGAAGAAGCGGGTGTGCCTTCAGCTCCAGCTCTGTGCCAGAAGCATCCATCAAGTTCAAGGTAGATGAAACCCTGATAATCAACGCTACCAGCTCCTCTTTCCGGAATAGGCAGATCACCTTGGCCTCTTCACAATCTTCTGAAAGTGAGAGTACTTCTTCATCCACAGCAGAGCCCAGTATCGAGCCATCGGAATCAGAGTCATAGTTAAAATCCTGGATAGATGCCAACTGTTCCCCATTTTCAGGGGCACGCCTCACCAGGGGCACTTAGCCAAAGGCAATCAAAGAGGGCTTCCACTCTCAAGTCTGCCCCATATGAGACTGTACCCCAGGGGTAACTAGAGGCCACAGGGTCCGCATTTCCATGCCAGAAGGACCAGGCCTGCTGCAAAAAAGAAAAGAATTCTGGGGAGGACAATCCAGAATTCAGAAGCTCCCTTCTCGGAAATGACACCCCAACACCAGGGGGCACAGACACAACAGACAGCCTAGAAGATGAGGAGCAGCTCATAACACGGTCACCGGACTCTCTGGCCAGCTGGATATCTTTACCATAGCACCATCTGTCACCTCCTTCCCTGAGGCAAGTCTGGACTAACTCCTTCCCCCGACTGGACTGAGACTGAGAGAAGAGAAGCAGGCCCTCCAGGGATGACTCAGAAGCTGCCATGCAAGAAGAGCAGAGTCCAGAATCCAGAGATGAGGCACCTCACTTGCCACAGGTCAAACAACATTTTCTGGAAGACAGAGAATGTTAAGGAAAGTATCACAACAGAGCGTACTAAGGCCATGGCAGCTCAAAAGGCACGTGTTAATTGCGCTTTTATTGCAATGTGCGTTACTGGCGCTAGGGAAGGAACATGCACTGGAGCTGCTTGGGCAGAATGCACACTAGAATAGTGTGACCACCAGGCACACAATAAGTAAAAATGCCACTAATGCTTGTAGAAAACAGTGGTAAATCCCCATACCACGCCAACAGTCACCAGTGGTCCACCCCAAATACTGTAGTTTCCCCAGAAGACGGAATCAGGAGCCACCTTGGTACTCACCCCATGAGAGCCCCAGGCAAAGAATCTGTGCCAGGCTCAGATCTGCTCCCTGAAACTGTTTTACTGGCTTATACAGCACTGCGTTTAAGGTGGCTGGCAGGCAGATCCCTCTGAGAGCCTTCTGAGAGCTCCCAGATGTTCCCCCTTCTGGGGGCACTTAGCCAAAGGCAATCGGAAAAGGCTTTCATTGAGACTGCACCTGGGGGTACCCAGAGACCGCAGGGTCTGCATTTCCACGCCAGAAGGACTAGGCCTGCTGCAGGAAAGAAAATAATTCCAGGGAGGACAATCTGGAGTTTGAAAGCTCTCCTCTCGGAAATGACCCCCCAACAACAGGGCACAGCCATTACAGACCCCCCCTTTGAGAATGAGGAGCGACTCACAGCACGGTCGCCAGAGCTTATAGCCAGGCTGGATATCCTTATTTATAGTGCTATCTATCACCTTCTACCTGAGGTAGGCAAGGCTGGACTAACTGCAACCCCCAGCTGAGAGGGGAAGCAGGCCCTCCAGGGACAACTAGAAGCTGCCATGCAGGAAGAACAGAGTCCAGAATCCGGAGACGAGGCATCTCTCTTGCCACAGGTCAAACAATCTTCCCTGGAAGGAGACAGAGAGTTAAGGCAAGTATCACAACAGTGTGTGCTAAAGCCATGGAGGCCCAAAACGCGTGTGTTAGATGTGCTTTTATTGCAATGTGCGTTACAGGTGCTAGAAAAGGAATATTGGAACCGCTTGGGCGGAATGTGTGACTGCCAGGTGCACAATAGGTAAAATCTCTATTAATGCGTGCAGAAAAACAACAGGAAACCCCCATATCACACCAGCAGTCACCAGCAGTCCACCGTGAATTGCATCACAGGAAGACAGAATTGGGAGCTCAAACAAGGATAATGACAAGGTCAAGCCTTGGTACTCACCCCCTGAAAGCCCCAGGAAGAGAATCCGTGCCGGGCTCAGCTCTACTCCCCTGAAAATGTTTTTTACTGGCTACAGCACTGCGTTGAAGGTGGCTGGCAGTCAGATCCCTCTGAGAGCCTTTTGTGATCTTCAGGAGAGAGCAGGAGGGGAAAGAGGAGGGGGAAGGGGGCACTGAGGTTGTGTGAGGCTGCTGCACTCTTCCAGATTCTTCCAATTTCTGGCTGATCCACAGGCTCTTATCATGATAAGAGCGTGGAGCTGAACCAATTTTCCCCCTACTATGGGTACCAAAAAGACTGCAGTCTAGTGGAGCATCCCATGTCACGCTCAAATGAGAGTCACCCTCAAGATGGTCGTTCATGAGCCTTTCTACCATCTGCTGGAGACAAAGAAATAGTGAGGCGAATAGAGGCATGGGAGTGATGTCATTGAAACCTGGGCTTTTCATTGGTTCTTTGTCTCCACCAATTTGCTGGCAAAGGAACAAAACCCACTTGTCTGGACTGGTCTAGCAGAATGATATGGAATAAGGGTTCTGTCTTTATTTAGCAGACTGATTCCATAGTAATAGAACCGTGAGACTGAAAAAACAGAAGCGATGTTTGTTACCAAGGATCTATCCTTTGCTCCTCCACCATTTCTCACCCTAGGCACAATTAAAATAAAAGTTCAACATAAAATAAAATATCTGGGAATCATCCTTGACAAGACACTTTCTAACAGCAGATTGCAAAACCCACGAGAGCAGTATTCTACAAAGCAAAGATGGTACAAAGACTCAGACTGCACAAGACCTCCGTACAGTTATGCAAGCAATGAAACTAGCCCACTTAGACTATTGCAATGTGATCTACCAAGGACTCACCGCCACCACCATCAATCCACTATGGACTGCCCTTAACACAACAGCAAGGATCATACAGAGGGTAAAAGAGACATGATCACATAACCCCAGTCCTAAGAGATCTTCACGTTCTTCCACTTGAAGCACGCATAAAGCGTAGTTACTCACCTGTAACAGGTGATCTCCGGAACAGCAGAAATTTAGTCTTCACATATGGGTATCGTCGGTACCGACGGAGCCTGTGTGGGAACGCTCCCCAGCGTCCAATAGAAACGCTTTTGGGAGCATCCCTCAGCATATGCGCGCTGCCTTCCCGCCTTTCCAACGGTCCCTCTTCGGTTAAGTTTGTAGCTGAGTGAAAGGATAGAGGAAGAGAGGAAAGAGACAAAGGGAGAAAGACAACTCCTAGGAGAGGTGGGTGGGTTGTGAAGACTAAATTCCTGCTGTTCCCGGAGATCACTTGCTACAGGTGAGAAACTACGCTATCTACAGGAACAAGCAGGAATGTAGTCTTCACATATGGGGACTCCCTAGCTGAAGATGCCAGGGAGATAGCCCCAGGAAGGTGCCACCCTAGAAAGGGGATTATTGAAATGAACTTTACTTTTTTTGTGTTGCAGACGTCATCTGATGCTCCAGTGCGTAATGCTGATGTCATCAAGTGTTCAAACGGAACAGGAAGTTGGATGGGTTTAGCTTGAAAAAAAGAGCCAGTTTCATTGTGGGCTTGAAACACAACTGATTTGTGTCGCAAGTACCCAACCACTGTTTGATGTGATATGGAAGTTTGGCTAGCGAGTCATTTTGGGAGTTAATTAGAGCTACTCGTGGACAGAATACTTTTGGACTATCCAGTTTGAGAGGCTTTCACGATGGCCTTTCTGGCGGTTAGCAGCTCCAGATTCCTTTACACTCAGCTAAGTGTTATTACTTCCTTACATTGACTGTTCTGCTGGTTGCAGATTTGTTGAAAGAAGAGAACGCTTAATTCTACAACAAGTAGTTTCTGGTTCATGCAGGGGCTGGTCCTTTAGGGCTAGTTATAGCCTCAGGCATTCATAGGTCATACAGACCTTTTAAATAAATGTTGAATAAAAAGGAGGGTCTGCTATTCGAGAGTGTGTTACACCTTCACAGCAGGCGATCCGACAAAAAATATTGATTTGTGGGTAAGATTCCCGGTGGAGAACATGGTATGACAATAATTACGGGAAATAGTGAGTGACCTTTAACATTGGGATATTCATTTTGGTTTACTTACAGAGGTTCATTATTGATTGTATTGACCCTAGAAAGGTAGGCATCCTTCCTCCCATGGATCTCTGGCATTCTACCAGGGTTGGTGGGCAGGAGTTGAATTAGGTCTGAAAGAGATTTTGAAGAACAGCTTGGCCAAAGGCAGCATTCCGACGGGAGGCTTTATCCAGGCAGTAGTGGGCTGTGAATGTGTGTACCGAAGCCCAGGTGGCTGATCAACAAATGTCATCGATAGACACAGAATGGAGATTAGCCATGGAAGCTGCCATGGCTCTCACGTTATGAGCTGTGACATGGTCCTGAAGAAGAAGACCCTTATTCTCATAAGCAAAGGATATGCACTGGGCAATCCATTTAGATAAAGTTCTTTTGGAGACTGGAAGTCCCAAATGGCTAGAGTCAAAAGCTATAAAAAGTTGCGAGGACTTTCAATGTTGCTGGGTTCTCTGTAGGTAAAAGGCTAAGGCTCTTTTACAATTCAAAGTATGAAGGTTTCTTTCTGCATTAGAGGCGTGAGGCCTCGGAAAAAATAAAGGAAGATAAATGGATTGATTCAAATGAACAGGCGAAACCACCTTTGGCATAAAGTGTGGATGAGTTCTAAGAACAACCTTATCATGATGAAACCTAGTATAAGGAGGATCAGCCACTAAAGCTTGCAGTTCACTAATGCGATGTGCAGAGGTGATTGCAATTAGGAAGATGAACTTCCAGGTCAAAACCTAAGTGTTGTAGTGGCTAAAGGCTCAAAAGGCAGCTTCATGAGCTGCCCGAGAACCAGATTTAGATCCCAAGCCACTGGTGGTGGCTTAATGGGAGGTTTGGTTAACAGAAGACCTCTCATAAATCTGAATATAAGTGGATGAGAGGAAATTGGTTGTCCATTCAGAGGCTTATAAGAAGCTGTAATTGCACTAAGATGGACTCTTACCGAATTGGTCTTTAGACCAGAATTCGATAAGTGAAGGAGATACTCTAGTATCGATTCTAAAGGTATGACAAGGGGGATTAATCCCTTCCTGAAGCACCATATAGTAAAACGTTTCCACTTGAAGGCATCGCTCACCTAAGAGTACACCGCGATGAATTAACAAAAAAGCGGAAACAATATCATTCCGACATCTTGAAGCGGTCACTAAACAAGCCCCACGACCTCTTCAATATAGTGAAATCTCTCATTAGAGAACCTCCTGCAGACCAGTCACAGATTTATTTTATTTATTTATTTAACAGTTCTTCTATACCGCTCTATTTTAGATCAGAGCGGTTTACATTTAACATCAACTATACAACACAGGCACTTTGAGTTGTATCTACAATAAACAGGGAGATCAACTTGGAAATAACTGGGGGGAAACTATGTATATTGTGTAATTATTAACACAATAATAAACAATAATAAACACAGATGCCACACCCCCAGGCATACTCCAACTATTTACAGTCAAAAATGGTCCAGACTACTACATCTGCAACCAACTACTTTCAACCTGAAGTGACCCAGGCTGGTACAACCTCGAACTCCGCGGAAAACAGCTCTCAGCATACCTTGCCCCAACCATCACCACTGTACAAATTTGAAAAAATATCACGCAGAGAGATTGAAGACACAATCGCTGCAATCAACCCTACTACCGCACCCAATGACCCATGCCCTGCTTTATGGATAAAGGAGTTACGATGTGACCTAAGCCAATATCTGAGCGAATTAATAAACCAATCTCTTACAACCGGATCGTTTCCACAAAGTCTGAAACAAACATCCATCAGACCACTGCTAAAAAATAACAAGCTGGACCCATCGAAAGTGGAATCATACAGACCAATTTCAAGTATCCCCATGCTTGCCAAAGTAATCGAAAAGTTAGTACAGCGCCAAATCCAACAGCATATTGATACTGAAGCCCCATTGGATCCTTCCCAGCATGGGTTCAGAGAAGCACATGGGGTTGAAACCCTCCTCACCAACCTATTTGACCATCTAATCTCTGGAACCGACAAAATTCATCAAGGATTCGCCCTCATATTCCTCGACATCGCTGCGGCTTTCGACTCAGTGAGTCACAAGATACTCATACAACGCCTCAGCGAGAAAGGAATTCAGGGAACAGCCCTAAAGTGGTGCAAGTCATACCTGACTAATAGATGGCAACATGTAAGGTCAGGCTCCACAACCTCCGAACCATTTTTACAAAACCAGGGTGTACCACAGGGCTCGTCACTATCTGCATTGATGTTTAACATCTACATGCAGCCCATATGTGCCCTAGCACGTTCATTCAAGGTCAACTGTTTAGCCTACGCAGATGACATCCTCCTATACATCCCTTTCAGGACTAACCAACCGGACCTCTCCCCTCTAACAAGATGTTTTGAGGCAGTAGCAGAATGGTTCAGCACACAAAACATGAGAATCAACTACAGTAAAACAGATGTCCTTTTCATCTCAAGGAACCAGGACTTCACCCCTCCACTCTCTTTAAAAATCGGCAACACAGAACTGAAAACCAAATCCACAATCCGCTACCTTGGCGTTACACTGGATCAACACCTGGATCTGAAAACTCACATAAAAAACACAGTAAAAACAGTATACATGAAAATAAAGGCCTTAAAACATCTCCGACCACTACTCGACTTCAGCGACTACCGATCGATCTATCAGACATTAATATTACCTCATTTCGACTATGCCAACGTAATTCTACACGGTCTCCCTCAAGCAACCCTAGCTCCCCTCCAGCTTGCAATGAACACTGCTGCAAGAGTACTAACAGGGGCTTCACGGAGAGAGCACATAACGCCAGTACTGATGAACCTCCATTGGCTACCAGTTCAAGCAAGAACCCTCCACAAAGTTCTAACCTTAACTTTCAAAGCCTCAAACACTCTGACCCCCACAGCCCTCAGCAAGATGATACATAAAGTACCACAGAACAGAAATAGAAGATCCATGATGCAAAACACCCTAGAGGTCCCAAAAGTAATAACAAAATGCACGAGAACAACAACAAATAGGGCCTTTACGATTTACGCTCCCAGAGCATGGAATGCTCTCCCTACCTATATTCGGAACATCACTTACCTAACCCACTTCAGGAAGGCAATAAAGCAGCATCTGTTCACTACATACTACCCTGAATCTAGCCTTAGTAACCATACATATGGCCCCCCAGACAATCTCTCATTACAAGTAAACAATCAGACTCAGCATGAAAAAGGATAATCAAATGATCGCTCAGAATGTACCCCAGTGTAAATAAAATGTAGATATGTTCTGCCTGAAATCAGGTACCAGTGTGATACAATGTATAGAATTAAGAATGTACATAGTTTCCCCCAGTTACTTCCAAGTTGATCTCCCTGTTTATTGTAAATACAACTCAAAGTTCCTTGTGTTGTATAGTTGATGTTAAATGTAAACCGCTCTGATCTAAAATAGAGCGGTATAGAAGAACTGTTAAATAAATAAATAAATAAGATCTTCTTGTGGAAAGTTTCCTAGAAGCCTGAAGGATATCTTTTACCTGTTGGGACAGGTTGAAATCCTGGAGGTCTAAGACTTCAGCAACCAGGCCGTGAGATACAGGGACTGGGGACTCGGGTGCCATAGCGTCCCGTCCTCTTGGGAAAGGAGATCTGGAGCATGCCCTAACTCCAGATGTGCAGCTTGAGAGAGATGTAGAAGCAGGGGATACCACGCTTGGCATGGCCATCGTGGTGCTATGAGAATCATGCGACCCCTGTCTCACTGAAGCTTGAAGAGTGTTTTGGGGATGAGAGGAATGGGTGGGAAGGCATAAAGGAAGTCCTCACCCCAGTGAAGGAGGAAAGTATCCCTTGCCTGACAACTGTGAGCCGGAATCCTGGAACAGAACCAGGGAATTTTGGCATTCAATGGACTTGCAAAGA
The DNA here is from genome assembly GCA_033557465.1 of Ichthyophis bannanicus. Classification (NCBI taxonomy): domain Eukaryota; kingdom Metazoa; phylum Chordata; class Amphibia; order Gymnophiona; family Ichthyophiidae; genus Ichthyophis; species Ichthyophis bannanicus. The sequence continues at coordinate 51,154,864 of CM066040.1, forward strand.
GCTCTATGTCTGGATTGCCCCAGAGATGAAATAACTTTGCCACCTGGTCTAGGTGGAGAGACCACTCGTGAGGCAGCAGTACTCGACTGAGTTTGTCTGCCCAAAGGTTTTGAATACCTGGAAGATATACCACTAGAAGGTGAATTTGATACTCTCTGGCAAGGGCCCACAGTCGTAAAGCTTCGTTGCATAATGACAGAGAGCCTGTCCCGCCCTGCTTGCTCACATAGAACATGGCTACTTAATTGTCCGTTGAACTAGGACTGTCTTGTAGCTGAGCTGGGCGTGGAATAATATTACTATTTTGTCTGATAAATGTCCTGTGGCCTGTGTCCACTGTGTGGATAGGGTCCACTGAGCTGCTCGCATGTGGAGGCGAGCATATGGGACTACATGAACTGTGGATGCCATATGTCCCAGCAACTGTCGTAGTTCTTGATCAGTTAGGGAGGATTTTCCTGCTGCTTGAGAAGCTAGTTGCATTATGCGAAGACACCGGGCCTGAGGAAGGAAAGCCTTTGCCTGTCTGGTATCTAGACAGGCCCCTATGAATTCCAGACATTGGGAAGGAATAAGTTGGGATTTGGGGAAGTTTATTACCAACCCCAAGTATTGGAGGATTCACAATGTGTACGACAGTGCAATGCTGGCCTCTGCAACTATAGGAGCTCGAATGAGACAGTCGTCTAAGTAAGGGAAGACAAATATCCCTAGGGTTCATATAAATGCAGCTACTACTGCCATGCATTTCGTGAATACCCTTTGCAGCTGAAGCCAGATCAAAGGGAAGAACCCTGTACTGGAAATGTTTTCCCTTGAAAAGGAATCGTAAGAATTTCCTGTGATGTGGATGGATCAGAATGTGAGTGTATGCATCCTTTAAGTTTAGAGAGCAAAGCCAATCCTGGCTTTGAAGGTATGGCAGAAGAGTTCCAAGAGAAATCATTTTGAACATCTCTCAGAACAGGTATTTGTTCAATTCTCTGAGGTCTAGGATGGGTCTGTCTCCTCCTGTTTTCTTTGAAATAAGAAAATAGGGGGAGTAGAATCCTGCACCCCGTTGAAGAACAGGTACCTCTTCTATTGCCCCTAGGGCAAGAAGTGTTGAGACCTCGTGATCTAGCAGATTGTCTGCGGAGGTTTGAGAATTGAATTGCCTTAGCATTGTAGGAGGGGGCATGCTGTGAAAAAGGAGCTTGTACCCCTCTCCTACAGCGGACAGAGTCCAATCTTCTGCTGTTATCTGATGCCATCTGTTGGCAAAGTGGCATAACCTGCCTGGGATATTGGGGGGTTGGGGACCCCTCAGAGGCAGGAAGGCTAAGCTCCCTAGGAAGGAGTCAAAGCCCTTGAGGGGGCTGAACCTGCAGAGCTGGTTGGGCTCTCGGGCCTTTTGGCTTCTTTTGCTGTCTAGTTTGTCCCTTTTGGGCAACCTGACCCTGAGTTTGACTCTACTGGGTATAGGAAGGATAAAATGTCCTTTTTTTGCTAAAAGAGGGTTTTTTATAAGGCTTCCTTTTGGCTGTAGATTTCAACAATCGATCTAGAGTGGTATTGTCAGCATCTAACTCGTTAGCCTTTTCCTGCCAGTTCTTGCCAAAGAGATTATCTCCCGTGCAAGGAATGTTGCCTAACTTGTCCTATACCCAAGTCTCCAAGTCTGATGCCTGAAGCCAGACAATCCATCGTGCCCCAATGGCAACAGCAGAGGTTCTGCTGATGCATTCAAAGCAGTCAAAGGCTGCACGATTCACAAACTTGGAGAGATCTTGAACATGCTTAACTAGAGCAAGGAAGCCTCGTCTCTTCTCATCTGGGAGAAGTGGGCTCATAAGCTCCAAGTCTCCTGTAACTTTTGAGGAACATGTCCATATATAGTATATATGAACTGATCCTAGCTGAATGAATGGAAGCCTGAAAAGATTGGCACCCAAAAGCGTCCAGAGTCCTGCATTCATGACCTGGGGGATTGGATGCATGTCTCTTTGCACTTTTCATCCTACGCATGGCTGACTCCACCACCACTGAATGGTGTGGCAGATGAGTCTTTTGAAATCCAGGACATGGCAGAACTCGATACATAGTATCAAGCCTCCCAGAATGAGGAGATGTCGTCAGAGGTGTCTCCCACATTTTGAGCATCAGGTTATGCAGAATTTCATGGATGAGCAGAGTGGCTACCTCCTTTGGAGCTTTAGGATATTGGAGACTTTCCAATTCCTTTGCTCTGGGTTCCTGTTCAGGAGCTACCGTGATTGAAAGGCCTTTGGCCACATCACAAATAAAATACTGAAGAGACATATCCTCTGGAGGTGACATTCTGCGTTGGGGAGGAGAGGGATCTTCCGGGAGAAACCCTGTGGTCAGAGTCTTCGGAATTGGAGGATTCGACATATTCCTGACCAAAGTATGGTCCCGGTATTGATCGAAGTCGATACCAAGTTGATCCGTTACCAATCTGCTGATTCCAGCCAAAGATGGCGTGGGAAGAATTCCCACCAGGGCCGGTACCGTCGGTACCGGTTCCGGTGTCTGTACCGGTGTAGGTACCAGCATCAGTATCGATGTCGGTACCGGTGCCCGTTGTACCATAGGAGTCAATGGTACCGCAGCTGTGAGCAGAGCTGCAATGCTGCGTTCGATAGCGAGGAACCTCTGGTCTATCGACGCTGCGGATGCCTGGGTATCGGTACCGGTGAAAACGGTCAGGACCCCTGAGCATGGCTCCAAGTAGTTCTTGCGAGGTCGAGGCCTCGAGAACATCCTGGAACCCCATTGATGCTTTGGAAGCCGAAGCCTCTCGCCAGGGCTGTTTTGCCGGTGTGGGTTCCTCAAGGGCAATGCCAATGGCCTCTCGATGCTTAGAAGGAGTGCTACCCTTTGAGGACCGTCTTTTTTGTTTAGTTACCTGAGATCCATGGGAGGAAGAGGAGGGCTCTTGAAGATGTCGATGCAATGGATCTGGCATCCGAAGAAAAGAGAGTTTTAGGAATATGGGGCCTAGCGCTCAAAATGGTGCCTAGCACCGAAAAAGAAACGTTTCTGAAGAGAAACAGTTAAAGTATAAAATTTTTTGAAAAAAGAAAAGAACCGGCTGTACCGGTAGGCGTCATGCGGAGGCAAACGTGACCACAAGAAAACAATTTTAAAGACGGAATTTTCTGCGGTGACAGGGTATGGGTCCTGTCGGCTCTGCGGAAAACCAAGAACTGAAGAGGGAGAGTTGGAAAGGCGGGAAGGCAGCGCGCATGTGCTGAGGCATGCTCCCAAAAGCGTTCCTATTGGACGCTGGGGAGCCTTAACCCGCAGGCTCAGTCGGTACCGACGATACCCATATGTGAAGACTACATTCCTGCTTGTTCCTGGAGATAATATAAAACACTGGTTCTCATACATAAAGCCCTTCACCAACAGCCACCATCTCACCTGCAAACCCTGCTACCCCGGATGAACTCTGGAAGACCAACACAACAGACCACAAACAATACACTCATGGTACCACATGACAAAACAAAATTTAATCTACAAACTTGTAACCGTGCATTCGACCTTTATGCACCTTCACTTTGGAACTCACTCCCAATCATAGACCGCAACAAGGACCTCTCATGAATGTTTCTATAAGAGTACAGCAAATGTTTCTATAAGAGTACAGTTAAATGGAGCTCACTCTGAGGAGAAGGATGTTACCAGTGGTGTGCCCCAGGGATCTGTCCTTGGTCCGATTCTTTTTAACATCTTTGTTAGTGATATAGTGGAAGGGCTGTCGGGTAAGGTTTGCCTCTTTGCGGATGATACAAAATCTGCAATAGAGTAGACACCCAGGAAGGTGTAGATAACATGAGGAGGGATCTAGCTAAGCTTGAAGAATGGTCTAGAATTTGGCAGCTGGGATTTAATGTTAAAAAATGTAAGGTCATGCATTTGGGCTGCAGCAATCCAAGGGAGCAATACAGTATAGGGGGTGAAGTACTTTGGTCCACTAAAGAAGAGCGGGACCTAGGCGTGGTTGTGTCTGATGATCTTAAAGTAGCTAAATAGGTAGAAAAGGCGACGGCAAAAGCTAGAAGGATGCTTGGGTGCATACAGAGAGGAATGGCTAGCAGAAAAAAGGAGTTGATAATGCCTCTCTAAGTCTTTGGTGCGACCTCATTTGGAGTATAGTGTGCAATTCTGGAGACCGCACCTTCAAAAGGATGTGAACAGGATGGAGTCGGTGCAGAGGGTGGCTACTTAAATGATTAGTGGTATTCATTATAAAGCATATGAGGACAGACTTAAGGATCTTAATATGTACACCTTAGAGGAAAGGTGGGATAGAGGTGATATGATTGTGATATTTAAATACCTCCGTGGCATAAATGTTCAGGGAGAGAGCCTCTTTCAATTGAAAGCAAGTTCTGCTACGAGGGGACATGGGATGAGGATGAAGGGAGATAGATTCAGGAGTGATATGCAGAAATATTTCTTTACGGAAAGAGTAGTAGATCCATGGAATAGTCTCCCAGTGGAGGTGGTAGAGATGAGGACAGTAACTGAATTCAAAAAAGCATGGTGCATCGGACACCGAGGATCTCTAAAGGTAAAAAGGGGACTGTTGTAGTTGTTGATATGGAAGGACAGACTAGATAGGTCATGTGGTCTTTTTCTGTCGTCATGTTTCTATACTGTTGTAGTTGTTGATATGGAAGGACAGACTAGATAGGCCATGTGGTCTTTTTCTGTCATCATTTTTCTATATTTAGAAAGCAGATAAAAACTCTCCTCTTCAGGGAGCACCTGGGATCAACACAGAACAGTACTCAACGAAATTCCACAAGGAAGAATGAGACAGTGGAAGAAAGCCTGAAAAATAAATGAACTGTAAATGTATCTGAAATAAGAGAGAGGAATGGTATCTTGGATGGTCTCTCTCCCACACCATTCAAGAATGTAAATATACTACAGTATCCCCCACACTATGTCAAGAATGTAAATACTATTCCCTCCCTGGTGATGGTATCTCCCTATCCCAACTGTGCATGCAAATAAGCCCTGTTCATTGTACCCCCACCCCTTGTTTATTGTAAACCGCTTTGACCCGGTGAAAAGCGGTATATAAGCATGGTCAAATAAATAAACAAACTACCGCTAGGGGGGCTGAAGCCATCATTTTGAAGCCAGAAACCATCATTTTGCAGCTAGAAACCATGGGGGCAAAAAATGAGGATTACTCCTGCTTCCCACTATCCACACAAGGGAGAACCCTCCATAGATGCTGGATGCAGGATAGAGTCTTCGAAAAGGAAACTGGAGATGGTTTCTTCTAATGCACCAGCCCAGCCCTTTTCAAGGCAACAGACAGGAACTCGGGTGCTTTCTTTCTTTGTGTTGCTGCAACCAGGAAAGAGTAATTAGACCTTACCTGCTAATTAGCATTCCTGAAGGAACTCCAGTCCAGTCCCACACTTCTGGGTAGTGCCCCTTTTCCAGCAGCTTGGAGACTGAGCACGTCATTCTTTTGATGACCCTGGTGTACATATACAGTACTGCTGGCACCTCCCACCAGCTCCAGTAACCTATTGACAAAGCAGACTCAACGGAAAACAAATAAGTAGTCAATCAAATCCAACTGTAACCCTAAGAACAGATCTATGTCCCCCCCCCCCCCCCCAAATGAGGAGATGGCTTACCTGTGACTTGGCTCACCACCAAGGCTGCATAAATAGCGAAGGACAAACAACTCGCCCAGCCTGCCCCCACCACCATTGCCCTGCAAGGTGCCCACAAGAAGATCCCTGACCCCCATTCCTCCTGAACTTTATTTCTTGGGCCGGGGTCACATTACCAGTATCTCATACAGATCCACTCAGAAAGGTATCTGGGACTGGATTGGAGTTCCTTCAGGAACGCTAGTTAGCAGGTAAGGTCTAATTACTCTTTCCTTGTTGTCTCTCCAGTCCAATCCCGCACTTCTGGGATGTAAAGTAAAGCAGTTACTTACCTGTAACAGGTGATCTCTGGGAACAGCAGGAATTAGTCCTCACATATGGGTACGTCGGTACCGACGGAGCCTGCGCGGGAATGCTCCCCAGCTTCCCAGGATGAAAGCTTTTGGGGCATCCCACAGCGCATGCGCGCTGCCTTCCCTAACCAACTCCCCTCAGTTCAAGTTTAAAGCTGAGACAATAGAGAGAGATAGGAAAGGAAAAACAGAGAGAGAGATACAACTCCTAGGGGAGGTGGGAGGGTTGTGAGGACTAATTCCTGCTGTTCCCAGAGATCACCTGTTACAGGTAAGTAACTGTGCTATCTCCAGGAACAAGCAGGAATGAGTCCTCACATATGGGGACTCCCTAGCTGAGATGCCTGGGAGATCCCCAAGGGTATGAGACCCTGGAGGGTTCCTCGTCTTCCTATGGATCTCAGGCATCCATTCAGGGAAGGAGGGCAGGAGTTGTTCAAGAATGGAACAGGTGTCTGAGGACAGCCTGACCAAACAAGGCATCCCGGCGGGAGTCCTTGTTCAAACAGTAATGGGCTGTGAAGGTATGAACCGAGGCCCAGGTGGCTGCTCGACAGATCTGGTCAATGGAGACAGAATGAAGATGAGCCATCGAGGTGGCCATGGCCCTCACATTGTGAGCTGTTACATGGCCCTCCAGAGAAAGGTTCTTACTCTGGTAAACAAAAGAAATACACTGAGCAATCCAATTGGACAGTGTTCTTTTAGAGACTGGATGTCCTAAATGAGAAGGATCAAAAGCAACAAAAAGCTGGGAAGACTTTCTATGTTGCTGTGTCCTCTGTAAGTAAAAAGCAAGAGCTCTTTCACAATCTAGAGTATGAAGGTTCCTCTCAGCACTGGATGCATGAGCTGGAAAAAAGACAGGTAAATATACCTCTTGATTAAGATGAAAAGGTGAGACCACTTTAGGCATAAAGTGAGGATTTGTCCTAAGGACTACCTTATCATGATGGAACCTTGTATAAGGTGGATTAGCCACTAAAGCCTGCAGTTCACTGATGCGGCAAGCAGAAGTGATTGCAATAAGGAAAATAACCTTCTAGGAAAGAAATTTCAAGGAGGTAGTGGCTAAGGATTCAAAAGGTGGCTTCATAAGCTGACCAAGAACCAAGTTTAAGTCCCATGCCACCGGAGGAGGTCGAATGGGAGGTTTAGTTAAAGTTAGGCCTCTCATGAATCTTGCAATAAGAGGATGGGAGGAAACAGTTGTCCATTGATAGGCTTAAGGAATGCTGCAATAGCACTTAAATGGACCCTTACTGAATTCGTCTTAAGGCCTGCATTGGAAAGATGCAGGAGATATTCCAATAGAGAATTCACAGGAAGTGCCAGAGGGTCAAGACCCTTTTGAGCACACCAGATGGAAAATCTTTTCCACTTAAAAGCATGGAGGATATCCTTCACTTGCTGAGAAAGATTGAAGTCTTGAAGGTCTAGGCCTTCAGTAACCAAGCTCTGAGGTGAAGGGACTTGGGGTTTGGGTGCCACAAAGTCCCCTCTTCTTGAGACAGAAGGTCTGGAGCAGCTCCCAAGTCCAGGGAGGGGGCTTGGGAGAGATGCAGAAGTAGAGGGTACCACACTTGGCGTGGCCAACGTGGAGTTATGAGGATCATAGATCCTTGATCCCTCTGAAGTTTGAACAGAGTCTTGGGAATCAAAGGAATGGGTGGAAAGGCGTACAGGAAGCGCTGACCCCAATGGAGGAGGAAGGCATTCTTGGCCAGAGCTCCCTGACACGGAATTCTGGAACAGAACCGGGGAAGTTTGGCATTCCACGGACTTGCAAAGAGGTCTATGTCCGGGGTTCCCCATTCCTGGAAGATTCTGAGTACCTGATCCATGTGCAGGGACCATTCGTGTGGAAGCAGAACTCGACTGAGTCTGCCTGCCCAAGAGTTTTGGATTCCTGGGAGGTATACTGCCAGGAGATGGATTTGATGCTCTCTGGCGAAGGCCCATAATTTTAGAGCTTCGTTGCAAAGCGACAGAGAGCCAGTTCCTCCTTGCTTGTTTATGTAAAACATGGCTACTTGATTGTCCGTATGAATGAGGACGGTCTTGTAGCTGAGGAGGGTATGAAAGACCTTGAGAGCTAGGAACACTGCTCGCAGTTCCAAGTGGTTGATATGAAGAGAGGTCTCCTGTGGGGACCAAGTGCCTTGGGTGGAGAGGTCTTGTAGATGAGCTCCCCAACCTGTTTGGGAGGCATCTGTTGTGAGGGTTGCTTGGGGTAACACAGGTTGGAAGGGGGAACCCAGCAACAGATTTTGAGTTGACATCCACCATTGGAGAGACCAAAAGAGACGTTTGGAGGTTGCTATTTGGTCTGAGAGAGCTCCTGATGCTTGAGTCCACTGTGTGGACAAAGTCCATTGAGCTGCTCTCATGTGTAGGCGAGCATAGGGCACCACAAGCACTGTGGAAGCCATGTGGCCTAGTAGCTGTAACATCTCCCGGGCAGTTAAGTGGCTCTTTGACTGAATCTGGGAGGCTAACTGCACTAGACGTTGGCAACGAGCCTGGGGAAGATAGGCTCTTGCAGTAGTGGTGTCCAACCAGGCCCCTATGAATTCTAGGGACTGAGTAGGGGTGAGCTGAGACTTTGGGAGGTTTACCACAAGTCCCAGATACTGCAAAATGCGCCTGGTGCGGTCCAGGGAAATTTGGGCTTCCGACTGAGATGGAGCTCGGATGAGCCAGTCGTCCAGGTATGGGAAGACAAATATTCCCAGAGTGCGTAGAAATGCAGCAACTATTGCCATGCATTTGGTGAACACTCTTGGAGCAGAGGCTAGACCGAAAAGAAGCACTCTGTATTGGTAATGTTTTCCCTGGACCAGAAAACGTAAGAATTTTCTGTGGGATGGATGGATGGATGAGTATATGAGTGTACGCATCCTTGAGATCTAGAGAACAAAGCCAATCCTGACTCTGTAGGTATGGAAGGAGAGTGCCTAAAGAAAGCATCTTGAACTTCTCCTTGCATAGGAATTTGTTCAATTCTCTGAGATCTAGAATGGGTCTGAATCCCCCTGTTTTCTTTGGGATGAGAAAATAGGGGGAGTAAAACCCTGACCCTTGTTGAAGAAGCAGAACTGCTTCTATGGCCCTCTGGGCCAGAAGGGTAGTCACCTCCTGATACAGAAGGTCGAGGGATGTGGGAGAATTGAAGTGTCTCACTCTGGTGTAGGGAGGAAGGTCTGAGAAATGAAGTTTGTAGCCCTCTCTTATGATAGAGAGGGTCCACTGCTCTGATGTGATTTGCTCCCATCTGGGAGCAAAATGAGCTAACCTTCCTGGAATGGTGAGAGGCTCTGGTTGTTGTAGAGCCAGAAAGGTTAAGTTCTCTAGTATCAAGTCAAAAACCCTGAGGGGGTTGGGACTGCTGGGTTGCAGCAGCCCCTGCAGGTTTAGGCCTGGCCTGTTTAGGTTGCTGACGCTTAGTAGCAAAGCGACCTGTAGAAGACTGTTGACCAGAAGTGGAAGGAAATCTGCCCTTTTTGTAAAAAGACTTTTTAAAAGATTTTTTCTTGGCCGGAGTGGAGGTAGACTTAGAAAGTCTATCCAGAGCAGCATTTTCTGCATCCATTTGAGTGGCTTTAATTTGCCACTCTTTGCCAAATAGATTTTCACCTGTACAGGGCAGATTTCCTAAACCATCTTGAACCCAGGGTTCTAGATCAGAAGCCTGGAGCCAAGCAATTCTACGAGCAGCTATAGCAATGCCTGAGGCTCTGCTGGCACCTTCAAATGAATCAAAGGCTGCCCTGTTGGAAAACTTTGAAATGTCTTGAGTATGCTTAAGCCAAAGAAGGAACTCATCCCTTTTATCCTCTGGAAGAAAAGGGAGAAAGTTGTGCAGCTTTTCTGCAACCTCCTTCAGAAACATACCCATATAAAGGCTATATGAATTGATTCTGGCAATAAGCATGCTGGCTTGGAAGATTTTCCTACCAAAAGCATCCAAGGTCCTGCATTCTCTTCCTGGAGGAGTAGAAGAGTGTCTTTTGGTACTCTTTATCCTCTTCATAGCTGACTGCACCACAATGGAGTGGTGAGGAAGCTGAGTTTTTTGAAATCCAGGAGGAGGGACACGGTACATAGTGTCCAATCTACAAGAATGAGGAGAAAGGGTGAGAGGAGTCTCCCACAATTCAATCAAATGTTCTTGAAGAATTTCATGAATTGGCAAGGTGACTGCCTCTCTGGGAACCTTAGAGTATCCCAAAATATCTAATTTTTTTGCTCTAGGTTCTTTTTCAGAGGTTACTGAAATAGAGAGTCCTTTAGCTACTTCTATTATGAAGTCTTGAAAGGACAAATCCTCTGGAGGAGACATTCTCCTTTTTGGAGAAGAGGGCTCCTCAGGAAGGGTGACAGATACTTCAGGGGACTCATCCGATGAATCAGAATCATCAGAAGAATCGAAGTATCGTCTGCTCGATTCCAAAGATCGATAGGCATATCGATCGGTACAGACATCGGGTGTTCCCGGTACCGGGTCGGTACCGAGAAAGAGCCCAGGACAGGGAGCCGGAATCGGTATCCTGGCCGATGTCGATGCAGCCGGTACCAGTATCGAAGTTGGTGCCGGTACCGACAACGGAGCTTGTTGCGGTACCGTTGGCGTCGCAGCCTTAATGAAAGCCAGTATAGCCTGCTGCATGGATTTACAGTGTGATCCATGGACGCCACGACTGCCTGGATGTCGGTACCAGGAGATTATGCCGGTACCCCAGAGCAGTCTAACAGGTGATCGGTCGAGGCCGTGCCATCGATGTCAACCTGTAACCCCATAGGAGGAGCTTTGGAAGCCGGAGCTTCCCGCCGGGGTTGTTTGGCTGGGGCAGGATCCTCGAGGGCAAGCCCGGAGGCATCTCAATGCTTAGAGGGAGATTTGCCCTTCGAGGACCTGCTAAAAGTATGTTTGGTTACTTGAGACCCATCAGGAGAGGAAGACCTGGAAGATGTCAATGCCACCGCCGGTGCATCCGTGGGAAACAGCACATGGAGCTTGGCTGCCCGGTTTTGTAACCCTCGTTTAGACATTAGAGAACAGGACTGGCAATCCGGGATGGAGTGTTCAAGCCCCAAACATTTCAGACACCATTCATGGGTATCTGTGATAGAAATTGTACCGCTATACTTAGTGCATTTTTTGAACCCGAAGGCTGGTTTTTCCATAAGGGAAAAATTTCTTGTGGGCCTGGAGGCCTAAGAAGAAAATACACTAAGTGAGGAAAAAAGATAGTTTTTTTTTGTTGTTGTTTTTTTAAAGAAAAGAAAAGAAAAGACCGGCGGTACCGGTCCGGCATCGGGGAAGGCAGACACGCGACCAAAGAAATAAATTAAAATAAAGAACTTCTTCAGCGGTGACAGGAACATGACCTGCTGGCTCCGCGGAAAAGAAGAACTGAGGGGAGTTGGTTAGGAAAGGCGGGAAGGCAGCGCGCGCATGCGCTGTGGGATGCCCCAAAAGCTTTCATCCTGGGAAGCTGGGGAGCATTCCCGCGCAGGCTCCGTCGGTACCGACGTACCCATATGTGAGGACTCATTCCTGCTTGTTCCTGGAAATCAGTTCGATCAACGGGAGGGACCCACAAGACCACCCTGCAGGACTGCTCTACCGAAACAGGCATCCCCCCGCCTGGACATCCAGGTGCTAATGCTTAGCACAGGTATTCAAAGAGGACCACGTCGCCGCCCTACATATCTCCACCAACTCCACCTACGAGGCCGCCTGGGCTCACGTGGAATGAGCCTGCAACCCCGCCGGGACTGTCTTGCCTTTCAAAATGTACGCAGAAGCAATCGCTTCTCTGATCCACCTGGAAACGGAGGCCTTGGAAGCCACCTCTCCTTTGTGTGACCCCCCCGAACAACACAAACAGCCAATCTATCTGCGGAATGTCTCTGTCCTCTATGTATTGCCTTAGCACTCTGCGAACATCCACGAGAAGCAAACTTGAATCCGCGGTCTCCTCCCCCATGCTCACCAGGGACGATAGGGATACCGCCTGATTCAAATGAAAGGCAGAGACCACCTTGGGTAAAAAAGAAGGCACCAGCTTCAGAGCCACCTTTTCCTTAGAAAAAGAAAGAAATGGAGGCTGGCACGATACAGCCTGCAGCTCCAAAATCCATCTCGCCAAGCAAATCACTACCAGAAACACCATCTTAAGTGTCAAATCCTTCAGGGAAGCCCGGTCCAAAGGCTCATAGGGCTCCTCCGTCAAGAGTCTCTAGAACCAAATTAAGGTCCCAGGATGGGACCACCGCCCTCCAAGGAAGCCAGATGCGCCCCACCGCCTTCAGGTTCACCCAATGATTTTCCTTGGACCAGCCCATGATAACAGGACATCACTGTCAGTTGCACCCTCAAAGAGCTGGCGGCCAAGCCCTTCTCAAAGCCCACCTGCAAGAATGCTAAGATGTCCAGAATGGTCACAGCTGCAGGCTGGCTCTCCCGATCCACACACCACCCCTCAAATACGCCATATCCTGACGTAAGAGAGGTAGGTAGACCTCTTCCAAGCCTTCATCAAGGTTGAAATTACCGGTCCCGAGTAACCTCTTTTCAACAACCTCACCCTTTCAAGAGCCATGCCATAATCAAGAATTGATCCACCTGAGGCATCTGGACTGGTCCCTGTGTCAAGAGATCCCCTCACACTGTGAGTCTCAACGAATGATCCGCTAGCAGCCACACCAGGTTGGCATACCACAGGCGTCTTGGCCAATCCGGGGCAATCAAAATAACCAACCCCTGGTGAGCCTCAATCCGCTGGATGACTCCGCCATAAGTGCCCATGGGGAAACACATACAGTAGACCCTCCAGAGGCCACCTCTGTACCAGTGTCCAAGCCTTCTGACATCTTTTCTTGCCTTCTGCTGAAAAAATGGCTCGCCTTGGCTAAGCCCCATCTTGCCATGAGATCCATGATTGGAGAGATCCATGATTAGAATGCCCCATCTGCTCACCAACTGCTCGAAGACCTCTTGGCAGAGCACCCACTCGTCTTAATCCACCTGGACCTGGCTCACGTTTTTGACCCCGGCTACATGAACTGCTGACAACACCTGAAGATGGGCCTCTGCCCACTCCAACAAGCTTTCTGCCTCTTCCTCCAGGGAGGCACTGCCCGTGCCTCCCTGGCAGTTGATGTAAGCCACCATGGTCGCATTGCCAGAGAAAACCTGGACTGCCTTTCCCTGCAACCACGGCTCAAATCTTTGGAGCGCCAGTGCCACCACCCGCATCTCCAACTTGTTAATAGACCAGAGAACTTTGTGAAGGGCTCCAGCGCGCCTCTAGGCAATGTGCCCTTTGCAGTGGGCTCCCCAGCCGAACAGGCTTGCATCTGTCATCAACGGGATCCACTGCAGATACTTGAGGGGAAAGCCCTCCACCAGATTTTCTGGATGGAGCCACCACCTGAGCCTTCTCCTGGTTGCCGGCGGGCAGAGGAGTCTCCTCGACAATGGATGACGCTGGTGAGACCAGCGACAGAGTAGGGCCTGCTGCAATGGTCTCATGTGGGCCCTCGTCCATGGGACCAGCTCAAGTGTTGCCGCCATGGTCCCCAGCACTTGGAGATAGTGCCAGGTCGATGGCTCCGCCATCTCCAAGAACTGGCGCACCAAGCACCAAAGTCCCTGTGCCCAGTGACCTGGCAAGAAAACCTTTCCCCTGCAGGTGCTGAACTCCGGCAAGAAGCTGCCCCAGCCTCCTCCCTCCTCCAAACCATAAGAAGTGGAGGGTCAGGGAGGGGGTTGGAGGCAGGCCGGTAGCTCCAGCCACAGAGATGCAGGGCCCCCTGCCCTAGCCTCCGCCTCAGTGGTGTCCCTGGACTCCTGGGACAAGGGGAGTGTCCGCTCCTGGCTCGTACTCACTTGCATGTCGTGTTCCACTGAAGCAGCCTCGTTGGCGCAACCTTGGCAAATGCCCGCATCTTAGACTGCTCCCCGCCGGGTTCCACACACCTGACATTGCAGTCTCGCCAGCATGGCACTATATGGGACTGCCCTTTCGTTCGATATTCCGCTACCAGCCCGAGGGGATGGGAGGCTAAGGAACTCCAGCCAAGCAACTGACCAATTAATACAACAAATAAAATAAATGTAAAATAGGCCCTGTTACTTCTGGATTTTTTTTTTTTTAATCCCACGACCCCCCAGAGGCCTCCTGTGAATAAACAACCCAAAGCGCCCGCTAAAAGTAAAAACGGGAGGAGAAGCTTTGAAGAAAGAGAAGCCTGAGCTGGAAGATAGGCCCGAGCAATGGCATGCTGACAGAAGAGGAAATAAAAACTACCTGTAATTGCTACCAGCGCTTCCCACGCGCTGCCAGGCCGCTCTTGCCATGCAGTCGGCAGCTGCGAGTCCTTACCCCCACCACGCAGCCTGTCAGAGCACCTAAGCATGCTTTCCTGCCACCTTGGAGGACTCTGCTTCTTTATGAAGAGTGGTATATGTTTTATTCACCTCTGTTTAACCTTGTATTGTATTGTATTGTACTGTGACCGCTTTGATTGAAGGAAAAAGCGGGATATAAATCTGTTTAAATAAATAAATAACGGTGCTGTTTCTGATGGCGCTAGCGACTGTGTCGCAGTCCCGTTCCCACGCTCAGCTGTGTTGCAGGGCTTCGGCGGCGAGGTGGGAAGGAGCGCTCTGTATGACCCTGCTTCAAAGGCACCTGTGCTCCCTGCACAAGGCTCCTCACCCGCTTACGGGTTTGGGAGTCGCCCACACACCACCAGGCTTTTGAATCGGTGCTCTTTTAAGCCCCTGGGCCTGTAGGGCTGGTAACCCTGCAATTTTGTGCCTGCAGATCTCCGGCCTGCTCAGCAGCTAAAGCCTGAACGAAAGCTGACCAAACAAGATGGTTTCTTGCTACAAAGGACTTTTGCTGTGTTCAGCCACAGACTTGACCTTCAAGCAACTGCTTGCCAAGCATTTGTGTGCATACTGAAGCCCATTTTTCCTGGAAAATTCACTGCCCACATGCAAGAACATCTGCTTCTCCAGTTCTTATCTATAGATGGTTCTACTGGCCTTGGACACTTGTACCTATGCCCAGAAA
The DNA here is from genome assembly GCA_033557465.1 of Ichthyophis bannanicus. Taxonomy (NCBI): domain Eukaryota; kingdom Metazoa; phylum Chordata; class Amphibia; order Gymnophiona; family Ichthyophiidae; genus Ichthyophis; species Ichthyophis bannanicus. The sequence continues at coordinate 51,169,957 of CM066040.1, forward strand.
CTACATACAGTTTCCTCCGCATGACATCTTACTATGGATCCTTTGTCTGCAAGAAAGATGCCTGTAGACTACCTTCTGATTTGCTGAGAACACCTCGGACTGTCTTATGCCAAACAATCACCAGACCTAGGACGGAGACTCATCACAAAGAATAATACAGTCTGCGCAGAAGAACTTCTGCGCCTTTTGCTGTTTGTGCCCTGCTTCCTGGTTTCTGCTACCTGATCTGTCTGCAAGACACACTACGTGTGTGCAAGAAAGTTCTCCTAAGGACTGAGATAAGACTTTCACAGATACCTTTGGTTCTGTGTTCTCCCGCTGCTTGCCTCCGAAAGGGCTGTAGCCTGCATTATCTAGCCTAGCTGCCTCCTTGGATCTGTGCTGCTCCAGTCTCCAGACCCCAGCCACCAGAGTGCCAGACGAAGCTAAGGTACAGTCTTCTCTCTCCTCCTCCGGATGGACAATGGTTAGCTAGAATCTTATTCCATAACATTTCTTGGTGCAGAGTGAATCAGTGACGTCTGGTTACTAATTAGTGATTTATCACTTTGTCTAATTGTAATTCTGTGTCACAACAAACTTCTACCTCATGTTTCTAATTATATATCTTTAGTTATATGTTTGTATATTTTTCTACCTTGCTGTCCATAATAAATATTATATAAGATATATCTACTGACCAGACTCCTTCCATGGCTCATTACCAGCATAACTCATAGAACTTCGGGATGGGTATCAGTAGCTAATTTCCCCTGGACGTAACTGAGAGCCTAACTTATTTTTGTGCTACTAATAATCCCTACAGGCCTGAAGGCAATGCAGAGGAGGGGGGGGGGGGGGGGAGAGGAGTTTCTCGCCAGACTTCAGCAGAGCCCTTCTGCTGGCTAAACCAGCTCTAACGCAAACAAAAGGAAGGTAAAATAAATGTAAAATAAAGGAAAGATGGGAAAACCCTAAGCCTCTCCCTTAGTTGTCTCTCCCGTAGCTCTGCACTCAGGCTTACTGATCCCTTCAGCTGCTTGAGCATACTGGAGCTGATGGGAGGTGCCAGCAGTATATGTACACCAGGGATATCAAAAGGATGACATGCTCAGTCTCCAAGCTGCTGGAAGAGGGGCACTACCCAGAAGTGCGGAACTGGACTGGAGGGACGACAAGGAACGCATATTATTCCCAGCTGTAGCAATGCAAAATTAAATTTACCAGGACATTCACTAACCTGTGGGGTGGAATAGCAGCCTACTGGTCAAAGCAGCGGCCTAGTGACCAAGAGACCAGGGTTTGATTCTCAATGGCACTCCTTGTGGCTTTGGGCAAGTTACTTTACCTTCCATTGCCTTGGAAGAAAAGCCTGATAATCTATGTCTGGTCACATCTTGCCACGAAAACCCAGGGGCTGCTGGGTTGCTAGAAGTCAGCACTGACTTAATGGCACACACTGCATTATTTTTTCACTAACTTGTGGCAGTTAGGTACCATAGATTAGTGAATCCTGCTTTAAATGTTGCTGTGATACAATAGCACATTTTGCTGCATCTTCATAACTCTGGGCCTTATGACTATTTGGACACTTAAGTCTCTAAACATTTTGATGAAGTAACTATGTTTTCGAAAGAGACTCAGGCTAAGTGCTTAACATATGAGACCACCTTATTATTGGAACATACTGAAAAGTTCAAAACCCTCCAACAACAAATTTCAATAATTAATGCTGCTTTCTTTTTTTCTTCTTTTTGTTACTTTATTTTTGCTATTTTCAGATAATACATCATCTACAGCCATTTTCAGCTATTTTCCCCTTGTTCAATTCCCTCTTCCCCCTCCCCTCTCCTCCCCCCCCCCCCCCAACTATCAATATCCAATCCAATCCCATACAAAACACATCTGAGTAAATCTGAATGTTGTTACGTGTCGTTGAGTTGGTGCCGAATCATGGCGACCCTCTGGATATTTGTCCTAAATTGTGTTCGGTCTTCAGTCAGGCGGCTCATTGTTGACAGACTGGTACCCGTAGTTGCTGTTATTGTATCAATCCATCTCATTGCTGGCCTTCTTCTTTTGCGTTGACCTTCTCTCTTGCCAAGCATGTCGTCTTTCTCTAATGGTCTCTCTCTTTGCATGATATGTCCAAAGTATGAAAGTCAAAGTCTTGTCATCTGAACTTCTAAAGAAAGCTTAGGTTTGATCTCCTCTAGTACTGACTGGTTTGTTCTTCGGGCAGTCCATGGTATACACAGTATTTGCCACCTGCACCATAATTCAAAAGCATCAATTTTCTTCCTGTCTATCTTTCTCACTGTCGCTGAATACCATAACTCAAATCGCTCTAACAGGACCAACTTAAAACATGCACATTGCATCCAACCATCTATCTTTTCTATATACTCAAATTAGTACTAATCCTCCACCCTGGAGGTTCTCCACCTTCTACGGTTTGGTTCATTATCCAGTTCTCTTGTCCTCCTTTCTTTCCCCCTCCTCCCCTTCTTCCTCCTTCCCCCAACCCTCCCTCCTCCCCCTTGTCTAACTGTCCTCTTACTGCTTCTCTCCGTGTTCAATTCCTTATTGCTGCCTCCACTCTTCATATGGGCTCCAGGTCATGCTAAATGCTTCTTTAGATTTTATTTTGCAAGCAGTTAGTCTGCTTATCTCACACAGATAATCCAAGCGGGATAAAACCTTCTGGCAATTTATATGTCCCTCAGTTTTCCATTCCTTTGCTATCTCCATTCGCACAGCAGTAGCAAGGTAACATATTTATTTATTTTATTTATTTTTATTTAATTATCGTTACTTATATACCACTCCTTCCTGAGATCAGGGGCAGTGTACAATGAACAACATTACCACATAGAACAATTTTAACATTCTAAAATTCTAACAGTCAGAACTATGTTCAAGGGGTAGGAACTGAACTATTTAAAATAGGAGCATTCATAGCTTCTTTGTTTCCCTCGCCCCACTCATTTAATAAGGCGGCCTCTGGGGTGAGTGATCCCCTCCATCTCACAATTTTTTTGCTCTGGCCCTCATCTACTTCCCTGTTTGCATGATTACTGGGTATGTCCACCACATATGTAAAAAAAACCCTTCCTACCTGCAATCCCTCCAGCATAGCGCATTATCCCTACCCCACATTTTGGCTAGCTTGGTCGGTGTGTAATACATTCTATACAGCATCTTGTACCCTTGTTCTTGTATGGATTCTGACAATGAGGAGATCTTCACCCCTTCATAAATTCTCTCCCATCTCTCTTGATTCCATTCCCCTCCTAGGTCCTGTCCCATGCCTTTTCATACTGCTCCTGCTCTCCTGAGCTGCTCAGTTCTCGATATATGCAAGATATCATCCCTTTAACCCCCTGCGCCCTAAGAAAGGCCTTTTCAAACGTTATGGGCCACTCTGTCTGGTCTTGCCCTCTCCCTCTCACCATGGATGCCAGTTGGCAATATCCATATCAATCTCCCTGATCAAGAATGCAATCTTCCTGCAATTCTCGGAAGCTTCTAAGTTTTCCTTGTGGGGAGAGCAGCTGATTTATGTCTACGACTCCCTTGGCCTCCCATCCCTTAAAATATGGGAATTTGTCAATGTCCTTAATCTCGTCAAAGGCTGCTATTCTCTGCATCCACACTTCCCCCATACACCTCACCAGGCGCTGCTTAGTTTTCTGCCACACTTGCAAAGTATTTTTCACAAAAGGGTTATAGTCTTCTCCACTCTTTACCCCAGTGTATTCTGGTCTCCAGAGCAAATCTACTAACTCTCCAGTTTTTTGGGACTCCCCATACACTCTATTTGGCTCCATGCTGGGCCTTGAGGCCCCGCCCTCCAATTAAGAATGGCTCGTAACTGCGCAGCTTGGTAGTATTTATCCATATCCGGTACCGCTAGTCCTCCTTTATCTTTAGGTCTGCAAATCACTTGTCTCCTCACCCTGGATGGGTGCTTTCTCCATATATATGAAAACATTCTCCGCTGTGCTAATTTCATCATTACATTCGGGGCTGGTATGGACAGGGACATGAAAAGGAACAGTAGCCGAGGCAACACGTTCATCTTGATTATGACTATCCAGCCAAACCAGGAAAAGCAGTTCTTATCCCATCTACTAAGATCATTTAGGACCTTCTTGCATAGGGGTTCTTAATTAAATTTCACTAACTCCTTCCACTTCCTGCCTATTTGCACCCCCATGCATTTGATGTGTTTCTTGGCCCATTGAAATGGGAAAGCTTTCTTTAATCTGTTTTCTAAATCTGGTGGTACAGCCACTTTGAGTATCTCAATTTCTCATATTCATCTTGTATCCCGACAATGAACTATATTCCCGTATCTCCCTCATCAAACATAATAGCATGGTTAAGGGTTGTGTAACAAAATAAGTTACATTGTCTGCAAAGAGCAAGATCTTGTATTCTTTGGTTCCAACCAGAAACCCTTTTAAGTCAGCTTGGGCTCATATCCTCACTGCTAATGGTTCAATTACTAAAACAAACAAAGATCGGCCATGTTTCTCAACCTAGTGGAAATTCTTGGGAATACTCTCCATTTACCCTTATTCTAGTGCATGGTTCTGTATACAAAGCAAGTATCCACCTTAGAAATTCCTCCCCGAATCTCATTTTTTCCAGGACTGCAAACACGAATGGCCATTCCACTCAGCTGAACGCTTTTTCAGCGTCTACTGCCTTTACTAGGGAAGGGATTCTATCCTTCAGAGTTAAGCATATTAAATGTAAAAGTTTGCTTATATTATCAATGGCTTGCCGCCCTGGAATGAAGCCTGTTTGGTCTGCCTCAACCAGCCTTGGAAAAAGGTTTTATACTCTATTTACCAGTACCTTTGCCAGAATTTTTACATCCAAATTAATTAGGGATATAGGGCGATATGATGCACATTGTCACACATCCTTGTCTGGTTTTGGCAGGATGGTAATTCCTGCTGTCCTAGGTAACTCTTTGCCTCTCACGACTCCATTAAATACATCTGTTAATTCAGGGGTTAGTTCTACCGCAAACCTTTTGTACAGGGTGGCTGTCATTCTGTTGAGGCCTGGTGCCTTGTCTTCTTTCAACCCCTTGATTATTTTCAACATTTCTGCTCTTTCTATATCCCTATCCAGCCATGCCCCTTCCTCTTCCTCTAACTCTGGTAACGTTATTTCATCTAAATAATCATGTAGTGGTCTTTCCCCTGCTTTATATTCAGATTGGTATAGCTTCTGATAGAAATCACTAAATACCTTGAGGATTTTTTTCGTTCCCATCTCCCACTGCCCCTCTCGATTTTTGATCTTCCCTATATGTTGTTGCACTTGTCTTTCACGTAATTTCCTAGCTAAATATCTGCCTGGCTTGTTTCCCAGATATGAACATGTTGCGCCTCAACTTAGTAAGCTCAAAGGCCCATTCCTCAGCTTTGAGTGCTTCTAGCTCACTATGTAAAGCTGACAATTGCCTCTGCATCTGTTTCCCTCCCTGCATCTGTTTTCCATGTTGTATAGTTAGCTGATGGATTTTCTCTCTCAATTCTATTTCTTTTTGTTCCTTTTGTTTTTTCTTCCTAGATCCTACTGAAATTAAGTGGTCCCTGCGGACTGCCTTGAGCCCATCCCATACTATTGAGGTGGTCATATCCCCTTGTTTGTTTTATTGTTTTATTACTGCTTGTATGGTTCTTATTTGGCTTTCTTCAGATAGTAAGGAATCTTTTAAATGCTCAAATTTTAATCCTCTCTTTTGCCCCTCAGTATCTATTGTAATTACTACCGGTGCGTGGTCAGACCAAGTGACTGGTGCAATTGTTATGTTTTGGATTCGCTCCACTATTGATGTACCCATCCAAAGCATGTCAAGTCTACTATAGGTTTCATGTGTGTGAGAGTATAAGGTATATTTGTGACTGTTGCCTTTTAGGTATCACCATGCTTCCTGCACCCCTAACTTCTTCATTGTTGCCTGGAGCACACGCCTGATCCCCCTACTTCCTCCTCTCCCTGTAGTGTCTAGCCTGGGATTCACTATTGTATTGAAGTCCCCACCTAATATTAGGGGTCCTCTCACATGTTCTTGTATTACAGCTCTCATATGTTCATAGAATTCCCTTTGTTGTTGGCTGGGGCATATATATTACTTAGTGTGATCTCCCATCCATTGATCTTCCCCGTCCACAATATGAACCTCCATTCTGGATCTCTTAACAGTTCTCTTTCCTCTAGAACCAGATCTTTTGAAAACAAAAAGCCTACACCTCTCCTTTCTTGGGCTGTGCTCTATTCGGGGCCATGAATATTCTGTCTTATGAACCACTTTTCAACCACCGCTCCTGTGCCTGTGTGAGATGAGCCTCCTGCACCATCAGAATATCTGCCCACATGCATCACCCTATCAAGAGTAATCTTTTTTGCTATATATTTAATCCTTTAACATTAAGTGTCATGACCATGACTCCCCCACCCCCTCCCCTTTAAGAACCATGACTTACAATTAAGATATCTCTCATATAATACGGATCACCATTCCCTCCCTCACCCCTACCCTTCTTCTCAAAGCCATCCCAGCTCATGTTCCCTACAAAAAGACTCAGCCCAAGCATGCCCCCACTCTTTCATATTACACAGTCTTGTATACCCCTTCCCCACTTCGCCAACTTTATCCTTTCTTACTCCTTCCTCTTTCATTACCTTAGCCCCCCTATCCCACGGGCTCACTCCCCCATCATCTCATACCATCCTCCCTTTATACACAATAGTCCTCCCTCCCCCCTCCCCCCATGAATTGCAGATGTTAAAATTACAAGGGGGGGTAGAAGGAAGGGGGGACCTTACAACCTCTCTTGCTGCAACATACTGTCCAGCCTGGGAGCTGCACATCGCTGCACCGTTCCCCCCAAAACAGTTCAACAGCTTTTTCAGCGAGCCCCATTCTCCAGTCTAGTAGTTCTTTTCTTCTGCTGCTCCTTTTTATCAATTTTCTTCCACTTGGGATGGGGTATCTCCCACCTCGGCATTTCCCCTCCACGGCTGTTTCAGGTACCTCCTGTAGCCCTGCTCTTTCATTGCTGCAGTCAGTTCTTGTATGGTCATACCTCTTTTAGTGACTCCATTAACTGTGAATGCCAAGCCTACTGGATACAGCCATTTGTATTTATATCCAGCCTCGCGAAGGCATTTTGTACATCCACTCCATTCTTTGTGCCTCTGCAATGTTGCCTGTGCCAGGTCAGCAAATACAGCCACCCGATTGCCATCCCACATAAATCGCCCTGCCGCTCACATTTGTCGGGCTATTTCCTCCTTCTGAGTACAGCTATGCAGATAGATTACAATGTCCCAAGCGCGTTCAGCATGTATGGGTCCCAGAGCTCTAAGAGCTCTATCTATTTTTATTGGACTAATCTGGCGCTCTTCTCCACCGCCAGAGTTCTGCAGAAGAGCCGCACACACATCCTGAGCTACCCATTCACAGTTGCGGTATTTTTCACTTTCAGGTACTCCTTTTCTTAAGTTATTCCACCTACAGCGGTTCTCCAGATCCTCTATCTTCAATTGTAGTTGTTCATTTGCCAATTCCATAGAGGAGATAGAAGTCTCCAAAGTCTCAATTTGGCCTTGAATTGCCTCCACGTGCATTCCAGTGTCCTCTATGCACCAGCCTACTTCCTGTATATTGCTTTTCAGCTCTCCCAGCACTTCTTCTACTTCAGTCCTCACCTTTGTTATGTCCACTTTTAATTCATTGAACCAAAAACAGAGCTCCAATCTGGTAATTTGTACCTCCACAGTTTTTCCTGGCAGAAGTACGCTCATAGCTGCCTCTGCGGCCTCCTCCTCTGTCTATGCTACCTCGTCATCGGGCACCATTTTTTTCAGCCTCTTTCTCCTCCGCCCTCTGACCAGCATAGGCAAACTCTCTTAAATCCGCTGTTTTGTGTCTCGTAGAGGTCACTGTGCCCCCTGTTGGAGGCCGGTGCGTTCCCCCTGCTGTTCGGGTTATTAACCACTGATGGGGCTTGAAAAACACACTCTTTTGGTGAGTTAGATGCAAAAGAAACCAAACAATGTCCACAGCTGACTCTCAATTAATCCTTAAAAGATATTACTTATTATTTACTTATGTAAATCTTTTATTGCCTTTCTATATGAATCAAGTACTGTATTTCCTTAAAAAATCTTTGATTAGATAATGAAATAAGAATAAATTACAATAAAGCACAGTTACTTACCTGTAACAGGTGATCTCTGGGAACAGCAGGAATAAGTCTTCACATATGGGTATCGTCGGTACCGACAGAGCCTGCGTGGGAACGCTCCCCAGCGTCCAGTAAGAAAGCTTTTGGGAGCATCCCACAGCGCCTGCGCGCTGCCTTCCCACCTTTCTCAACCGCCTCTCTCCAGTTCGAGTTTTAAAGCTGAGACAAAGAGAGAGGAAAGGAAAGAAAGATAGAGAGATACAACTCCTAGGGGAGGTGGGTGGGTTGTGAAGACTTATTCCTGCTGTTCCCAGAGATCACCTGTTACAGGTAAGTAACTGTGCTATCTCCAGGAACAAGCAGGAATGAGTCTTCACATATGGGGACTCCCTAGCTGCAGATGTCAGGCAGAGACCCCATGGTTGTGTGCCCTTGCAGAGGGCTCCACTCCCCTCCATGGATCTCTGGCATCCAACCAGGGTAGGTGGGTAGGAGTTGATTAGGAATGGAACAGGTGTTTGAGGACAGCCTGACCAAACGAGGCATCCCGGCGGGAGTCCTTGTCCAAACAGTAATGGGCTGTGAAGGTGTGAACCGAGATCTGGTCGATGGACACCGAGTTTAGATGAGCCATTGAGGCTGCCATGGCTCTCACATTGTGAGCTGTAACATGGCCCTCCAGAGAAATGTTCTTACTCTGGTAGGCGAAAGAAATACACTGAGCAATCCAGCTGGACAGTGTTCTCTTAGAGACTGGAAGTCCTAAAATGAGAAGGATCAAAAGCAACAAAGAGTTGAGAAGACTTTCTATGTTGCTGTGTTCTTTGTAAGTAGAAAGCAAGAGCTCTCTTACAATCCAAGGTATGAAGATTCCTCTCTGCATTTGATGCATGAGGTCCTGGAAAAAAGACAGGTAAATATACCTCCTGGTTCAGATGAAAAGGCGAGACCACTTTAGGCATAAAGTGTGGATTGGTCCTGAGGACTACCTTATCATGATGGAACCTTGTATAAGGTGGATTAGCCACCAAAGCTTGCAACTCACTGATGCGGTGTGCTGAGGTGACTGCAATGAGAAAAACAACTTTCCAAGAAAGAAATTTCAAGGAGGTGGTGGCTAAAGGTTCAAAGGGTGGCTTCATAAGCTGGCCAAGAACCAGGTTTAAGTCCCATGCCACTGGAGGTGGTCTAATGGGAGGTTTAGTTAAAAGAAGGCCTCTCACGAATCTTGCTATAAGAGGGTGAGAGGAGATAGGTTGTCCATTGAAAGGCTTGAGGGACGCTGCAATAGCACTCAAATGGACTCTTACTGAATTCGTTTTCAGGCTTGCATGGGATAGATGCAGGAGATACTCTAGTAGAGAATTCAAAGGTATTGCAAGAGGGTTTAGACCCTTCTCTGAACACCAAATGGTGAATCTTTTCCATTTGAAAGCATTGGACCGTTGGGTAGAAGGCTTCCTAGAGGCATGAATAACATCTCTGACTTGTTGAGAGAGATGAAAATCTTGAAGGTCTAGGCCCTCAGCAACCAAGCCCTGAGATGGAGCGACTGTGGGTTTGGGTGCCACAATGTTCCCTCTTCCTGGGACAGAAGGTCTTGTGCAGAGCCTAAGTCCAGGGAAGGAGCTTGAGAGAGATGCAGAAGTAGAGGGTACCACACTTGGCGTGGCCAATGTGGTGCTATGAGGATCATGGTCCCTCGATCTCTCTGAAGCTTGAATAGTGTTTTGGGAATTAGGGGAATTGGTAGAAAGGCATAAAGGAAGTCTTGACCCCAGTGAAGGAAGAAGGCATCCTTGGCCTGAACTCCCTGACACGGAATCCTGGAACAGAACCGGGGAAGTTTGGTATTCCACGGACTTGCAAAGAGGTCTATGTCCGGGGTTCCCCAAATTCGAAAAATCCTGGCTACCTGATCCATGTGGAGGGACCACTCGTGTGGGAGCAGAACTCGACTGAGTCTGTCCGCCCAAGAGTTTTGAATACCTGGAAGATATACTGCCAGAAGATGGATGTGATGCTCTCTGGCGAAGGCCCACAGTCGCAAAGCTTCGTTGCAAAGCGACAGAGAGCCAGTCCCTCCCTGCTTGTTTACATAGAACATGGCTACTTGATCGTCCGTATGGATAAGGACTGTCCTGTAGCTGAGCAGGGAATGGAACACTCTGAGAGCTAAGAATATTGCTCTGAGTTCCAAGAGATTGATATGCAGAGAAGTCTCCTGTGGAGACCAGATGCCCTGGGTGGAGAGATCTTGCAGATGAGCTCCCCAACCCTTTGGAGAAGCATCTGTTGTGAGAGTTGCTTGGGGTAGCGGTTGCTGAAAAGGGGACCCCAGCAACAGGTTTTGAGAGGACTTCCACCACTGGAGAGATCAAAATAGACAACTGGAGTTTGCTATTCTGTCTGACAGGCAACCTGATGCCTGAGTCCATTGGGTGGACAAAGTCCATTGAGCTGCCCTCATGTGAAGGCGAGCATATGGAACCACATGCACGGTGGATGCCATGTGGCCTAATAGTTGTAACATCTCTCGAGCAGTTAATTGGAACTTTAACTGAATCTGGGAGGCTAACTGCACCAGACGTACGCAACGGGCCTGAGGAAGATAGGCCCTTGCAGTTGTGGTATCCAGCAAGGCCCCTATGAACTCCAGAGACTGAGTAGGGGTGAGATTGGATTTTGGGATGTTTATTACTAGTCCCAAAAACTGAAGGATACACATTGTGCAGGTTAGAGAAGTCTGGGCCTCTGACTGGGATGAGGCTCGAATGAGCCAGTCGTCCAGATATGGGAATACGAATATTCCTAGAGTGCGGAGAAATGCAACTACTACTGCCATGCATTTCATGAACACCCTTGGTGCAGAGGCCAGACCAAAAGAAAGTACCCTGTATTGGTAGTGCTTTCCTGGAAAAAGGAACCTTCTGTGTGTAGGATGGATGAGGACATGGGTGTACGCATCCTTGAGATCTAGAGAACAAAGCCAATCCTGACTCTGAAGGTATGGAAGCAGAGCCCCTAGAGAAATCATTTTGAATTTCTCCCTGAATAGAAACTTGTTCAATTCTCTGAGATCTAATATGGGTCTGTAGCCCCCTGTTTTCTTTGGGATAAGAAAATAAGGGGAGTAGAACCCTGAGCCCTGTTGAAGAAGAAGTACTTCTTCTATTGCCCCTTGGGCAAGAAGGGTAGCAATCTCCTGACCTAGAAGGTTGAGGAGAGATGTTGGAGAATTAAACTGTTTCACCATGGTATGAGGAGGAAGGTTTAAAAAGTGAAGCTTGTACCCTTCCTTTATGATGGAGAGGGTCCATTGCTCTGCTGTGATTTGCTCCCATCTGGGAGCAAAGTAAGTCAACCTTCCTGGAATGGTGAGGGGCTCTGGGTTTCCCAGAGCTAGAAAGGCTAAGTTCTCTAGTTGCACGTCAAAGGCCCTGAGGAGGTTGAGGCTGCTGGGCTGTGGTAGGCCTGGCAGCCTTTGACTTGGCCTGTTTAGGTGGTTGCTGACGCTTTGCAGCAAAACGACCTGCAGAAGATGCCTGCCCATGAGCAGGATAATGTCTTCCCTTTTTAGAAAAAGATGTCTTTTTGAACAATCTTTTCTTAACAGGGGCAGAGATAGACTTTGAAAGTCGATCCAAAGCAGAGTTCTCAGAATCCATCTGAGTTGCCTTTGCTTGCCAATCCCTGCCAAACAGGTTTTCACCTGTACAAGGGAGGTTTCCCAACTCATCTTGGACCCAGAGTTCCAAATCAGAGGCTTGTAACCAAGCAATTCTGTGTGCACCTATGGCAATAGCCGTGGCTCTGCTTACACACTCAAAAGAGTCAAAGGCTGCACGGTTGGAGAATTTGGAAACATCTTGGGCATGTTTGAGCCAAGTGAGAAATTCCTGCCTTTTATCTTCTGAAATAAAAGGAGCTAAAGTCTACAGATGATCTGTGACTTCTTTTAGAAACATCCCCATATAGAGACTATAGGAGTTGATTCTGGCAGCTAGCATATTGGCCTGGAAAACCCTTCGGCCAAAAGCATCTAGAGTCCTACATTCACGTCCTGGAGGGTTAGATGAGTATCTCTTTGCACTCTTTATTTTCTTCATAGCAGACTCAACCACAATAGAGTGGTGAGGAAGCTGAGTCTTATGAAAACCAGGACAGGGAGGGACACGGTACATGGTGTCTAACATGCGAGAATGAGGAGAAGTGGTGAGAGGAGTCTCCCACATGCGCAACATGAGATCCAACTCCACCTAACAAGGCACAGAGAAGCGATCTCAATAAAAATGAAACACCACACTGATACTCTGAAAAGATCTCTGAACAAACCACGGGATCTTTTCAACTTGGTTCAAGCCCTTTCTAAGGAACCATCTCCTGAACAACACGTGGATATCCAACCTCAAAAATTCGCTGACTATCTCCAGTCAAAGATCATACAGACCGACAAAGTATCAACAGCCTCGTTCCAAGACCATACCGGCTTAACCCCCTTATGCAAGTTCTCTACACCATCTAGAAAAAGCATTGAAGAAACAATAACTTCCCTCAATACCTCCACAGCACAAACAGACCCTTGCCCGGCTTTTTGGATCAAGGAGCTACGCAAGGAATTCAGTCCATTCATCGCAAAACTGACAAAACATTCATTTACTACTGGTTCCTTCCCCACAACCCTCAAACAAACCTCAATCAAGCCTTTATTGAAGAACCCTAAACTTGATCCACAACAGGCCGATTCGTATAGACCAATAGCTAGTATTCCCCTACTAGCAAAGATATTGGAGAAAGAGGTCCAAAGGCAAATTCAGGATCATATAGATTCCACAGCTCCCTTAGATCATTGCCAACACGGGTTCAGAGAGTACCATGGAGTAGAAACACTTCTCTCCTTCTTATTCAATAACATATTCACAGGCATTGACAACATCCGACAAGGCTTTGTGCTCATCTTTTTAGACATCGCTGCAGCCTTTGACTCGGTTCATCATGAGATCCTCCTCGGGCGACTGAAAGAAAAGGGAATTTGCAATACTGCGCTCGATTGGTGCAGTTCCTATCTAAATGGCCGATGGCAATATGTTAAATCCGGAGCAGAAGAGTCGAAACAATTCCATCAAACACAAGGTGTGCCACAAGGATCCTCATTGTCATCTCTACTATTCAATATATACATGCAGCCCATCTGCAACATCATTAGATCATTTAACATGAGCTGTCTGATATATGCGGATGACATCCTCCTATATATGCCTTTTTCGACCGTTCAAATGGACCTTACACCACTTATAGAATGTTTCAATACCATATCGGATTGGCTACAATCACAAAACCTCCGCATCCAGCACAAGAAAACAGAGGTACTGTTCATCGCTAGAGACCCAGACTTTACCCCACCAACACATATAAAGGTCAAGGAAGCGGAATTACAAACCAAAGATACAATAAAATACCTGGGAGTCACCTTAGACCAACATCTGGACATGAAATGTCATATAAGCAACATTGTCGAAGCGGTCTATTTTAAAATCCGTTCACTTAGGCATCTGCGCTCCCTACTGGAGCCAGATGACTTCCGGACCATATTCCAAGCACTGATCCTACCGCACTTTGACTTTGCCAATTCCATCTTACAAGGTCTCCCGCAATCCACACTAAACCCATTACAACTGGCCATGAATGCTGCAGCAAGGGTACTCCATGGAGCCGCCAGAAGTGACCACGTGACTCCGATTTTAAAACAGCTTCATTGGCTACCTATACACGGAAGGATTATCTTCAAAACACTAATCCTCTCATTCAAGGCCATCAAGCGCATATCCTCCACGGTGCTTACTGAGCTCATCCATACAGTGCCCCCCAACAGAGCCAGGAGGTCAACAGCCCTAAATCTACTAACAACCCCGAAAACCTTGACTAAATGCAATAACACAACAGCAAATAGGGCCTTCAGTCTTTACGTCCCCAAATGTTGGAATGCGCTCCCACCAGACATTCGAGCTATTGCAGACCTGACCCAATTCAGGAAGGCAATCAAATTTCACCTCTTCCTCCAATACTACCCAGCCAGCGATGAATCTAGATAGCATCACCTAAGAAACACCGCCTTTTCGCAGTCCATACTCAAAATGTCTCAAATATTCATGGTACTACATATAGCGCAACGGACTCATTATTTATCGTACAGTTCAACCCTATTATAAGAATTTTAATTCATGTATATAGCCTATCTCATGTATATAGTGCATGTATATAGTTCAACCCTGTTATCCAAGTTTGTACCCCTGTTCGATGTAAAACCAAACAGACTGTGTGTTTTGGTCACTTTGTTATACTGTAAACCGCGCTGATGCCGAATAGTGCGGTATATAAGCAACTGTAATAAATAAAAATAAATAAAAAATCATAGAGAATCTCATGAATAGGTAGGGTAGCTGCTTCTTTAGGAGCCTTAGGATATTGCAAAATATCTAATTGCTTGGCTCTAGGCTCTGACTGAGAGGCCACTGTGATGGAGAGGCCCTAGCCACTTCCCTAATGAAGTCTTGAAAAGACAAATCCTCTGGAGGAGACATTCTTCGTTTTGGAGAATCAGACTCCTGAGGAAGAAGCACCGGTGATCGACAGAAGCCTCCGACTCATCAGAGTCTTCGGAGGAATCGAAGTACCACCTGTCCAGATGCTCCTGTAAAGCCCGATACGCATACCGACTGGGATCGACATCGGGAGTAAGCGGTACCGGTTCGGTACCGATGGGCATCGTAGGACAGGGTACCGTTGCAGCCGACACCGAAGCCGCTGTCGATGCAATCGGTACCGGCAACAGAGATTGTTGCGGTACCGAAGGCGTCGAAGCCTGCATAAATGCCGTAAGGGTGCGCTGTATGGACAGAATTTTCTGATCCATCGACGCCACCAGAGTCTGGATGTCGGTACCAGTGGAGGCCACCGGTACCCCAGAACACGGCAACAGGTGATCGGTCGAGGCCAAGCCATCGATGTCAACCTGTGACCCCATAGGTAATGCTTTGGAAGCCGGAACTTCCCGCCGGGGTAATTTTGCCGGAGCGGAATCATGGAGGGCAAGCCCGGAGGCATCTCAATGCTTGGAGGGAGATTTGCCCTTCGAGGACCAGCTAGATTTATGTTTGGTTACCTGAGATCCATGGGAGGAAGAAGCCCTGGAAGACCTCGATGCCACCGAGGCTGCATCAGAGGGAAACAGGGTACTGAGCTTGGCTGCTCAGTTCTGCCGACCCCTTTTAGACATCATGGTGCAGGACACACAATCCGTGATGGAATGGTCAGGACCCAAACATTTCAGACACCAATCATGGGTGTCGGTGACAGAAATAGTACCGCCACATTTTGTGCACTTTTTGAACCCGGAAGCGGGCTTCTCCATGAGGAGAAAATATTTAGGCCTAAGGCCCAAACTGAAAATGCACAGCTGAAAGAATAAAAGGTTTTTTTTCTGAAGAAGAAGAAGAAAGAAAAGAAAAGACCGGCGGTACCGGTGTGACGTCGAAGGCAGTCGCGACACAGAAAAATAAAGAAAAAAATAAAGAACTTCTTCTGCGGTGACAGGAACACGACCTGCTGGCTCCGCGGAAAAGAAGAACTGGAGAGAGTCGGTTGGGAAAGGCGGGAAGGCAGCGCGCAGGCGCTTTGGGATGCTCCCAAAAGCTTTCTACCACGCAGGCTCCGTCGGTACCGATGATACCCATATGTGAAGACTCATTCCTGCTTGTTCCTGGAGATAAAGACATTTTCCAAAAATGTAATACAAGACATAAAAAACTAGGAAAAGGGAATTTTAAAAGTCTGTGAGCGCTGCCCTCTTCTTCCTAACAAAGAAACAACTGATGAGCAGCAGGTGTGATAGCATGCAGGGAGCTGCCCACACATGTGCAAAAGCTTTTCCTTGAAAGCTCTGGAAGCATCCTTTGATAGCACATGTAGATTTGGTTTGTTTTAAGAGAAACTCCATCTTTTGAAACTTGAGTGCCTGCTTCTTGGTTCATTCATGTTTTCCTCCCTTCAATTTGATATTCCGTTTTCACTTCTCCCACTCCTCATTCCTTTGTCTAAAGTCTTATATTCCTGTTCTTAATTTATTAAATCCCCACACTGAACTCCCACCCCCCTTCCGTGCATTAGATTGTTCATGCTCTTTCTTCCTTGCCTTTTTTGAAATCCCTTCTCTGCATACTACCTCCTCCCTATGTGTTTGATCATTCAATTTCTTCCTTTCCAATAATTCCTCCTTCATTCCCCACAACTTTCTGCTCAGCCATATCTCTACTTTCAAGATTTTGTCTCCTCAATACTTCTTAAGTCCTGTCTGCTGTCATCCTCTATAATCACTCCATTCTTGAGGTATGCAAAGGGGTGACAGTTGATAGTTCATTTTACATATTTGCACTACCTGGTTTTCATTGTCATTTGGTTTCATAATCCGGCAAGGTAAGTAACAGATGCACATTCTATATCCTGGAAGAAAAAATAAATGTTGGTATTGCAGATTAATCAAGAACTCAAACCACCTATGCTTCATTAAAACTTTATATAACATAAAAAATATCATTTGAGCAGTAATTTTATTTTGTTAAATCTCTTTATTAATCAAACAGTCATGGAGCAGGTTTTTCAACCATATATATACGCAGATGAGCATTTTTTATACCAATGAAGAATT
Organism: Ichthyophis bannanicus; assembly: GCA_033557465.1. Classification (NCBI taxonomy): domain Eukaryota; kingdom Metazoa; phylum Chordata; class Amphibia; order Gymnophiona; family Ichthyophiidae; genus Ichthyophis; species Ichthyophis bannanicus. Next base: position 51,186,856 of record CM066040.1, read on the forward strand.
CTTTTAAAGAGTTGCTGATGTTGGGGAAATGGTTAAATACTAATAAAGTGAAACTGAATCTGTCTAATCAGAAGTGTTATGGGTCCAGAATAAATGCATTCCAGATAATATTAATCGGGAGGGAGGAGGGAGGAGTAGCCTAGTGGTTGGGGCAAGGTACTTCAGGTCGGAAGTTCAAATCCCACTAGATGACAGCAACCTTGGGCCGGAAGGACTGGGGTTTCTAGTCCCACAGATGCTCCTTGTGGTCTTGGGCAAGCCACTTAACCCTCAATTGCCCATGTTCCCTGTAAGTATTAGTATATGTGTCTCACATCCCTGCGTGTTAAAAATGTATCCCCCAATTGTGTTGTGACCGCTTTGATTGAAGGATAAGGCGGTATACAAAACTGAATAAATAAATAAATAAAAAAATATTAAAACTCACCCATATTTTAGGACAAGTGATAGAAATCTCATATGAGGTGTGTAGTTTTGAGAGTTATTATTGACTCTCAATTAACCTTTGAATCATATGTGCAAAGTGTACAGAAGAAAGCTTTGCATGAGTTAAAATTAGACAGACAGTTGAAGACAGTATTATGCCTGTTTTGAGTCATCTGGACTACTGTAAGGCAATATATTTTGGAAAGTCAAAGAAACTAGCGTATAGACTGCAACATATTCAAAATATAGCATCAAAAATGATCACATAGTAGGTACACAGAAAGACTGACCCCTCTGCTATATAATCTGAATTGAAGATAGCTAAGAATAGTAGACAGGTCTGATGCCTGCAACAATAAATAGTCCAAATGGGTTCTGGACCTCTTTTGGAATTATCTGTTACAGTCAAACCTCGGTTATCGGTTGCCCCGGTTTTCGTCGGTTTCGGTTTTCGACGTCTTTTCCCCACTCAGATGTTGTCTCGGTTTTCGTCGATAGCCTCGGTTTTCGTACAGCCCCCCCCCCCCCCCGATTCACCGATCGCGTGTGCGTGTGCCTGCAGAGTACACTGCCTGCCCAGTCCCGGCAGCATTACCCCCCCCCCCCCGGACTCACCGATCGCGTGTGCGTGAAGGAGATCTGGAGTTGGCAGACTTCAAACCCAGCTGTTGCGTGTGCCTGCAAACAGTACACTGCCTGCCCAGGTGAGCAACATCCTCGAGCCAGACATGGAAGGATTGCAGAGAGGAAGGCCCCGATCTCTCCACCGCCTGCCTGTTCTCTGGAGCGCCCCCTCAGGCTCGGAGGTAGCAGGAGATGTTGAGGGGTAAGCAGGAGATGTTGACTGAATGTGGCAGGCAGTTCTTTCTCTTGCGGGGTATGCTGTTGAGACGGAGTCAGCGATCACATTGGTGTCCTAAGGTATCTCCTCCTCCCTCTCCCCTCAACAAGAGTCTTCAATAAAGTTAAATGTGATGTTAAATGTTCATTTATCCATTTCATTAGTCATTTATATGTATTTCTCATTGTTTTCTGTATGTACAAATATAGTTATTCTCTATAAAATGTACTTTTTGTCAATATTTTTGGGTGTCTGGAACGGATTAATTGAATTTACATTATTTCCTATGGGAAATCTTGCTTCGGTTTTAGTCCGTCTCGGTTTTAGTCAGACTTTTTGGAACGGATTAATCATGAAAACCGAGGTTTGACTGTATTAAGGCAGCATAAAAAGTTAGGTCCTATAGATTGGAGAGGACCGACAGAGATAATTTGGAGTAGATATACCCAATTTCTGTCCGAAAAACTGCCTTAAAAAGTATCTGAGAAGGTTAGCTCAAAGATACACAGAGAAGAAGATGAACCGCAAAGGGGGAGAAAAGACTCTGTATGGAAACTACTTACTGGAATAGGTATTGAAGAAAATCCTATGGCTTAGAGAATAAGCCCTCCAGTTGATTAGTAGTACTCTTAGAGACTGAATGTCTGGACTAAGAGGGATAGAAAGTAATACAGAGTTGAGAAGACTTAGTTTGGTAAGTCCTTGAAGAGATAGGATCCCCTTGCAGTTAAAAGTATGAGATATCCTCGTACAGGAAAACTGTCAAGGTGAAGGGTATAGGTCACCTTGTTGTTAGTTGTCAGTGCTCCTTTTGGTTTAAAAGGAGAAACCTGTTATCTCTGGGGTATGATAGTCCTTAAAAGTTCTTAGAGCTAAAAGGATAGATTTCTCTTGTAGCAAGAGATTCATGCCCAGAGTCGAGGACTGAGTCAATATATGACTGATATCTCAGCATGGATGAGATGAATTTTAGATGCTTCTGTTGAAAAGAAGTATGCTCAAAAGTTCTAAACCTTACACAGAAAAGTGAATAAAACATCAGAAACCCTGTGACTGCTGGGTTTGCTGAGCCTGTTGAGGTTTTGATTTTCTTAGCCTGGTGTGATGTTGCCCATCTTTGGGAACATCTGCATAATGGGTAGAAGATGGATAAAACCAGGTATAGAAATGGCAAGTAACTTTGCCATATCAAGCAAAAAAGCTTGAAAAGAAATCTCCTCCGAGGAGGATCCTCTAAAATGAGGGGTAAAGGCTAGATTTGTGGAAAAATCAGCCTTGGTACTGATGGATTCATCGCAGTCATCGGAATCGGAAAACTTGAAAGGATGAAGTATCGGATTTTCTTTAAAGCGATGTCTTCGATAACCAAAGTCGATACTGAGACGAGTCGGTACCGAATCCTCCATGCTAGAAATGGATTCCAGTCTCGGCAAAGGAAGCGAGTCTGTCGAAGCAAGCATGGACGGTACAGACACCGATGCTGATGTCGATACCGGTACCGAAGCCGATACTGATACAGGAGGAACGGTCTGCAGCAACTCCAGCGATACCGAGGTAACCGAGAGCGCTAGACTACGTTCATCGGTGAGGAGTATTTCATCCATCACCATAGCCGATGCCGGGGTGTCGGTACCGCCCGAAGCAGCCACAACCACCGAGCATGGCCCAGGTATGTTCTCCAAGGTAGGAGCCCCGGGAACAACCTGAAACCCCGTTAATGCTTTGGAGCCCGAAGACTCCCGCCGGGGCTTTATTGCCAAGATGTCCTCGAGGGCAAGGCCGGAGCAATCTCGATACTGGAAAGGAGATCTACCACTTGAGGACTGGCTAGTCTTTACAGACTTTTGTTTGGTTACTTGATCCTGTGGAAATATTCTAGCTGGTGACATCGAGAGCAATGTGAACCGGGTATCGAGTTGTGCTGGATTCTGAAGATTTCTTCTGTTTGAAATCCAGCAGGAAAGACACTCCAGTGAGCAGTGGTCAGGACCCAAACATTTAAGACACCAAGTATGGGTGTCTGAAAAAATATTTGTACCGCCACACTTAGAACATTTTTTAAGGATAAGAACGTAAGATATGCCATACTGGGTCAGACCAAGGTCCATCAAGCCCAGTATTCTGTTTCCAACAGTGGCCAATCTAGGTCATATGTACCTAGCAGTTTCCCCAAGAGACACAAGTTCCACAATGCTTGTACTGGGTCAAGCATTGATATCTTCGGTCACTTCTTAATAATGGTTTATGGACCTTTCCTCCAGGAACTTGTCCAAACCTTTTTTAAACCCAGCTACACTAACAGCCTTTACTACATCCTCCGGTAACAAATTCCAGAGTTTGATTACACGTTGAGTGAAAAAATATTTTCTTTTATTAGTCTTAAATAGTTTACCCTGTAGCTTCATTGCATGTCCCCTAGTCTTTCTATATTCTGATAACGTAAACAATCGATCTACGTTTACCCGTTCCACTCCGTTCATTAATTTATAGACTTCTATCATATCTCCCCTCAGCCGTCTCTTTTCCAGGTTAAAGAGCCCTAACCTTTTTAGCCTTTCCTCATAGGAGTATCCTTCCATCCCCTTTACCATTTTGGTGGCTCTTCTCTGAACCTTTTCTAAAATCGCTATATCCTTTTTAAGATACGGCGACCAGAATTGCACACAATATTCAAGGTGCGGTCTCACCATGGAACGATATAGAGGCATTATAATATCTTTTGTTTTATTTTCCATTCCTTTCCTTATCATACCTAGCATTCTATTTGCTCTCTTGGCTGCCGCTGCACACTGGGCCGAGGGTTTTAACATGGTATCCACAGTGACGCCTAAATCTTTTTCCTGGGGGGTGGTTCCTAATATGGAACTTTGCATCGTGTAACCATAGTTTGGGTTGTTCTTCCCTAGGTGCATAACCTTGCACTTGTCCACATTAAATTTCATCTGCCATTTTGATGCCCAGTCTTCCAATTTATCAAGATCCTCTTGCAATTTTTCACAATCCTCTTGGGTTTTAACAACTTTAAATAGTTTTGTGTCATCTGCAAATTTGATAACCTCACTCGTTATTCCACTTTCCAGGTCATTTATGAATATGTCAAAAAGCAGCGGACCCAGCACAGATCCCTGGGGTACACCACTATTCACCTTTCTCCATTGGGAAAATTGGCCATTTAGCCCTACCCTCTGCTTTCTATCTTTTAACCAGTTCCTGATCCACAATAGTACACTGCCTCCTATCCCATGACTCTTTAGTTTTGCCAAAAGTCTCTGATGAGGGACCTTGTCAAAGGCTTTCTGAAAGTCCAGATACACTTAGGATAGTGGCTGGCTTTTCCGTAACGGAAAAAATAGAGGCCCAGTGGCCTAGCAAACCGTCAGACACTAAAAAGGGAAAAATTTCTGAAGAAAGAAGAAATTCTTTAGAAAAAAGAAAGAAAAGCACCGGCGGTACCGGTGACGTCGGGGGAAGGCAGACGCGACCACAAAAAACTAAGAATAAAAAGAACAATTTTCTGCGGTGACAGGAATACGTCCTGCCGGCTCCACGGAAAACTGATGAGAAGGAAGTAAATGGGCGGGAAGGCAGCGCGCATGGGCGTGGGATACTCCCAAAAGCTTTCTTTCCTGGACGCTGGGGAGCGTTCCCGCGCAGGCTCCGTCGGTACTGACGTACCATATGTGAAGATTCATTCCTGCTTGCTCCTGGAGATCTGAAGTACCCTGGTCTGATCACCACCTGGTGACATTCTACTTACCCATACACATGACCTTCACATCTACATCAACACAACAAAGGAAATTTGCCCACTTCAATAAAGAAGCGTGCTTAAATAAAGTTCTGCCACAACTTACAACCAATTGCAACAAATTTAACAACTCTATAACTACATGGAACAACTCCATAGAAAATGCTTCCACTCCCCCCATCAGACCCACCAGGCAAACAACAAAAAGATCGGAAAAATGATTCACCCACAAGCTTACTAAACTAAAAAGACAACTAAGAAAGCAAGAAAAAAAGTGGAGACTCGCCAAAACTCAAGAAAACAAAGCACTACCACAACCTACATACAACTTACAAAAATGCCATTAATGATGCGAAAAGCGAATACCACACTAAGATAATAAACTCTTCCTTAAACCGCCCCAGAGAACTATTCGCAATTGTCAGATCATTTACAAGAACTGGTCAGGCTGAATCAGAAACGGGTAATATTCACCCGCAAACCCTTGGCAACCATTTTGCAGAAAAATTAAGAAATAAAAAACCCAACAGTATCCGTCCCCAAACTGAACCACCAGCAAATAGCAACAATTGGCAGAAGTTTTACCTAATTGACCAAAAACAATTACTACACATAATTTCTAAAATAAACACCACAACCTCCCCCCTCAATCCATGCCCGGTTTCATGGATCAAATCCACAAAGATCTAATTAGCACCTTATCTCCTATACATAGTCAACCAATCCCTCTCACAAGATATTATGCCTACTGATCTGACATGCACATCCATTCACCCTATTCTAAAGAATATGTCACTAGATACAAAATATCCGAACGCATACAGACCCATAGCCAGTATCCCATTAATTGCGAAAATAATTGAAGCAGCAATCCAAATACAACTTCAGGATTTCATTGATCTAAACGCCCCCCCTCCCCCCCGATACATACCAATTTGGATTTCGTCCTTTCCACGGCATGGAAACCCTGTTGATATCCCTAATGGACAATCTTATCAGAGGCACAGACAACCTTAATCTTTCTTTTCATTAATATCGCATCAGCGTTTGACAACCTTAACCACACCACCCTAATTACAAGACTGTCACAAATAGGATTAGGAGGCACAGTTCTAAAAAGGTTCATATCATACCTCTCAAACCGTAAACTACGTGTCCAAGTAGGCCAAGAAACATAAGATACATTCCCCCAAGAACAAGGGATACCGCAAGGATCAGCACTTTCAGCATTACTTTTCAATCTATACCTACAGCCAATTACTAACATTTTCAAAAAATGCAGCATCAATTATTATATTTACGCAAATGACATTATGTTGTCCCTCCCAATAGACAGAAACAACATTAACTACAACATACTCTCAGAATGCATCAAAGAAATGCAATCCTGATTGATCACCAACAATCTGAATATAAACCTCAAAAAAACAGAAACCTATTTGTTTCAAGAAATCAAAATTTCACCCCCAACAATCACAATTAATGATGTGACTCTCCCAGTTAAGCAGGAGGTAAGATACCTTGGAATAATAATAGATCAATCCCTCAGCATGATACCCCATCTAAAACAAACAGCTCGAACTGTCTACTTCAAGCTAAAAACTATCCAACACCAAAGACCCCTACTTCATTCTCAAGATTTCAGGTCAGTAGTCCACCTCTCATTACACCCCATGTAGACTACTGTAAAGAGTAGTTACTCACCTGTAACAGGTGTTCTCCAGGAGCAGCAGGAATCAGTCCTCACTTATGGGTGACGTCGGCGCCGACGGAGCCCTCGCGGAGCAATTTTCCCCAGCTTTCGAAGAAAGCCTTTGGGAATTGCAGCGCGCATGCGTGGTCCCCTTCCCGCTCAAGGGTGCCATCTTGCTCAGTCGGATGACATAGCGAAAAGACAGCAAAAAAGTTAGCAGAAACCTGTAATAAGAGTGACTGCAACTCCAAGGGGAGGAGGGAGGGTAGTGAGGACTGATTCCTGCTGCTCCTGGAGAACACCTGTTACAGGTGAGTAACTACTCTTTCTCCAGGACCAAGCAGGAAGTCAGTCCTCACTTATGGGACTCCCAAGCTTAAGGCTACCGGAGACCTCAAGCCAAAAAAATGAGCTCCCTCAAGCTCAACAGTACAGAAGGAAGGAATCTTCTCTGAAAACGAATCCAGCCGGTAGCCCAACACCAGGGCCGGAGGGTAGGAGTTGCCTAGACCTCAAAGAGATTGTGGAGGACTGCCTGTCCGAAAGCACTGTCCCTGCGGGACTCCCTCTCCAGGCAGTAATGAGCCGCAAAGGTCTGGCTTGAAGACCAAGTAGCGGCCCGGCAGATGTCCCATGACTCTTTAGTTTTGCCAAATGTCTCTGATGAGGGACCTTGTCAAAGGCTTTCTGAAAGTCCAGATACACAATATCAACCGACTCACCTTTGTCCACCTGTCTATTCACTCCTTCAAAAAAACATAACAGATTAGTAAGACAAGATCTTCCTTGTCTAAAGCCATGTTGGCTGTCTCCCATTAGGTTGTGACTATCTACATGCTGAGTAATTTTATTCTTTATTATGATTTCTACCATTTTTCCTGGTACTGACGTCAAGCTCACCGGTGTGTAGTTTCCCGGATCACCCCTGGAACCCTTCTTAAAAATTGGTGTTACATTGGCGATCCTCCAATCTTCAGGTATTAGAGATGATTTTAATGATAGTTCACAGATTGCAGACCTGCTATCAGTAATCTCATATTTCAGTTCTTTCAACACCCTTGGATATATACCATCCGGCCCAGGTGATTTGCTACTCTTCAGTTTATCTAATAGTTGTAAGACATCTTCCCGATGTATCGATATTTCCTTCAATTCTTCCGCACCTTTAAATACCACTTCAGTCATGGGTAACATCCCTACATCTTCCTCAGTAAAGACTGAAGCAAAGAATTCATTCAGTCTCTCCGCTATCGCCTTGTCGCCTCTTAGTGCTCCTTTAACCCCTTTATCATCTAATGGACCAACTGACTCTCTCACAGGTTTTTTGCTACGAATATACTTGAAAAGGTCTTTATTTCGCTTTTTGCTTCCGCAGCAAGCTTCTTCTCAAATTCTCTCTTTGCCTGCCTTATCAATGCCTTGCATTTGATTTGCCAGTGCTTGTGCTGTTTCCAGGTTTCGTCGTTTGGCTCTTTTTTCCATTTCCTGAAAGATGCTTTTTTGGCAACAACAGCCTCTCTGACCTCACCTTTAAACCATGCTGGCAGTTTTTTGGACTTCCTTCCACTTTTCTTAAAGCGTGGAATACAGCTGGTCTGGGCTTCCAAGATAGTATTGTTCAACACCCAAGCTTGATGTACGTCTTTAACCTTTGCAACTGCTCCTTTTAGTTTTTCTTAACTGTTTTCCTCATTTTATCATAGTCTCCCTTTCGAAAGTTAAAAGGTAGTACTGTGGATTTCCTTACTATCCCTCCTCCACTAATTAAATCAAAGGCGATCATGCTATGATCACTATTGCCAAGTGGCCCCAACACCCTTATCTCTTACACTAGATCTGGTGTTCCACTAAGGACTAGGTCTAATATGGCTTCCCCTCTGGTCGGTTCATGAACCAGCTGCTCCAAGAAGCAGTCATTTATTTCATCTAGGAACTTTATCTCCCTAGCATGTCCTGACGTGACACTGACCCAGTCGATACCGGGGTAATTGAAATCACCCGTTATTATTACTGCGCTGTAACTTTTGTTAGCTTCCTAGATTTCTTTGAGCATTTCATCACCCATTTGGTCATTCTGGCCAGGCGCTCAATAGTACACCCCCACTGCCATTGCCTTCCCCCTTTTATATGGAATTTGTGATAAGGAAGCTTATCATAGCTCAGGTAGGAGCTATAGAAAAGATGATGTGACTCTGAACAAGCAACCTGTCAGTTCTGGTAGAAGCAAGAAAACAGAGTTTTCACATAAAAGACTACCAGTCCCAGAATGCACCAGGTTTCCAGCAGCCATGAGAGGGGCTGAAGTGAGAGAATGTGTGTGCAATCAAGAGAGCTATGAGGTAATCCCTAAGCACTCATCTCAAAGGGCAGGGCCTGATTCAACACAGCTGCACTGTGTTAGGGAGCAGCACACATTAGAACAGGATAAGAGCAGAGCTTATTCTTCAGGAAACAGTTTCAGCTACAGAGGGAGGAAGAGATACAGAGACAGCAACGGCTACAAGCACCAGTATCACCTGGAGAAACAGAAGCCAAGCCAAGCAGATAGAGAGAGAAGGAAACTCTCTGGAAGGAAGAGAAGAAAGGCCATTGGAAGGTCTGGGAGATTCCAAGGCAGTACTCATACTGGGAGGTATTCCAAAAGCCAGCAGAGTCCATTGGACTGGATTCAGCCAGAGGAATGGAGTGGCAGAGATAGGAATCACCACTGGCTACCTGGAAGAGAGAAGACTGCATGTGGAAGGGACTTTCAGACCAAGGCCAGAAGGTATGTGAGAGAAGATCCAGTGTCCAGGGATCAAGATTGGAAGGCTGGACATCAGAATTGGGTTACACATTGGCCAGGCTATACAGAGAGGAATAATGATAGCAGGAGAGGCTCAGGTATGAACACTGATCCAGACCCTATCTATAACAGAGAATGGCAGCCAGGGAATAAGCATTCTCATGATAGTGCCTTAATGAAAGACTCGTCTGTGCCAATGTATGATAGTGACCATATGCTGATTGATGAAGAGGGAGATACAGCAGATGAAAATACAGTTTATATGGACTGTTCTCTATCTAAATGCTATTGCTAGTTTTCCGTGAGCAAACACATCAGCCATCACAAAGAAACCTAACTTTGTTCTTTATTTCCACTGCAAACAGCTCTTAAAGCAGGATTTGGGCTCACACAGTAGCAGCCAGCCAGCTAAAGGCTTTCAGCTGGTCCATTGATAGTAATTAGGGCTGCACCTGATTGTGTGTGTGAGCAAGGGAGAATCACTGCTGAGATCGGCGTGGAAAATAAGCAGAAGTTAACCTAACCAGCAAAGTTTATTCTTTACTTTGTGCCTTTGTATTTGGTAATTACTTGCTAAGAAAACATTAGCCAATTGCCTGACAAGCTGAAGGTTGTTTTCTGGTTTACTTTGTGACTTTTTGTTATCCCTTTAAACACTGCAAGCAAGTAACCTCATTTATAGTGCTATCAAGCATACATGTGCTGGGTGAATTAAACCCCATCAATAAAAGAAGTATTTTATTGATCTTACCACTTGGTTTCACAACTCAAATTATTGTCATCAGCTGTGTTTGAGAGTGAATGAACTACAATACCCACAATACCTTGCAAGAATCATATGAATATATGCATCGTCAAGATTGTGTAAGTTCTCACCCTAGGCAGCCGTCTGACAAATTTCAATCCATATAGATTCTACAGCAGATTTTGTTTCCTGCAAAACTTTAATCCTTTCTGAGTCAATGCCCTCTCTAACAGAGCGCAACCCCTCCACCAATTTGATCAGCTCTATCATTACGATATAGTTTGTACCCAGGTATCACAGTGTCCCACTGGTTGTCCTCCTTCCACCATGTCTCTGATATTCCAATCATATCTAACCTTTCATTTAGTGCTATATATTCTAACTCTCCCATCTTATTCTTTAGACTTCTAGCATTTGCATACAAGCAGTTTAGAGAATGTATTTTATTCATGTTAATTTGGCTATTGTTAGGCATGGGTAAATTGGGATCTTTAAGCTCTGTCTGCTCCATATTCGAGGGCATTTGGGCTACTTTACTCTTTTGTGGAACCTCTCTGCTTTTGGTAGTATCCTTCAAGGATACATTCTTACGAACCATCCGCTCTTGGGCGACTGTCGGCTTTCCCCTAATATCTAGTTTAAAAGCTGCTCTATCTCCTTTTTAAAGGTTAATGCCAGCAGCCTGGTTCCATCCCGGTTAAGGTGAAGCCCATCCCTTCGGAAGAGCCCCTCCTTTCCCCAGAATGTTCCCCAGTTCCTAACAAATCCAAAACCCTCATCTCTGCACCATTGTCTCATCCACGCATTGAGACTCCGGAGCTCTGCCTGCCTTTTGGGTCCTGCGCATGGAACAGGAAGCATTTCGGAGAATGCTACCATGGAAGTTCTGGATTTCAACTTCCTACCTAAAAGCCTAAATTTAGCCTCCAGAACCTCCCTACCACATTTTCCTATGTCATTGGTACCGACATGTACCAAGACAGCAGACTCCTCCCCAGCAGTATCTAAGACCTTATCTAGGTGGCGTGTGAGGTCCGCTACCTTCGCACCAGGCAGGCATGTTACCAGGCGATCCTCACGTCCACCAGCCACCCAGCTATCTACATGCCTAATGATCGAATCACCAACTATAACGGCTGTCCTAACCCTTCCCTCATGGGCACATGGCCCTGGAGAAACGTCCTCGGTGCGAGAGGGTTTTACATCACCTGGAGGATAGGTCCTAGTTACAGGATCACTTCCTGCCACACCAGGGTGATGCTCTCCTGTCACGTGACCTCTCCTCCATGGCAACAGGGGTGCTGCCAGACTGGAGGTAGGACTTCAGGACTATATCCCTGTAGGTCTCATCTATGTACCTCTCTGTCTGTCTTATGTTTTCCAAGTCTGCTACTTTAGCCTCAAGAGAACGGACTTGTTCCCTGAGAGCAAAGAGCTCCTTGCACCTAGTGCACACGTAAGACCTCTCACCAACTGGGAGAAAATCATACATGTGACACTCAATGCAAAAGACTGGAAAGCCCCCATCCCGCTGCTGGACTGCTGTCTGCATCTTAGTTTTAAGTTTGTGTCTAGATCTTTAAGGTCTTACTTACTAGGGGTTGCTATGGGTATTTATACCAATAAAACTGTACCTAATACGTTTAATATACCTTGTTCACATGCTTAATTAATCTCAGGTTCTTAGTGTATGACTGACTTGGGTAATGAGCTTCACCTGAAAGCACCTCCTGTCTTTTAAGATGTGTAAGTACCTATAAAGCTATGATTATCCCAGGGGTGGGTGGGTGTGGGGAGGGAGGGAGGGAAATAACACTGCTACACAGTACCCCGTCTTGTGCTGCTGAGGTAAGCTAAATTCTGATTTGATTTAAATTATAGCTCTTAGCTGCTGCTAGGCTCTAACCTCTTATGAAATTTGAACTACAAGCTCTCTGCTGGGTTTTAAATTTAACCAGAAAGCTCTCTTCTGTGTGTTAAATTTAAACTAAAAGTACTTTGCTGATGCTAGGCCCTGAGTGACTATTAAATGTACACTACAAGCTCTCTGCTGGGTTCCAAATGTAACCAGAAAGCTCTCTTCTGTGTGTTAAATTTAAACTAAAAGTACTTTGCTGATGCTAGGCCCTGAGTGACTATTAAATGTACACTACAAGCTCTCTGCTGGGTTCCAAATGTAACCAGAAAGCTCTCTTCTGTGTGTTAAATTTAAACTAAAAGTACTTTGCTGTTACTTGGCCCTGAGTGACTATTAAATTTAAACTACAAACTCTCTGCTGGGTATGAAATGTAACCAGAAAGTTCTCCTCTGTGTTTTAAATTCAAACTTTAATTGCTGCTACTAGGCCCTAACTGATCCAACAAAAAACAGTGGGTTCACAGATTAAGCAGCTTTAATACAAATAATTCTTTTTAGAAAATTACCAGAAGTATATACTCACAGTTGCAGATTTCTCTCCAGAAGTAACAGTCCCCCTTTCTAGTAGGGCAGGAGTTGCCTAAACCTCAAAGAGATTACGGAGTACTGCCTGTCCGAAAGCTCTGTCCCTACGGGACTCCCTCTCGAGGCAGTAGTGAGCCACAAAAGTCTGGCTTGAAGACCAGGTAGCTGCTCTGCAGATCTCTGCCAACGGAACAGAGCGGAGGTGGGCTACTGACGCAGCCTTCGCCCTGACACGGTGGGCCGTGACTCGACCCGGCAAGGAGAGTCCGGCTGCCCTGTACGCCCAGGCGATACAATCCGCTACCCAAAGGGACAATGTACGCTTGGAGAAAGGCATCCCCAGTTTATTAGGGTGAAAAGATACGAAGAGCTGAGCAGCCCTTTGATGCCCCTGCGTACAGTCTATGTAAAAGGACAACGCCCTTCTACAGTCCAGGGTATGCAGGACTGTTTCAGCCCAGCTGGCATGCGGCCTGGGGAAGAATGTTGGAAGAACCACCTCCTGATTGAGGTGGAAGGAGGAGACAACCTTCGGAAGGAACTTAGGGTGAGTCCGCAAGACCATCCTGTTCTTATAGAACCGTGTGTACAGTCTATCAGAAACCAGAGCTTGTAGTTCACTCACACGCCTGGCCGAGGTAAGAGCCACTAAGAACGTCTTCTTCCAGGAAAGGAAGCGTAAATGACAGGTAGCATTCGGCTCAAACGGTGGGCAAGTAAGTTGCTGCAAGACCACATTCAAATCCCACTCAGTGGCTGGTGGACGGATCGGAGGCTTGAGCAAAAGCAGGCCTCTGAGGAAGCGGGACACCAAGGGGTGGCCCGACAGATTGGCCCTCTACCTGTGAGTGGTGTGCCGATAGAGCACTGAGGTGGACCCGAACAGAACTGGATTTAAGGCCTAGGTCCGAGAGGTGGAGCAGGTACTGCAGCACCACTGGAACCAGGCACGAAAAAGGATTCTCCTGGTGCTGAGCACACCAGGTGGAGAACCTACGCCACTTGAGGGCATAAGATTTCCAAGTGGATTGCCTCCTAGAGGCCAAAACCACCTCTTCCAATTCCTTAGGAAGAGGTAAGGGGGCTAGAACTACCCTTTCAGCAGCCAGGCTATCAGATTGAGGGATTGGAGTTTGGGGTGCAGGAGAGATCCCTGATCCTGAGACAGGAGATTGGGTTGCACCCCCAGAGGGAGTGGAGTGTCCACCACCAACTGCAGAAGGAGTGGAAACCACGGTTGCCTCGGCCATCTGGGTGCTACCAGAATCACCGAGGCCTTGTCCTGAAGAACCTTGAACAAGGTGCGGGCCACTAGAGGCGTGGGAGGAAACGCATACAGTAGGCCCATAGACCAAGAGATTAGAAACACATCTGCTGCTATTCGGAGAGGATGCGGTTGTATGGAACAGAACCTGGGTAGCTGATGGTTCAGGGGACTCACAAAGAGATCGATGGTTGGAAGACCCCATCTTAGAAAGATCCTTTGGACCACCAGAGGATTCAAATGCCATTCGTGAGGCTGTAGAATCCTGCTCAATCTGTCTGCCAGGCAATTTTCCTGGCCAGGTAGATAAACTGCCTTGAGAAACGTCGTGTTTGATTGCCAAGAAGCACAGAGCCTGTGCCTCCTGACACAGAGGTTTGGAGCCTGTGCCCCCCTTGCTTGTTCACGTAGAACATTGCCACTTGATTGTCTGTCTGAACTAAGACGGACTGGTGAGAGAGAACATGAGAGAAAGTCTGTAGAGCTAAGCGGATAGCTCGTAACTCCAACAGATTGATCTGCTGTGTGGACTCAAGGAGACCAGAGGCCCTCAGTGTAAGCCCCCTGGCAATGTGCACCCCAGTCCTGAAGGGAAGCATCGGTTGTCAGCACCTGTGTGTGAAGAGGAGCCTGAAAAGGCACTCCCTGGACCAGGTTCAGGAGATGCAGCCACCACCTCAGGGAGGCTGCCAGCAGTTTGAACACCCTTATCTTGTCTTTCAAGTCACCTGTGGCTTGCACCCACTGAGCTCTGAGGCACCACTGAGCAGGTCGCATGTGCAGACGGGCATTGGGAGTTACATGGACCGTAGATGCCATGTGGCCCAAGAGCCTCAGGAAGTTTCTGGCAGAGACCAGAGAACCGCTTGGCCAAAGCCATCAGTCTGCGGGTCCTGTTCTCAGGCAAATAAGCCTTCGCCTGGAGGGTATCCAATCTTGCCCCTATAAACTCCAAGTCCTGTGAAGGGAGCAAAGTGAACATTGCAAAGTTTACAATGAAGCCTAGATGCTGGAGAAGAGAAACAGTGTGAAGGGTGGCCTGTCTGGCCTCCTGTGGAGACTTACCCCTGATGAGCTAGTCGTCCAGGTATGGAAAGACAAAGATGCCCTGGTTTCCGAGATAGGCCGCCACCACCGCCAGGCACTTGGTGAAAACCCAGGGGGCGGAGGTAAGGCCAAATGGAAGTACTCTGTATTGAAAATGACTTCCTCCCACTACAAATCTGAGATATTGTCTGTGGTCTGGATGAATGAGGATGCGAGTATAAGCATCCTTCAGGTCTAAGGAGCATAGCCAATCTCCCTGCTGGAGGTAGGGCAGCAGTATTCCAAGGGTAAGCATCTTGAACTTTTCCCTCCCCAGGAACTTGTTGAGATTTCGCAAGTCTAGGATGGGGTCTGAGGCCTCCAGTCCTTTTTGGTACCAGAAAGTACCTGGAATAGAAGCCTCGCCCTATGAGGTGGTGAGGCACCAGATCCACCGCCCGCTCCTGTAGAAGACTTGCCAACCACAGTAGTCCAACAAGGAGCACAGATCCACGTGCTATGTAGAACCCAGTAACAAAACGTGGACAGCAGTAAGGAAGGAAATTCTTTTATTGGTCACCATTAGCCTATGGCCCGACAAAGGCCGTGTTTCGCAACCTTCTTCAGGGGCAGGCTAAACTAAAAACATAACAAATCATAAATAAATAGCACCATAAATAAAAACATAAATTAATAAAAGAACCATAAAAAACACCAAGAGTGTTAAAATACGTCAATTAGAAATAAATAAACATGTCAAATCAATAACACATATCTATAAATACATAAATATAAAAAAGTATAAAAAAACTTGTATCCTATATGCAATCTGTGTATCTGATTTCACCAATAACTCATAACTAGCACAGCCAATAAATAAAAGGGAAACAATGATAATAAATAAATTACTCAAAACGAATTATACATTACCTTAAAGATAAATTATACAGTAAAAGATTTTGATGGTAAACATATAAAAACAAAGATAAAAGAATAAAAATATACATTCATGGAAATACACTTTAAAAAGGAGGCTTCAAGGGTTGTATGGTATGTATTCATGTGCATAATTAAAATTACATATATATGACCAAAAAGTAGGACATACAAGAATAGGATTCAGTGGAATCAGGGGAAGCAGAAAACATCTCTCTCAACACAATCATCACAAACTGTTTCAAAAAATGGTTCATCTACCTGTGAATCGGGACGCCAATCTTCCAAACTTATGGTTTCATTAAATGCCGCTTCTAATAGTGACATAAATGAACAATTACAAACCTACATTAAAACATCAACATATATTATTACTGACAAATGCCTAATACTAAGAGCTATGTTTATAGGACTCATCATGAGTTATTTTCAAATGCTCAAACACCCGAGTGAATCTGTCTTTCCTGGGGATCACCGTAATCTTCAAAACTCCCCGCGGTGTGGAAACCACGCTACCGCTACTTTACTCGTGCTCCAAGGTTATCAATGATGAACAAACTAAAAATTGTACCTATCATAAACCCAATGTTAGTTATTTGCAACTCCTCTGCCAATGAATAGTCTACCACTCCAAAGGGTCACACAAAGTCTTAAAGTCCTCTACAATTTTAAGAAAACCTCTCTGCGATTTTAAAACCACCGTCAATGCCATATTCATGCTCAAAAGATTTATCAGTAATAGGACAAAAGAAACCGAGGTATTCCAAATTATGCACTACCAGGAGTGTAAATTAAACACCCAGCCTTGAAATTGAGCGATACAAAAAGCTTACAGATTAGATCGAAGTGTCCAGTATGAGCGTTTTCAGTATTGCCGCCGGCACATCACACAGCCTCCATTACTCTCGCGGGATATATACACGTGTGACGTTACAAAGAACCTCATACATATTTAAATATTGGAAAACACAGAGAACCTCTCCTACTCACACTATGTTTAAAACCAGATCATTGAAATGTTAATAAAGAAACGGTAAATCGCATCTGCACAACGCTACAGGCTAGTATAGTCAATACAGCCTCATACTTATTGCACCTTTATCTTTGGATATGACCTTCTAATATCATAACTGTTTAAATATTACCTATCTCTTTAACCCAAAAACCATCTATATTCTAATTATGCTAGACGTTCCAAAAAATTGCAATAAATCTATGAATCATGGTCAGAGAAATTATACTGAACAAAATGACAATATCTCACTACCACAGGGCACCCTTACAAGAAAACAGATAAATCATTATCCATATTCAACCCTTTAGGGTGCAAGTTATCCAGTGCAAAGATATATTGTTCTTCCAATCTACGGACGGTTCTTTCAACATTCCCTCCTCTCCAATTCATTTTAACCTTCTTAATTACAAAAAATTTCAGATCTGAGATCTTATGCTTAAATTCCTGCCAATGACTAACGAGGGGTTTATCAACCACTCCTCTTTTGAGACAACTCCTATGTTCTATGATTCTGACACGAACTGGAAGAATGGTCATTCCCACATAGAGTTTCATATATGGGCACTGTATTACGTAAATAACGTGACTCGTACTACAATTAGAAAAATCATCCAAATGAAATTCTTGACCATTAGCCGGATGGATGAATTTACTTTTAACTGTAAGAGTATGGATGCATACTGAACATGCACCACATTGGAAATGGCCTTTATGAGAAGATAAAAAGGCCCTCTTAGTCAGTGCAGATGGAACAAGCATATTCTTTAAATTTGCATTGCGTCTATGAGCAATTGTTAATTTCATATCCTGAAATGCTGGTATAGTCTGAATCAAATACCAGTGCTTTCTTAGTATTTTAGCTATTCGATGAGAATGGTAAGAAAATAAAAGGGGGCAAACAAAACCTACATCGTTATTCTTTTTCTGTTGTTGTAGTAATTCCTGATGGGGCTACCCAGGGCCCTACGGTATGCCCTCCTAATAGTATGTTGTGGATGGTGTCTGACTTCAAATCTATCAACCATTGCTAGTGCCTGCTCCTCAAAATCGGAATCCACTCTCTTTAGAAAACCTACCGATAGGAATCAATTGCTCCATTATAATAGTTTTCATAATACATCACTTAAGAATAATTTACCAGTAGGACAATTCCTTAGGATACATAGAATATGCACCTTGGATTCCGATTTCTTTTGTCCGATTACTGATAATTACTGAAAATTATGGTGATCCCCAGGAAAGACAGATTCACTCGGGTGTTTGAGCATTTGAAAATAACTCATGATGAGTCCTATAAACATAGTATTAGGCATTTGTCGGTAATAATATATGTTGATGTTTTAATGTAGGTTTGTAATTGTTCATTTATGTCACTATTAGAAGCGGCATTTAATGAAACCATAAGTTTGGAAGATTGGTGCCCCGATTCACAGGTAGATGAACCATTTTTTGAAACAGTTTGTGATGATCGTGTTGAGAGAGATGTTTTCTGCTTCCCCCGATTCCACTGAATCCTATTCTTGAATGTCCTACTTTTTGGTCAAATATATGTAATTTTAATTATGCACATGAATACATACCATACAACCCTTGAAGCCCCCTTTTTAAAGTATATTTCCATGAATGTATATTTTTATTCTCTTATCTTTGTCGTTATATGTTTACCATCAAAATCTTTTACTGTATAATTTATCTTTAAGGTAATGTATAATTCGTTTTGAGTAATGTATTTATTTATCATCATTATTTCCCTTTTATTTATTGGCTGTGCTAGTCATGAGTTATTGGTGAAATCAGATACACAGATTGCATATAGGATACAAGTTTTTTATACTTTTTTATATTTATGTATTTATAGATATGTGTTATTGATTTGACATGTTATTTATTTATTTATTTCTAATTGACGTATTTTAACACTCTTGGTGTTTTTTATGGTTCTTTTATTAATTTATGTTTTTATTTATGGTGCTATTTATTTATGATTTGTTATGTTTTTAGTTTAGCCTGCCCCTGAAGAAGGTTGCGAAACACGGCCTGTGTCGGGCCATAGGCTAATGGTGACCAATAAAAGAATTTCCTTCCTTACTGCTGTCCACGTTTTGTTACTGGGAAGACTTGCCAACTCCTGAAGGAGGAGGTTCCTGTGCAGAGGGAGTCTTGGAGGCTCCCCTGGAAAATAGGAGGGGGGTAACTGGTTGAAGTGGAGCAAATAGTTCTTTTGGACTATGCTCAGTACCCAGGTATCCCCTGTTATGGATGACCACCTGTGGGTGTACAGTGTCAGCCGGCCTCCTGTGCTGAGAGGAGCCAGCTGAGGAGGAGAGGCTATGCAGTGGGAGTCAAAACCCCGCTTCCTACTGTGCAGGAGCTGGAGTTGATGGCTTGGGGGTTTTCTGCCTAAGGGGCCCATGACCCTGCCCCTTGGCATGCTGACCCTGATGGGGAGCTGTAGAGGCCTGAAACTGAGGGTAGAATTTGTAGGCAATAGCCTTCCTCGGGTAAAAGGGCTTTTTCCCCGAGCCCTTCTTCTTCTGAGAAGGGGCAGAAGTTTCCCTGGACAGCCTTGTCCTGGTGAGAGTCTCAGACTCGAGTTCTGCAGCCTTTTCAGCCATGGGTTTGCCAAAAAGATTCTCACCTTGGCAAGGGACAACGACCAACTTGTCCTGTACCCATGGCTTGAGGTCCGATGACTGTAGCCAGGCCTGACGGCATGCACCGATGCCGGCCGCGGCTACTCGGGCCGAAGCCTCAAAGCCATCATAGGCTGCTCGAGAGATAAACCTTGAACACTCTCGAATCCAGGATGACAAAGCCTTAAACCTCTGCAAAGGTTCCTTGGAGAGGCCAGCTGAGAACCCGGCAATCTCCTTTGCCAGGTCTCGAGGTACATGCCCATGTACATCTGGTAAGTCTGGACACAGCAAGCCAGCATAGAGCCCTGGAAGCACTTTCTACCGAGGGCATCCAGGTTCCGGGCCTCCCGGCCGGGGAGCACCAAGGAGTGCATCTTCTGACTCTTCAAACGATGCATGCCCGATTCCACAACCATGGAGTGGTGCGGTAGCTGTGCCTTCTGGAACCCCGGGCTCTTACGGACTCGATAAATGGAATCGACCCGTTTGCTGAGAACCCTGCGCCGAGGCCAGTGCCTCCCACATGCAGAAGAGCAGCCGTTCCAGCATCGGAGGAACTGATACAGTAAAGGCCTCCTTAGGCCGAGAGTCATACAGGAGGGCCTCGAGCTCTTCGGCTCCTCCTCGGGATCCGCGGGGAAGGCCAAGGCTTTGGCCATGTCCCGCACGAAATCTGAGAACCAGGTATCCTCTGGTGGGGACCGTCTCCGAGGCTCGGACTCCGGTGAGTCCAATGGGACGCACCGGGTCCAGAAAGTGTCTGGGGACTCCTCGTCCTCCGTCTCCCACTCCGACCCCTGGGAGAAGGAATAAAGCGGCTCTGGCCGGGAAGGCACGATGCCATCCGCCCTGATGCCGAGGGCACCGGCATTGGCGACCTCGCCCCCAAGCAGGAGGCCGAGGGGGACCTTGGCCGAGGATCGACTCGAGACCGCATCGACTCAAGGATCGGCTCGGCCTCCGGGGGCGACTTGGACGTCGAGGTCCCGGTGGTCGGGGCAGATGCACCAGTCAAACTCGCGATCAGTACCCGCTGCTGCTCCATGAAGGTAGCCAAGCTGCTCTCCAAGGCCGTCAACCTGAGACTCAGCTCAGGAGATTCAGCAGCCCCCGACTTGGGCCCCGACGGCATCGGGCCCGATGTCGTCTCCCCCGAGGGGAGTCTACAAGGACAACAGCACTCACTGACTCGGGGACTCCAGCTCCACTCGAGGCAACTTGGCAGGCCTCTCCGACTCAGAGGACCTGGAACGGCGGTCGGGGCTATGCGACCTTGCCCTCGAGAGGCCAAGAGCGTCCGACGCCGCACTCGCGGGTTTCTTCTTCCTTCTGTGTTCCCGAGAAGGAGACCCCCTTTCAGAGGAGCCTCGACGGTGCTCGGGGTCGGACTCCCGAGATGTCGAGGCCTCTGACGAAGTCCGGGCCCATCCGGACACGGAATCAGAAAGGAGTCTTTCACGCTGATGCTGACGGCTCCTCAGCACCTTAGAGGACATTTTGCCGCACGGGACACAGACCACCGGGTCATGGTTGGGCCCGAGGCACCGGAGGCAGCAGTCATGTGTGTCAGTGAGAGACATCAGCTTCTTACACCGATCACACTTCCTGAACCCGCTGGCAGCCATCGGGGGAAAAAGGGCCCCTGCAAGGTCAAAAGACCGGGCTGCCAGTGAAAGAGAAAAAAGCGGGACGCTAGTCACGAAGGACAAAAAACGAAAGCCTAGCTCCGGGCTCGATACCGGTGTAAAGGGCCCAGGCGGGAAGGGGAACCGGCGTCGAACCGGGCAAAAAAACACGAATCCAACGCAGGAAAAATCAACTTTTTACTGGGTGACAACAACACACGTCCGTCGGGCTCCGCGGAAAAAAGAAGACTGAGCAAGATGGCACCCTTGGGCGGGAAGGGGACCGTGCATGCGTGCTGCATTCCCAAAGACTTTCTTTGAAATCTGGGGAAATGCTCCGCACGAGAGCTCCGTCGGCGCCGACGTCACCCACATGTGAGGACTGACTTCCTGCTTGGTCCTGGAGAAACCATTTAAAGAGGACCTGGGAAATCCATTGCTTACCCTGGGACGAACATGGTGGAACCTGTATTTTTGGGAACCTGCTAAGTACTTGTTACCTGGATCGGCCACAGTTGGAAACAGGATACTAGGCTTGAAGGACCTTGGCCTGACCTAGTATGGCTTTTCTTATTGTTCTTATGATCAATTAATCTCTTGCACAAAATAAACTTATTTACAACTTGAATCTACCTCAATCAGTGATACTAATTTAATTAATCAGTCTTGGTGTTTGTGGAGCAAGGGACTTTTCATTATAACTACTAAAATACACGAAGTGTAGTTACTCACATGTAACAGGTGATCTCCGGGAACAGCAGGAATTTAGCCTTCACATATGGGTATCGTCGGTACCAACGGAGCCTGCGCGGGAACGCACCCCAGCGTCCAATAGGAACGCGTTTGGGAGCATCCCTCAGCACATGCGCGCTGCCTTCCCGCCTTTCCAACTGTCCCTCTTCAGTTAAGTTTGCAGCTGAAAGAATAGAGGGAGAGAGGAAAGAGACAAAGAGATAGAGAGACAACTCCTAGGGGAGGTCGGTGGGTTGTGAAGACTAAATTCCTGCTGTTCCCGGAGATCACCTGCTACAGGTGAGTAACTACGCTATATCCAGGAACAAGCAGGAATGTAATCTTCACATATGAGGACTCCCTAGCTGAAGATGCCAGGGAGATAGCCCCAGGAAGGTGCCACCCTAGAAAGGTACAATCACTCAAGGTAGTGGGTCAAGTGGGATTGGAGGGATAGTTTCATTTACTCTACACCCTAGAAAGGTAGGCATCCTTCCTCCCATGGATCTCTGGCATTCCACCAGGGTTGGTGGGCAGGAGTTGAATTAGGTCTGAAAGAGATTTTGAAAAACAGCTTGGCCAGAAAAAGCATCCCGATGGGAGGCTTTATCCAGGCTGTAGTGGGCTGTGAAGGTGTGTACCGAAGCCCAAGTGGCTGCTTGACAAATGTCATCGATAGACACGGAGTGGAGATTAGCCATGGAAGCTGCCATGGCTCTCACGTTATGAGCTGTGACAAGGCCCTGAAGAGGAAGACCCTTACTCTCATAAGCAAAGGATATGCAATGGGCAATCCATTTAGAAAAAGTTCTTTTGGACACGGGAAGTCCCAAATGACTAGGGTTAAAAGCTATAAAAAGTTGCGAGGACTTTCTATGTTGCTGTGCTCTCTGTAGGTAAAAGGCTAAGGCTCTTTTACAATCCAAAGTATGAAGGTTTCTTTCTGCATTAGAGGCGTGAGGCCTCGGAAAAAATAAAGGAAGATAAATTGATTGATTCAAATGAAAAGGCGAAACCACCTTTGGCATAAAGTGTGGATGAGTTCCAAGAACAACCTTATGATGAAACCTAGTATAAGGAGGATCAGCCACTAAAGCTTGCAGTTCACTAATGCGACGTGCAGAGGTGATTGCAATTAGGAAGATGACCTTCCAGGACAAAAACTAAAGGCTCAAAAGCCGGCTTCATGAGCTGCCCGAGAACTAGATTTAGATCCCATGCCACCGGTGGTGGCTTAATGGGAGGTTTGGTTAATAGAAGACCTCTCATAAATCTGGATATGAGTGGATGAGAGGAAATTGGTTGTCCATTCAGAGGATTATAAGAAGCTGCAATTGCACTAAGATGGACTCTTACCAAATTGGTCTTTAGACCAGAATTCGATAAGTGAAGGAGATACTCTAGTATCGATTCTAAAGGTATTACAGAGGGGGTTTAATCCCTTCTCGGAGCACCATATAGTAAAACGTTTCCACTTAAAGACATAAGATCTTCTTGTGGAAAGTTTCCTATAAGCCCAAAGGATATCCTTTATCTGTTGGGACAGGTTGAAATCCTGGAGGTCTAAGCCTTCAGCAACCAGGCCATGAGATGCAAGGACTGGGGACTCTGGTGCCATAGCATCCCGTCCTCTTGGGAAAGGAGATCTGGAGTATGCCCTAACTCCAGAGAGCAGGGGATACCACGCTTGGCGTGGCCATCATGGCGCTATGAGAATCATGTGACCCCGGTCTCTCTGAAGCTTGAAGAGTGTTTTGGGGATGAGGGGAATGGGTGGGAAGGCATAAAGGAAGTCCTGACCCCAGTGAAGGAGGAAGGCATCCCTTGCCTGACAACTGTGAGCCGGAATCTTGGAACAGAACCGGGTAAGTTTGGCATTCAATGGACTTGCAAACAGCTCTATGTCTGGAGTATCCCAGAGATGAAATATCTTTGCACCTTAAGTTGAGAGACCACTCGTGAGGCAGCAGTACTCGACTGAGTTTGTCTGCCCAAAGGTTTTGAATACCTGGAAGATATACCACTAGAAGGTGAATTTGATGCTCTCTGGTGAGGGCCCATAGTCGTAAAGCTTTGACAGAGAGCCTGTCCCGCCCTGCTTGTTCACATAGAACATGGCTACTTGATTGTCCGTCTGAACTAGAACTGTCTTGTAGCTGAGCTGGGCGTGGAATACTCGAAGAATACTCGAAGAGCTAAATAGATTGC
This sequence comes from Ichthyophis bannanicus, assembly GCA_033557465.1. Classification (NCBI taxonomy): domain Eukaryota; kingdom Metazoa; phylum Chordata; class Amphibia; order Gymnophiona; family Ichthyophiidae; genus Ichthyophis; species Ichthyophis bannanicus. The sequence goes on from CM066040.1 coordinate 51,210,979, forward strand.
TCTTAATTCCAGGAGGTTTATGTGTAGACCAGCCTCCTGTGGAGTCCAGGTGCCCTGGGAAGAGAAGTGATTCAGGTGTGCTCCCCAACCCACCTGTGATGCATCTGTTAGGGTGGCCTGAAAAAGGGGTTGATGGAAAGGAGACCCCACTGTAAGATTTTCTAGTGATTGCCACCATTGGGGGGATGAAATTAGTCGTTGAGGGTTTCTATTTTGTCGGATAAATGTCCTGTGGCCTGTGTCCACTGTGTGGATAGGGTCCACTGAGCTGCTCGCATGTGGAGGCGAGCATATGGGACTACATGAACTGTGGATGCCATATGTCCCAGCAACTGTAGTAGTAGGATTTCCCTGCTGCTTGAGAAGCTAGTTGCATTATGCGAAGACACCAGGCCTGTGGAAGGAAAGCCTTTGCCTCTCTGGTATCTAGATAGGCCCCTATGAATTCCAGGCATTGGGAAGGAACAAGTTGGGATTTTGGGAAGTTTATTACCAACCCCAAATATTGGAGGATTCGCACTGTGCGAGACAGTGCAGAGCTGGCCTCTGCAACTGTAGGGGCTCGAATGATCCAGTCGTCTAAGAAAGGGAAGGCGAATATCCCCAGGGTTCGTAGAAATGCGGCTACTACTGCCATGCATTTCGTGAATACCCCTGGAGCTGAAGCCAGACCAAAGGGAAGAACCCTGTACTGGAAATGTTTTCCCTTGAAAAGGAATCGTAAGAATTTCCTGTGATTTGGATGGATCAGAATGTGAGTGTATGCATCCTTTAAGTCTAGAGAGCAAAGCCAATCCTGGTTTTGAAGGTATGGCAGAAGAGTTCCAAGAGAAATCATTTTGAACTTCTCTCAGAACAGGTATTTGTTCAATTCTCTGAGGTCTAGAATGGGTCTGTGTCCTCCTGTTTTCTTTGGAATAAGAAAATAGGGGGAGTAGAACCCTGCACCCCACTGAAGAATGGGTACCTCTTCTATTAAGACCTCGTGATCTAGCAGATTGTCTGCGGAGGTTTGAGAATTGAATTGCCTTAGAATTGTAGGAGGGGGCATGCTGTGAAAATGGAGCTTGTACCCCTCTCCTACAGCGGACAGAGTCCAATCTTCTGCTGTTATCTGATGCCATCTGTTGGCAAAGTGGCATAACCTGCCTGGGATATTGGGGGGTTGGAGACCCCTCAGAGGCAGGAAGGCTAAGCTCTCTAGGAAGGGGTCAAAGCCCTTAAGGGGGCTGAACCTGCGGAGCTGGTTGGGCTCTCAGGCCTTTTGGCTTCTTTTGATGTCTAGTTTGTCCCTTTTGGGTAACCTGACCTTGAGTATGACTCTGCTGGGTATAGGAAGGATAAAATTTCCTTTTTTTGCTGAAAGAGGGTTTTTTATAAGGCTTCTTTTTGGCTGGAGTGGCTATAGATTTTGACAATCTATCTAGAGTGGCATTGTCAGCATCTAACTCGTTAGCCTTTTCCGGCCAGTTCTTGCCGAAGAGATTCTCTCCCGTGCAAGGAATGTTGCCTAACTTGTCCTGTACCCAAGTCTCCAAGTCTGATGCCTGAAGCCAGGCAATCCGTCGTGCCCCAATGGCAATAGCAGAGGTTCTGCTGATGCATTCAAAGCAGTCAAAGGCTGCACGATTCACAAACTTGGAGACATCTTGAGCATGCTTAACTAGAGCAAGAAAGACTTTGTCTCTTGTCATCTGGGAGAAGTGGGCTCATAAGCTCCAAGTCTCCTGTAATTTCTTTGAGGAACATGCCCATATATAGTATATATGAACTGATCCTACCTGAAAGCATGGCAGCCTGAAAAGTTCGGCGCTCAAAAGCGTCCAGAGTCCTGCATTCACGACCTGGTAGATTGGATGCATACCTCTTTGCACTTTTCATCCTACGCATGGCTGACCCCACCACCACTGAATGGTGTGGCAGCTGAGTCTTTTGAAATCCAGGACATGGCGGAACTCGATACATAGTATCAAGCCTTCTAGAATGAGGAGATGTAGTCAGAGGTGTCTCCCACATTCTGAGCATCAAGTTATGCAGAATTTCATGGATGGGGAGAGTGGCTGCCTCCCTTAGAGTTTTAGGATATTGGAGAATTTCCAATTCCTTTGCTCTGGGTTCCTGTTCAGGAGCTACCGTGATTGAAAGGCCCTTGGCCACATCACGAATAAAATCCTGAAAAGACATGTCCTCTGGAGGTGACATTCTGTGTTGAGGAGAAGAGGGATCTTCCGGGAGAAACCCTCTGGTACCAGCAGAATTGTCAGAGTCTTCGGAATCGGAGGATTCAAAGTATTCCTGACCACGATGTTCATGCAAAGTAAGGTCCCGGTATCGATCAACGTCAGTACCGAGTTGATCCGGTACCGATCTGTCGATTCCAGCCAAAGATGGCATGGGAAGAATTCCCGTCGGGGCTGGTATCGTCTGTACCAGTATCGATGTCGGTACCGGTGCCTGTTGAACCATAGGTGTCAACGGTACCGCAGCTGTGAGAAGAGCTGCAATGCTGCATTCAATAGCGAGGGACCTCTGGTCTATCGACGCTGCCAATGCCTGGGTGTCGGTACTGGTGAAAACGGCCGGGACCCCTGAGCATGGCACCAGTAGTTCTTGCGAGGTCGAGGCCTCGAGAACATCCTGGAGCCCCATTGATGCTTTGGAAGCCAAAGCCTCCCGCCGGGCTGTTTTGCAGGTCTGGTTCCCTCAAGGGCAATGCCAATGGCCTCTCGATGCTTAGCAGGAGAGCTACCCTTTGAGGACCGGCTTTTTTGTTTAGTTACCTGAGATCCATGGGAAGAGGAGGAAGCTCTTGAAGATGTCGATGCAATGGATCTGGGTGTCAGTGACGGAAATGGTACCGCCACACTTAGCACATTTTTTAAAACTACTAGTTGGTCTTTCCATGCTTCAGGAATATGAGGCCTAATGCCCAAAATGGCTACATCAGCACTGAAAAAGAAAGTTTTCTGAAGAGAAATAGTTTAAAGTATAAAATTTTTGAAAAAAGAAAAGAACCAGCGGTACCGGTAGGTGTCGTGCGGAGGCAAACGCGACCACAAGAAAACAATTTTAAAGACGGAATTTTCTGCGGTGACAGGGTATGGGTCCTGTCGGCTCTGCGGAAAAAGAAGAACTGAAGAGGGACAGTTGGAAAGGCGGGAAGGCAGCGCGCATGTGCTAGGGATGCTCCCAAAAGTGTTGCTATTGGACGCTGGGGAGCATTCCCGCAGGCTCCGTCGGTACCGACGATACCCATATGTGAAGACTACATTCCTGCTTGTTCCTGGAGATTATGAGAATTTAAGAATACTCCTCCAATAGACTCTGGCAAGCAGCTTAAAAATAAACTGGGACATTACTCCTCTAATCTCTTACACATTTCATGGATGTGATGTGTACCAGGATTTTCAGTTATTCTACTAACATAAATAGAAAACATTATAGTACACATTTACCACCTTGGTTTAATTACTTAATTGTTAAAATGAAGTTGCATCATTCATTATTTGTGACTTGTAAAAGCTAAATCCTGAATCAAACATCTTTTCTTTTATATTAGACAGCACTATGCTTCTTGCACAATAAGAAACAAAAGGAAAAAGGGATATTAATATTACTAACCAAAAATCACAAAATGAAAAACCATCAAATCTTCACGACATGCACTATGACATAAATGTACATGACAATCTGCACTTCCAGACTAATTCCACTGTATATAATCATATTGATTGTTTCACCTTTTTTTTTAAATTCTCTTTAATAATGTAACCTTGCTTTGACTTTGACAAGCAATTCAAGTTTCAGCTAAGCTGCTAACTTGTATCTTTCCTTTAAAGCACCTTATCAAATATCTAAATACATCAAAAAGCACGGAAGATCTTCTCATCCGCACATGCACAACTAAAAATAAAACAGGACAATACGTGCTTAACCATTTTCTAGAGATTCTTATCTCTGCAGTTATAAGAAGCTCTAGGAGGTACTATTTACAAACTTTTCAATATTTGCATTCTTCTGAATCTGGCCACTGGTGTTTCGCGACCTCCACATGACCTCACAGTTGTACAGACACATGTCATCCATTTGCAGGTTGATTCTGAGTGAAAGGTCACCAGGAGGGCTTCTGGAGAGGCTGAGTCTCCCTCTGTGCTTAGTCAAGTAGATGTGCTCCACAGGGTCTTCCAATTGTAGGATCGCTCTTCCACCAGATGGATCATGTAACCATCTCTTCTACATACTCAGTGGAGGGTGCATACATACATGGAATCCCAACAGAATCTCCACTTTGACTGTTAATTTCTTCTCTAACAACCAAGTTGGGCTCAGCTGTGACTCTTATTGGTTCTATGGACATGTTCCTCGAGCATCGTGAATAGTAGTCATCTCTCTAAGGTGGGAACCTGGCAATGTTGGCATCAGAGTTGGGTGACTCTGAGTCTTCTTTGGGTATGGACATCACCCTTTCCTCGGAGGAATGGATGCTCCCAGACCAGCCGACTCGAATGTCCACCGTGGAAGCCCTCCAGGTAACCTTTCAATCAGAATCAAGAACCTGCAAATGGATGACATGGGCCTGTACAACTATGAGGTCATATGGAGGTCGAGAAGCAACAATGGCCAGATTCAGAAGAATGCAAATACTGAAAAGTTTGTTGTAAACAGTATCTCCCGGAGTTTCTTAGAACTACAGATAAGAACCTCTGGAAAATGGTCCAGCATGTATTATTGTGTTTTATTTTTAGTTGTGTATGCATGAATGGGAAGATCTTCCATGCTTTTTGAGTCAACTGGAAGCTTGCACCTGTCTGCTCATACGTTTCTCAATCTTCTGAGTGGATGAGCACAGAAAAATGTGGATGAGAGCTTGCACAGCCAACCCCAGGAATAAACAGAGAGTAACAGTATACAATTATGGAATAGGAATACCGTGTGTCTGCTCCTTACAATGTATGATTATTGATGCTAACATTTGGTGCTATGCCAGATCTCCTTTTCTCTGCATTCAAGGCAAATGGAAGATTATGAGTATTAAGTACAGCCAGACCCAATCTAAGACACGGGCTTTAGCGTTTAAGAGAGGCAGTTCATCTTACTGTATGTATGTTAAACATAGTAAAATGTTTTAAACAAAGCCCTGTAGTACGATAGCATTCAATGACTAGTGGTAATGAAGCATTACAATTTCCCTTAGGAGGGACTTTTTCAGAGGAGCTTCGATATTCGAGATATGAAATGGCAGTCAATGATTTAAGGGGACTGTACATTAGTCCTGAGTGGGTCGCCCTTACATGGGAGGCAATGGTATAAGACAAGTTTCAAGGAAAACAAAAGTTGTTCTTATTAGAAGAGAAAGTGTATAATGATTCATTTGTTTCAATTGTTTTTCTGTGTTTGAGTTATGCGTTTTGTTTTTTAGACAGGTACACTTTGCTTTGAAAGCTTTATGTATATCAGTTTAAGTGAAAAGCAGATGTATATTGTAGGGCTGTGATTTTTGTGCATGCTGATTTTTATTTTGGTTTTAGTAATCCTTAGTTTAGGTAATCATTTCAATATTGTGATTTTCCTTATATAGCGGATTCAAATTGGTTTCTTTCCAGCTCAGGTATTTCTTCTGAAGTTATGGAAAGTGCTCCTTTACCTGATACTCTCACTTGGTTTGCAGCTTGTTGTGCTGTGAGGGCTTGCGTGCATCAGTGATGCTGAGAGCTAAACTATCGGTAGTTTAACTACTGGCAGGGTCTCCCAAGATGGACAGGTCTCAGCTGAGGTGCCAGACCAAGACAAACCACCCATCTGGGCAGCAGCAGAATGGGACAGTGTTGACGGCAGAGGATCACATTTTTGTGACAACGGCAACACCACCAAACAAACTGCGCGGAAGAAAGGCCCGGCAATCTACTTCTGTATCTTGCCATGAAAACCCAATGGATAGTTACAACAAAACAAATTGTGCTATGGTGCTGGAAGATGAGACCCCCAGGTCAGAAGGCACTCATCTAGCTACTGGGGAAGAGCTGAAGACTTTTCAGAGTAAAGCCAGCATTTATGATGTGGTTGGATCAAAGCCCTCGGGAAGTCTGACTGCTGATGTAGCTGCGCATGAAATGAGAGTCAGAAGCTGTAAAGATGTCTTACACATTGGAACATGGAACGTACGAAGTATGAACCAAGGGAAGTTGGAGGTGGTCAAGAATGAAATGGAACGTGTACAACTTGATCTGTTGGGTGTCAGCGAACTGAAATGGACTGGCATGGGGCACTTTGCATCAGATGATCACATGGTCTACTATGCTGGAAATGAAAGACAAAGAAGAAATGGTGTTGCATTTATAATAAAGAAGAAACTTGCAAGAACTGTAATGAAATACAATGCAGTCAGCGAACGCTTAATCTCTATTCGTCTACGAGGATTGCCTATCAACACAACTATAATTCAAGTATATGCCCCAACAACAGCTGCAGAAGAGAATGAAATTGAAGAGTTCTATGAACAAGTACAAGCTGAAATTGACAGAACATGCAAACAGGATATCCTGATAGTCATGAGTGACTGGAACGCAAAAGTTGGCAACAAAGAAGGCGGCAAAGTAGTTGGAAAATATGGACTTGGCAACAGAAATGAAGCTGGAGAAAGACTGATAGAATTCTGCAAGACCAATGATCTATTCATCTCAAACACTTTCTTCCAGCAACACAAACGGCGACTGTACACATGGACTTCACCGAATGGATTATATAAAAATCAAATTGACTACATATTTGGAAGTCAACGATGGAAAAGCTCTGTAACATCAACAAAGACAAAACCTGGAGCTGACTGTGGTACAGATCATCAACTACTAGTATGCAAACTCAAGCTAAAGTTGAAAAAGAGCAAACCACTCATGAATGCAGCAAAATATGACCTTGAGAATATACCACTGGAATTTAAAGACTGCCTGCAAAATCGATTTGCTGCTTTAGATACAAATGACAGAGTTCCGGAAGAGTTATGGAATGATATCAAGAAGGTTGTGTTGGAAGAAAGCGAGAAGTCTCTACAAAAGGTGAAAAAGCAAAAACGGCCAAAATGGATGACGGAAAAAACTCTGAAAATTGACCAGAAACGCCGAGAAGCTAAAGCCAGAAGAGAAAGAAAGACAATCGCAGAACTCAGAGATTTCCAACGTGCAGCAAGACAGGACAAGGAAAAGTACTACAATGACACTTGTAAGGAAATAGAAGCAGAAACTATTAGAGGAAGAACAAGATCGGCTTTCCTAAAGCTACGAGAGTTAAAGAAAAAGTTCCAGCCTCGAAATGGAATGTTACAAGATGCTCAAGGTTCTATGTTGAATGATGCTGAGAAGATCAAGAAAAGGTGGAAGGAATATACAGAGTTTTTATATGATAAAGATCAAGTGGACCAACAGCCGTTTCAACCTGTACCTTATGATCCGGAACCATTGGTGATGAAAGAAGAAGTTGAAGCAGCATTGAAAGCCTTATCAAAGAACAAAGCACCAGGCATTGATAGCATTCCCAAAGAAGTATTGCAGCAATCTGATGCAGCTGTTACCGTACTCACAAGGCTCTGCCAAGAAATATTTATTTATTTATTTTATTTTATTTATTTATACACATTTATATACCGCATCTTCCAGAGTTCAGTATGGAAGACATCATGGCCAACTGACTGGAAAAAATCTGTGTTTATACCAATACTAAAGAAAGATGATCCAACTGACTGTGGAAATTATCGCACAATCACTCTGATCCCACATGCCAGCAAGATTCTACTGAAGATTATTCAAAACAGACTACAACCATACCTGGAACAAGAACTACCTGAAGTGCAAGCAGGGTTCAGGAAAGGGCGAGAAACGAGAAACATCACTGCGGATGTGTGATGGATCCTTGAAAAGACTAAAGAATACCAAAAGGATATCTATTTGTGCTTTATCGACTATAGCAAGGCTTTTGACTGTGTAAACCATGAGAAACTCTGGGCCACATTAAGAAGCATGGGTATACCAGAACACCTGATCGTTCTCTTGCACAATCTGTACATTGATCAAGAAGCAACAGTTCGAACGGAACAAGGAGAAACAGAATGGTTTAAAATAAGCAAAGGTGTAAGACAAGGCTGCATACTTTCCCCCTACCTGTTTAATTTATATGCAGAACAAATCATCAGAGAAGCAGGATTGTATGAAGACAACAGAGGTGTGAAGATTGGTGGAAGACTCATCAACAACCTTCGCTATGCTGATGATACCACATTACTGGCTGAACGTGAAGATGATCTGAAACATTTGCTTCTCACAATCAAAGAACATAGTCTCAAAATGGGCCTGCACCTTAATGTAAAGACAAAGATCATGACAACTGGCATAATCAACAGGTTCATCGTTGAAGGAGAAGAAATTGAAATTGTGAACAACTTTAACCTACTTGGATCAACTATCAATAAAGAAGCAACAAGCAGTCAAGAAATCAGACGACGCATTGCTCTTGGCAGAATGGCTATGAAAGACCTAGATAAGATTCTCAAGAGCAGAGATGTCTCTCTCCATACAAAGATTTGACTTGTTCAAGCCATGGTATTTTCAATAACATCATATGGATGTGAAAGCTGGACAGTGAAAAAGATAGACAGGAAGAAAATTGATGCCTTTGAATTATGGTGCTGGCGGCGAATACTGTGTATACCATGGACTGCCCGAAGAACAAACCAGTCGGTACTAGAGGAGATCAAACCTAAGCTTTCTTTAGAAGCTCAGATGACAAGACTTCGACTTTCATACTTTGGACACATCATGCGAAGAGAGAGATCATTAGAGAAAGACATTATGCTTGGCAAGATAGAAGGTCAACGCAAAAGAGGAAGGCCAGCAATGAGATGGATCGATACAATAACAGCAGCTACGGGTACCAGTCTATCAACAATGAGCCGCCTGACTGAAGACCGAACACAATTTAGGATAGCTATCCAGAGAGTCACCATGAGTCGACTCTGACTCGACGGCACTTAACAACAACAACCTGATACTATTAGTGTTCAATTTGCTGTACTTATTGCCCTTCTTATTAAGATTGTTATAAAATATTTGAAAGAATAATTTTCATGTCATAAGGAGTTATATTGAATATTTAATGCTAATTATGACATATGCAGAGAGTTGTTATTTGGAAAGAGCTGAAATAAATTTATATCTTCGACTTGCAATTCACTTAAAAGTAGCATTAAGTTTTAATAGTTTGATGTTCTAGAAGCCTTAGTCTATAAGAATACATTAGTATGAAGGTCTATGCATTTATGTAGCTGATATGAAGCAACTGATTAGAAGGTATTGCGTGAAGTAAGATATGATATTAATAGTGAAAAAGAAGGATTTTTGATGGACAGTAAACTGGTATGGTCCAGTATTGGTCTGATGATGGCCTACAGTACTGTTCTGAAATCATTATGACTTAATAGGGGCTTTAGTTTTCAGATGATTCTCAATTTATGATAAGTGCTCTGTGTTGTCCTTTTGATGTGAGCTTGTAAGTTTAAGTTTTGATTGAACATGACCTCCTAAGTATCTTATTTCACTTTTAACAGTAACGTATCCATTCTTTGTCTTTTGTGGAAGGATGGTTGAAGGTTTTGTTTGTTATTGTGAGTGCTTCCATTTTGTTGTAATTTAGGATAAAGTTGGAGGAGTTTAGCCAATTGGATATTTCTGTGAGGCATTCAGTTATAGGTGTGTAGTCCAGGGTTTTGGCATCGAATGATGTGTATATCATGTCGTCATCGGCATAGATTTTGTAGTGAATGTTGAGTTCCTGTATGACTTTACAGAGTGGCAGGATGTATAAGTTAAATAGGATGGATGATAGTGCTGATCCCTGGGGGACTCCTTGCATTAGTGTGAATAGAGAGGAGGTGTTTCTTCCACATCTATCATTGTCTATCATTTAGGTACAATTGGAACCATTTTTGCAGAGACCGATTTCTTGTAGGCGTCTTAGAAGTATGGGGTGTGATACCGAGTCGAAAGATACTGATATGTCAAGAAATATCAGGATAATGCCCTTTTTTATATTGCCAATTTCCCTGATGTGGTCAAAGAGAGTGGTAATTAAGGTTTCATCATAGTGTTGCTGCTTGCTGTTGTGAGTCCAAGGGTGCCTACGAGTTGATAAGGTCCTGTAGTTATATCTGGACTATCTTCTCTACTATTTTGGCCATTAAAGTAGGCTGGAGATCGATCTGTATGATGTTGGGTCTGCTTTGTTAGATTTGGAGTTTTTTAGAATGGGCTTGAAATATGCCAGTTTTAGGGATGCCCGAATGCCCCTGTGTAAGAGATGTGTGAATGATGTGGTGTATATAAGGGATGAGTGATTCCTTAGCTGATTTTATCTATGTCACTGGACATGGGTCAGTTGGTGAGTTGTTGTTTTTAGGGTTATTACGATTTGTTCCACTCGCCTGAGTGTTGGGATGGTGAAGTCTCCCCATGTTGCATGTTATTGGGTTCACTTGGAGTTGTCTTAGTTCTTTGTTGGTTGCTGAGCTGCTTTGATATTATGTGGTCTGCTATTTGTTGCGGATGTCTGTCAGTGGATTTTCTTGTGAGGGTTCTTTAGTGAGCATGTGGACTATTTAAAAAGTTCTCTAGGTTTGTTCGCTGCCTTCATTACCAAGTTTGTGCTATATTCCCGTTTGCGCCTGTTGATCATGTTATAATCATTTTGCATAGTTTTGTATTTTTGTAGTCTGCTGTGGTCTTTTGTCCGTCTCCATTTCCTCTCTATTCTCCTGAGGTTCCTTTTGGCGTCTCTGATTTCTTTTGAATACCAAGAGATTTGTAGTTTTTTTGGTGCTGTGGTAGTTTTATGTTGTGCCTCTGCCGCATTCGTAATGGAGTGGTTCCAGTTCTCCATTATACTTTCAAGGTTAGGGTGATTGTTGTTCAGTCTAGGCAATATTTCGTTCAGGAATTGTTCTCTCTTATATGTCTTGAATTTCCTCTTGATGTGTTGCTTCCGGGTGGGCATATTTGGGGTGGAAATCATTGTGTTAAGTGTTATCATGTAGTGGTCAGACCAGGGGGTTGGTGTTATAGAAGGGAGGGTTATGCGTTTGTCATTTACCAGACTGGATGGGGTGAAGACAAGATCCAGGGTGGGTACCTGTCTCATTGTTGGTTCGTGTATTAATTGGATTTGATTCATGGCCTCCATGGCTCAGAGGAGAGAGTCGGCCTCTTTTTGAGGGCGCATACTGCTTCTAGTATCAGCGAGAGCTCATCAGTTTTGGCGTTGAGAGCTCTATAAGCGAGGCGAATTGTGATGTATTTATTTGAAATAACGGTGTTTCTTTCCTCTGTACTGATTTTTGAGATTATTTTGAATTTAAAATGAGTCTTGGCAAGTATTAGCACTCCTCCTCCTCGCTTGTGTGTTCTTGGACAGTTAAATGCCATGGATGTATGTGGCGTGAGTTGATTTAGGAGTACTTGGTCAGTTTCTGAGAGCCATGTCTCTGTTATGCACATTAAGTCTGTGTTGTTGTCTTGAATGTACTCTATTATTGAGCTTATTTTATTTCTAACTGATCTAGCATTGATTATTGCACAGTTAATCATGGCATCCAGTACTGGGTTTCTGTGGTAGTTTTGTGCTTGATTGGTGCATCTGATGGGCATGAGTCTTTGTGTGCGATTGATTGGCTGCCTGGGTTGAAGATGCCATAGAGCGTTATAGTGCAGGTCTGCTGGTAGTAGTGTAATCGGGATATTGCCATATGCTGGGAAGGCTTTGGCTTGTCCTAGTAGAAGAGGTAGGAGGCAGATAATTAATAGGAGGAAATATGTGAGTTTAGTATCCTTTTTTCTTTTTTTGAACGAGAGTTGTGTCTGTGTTGCTGGAAGCGGAGTGAGGGCTCTTTGTCAGGTTTTTTTTAGTGCAATTCTGCATCCTGCAGTGTCAGGCTCATGCACCTACCTCCAGAGGTTGCAGGATTGCATTAGGATAACCCATGGTTGTTCACTGTTGCTGAGGAAGATGTAGAATGCAGGGCTGTTTGCACAGAGGGTTGGGTGAGGCTCTGCTTTTGGTCTAATTTGTCTTCTGTATGTGTCTTGTAGTATTCTATGGTTCTTTTTAATAGCTTTCCGAGATATGTGAGTAGAAAATAATGTTTCAGTTAAGGCTCCTGAGTGGAGAGTTTTGTGTCTTCTGTTGAGGTCCACACCTGAGGTTCATATCTAAGGGCCACACCAAAGGGCCCTCTGGCAAGGCCCTCAAGCACAGGCACGCTTAGGAGGCTTTTCACTTTTGAATTTGCCACCAGAGGAGGTGATTGGGCAGAGAGGTGGAGCTTGCTGCCTGCCACTTAGATTTTCGTGCTCCAGGTGGTTCGGCTGTGGAATCAGAGCCAGTAGAGCGCAGAGCTGTTTTGGTAGAGTACTCAGGCAAGCTGAGCAATGCCAGAATGTTTGTTTTCGGCACCCGGTGGAAGATGGGCCAAGGGATCACTTTCTCTATGGCATGCCTAAAATTTGCTGTCGAAGGAGGTGATTGGGCAGAGAGGTGGAGCTTACCATCTCTCCGCTGGGTCCTGCTGCCTGCTGTTCTGTGGAGGGTAACATCTACCCACAGGCATGGTGGGACTTTTACAACCTCAGTTCTCTACTGAGTTATTTCAGCAGGCAACAGCATGTTTATCATTTATTGGGAGGTCGTGAGTTGCAGCAGGTGAGTCCCTATCAAAAGACTCTGCAGACCCCAGTGTCCAGCATCATCAGAACTCTGGTAGCCTGAATACTGAAGGGTTGGAGGGCAGGAGTTGCCTATACAGCGAGAATGCTTCTGATCACTGCCTGTTCAAAGGCACTGTCCCTGCGGGACTCACTCGCAAGGCAGTAGTGAGCTGTAAACGTGTGAAAGGAAGCCCAAGCAGTGGTCTTGCAGATTTCTTGCACCGGCACTGTGCGCAGGATGGCCACCGACGTGGCCATAGCCCTCACACAATGAGCAGTGATCTGGTGGCTCCAGAGAGAGGTCAGCTCACTCATAAGCGAGGGCAATGCAGTCGCCACCCAGGTGGATAGGGTTCGCTTGGTTACAGGTAGCCCCAGTCTGCTGGAGTCAGAGGAGATAAAAAGTTGAGAAACGTTTCGATGAGCCTTGGTCCTCTGTAGATAAAAGGATAGGGCCCTCTTGCAATCCAGGATATGCAAGACGACCTCCTCCCTGCCAGCATGTGGCCATGGGGAAAAGATGGGGAGAACCACCTCCTGATGGAGGTGAAAAGCGGACACCACCTTTGGGAGAAATTTCAGGTGCAGGCAAAGCACCACCCTGTTCGTATAGAACCTGGTACAGGGCGGGTCCGCCACCAGGGCCTGCAGCTCGCTTATTCTGCAAGCAGATGTCAATGCCACCAAGAAAGTCACCTTCCAGGAGAGGTGTCTCAGGTGGCAGGTGGCCAAAGGCTCGAAAGGCAGCCTAGTGAGCTGGGAGAGCACCACATTCAGGTCCCATTCTGCAGCCGGAGGGCGGAGAGGGAGCTTGGATAGCAGGAGGCCCCTGAGGAATCTGGAGACCAAAAGTTGGCCTGAGAGGGGTTTCCCTTCTATAGGGGGATGATTAGCCGCTATGGCGCCGAGATGCACTCTCACAGAGTTACATTTCAAGACCGAGTGAGAAAGGTGCAGCAAGTACTCCAGCACGAGCTTTAGCTGACAGGAGAACGGGTTCTCATTCCTCTCTGTGCACCAGACAAAGAACCTCCTCCTTTTGAAGGTGAAGTCCTTCTGGTGGATGGCTTCCAGGAGGACAGGAGGATCTCCTCAACCTCATCTGGGAGGTTGAAAGGGGTCAGAGCTACCCTTTCAGCAGCCGTGATGTCAGTGTTAGGGACCCCAGGTTGGGGTGTAGCAGGGAGCCCCCCTCTTGGGACAGGAGGTCCGGGTATCGGGGTTGCCACTGACAGGGAGAGCAGCAGGGGAAACCAGGGTTATCTGGGTGCAATCATGATTGCTGAAGCATGCTCACTCTGAATCTTGAAAAGACAATTGGCTATCAGAGGCGTCGGTGGGAATGCATAAAGCAGGCCTTGAGTCCAGGAGATCAGTAATGCATCTGCCGCCAACCTGCTGTGGTGTGGCTGAGGAGAGCAGAATCTGGGAGCTGTGAGTTATTCGGGGAGGCCAAAAGGTCCAGCCAGGGTCTCCCCTAGAGGCGGAAAAGCCTCCGGGCCACCTTTAGGTCCAGGCACCACTCGTGAGGGTGAAGAACCCTGCTGAGATTGTCTGCCAGGCAATTGGTCCTGGCCCAGTAAGTACACCACCCTCAGAAGGAGGTGGTTGTGCACTGCAAAGGAGTGGAGGGCCACTGCCTCCTGACAGAGGGAGTAGGAAACCGTACCCCCCCTGCTTGTTCACATAAAACATGGCAACCTGAATGTCTGTCTGCATGAGGACCGGAAGGTTGCTCAGGTGGCGGTGGAAGGCCTGAAGGGCCAGGAAAATGGTCCTGAGCTCAAGGAGATTGATTTGCAGGAGGGATTCCACTGGAGACCAGGTGCCCTGGGTGCACTGGCCCTCGCAATGTGCACCCCAGCCCACAAGGGAGGCATCTGTCGTCAGGACCCTCTGAGGGGTCGATGCCTGGAAGGGCATTCCTGCCCTGAGGTGATGCAGGAACTGACACCAGGTGGGGAGGCCGCCAGCTAGTGGGTGACCTTCACTGTCGCTCAGCCTGCCTATTTCCTGCGTCCACTGGGAACAGAGGCACCACTGGGCTGCCCACATATGCAGATGGGCCAGAGGCGTGACATGAACTGTCCAAGCCATGTGGCCTAACAGGCAGAGGAGTAGGCAAGCTGACACCAAGCTGCAGCTCTGCACGTTCCTTGCCAGCTGCATCAGGTGGTGGGCTCTCTCCACAGGGAGAAAGGCCCTGACCCGCAGAATGTCCAGCTGGGCCCCCTATGAATTCCAGGTCTTGGGCCAGGGAGAGGCTGGACTTGGGGTAGTAGTAGATGATGAACCCCAAATGCTGCAGGGTGTGGATAATGAGCCTTGTGATCCACCTGACCTCGAGAGGTGTGCTGCCTCCGATGAGCCAGTCGTGCAGGTAAGGGAAGATGTGGGCCCATTGGAGGCACACATGGGCAGCCATGACTGCCAGGCATTTTGTAAAGACCTTGGGAGAAGGGATGAGGCAGAATGGCAGCATCTGTACTGGTAGTGCTGCGCCCCCCCCCCCCCCCCACGAATCTCAGGTAATGCCTATGGGAGAGGTGGATCAGGATGTGGGTGTAAGCATCCTTGTGCTCCAAGGAACAGCCAGTCCGCCTGGCAGAGGTAAGGCAGCAGTGTTCCAAGGGAGAGCATCTTGAACCTCTCCCGCCATCAGGAACTTGTTTATTTAAGCTGTGCAGGTCCAGGATGGGCTGGAGGCTCCCTGTCCTTTCTAGGGAAAAGGAAATACCTTGAGTAGAACCCCTTTCCCCAGAGGTAATGGGATACAGGTTTCCCCACCTTGTTCCTGAGGGAGACTGCGAGTTCTGTGGCGAGCAAGGCCTGGTGGAGGAGAGACTGTGGTGGCTCTCCTAGGAAGAGGTTTGGAGGGTTCTGCTGTAGATGGAGGAAGTACCCTTCCCGCACCACTAGCAGAACCCACTGATCTGCAGTGATGCTGGCCGGCCCATCTGTGGGCAAAAGAGGCCAGTCGACCTCCTGTGGGCTGAGGTGGAACTCCCGGGGGAGGGGAGGCCCAGCAAGTCAAAAGCTACACTCCCCCCCCAGTTGGGTGGAAGCTGGTGTCTGGAGCTTGGGAGCCTTGGGCTTCCTAGGTCCATGTCCCTGGCCTTTTGGCTGTGAGGCTTGGTGAGGCTGCCCCGAGTAAGGCTAGTAGTGGCCGGCCTGGGAGTAGCCCTTTTTCCCCCGAGGACTTCTTGGACAGCCTCTGCCAGGTCACTACCTTGGCCTCAATGTCTGCAGTCTTAGCAGACATCGGTTTCCCAAATAGATTCTCACCATTGCAGGCGACATCCAAGAGCTTTTCCTGTACTCACTGCTCCAGGTTCGAGGTCTCTAGCCATGCCTGGTGCCGAAGCCCGCGGCTGAAACCCTGGCCGCAGACTCGAACCCAACATAGGCGGCACAGGAGAGGAACTTGGAACTGTCATAAGAACATAAGATATGCTATACTGGGTCAGACCAAGGTCCATCAAAGCCCAGTATCCTGTTTCCAACAGAGGCCTATCTAGGTCACAAGTACCTAGCAGTATCCCCAAAAGACACAGGTTCCTCAATGATTGTATTGGGTCAAGCAGTGATATCCTAGGTCCCTTTTAATAATGGTTTATGGACCTTTCCCTCCAGGAACTTGTCCAAACTTTTTTTAAACCCAGCTACAATAACAGTTTCTACTACATCCTCTGGTAACAAATTCCAGAATTTGATTACACGTTGAACGAAAAATTACACAGGTACACTAAAAATTTTTTTTTTTAAACTGCCTCTAATGTTTCAATTGATTTTTACGTTTTTTTGGTGCGCTGAATCCAAATCTAGTAACCAATTTGCTCCATCACGTACAGATTTTTTGCTACATTGGGCTAGCAGTTTGAGGTGAACGTTTCAGATTGAGTGTGATCGAGATAAAAGTTTCTTGGATGAATTCTTTATACTAATTGTTTAGTAGTTATTCAAATAAGAATAAAGAAAATTGTAACAAGGCAGCACATAAGAATAGAGTAATGTCAACAAAACACACTGTGATGGTAGAAAATTGTCTGCACTTAAAACAGCCACATACATGTGCACAAACATTGAGCATATAAGAGCGAGGTTAGACACAAAGCAAAGCAAAGAAATGTGCAAAAAATGTTGTACAGGTATGTATTGTCAGACGGCTGCCTAGGGTGAGAACTTACACAATCTTGACGATGCATATATTCATATGATTCTTGCAAGGTATTGTGGATATTGTAGTTCATTCACTCCCAAACACAGCTGATGACAATAATTTGAGTTGTGAAACCAAGTGGTAAGATCAATAAAATACTTCTTTTATTGATGGGGTTTAATTCACCCAGCACATGTATGCTTGATAGCACTATAAATGAGGTTACTTGCTTGCAGTGTTTAAAATGGATAACAAAAAGTCACAAAGTAAACCAGAAAACAACCTTCAGCTTGTCAGGCAATTAGCTAATGTTTTCTTAGCAAATAATTACCAATTACAAAGGCACAAAGAAAAGAATAAACTTTGCTGGTTAGGTTAACTTCTGCCTATTTTCCACGCATATCCCAGCAGTGATTCTCCCCCGCTCACACACACAATCAGGCGCAGCCTTAATTACCAGCAATTGACCAGCTGTAAGCCCCCAGCTGGCTGGCTGCCACTGTGTGAACCCAAATCCTGCCTCAAGAGCTGTCTGCAGTGGAAATAAAGAACAAAGTCAGGTCTCTTTGTGATGGCCGATGTGCCCGCTCAGAGAAAGCCAGCAATAGCATTTAGACAGAGAACAGTCCATATAAACTGTATTTTCATCTGCTGTATCAATCAGCATATGGTCACTATCATACATTGGCACAGACGAGTCTTTCATTAAGGCACTATCATGAGAATGCTTATTCCCTTGCTGCCATTCTCTATTATAGATAGGGTCTGGATCAGTGTTCATACCTGAGCCTCTCCTGCTATCATTATTCCTCTCTGTATAGCCTGGCCAATATGTAATCCAATTCTGATGTCCAGCCTTCCAATCTTGATCCCTGGACACTGGATCTCCTCTCACATACCTTCTGGCCTTGGTCTGAAAGTCCCTTCCACATGCAGTCTTCTCTCTTCCAGGTAGCCACTGGTGATTCCTATCTCTGCCACTCCATTCCTCTGGCTGAATCCAGTCCAATGGACTCTGCTGGCTTTTGGAATACCTCCCAGTATGAGTACTGCCTTGGAATCTCCCAGACCTTCCAATGGCCTTTCTTCTCTTCCTTCCAGAGAGTTTCCTTCTCTCTCTATCTGCTTGGCTTGGCTTCTGTTTCTCCAGGTGATACTGGTGCTTGAGCTTGTAGCCGTTGCTGTCTCTGTATCTCTTCCTCCCTCTGTAGCTCTCCCTGAAGCTGGGCTGGAGCTTGTAGTAACTGTTATCTGAAGAATAAGCTCTATTCTTATCCTGTTCTAATGTGTGCTGCTCCCTAACACAGCGCAGCTGTGTTGAATCAGGCCCTGCCCTTTGAGATGAGTGCTTAGGGATTACCTCATAGCTCTCTTGATTGCACACACATTTTCTCACTTCAGCCCCTCTCATGGCTGCTGGAAACCTGGTGCATTCTGGGACTGGTAGTCTTTTATGTGAAAACTCTGTTTTCTCACTTCTACCAGAACTGACAGGTTGCTTGTTCAGAGTCACATCATCTTTTCTATAGCTCCTACCTGAGCTATGATAAGCTTCCTTATCACAGTATGTAAGAATAGAAAACGCAAACCGCACCATTGCAATACATGAAGACAAACACCCGATGGTGTGAAAATAAAATTCTAATAAATGAGATCCGACACTGTGGTAATAACTAGCAAATTTTTATTTCAAAGTTTAGTAAAAACACGATATTTGTCAACACAGTTTAGATTTTAAAGTCATTCTTGGGTCAATCAATCTCCTGGTGGGCCCGTTTCTTCTTCCCCCGAATGCTTCTCTTGGTGCGCTGCTTGGCGTATTTTTCATCTGGGGTTTCTCGCAGCAGCAACCAGCAGAAATCAGCCATCATAGTGGTGTTCCATCTTCCTTGGTACCTTCTCTCTGCGTCCTTGATGTCCTGGTGAAACCTTTCACCTTGTTCTTCACTGTACGCCCCCAAGTTTTCGGGAAAGTAGTTCACATGGGAGTGCAAGAAATGGACTTTCAGGCTCATGTTACAGCCTTGTTCTTTGAAGGCATTGAGCATCCTGGCAACAATATCCTTATAGTTCTCATCCCGCCTGTTCCCCAAGAATTTGAGAACAACATCCTTGAAGGAATCCCAGGCTTCTTTTTCCTTCTCAGACATCGTTTCAGCGAATGCTCCATCTGAAATGAGTTTCCTTATATCAGGGCCAACAAACACTCCTTCCTTTAGCTTTGCTTCAGAAAGTCGGGGGAACTTTGAGCAAAGGTACCGAAAGCACTCACCATCTTTTGGAAGGGACTTGATGAATTGCTTAATGAGACCCAACTTAAGGTGGAGAGGTGGTAATAGAATTTGATCACGAGGTACCAAGCTCTCATGAAGAACATTTTTCTCACCGGGTCTCAAATACTCCCAAATTGGCCAGTCTTTTTTCCCCCAGTGTAGGTCACGGGCCCAGCTATCCCACAAGCAAAGGAAGCAGGGATATTTGGTGAAACCGGATTGCTGCCGTAATAGCATGGATAGAATTTTAAAGTCTCCACAAAAAATCCACTTATGCTCATCATAACGAATCTTCTGAAGAATCAGGGCCAAATTCTCGTATTTTTCTTGGAGAATAACAGAGTGAGCAATAGGAACTGAAGCGAATGTGTTGCCATTATGAAGAAGAACACCTTTTATGCTGTCTTTTGACGAATCAATGAACAGCCGCCATTCAGCAGGATCATACTTGAGTTTAAACTTTTCCATCACTCCGTATATATCGTTGCAAAATACCAAATCTTCCTCTTTGCTGAAATACTTCAAAAATTGTGTCTCGAGGTTGCGGTACCAATAAAAAGTTGTTCCTGGTGACAATAGATTTTTCTGTTTAAGCCGAGAACCTAGCAGTTGGGCAGCATCTTTTGGGAGTCCTAAATCCCGGACTAAATCATTCAATTCAGCTTGAGAGAAAAGTTCAGGTTTCGGATCTGGTTCAGTTTCAAACTCGGAAGTACTGGACTCATCGGGAAAAGCCATCTGATGAGTCTCATCATGATCAGAACCGTCCACACAAATATGATCCAAAGATTTTGGTGGTTCAGGTACAGGTACTTCGTTGCTATGAGACATAGGCCTAATTGCTGAGGGAAGGTTGGGGTAACTTATTACGTTCTTAGTTTTTAAGTTGTATCCCTTCACAATGCAAGAGCAAAAATAGCAGTCAATGCTGTGGTCTCTTTGTTCACGCCACATCATAGGTATTCCGAAAGGAAATGCTTGTTTTTTACCTTTCATCCATAAGCGTAGATCTTCCTCACATGTCTTGCACACTTTGTGAGGAGCCCACGGTTTGTCTTGATCGCCTAACTTCAAACCGAAATAGGCGAAATATACTTTTTTAATAAATGCAGAAATGTTCCTCTGCCGCTTTTTCACGGTATATTCCCCACAAATAAAACAAAAACTGTCCGGAGAGTTGACGCAACCTCTGGCTCTGTGAGCCATCACAAATACACAGTACTGCAAACTACAACTGTAGTGAACCACTTCGGAATAAAGCTGGATTACGACTGAGCAAACAAAAGGTAATAATGAACTTGCAAGAAACTGAAATTTGACAGGAACGTTCATGTCGCAACCACCGTGTTTGAGCGAGCGAACGAGGCGAGGCGAACAGGAAAGAACATGCGCCAGCGCGAGTACTGGATTTAGCCCCCCGCCTTCCAATTGTCCTGTTAATGTATAAAATGAATACAAAACACTCTAAAATATCATGAGGGAGTGTTTCTAGTTAGTTAACCATTACAACCTCTATTTTGGGCCAAGAAAATAAACTGCAGTCGGCTAAAAAGAAATTATGTGAACATTCCTTATATGGGTAAGAAATCTAATTTTGCAAGAAAACGTGACGTGATGGAACATTTTGGCTATTTTTCCTGGATTCAGCACCCCAAAATCTATAGGAATCAGTTGCAAAACTGGAGGCAGTTTTTTGGTAGTGTACCTGTGTTATTTTCTCTTATTAGTCTTAAATAGGTTACCCTATAGCTTCATGACATGTCCCCTAGTCTTTTTATATTCTGCTGACAAACAATCTATCTACATTTACCCTTTCCACTCCATTCATTAATTTATAGACCTCTATCATATCTCCCCTCAGTTGTCTCTTTTCCAGGTTGAAGAGCCCTAAACTTTTTAGCCTCTCTTCATAGCAGTATCCTTCCATCCCCTTTATCATTTTGGTGGCTCTTCTCTGAACCTTTTCTAATAACGCTATATCCTTTTTAAGATACAGCGACCAGAATTGCACACAATATTTAAGGTTTGTCACACCATGGAACGATACAGAGGCATTATAATATCCTTTGTTTTATTTTCCATTCCTTTCCTTATGATACCTAGCATTCTATTTGCTCTCTTGGCTGCCGCTGCACACTGGGTAGAAGGTTTTAATATATTATCCATGAAGCCGCCTAAATCTTTTTCCTGGGTGGTGGTTCCCAACATGGAACCTTGCATCGTGTAACCATAGTTTGAGTTGTTCTTTCTAGGTGCATAACTTTGCACTTGTCCACATTAAATTTCATCTGCCATTTGGATGCCCAGTCTTCCAATTTATCAAGATCCTCTTGCAATATTCCACAATCCTCTTGGGTTTTAACAACTTCAAATAGTTTTGTGTCATCTGCAAATTTGACAACCTCACTCGTTATTCCCTTTTCCAGGTCATTTATGAATATGTCAAAAAGCAGCGGACCCAGCACAGATCCCTGCGGTACTCCACTATTCACCTTTTTCTATTGGAAAAATTGGCCATTTAGCCCTACCCTCTGCTTTCTATCTTTTAACCAGTTCCTGATCCACAATAGTACACTGCCTCCTATCCCATGACTCTCTAGTTTTGCCAAAAATCTCTGATGAGGGACCTTTTCAAAGGCTTTCTGAAAGTCCAGATACACTATATCAATTGACTCACCTTTGTCTACCTGTTTACTCACACTTTTACAAAAACATAACAGATTAGTAAGAAAAGATCTTCCTTGTCTAAAGCCATATTGGCTGCCTCCCATTAAGCCATGGCTATCTACATGTTCAGTAATTTTGTTCTTTATGATGGTTTCTACCATTTTTCCCGGTACTGACGTCAGACTCACCGGTCTGTAGTTTTCCGGATCACCCCTGGAACCCTTTTTAAAATTGGCATTACATTGGCCATCCTCCAATCTTCAGGTATTACAGATGATTTTAATGCTAGTTCACAGATTACTAATAGCAGGTCTGCAATCTCATATTTCAGTTCTTTCAACACCCTTGGATGTATACCATCTCGTCCATGTGATTTGCTATTCTTCAGTTTATCAAATAGTTGTAATACATCTTCCCGGTATATCGATATTTATTTCAATTCTTCTGCAGTATCACCTTTAAATACCACTTCAGTCATGGGTAACATCCCTACATCTTCCTCAGTAAAGACCGAAGCAAAAAATTCATTCAGTCTCTCCGCTATAGCCTTGTCCCCTCTTACTGCCCCTTTTATCCCTCTATCATCTAATGGTCCAACTGACTCACAGGTTTTTGCTACAAATGTACTTGAAAAAGTCTCTATTACACGTTTTTTGATTCTACAGGAACTGGAACCATTGCAGAGGTTCCCCGGCGAGGCCCACCGAGAACCCTGAGAGTTCTTGTATCAGGCACTTAATGTACATTCCAATGTACAATTCGTATGCATGTATGCGGCATGGCATGGCACCCTGGTAGCACTTGTGTCCCATGGTGTCGAGGGCCCGGGCTTCCCTGCCGGGGGGAACTGAGGAGCAAGTCTTTTGACTCCTCAGTTTTTGCATGGAAGACTCAACCACCATCGAATTGTGGGGGAATTGTGGCTTATGGAACCCGGGGCCCTTCTGGACGTGATAGATGGTGTCCAGGCGCCGACTGACCACCAGCACAGAGGCCAGGGACTCACACATCCGGAGGAGCAATCTCTTGAGGATGGATGGAAACAGCACTGTGAGAGTCTCCTTAGGAGGGGACTCATATTGCAGAATCACAAGTTCCTCGGTGCGGGGGTCCTCCTCCGACTCAGTCTGGATCGAGAGAGCCTGCGCCATGTCACGAATGAAGTCATGAAGGACCATGTCATGAACAAAGTCATGAAAGGCCACATCCTGAGGCAGGGAGTGGCACTGAGGCTCTGGAGGAGACGGCTCGGAGGGGATGTCCAGGTGTTGGGAGGTCTCGGGGGAAGCATCATCCTCGGTCTCCCAGTCCAAACAATTCGGAATCCCCTACCCTCCAAGCCCAGCCACACAGCGTCCACAGACACACAAACAAAAAAAAAACCTGCAAAAACACAATTAACTGAACATACACAGCCCCCCTCAAACAGTTCTCCCAAAGACACACAAAAAAACCCACGAAAAATGGAAATAAATTCCATCACACACACACGCGCACGCACACACACACACAGACACACACACTTGAATAGTGAATTCACTACACTGTATCCTAACCTTTTTGTAAATAACACCTGTAAATAGAAATGTCAGCTCGCTGCCTATTCCCTGTAAAAAGGTAGAAACTTCTGATCAAGTTATACACCTTGTAAATAGTTTTAATAATTTACTGTTCTGTTATATGTAAAAAGTTAAAAAGTTCTTGTTCAATGTACTGTTATACGAACGTATACAAAACTGTTAAATTGTTCCATGTAAACCGCCCCTGATCTCTGGAAGGGGCGGTATAGAAGAAATAGATAAATAAATAAATAAATAAATAAATAAATAAGGGCGTCAAAGAGTCAGCCCTGGGGGCAGCTCCGAGGAACCGAGCCCCCCCCCCCCCCCCCCCGAGGACCTGGGGTCGGACTCCCAGAAATTCACCAGAGAGGACCGGAACCCCAGGGAGTGTGATCAAGACCTCGATCGACACTGAAGACTTAACCGAGGCCGATGGTGCTTGGTGTTAAAGTTCGAAGGTCGGTGGCTCCCCTGAGGTCAAGAGGCCTGGTGTTGAGGCCGATGATGCCGGGGGGCCTGACATCAACACCCACTGCAGGGCCAAGATGGTGGAAAGGCTCTGCTCCATGGCCACCATGCAGGACTTGAGGCCCGATGACTGTGCAGCACTCGGCGTGGACACAGAAGGCCTCGGGTCTGATGCCAGCACTCTGGGGAGTGCAACCTGGCGAGGTCTCCGCTGGCTGAGGACTCTTGTATTGGACTTTGAGGGTGCTGCTCAGAGTCGCCCGAATCCAGTCATGGGACCTTGCCAGGTTTGATCAGAGACACCACCTTCGGGACCTTCTTCTCTTTGGAAGGGTCCAGGGCCGCACCGGATGAGCCGCCACCATGGGACTCCAAGGACAGCTTTGGGGCTCGGCGATGGGGAAGCCAGGGCAGAGTCAGATCTTGAAAAGAGTATCCCCTGCAACTCAGACCGCCTCCTATTGGTTTTAGGGGTCATGGCCTGGCACCAGTCGCAGGTGGAACTGTCGTGGTCCGGGCCCAGGCAGCAGATGCAGCAGTCATGAGTATCCGTGACTGAAATAGTCTGACTGCAGCAGTTGCATTTCTTGATCCCGGGGCGAAAAATAGCATGAAGGCTGATTGAGGTGGAACCTCAAATTAACACAAGAAAAAAGGGGAGCAGAGATCAGCACCGGTGGTGCCGCCTCGAGGCAGGAAGGGAACTGGTACACAAACCAGACAAAATAAAGGAATTAAAAAACTTTTTTCGGGAGAGTAGAGGGACCACGTCCGTTGGGCTCTGCGGAAAAAGGTAGACTGAGCAAGATGGCACCCTTGGATGGAAAGGGGACCACGCATGTGTGGTAGCATTCCCAAAGGCTTTCTTTGAAAGCTGGGGAAATGCTCTGTGCGGGCTCCGTCGGTACCAACATCACCCGTATGTGAGGGCTGACTTCCTGCTTGTTCCTGGAGAACTGCAAATTAATACAGGAAAGATAGAGAAAGTTAACAGGACACGGAACATTTATAACACGCTAGGGAGACTTACTGGGGGGGGAGTGGGAAGCAGGGTGCAGGAAGGAAGGAAGGAAGGCGGGGGAGAGGGGTAGAAGAACTGCACTGTTTAAGTTGCTATGAGTCCAAAAGCCTGCTGGAACAGGTAAGTTTTTAGGAGGGTCTTGACATTTTTGAAGTTACGTTCTAAATAAAAAGCTTGGGGAAGACTGTTTCAAAGGGAGGGAGCGATGAAATAGAAGGCTAACTTCCTGGTGGAGTCTAATTTAGCTCTGGTAAGAGAGGGAATGACTAGGCTGTTTCCATGGAGTGACCGCAAACAGCAGGGAGTGAGGGAGGGAATAGTGAGGGCCGACAGATAATCTGGGCTGTATTATGAAGTGCTCCTCTCTCCCTGCCCCCTCCCAGCTAAAGGAGCAATAGTATAAAACACCATGCAGAACTGGCTCTCTGCCCTCTACATAGGTGAAGCTTCCCAGAGTGCTTTAAGGATAGATTAGGCAGATTAATTATTACAAGAAACATACATTTTACCCACCTCTCATCTCATAATAGATGATGTAATGCTACCAATAAAGACTGAGGTAAAATACCTTGGTGCTACCCTTGATAGTTCTTTAAATTTAACATCACATCTTAAAACAACAGCTGGTCTAATCTACAACAAACTAAGACTTACTAAGCATTTGAGGCCCCCTTCTTCCACACCAAGATTTCAGAACCATGTTCCAAGCTATGGTATTCCCCCAGTATTGATTTCTACAACAGTATCCTCCAAGGGTTACCCACACAAGCTCTAAAACACCTTATGATAGCCAACATGTTGCTGCCAGGTCAGTAGTAAAGGCCAACCCAATAGAACTTATTACAACCATTCTATACAACCTGCACCACCTCCCAATCCATAACAGGATTAAATACAAAATAATAATGACCACATTAAAATTAATAAATGACTTATTACCATCTTACCTAACTAACCTCATAAAGAACCTCCCAAATGATAGAATAAGAAGAGAATGTAGTCAGAACACACTTCTCGTGTGGATACAGAAAATTCATCAGGGCAACAACCAATAGAGCCTTCAGCTTCACTGTACCAATGATGTGGAACTTCCTTCCAGACAAGCTTAGAGCCACATCGGACCTTATCACTTTCCGGATACTACTTAAGACACATCTGTTCATAGAACACTTTGGCAAAGATGAACCAACACAAGACCTCTTCCCCCCATAACACAGACTCCAGCACAAACAGGATACTGATCACTCCCCCTCTATCCCTCTGACCTCTTCCAAGTTATTAGACTCAACCAAAGTCAATCATTTCATACTAACAGATGCACCACTGATAAGTGGGTATCCTCGACTCTATAAAAAATTCCCTTGTACACATTATACATATTTGTAAATAAGTTTCATTGTTACATGGCACCATGCATTTGCTAACGTTTTCACGTATATTCTTTGTTCCATGATGAAACCTGTTAATATGCAATGTTGCATAACAGTTATCTGTAAACCACTTTGATTTGGCTGAAAGGTGGTACATAAAACCAATAAATAAATAGGCTCGATAACCATTAAAATTTGTGCATCCTGAGTAAAATAAAAATACATTCATTCATTCATTCCTTGATGGCCCTGCTTCATCAGCAACTTCTAGTTCTGGCTCGAGTTCTTCCAAGCTCAAATTCATGCAGGTTGTTCTGGGGAATGTCTGGGATACTAAAGAACTTCACTGGCTGGGACAGAACAAGCAGCCAGCTGTGCAAGAGGAGAAGGAGATGGCTGGTTTGATGGACAGAGAGAAGACTACTTCCTTGGAAGGGGATAATACCTCTGAGAGAGAAAAGTTCAGGACCCTTAGTTTCCAGGGCATGATCTCCTGGTAGCTCTTAGATGAACCATGACAAATAATAAACTGGTAGAAAATCCCATATTCCTGCAAGCTCATAGACCTCCCCACACAAGTTCTTTTTGCTACATCTGAGAGTTGGAAACGGGATCTCCTAGGGAGTGGGGCTTGGGGGAGAGGAGAGGACAAACCTGATTGCAGTCTGAAGTGGCCGAGACTATGAGGGATTTAATTTTCCCTTCCTAGTAAAAAGGAAGATATGCTGTTGGGTCACCTAAGAGAAGTTGTCCTAGTCTTGTAAAACCATAAATCAGTTAGTAGTCAAGAACCTCCATGGTAGAAAGACTGTTTTAAAAAGAGACTCCTAAGAACATAAGAAATGCCTTACTGGGTCAGACCAAGGTCCATCAAGCCCAGTATCCTGTTTCCAACAGTGGCCACTCCAGGCCACAAATACCTAGCAGGCTCACAAAGACACACAGGTTCCACAAAGCTTGCCCTGGGGCAAGCAGTGGATTTCCCAGGTCCTCTTTAATAATGGTTTATGGATCTTTCCTCCAGGAACTTGTCCAAATATTTTTTAAACCGAGCTACACTAACAGCTTTTCCTACATCCTCTGGTAACGAATTCCAGAGTTTGATTACGCATTGAGCAAAAAAATATTTTCTTTTATTAATCTTAAATGGATTGCATTGTAGCTTCATTGCGTGTCTTCTAGTCTTTCTACTTTTTGATGGCATAAACAAAGCAGCTATGTTTACCCGTTCTGCTCCATTCATTTATTTATAGACCTCCATTATATTCTGCCTCCGTCGTCTCTTTTTCAAGTTGAAGAGCTCCAACTTTTTAAGCCTCTCCTCATAGGGGTATCCTTCAATCCCCTTTAACACCCTTCTTAGTACCTTTTCTAATTCAGCTATATCCTTTTTAAGATATCTCAACCAGAATTGCACACAATATTTAAGGTGCAGTTGCACCATGGAATGATACAGAGCCATTATAATATCCTTGGTTTTATTCTTCATTCCTTTACTTATGATTCCTAGCATTCTATTTGCTTTCTTGGCCGCCGATGCACACTGGGCGTAGGATTTCAATGTATAATCCACAATGATGCCTAAATCTTTTTCCTGGGTGGTGGTTTCTAAGATGGTACCTTGCATCGTGTAACCATACTTTGAGATGGTATTTTCTAGGTGCATAACTTTGCTCTTGTCCACATTCAATTTCATCTGCCATTTGGACATCAAGTCTTCCAATTTATCAAGGTCCTCTTGCAATTTTCTGAATCCTCTAGCGTTTTAACAACTTTGAATAATTTTGTTTCATCTGCAAATTTGATCACCTCACTCATTATTCCTATTTACAGGTTATTTACGAATATGTTAAAAAGCATTGGTCCGGACCACGTGATGTGGTGAGCTCGCACGGACGTGTCCGGTCTGAGCTCTGGGCCCCCGGCCCCCTAAAACCGTGAAATTTCGCCGTGAAAAGCCTTCAGCCGCCACCCCAGTGGGAAAAGAGACCAGACCAATCCCAGGAACCGTTCATCACCCCCGAATCGCCATGGCTTCCACGGGGAAACTTGGGCGAAGAGAGAAAGACCGGGCCGCCGGGACAACTAAGATGGCAGACTCTCCACCGAAACAGACCGGGTCTCCCACCGCGCCGATATTGACGGCTGAACTTTCGGCAGCGGTGACCACTGCGCTATCGGGGCAATTTGACGCCTTGCATTTTAAAATGGATGCGATCCAAAATTCTTTGGCAGTATTGGGGTCCCGCATGCAAGAGGCCGAGACCCGAATAACCCAGACTGAGGATGGCCTGGCGACACTTCGGCGGGAGCTCCAGGCGGCACAAAAGCTGGCTGTGGACCAGGCGCTCAAGCTGGACGATTTAGAGAACAGGTCCAGGCGGAATAACTTAAGATTTCTGGGGGTAGCTGACACCATACCCGACAAGGATCTCCGGGGGATGGTGGAGGCTTTGGCGACATCCTTGCGAGCTGATACCGACATGTCCAGCCCCATTATAGTGGAGCGTGCTCACCGGATCGGGCCCAAGCAGACGGCGAATGATCGCCGTCCCCGAGTGGTTTTGGCGAGATTTTTAAGCTTCCCACAAAAAGAAGACTTGCTTAAAACTGTGCGGCGGAAAGGAGCGGTAGACTGGGACAACATGCGCATCCGAGTCACCCAGGACTATTCAGCCTCGCTAAGTCAGCGCCGAAAAGCCTATGCCTCCCTCTGCCAGAAACTTATAGATGCTAATGTCCGGTTCCAGGTGCAATACCCAGCGCGCTTGGTGATTTGGCACGGAGGGACCCGCCGCAGCTTCGAATCGGCGGGCGAGGCGACTGCCTATGTGGAGCGACTTACAGTACCCACGACGAGCCGGAGCATCTCGCCAAATGAGTGACAGGGTACCCCCTGAAGTACGGATGAAGGGCGGTTCGGTTAGTACACTGGCCTCCCCAGGAACAGACTGCAAATTGGCCGGTCAAGGCCCCTGTTGAAGTGGGGAACGCAAATGTGGCTTATTGCTATGCGGGACCTTTAGTATCGGTTTAATTTTTTTTTTCCCTTTTTCACCGAAATACTCTACTGGACCTCCCGAAACACCCTGTGAGAGAGACCCTCGATCGGCGTAGTGCGGGGGTACAGGCCCCAACATGTGCTGAGGTGGCTGGTGGAGGGGAGGCCAGCACTCTTCTTCAGGAATCCTTTGTTCCCTCGGAAAAGATGGCCCGGCACAGAGGACAGGAGGAGGTTTATAAGTAGTTGATACCAAGTAACTGTGTTTATCCCGCATTGCCACATTGTATCTATTTGAAGGTTACATTTATTGCAACAACGTAATTGTTCTGTATTAGTCGGGTAGGCAGGGTGTTTAAACCCTTGGACTGCGTGCAAGGGACACTTCCCGGTAGACCCCCGTTACAGTCTGGGGGGGCCCCAGAGAGGGTCTATGGATACGTGCCCTCGGAGAGTAGCTTGGGCACCGAACCCTGCAGCGGATCCTCCTTCTTCCGGGGCGTTGGGGCTCCTCCCCCCTTTCTTTTTTTTTTTTCTCGCCCTCCTGAAGGGAACACCCTAATCCATCGCACCCTGGAGAGGGAACGCCGGTTTCAGCGCCTTATGCGTGGCCTCCTTTTATGGACCTGCCAGCGGAGAGATCGGGGACAGAGGCCTTTCGAGGGCTGAGTGGGTGGGGAGCACTCCACACTGCATTCGTGGGACCTGACCTTTGCAGCGCTTAAGCTGCAGCTCCTCCGGGTTGACCCTGGGGGTTTCTTTTTCTTTATTGGTTTGTCTGTTTGGTTGGGTTGATTTGTTTTTTTTCTAGCACACCCCCCCCTGACGCTCACCTACCACTGCTGGAGTGCTGCCCATCCTACTCTGTACTGATTGGACTAATGTGGCTGCAGCAGCGCTTGACTCTTTGGGGCATCTCACCTTCCCCCCCCCCCCCCCTTTTTTTTTTTTTTTTTTCTTTTTTGATCTGTTTATCTACGAGATGTTATGCTGTGGTCTTACTGAACTATCTGGTGGGCTTACCAAGGGGTTGGGGTAGGAAGATCTGTGCTGGGGTGGCGTTGGGGTGGTTGGTGGGCTTGTGGAACAGAGGGGGAGGGCTGAGGGGAGTCTGGTTCTAGCTGGGGGGGGGGTCCTCCTCACATCCTTTAGGTCTCTAATGAGCTGGGAGAGGAGTTCATTGGGTAGAGGGAGGGGTAGGGTGGGGCGAGGGCGGGAGGGGGTGGGGGGAAGTAGTGGGGGGGAGTTGGGTAAGGTAGGGGGGGGAGGAAGAGGGGTGAGCGACTAAAATTAGCCAGGAGTATTACTTTATATAGAGGGGGACCTCAGGCTGGGGAGGTTCGCCCACACTATGCTAGCCGGTTCGTCTCATATCTGCGGAGTGTCTACTATCCAACCTGAGGCTTATTTCTTGGAATGTTTGTGGGATCGGCAATCCTATTAAGAGATCAAAAGTCTTACAAGTTCTAGCGCGCCTCCACTGCGATGTTGCCTTGCTACAAGAGACCCACCAGACAGCCGATGAACATTTAAAATTGCAAAGAACCTGGGTGGGCCAGAGTAGAGGAGCCCCCGCCAAGGGCAGAAAGGGTGGAGTGGTCACACTTGTTAGTAAAAAGACACGTTTCGACCTGATTAAAGAGATTGTTGACCGAGAGGGTCGGTACCTGTTGCTCTATGGTCACCTAGATGGCAAGCCAATAGTTCTCGGGAACCTGTATAGCCCCAACACATTAGATCGCGCATTTTATGCCCGCTTGGCGTCCCAAGTGGAACAGCTACCGGACGTTCCTTTGATCTTAGCCGGCGATCTGAATGGGGTCCTAGATATAGCCATGGACACGGTTGGGACGGGCAGTGAGCGAGGGAGGGGCCCTACTACGGCAACGCTTCGGGAGCTGTGTCGGCGTTTGGGTGTCGTAGACCCGTGGCGCTTACTACACCCCCTCGAGAGAGATTTCACGCACCAATCGCGGGCTCACGGGACCAGTGCCCGCATAGATTATATTTTGCTCTCCGAAGGGATTTTCTCACGAGTGGATGATGCGCAGATTGGTCCCACTGCGGTGTCGGACCATGCCCCGATTTGGGTGGACTTGGCATGGGGAGTGGTAGCTGCTACGACGCGTATCTGGCGGTTCCCCGTAGGTCTTGACCGCGATCCGGATTTCCAGGCCCACCTCAGGCGCTGCTGGGAGGATTTTATGGCTCACCATAAGGGACACGTTGCCGATTCGGAATTGCTTTGGGAGACTGCTAAGGCGGTGCTGAGAGGTAACATCATTGAATATGTAGTGCGGAAACGTCGACGATTGGCGCGGCAAATTGTGCAATTGGAGAAACAGGTGGTCCGGGCGCGTCGTCGTTGTGCCGGAGACCCCTCAGGGGCTAACCGCAAACGCTATTGGGAACTGCAAACAGCACTCAACGAACTTATACATCAGCGGACGAAAAAGTCTCATTTTTATTACAGATACTGTCTATATCAGTTTGGGGATTAAGTCAGGCCGGCTCTTAGCTCGCTGCCTCCGTGGCAGTCGGGGCATCCGACCGGTAGCCGCCTTAAGAGATGAGACCGGGCACTTGCACAAAGATAATAAGGCCATAGTGGGGCAATTCCGTTCCTTTTTTCAACAGCTATATGCAAGGCGGGAAGGGTCCATGTCTGAGATGCGGGGTTATTTACGGAAATTGACGCTGCCAAAACTGTCCACAGTACAACGGGCAGCTCTGGACGCCCCGATCACTGTAGAGGAGGTCTGCGGCGTTATTCAGAGAGCACAATGTTGCAAGGCGCCTGGGCCTGACGGTTTTGGGGCTGAGTTCTACAAGGTGCTTGGGGATGCGGTTTCCCCGGTCCTTGTGGAAACGTACGCTCGTAGGGCACAGAGTGGGCGATTCACCTGGGGATCGAACCATGCCTATGTTACTCTGATACCCAAGCCTGGGAAAGACCCTACTCGGGCGGCATCATACCGCCCCATTTCGCTGTTGAATTTTGACGCGAAGATTCTGGCAAAAATACTGGCGGATAGACTGGCCTCGGTGCTCGATGGTCTGATTCACGAATCGCAGGTGGGTTTTGTGAGAGGGCGATACGCTGTTCGTAACTTAAGGAAGATTCTGGCGTCCTTAGAATGGGTCCGGGAACGGGACATGCCTTCTTTGCTGATTAGCTTTGACGCTGAGAAAGCCTTTGATCAGGTGCACTGGGATTATCTGAAAGGATTGTTGCCGTATTATGGATTGGGAGATACGTTTTGCAGTTATGTGACACTGTTATATGCAGACCCGACGGCGGGCATCCTTTGTAATGGACTGCTCTCCGATCCCTTCCATCTGGAACGGGGTACGCGTCAGGGATGCCCGCTCTCCCCTTTACTTTTTGTTTTATCCTTGGATCCACTAATACGGACCGTGGAGGACTCTACGACCATCTCGGGGGTGCAGATCGGGACAGTGGGTTTTAAAACAGCCGCTTTTGCGGATGACATATTGGTTCATCTCACTTCCCCCCAGCGTTCCCTACCACTTTTGTTGTCGGCCTTCTCCACTTATAGGAGATTCGCGGGGTTATGCATTAACACAGA
This sequence comes from Ichthyophis bannanicus, assembly GCA_033557465.1. NCBI lineage: Eukaryota > Metazoa > Chordata > Amphibia > Gymnophiona > Ichthyophiidae > Ichthyophis > Ichthyophis bannanicus. Next base: position 51,243,830 of record CM066040.1, read on the forward strand.
GAAATCAGAGGCGCTGGATGTTGGGGGATCGCTGCGGGCCCGATGGTTAGGCACCTTTCCCCTTAGATGGTCTGATGAGGCCTTTGTTTACCTAGGCATAGTGTTGACGAGAGAGCCCGCGTCCCTGTATAAGACCAATTTTGATCGGGTGTTTCTCCAGCTCCAGGCGCAACTCCGGGCCTGGATGCCGCTGCCTCTCTCTTTGCTGGGCCGGGTGGCGGCCTTACAGATGGTTATACTGCCACGTATACTCTATTGGTTACAGACTCTCCCAGTGTGGCTGTTGAAGCGAGACGTGATACGTATAGAACGGGAAGTCAGGCGTTTCCTCTGGAAGGGGGCCCGAGCGCGTATACCGCTTTCTCGGCTGAGGGGTGGCTGGAGGACCGGAGGGGTGGGAGCTCCGGATTTATGGAAGTATGCCCTAGCTTGCCAAGCACGTCATCTTAGTGATTGGTTGGGGGATACGGCGGTATACACCCCCCGTGAGTTAGAGCGGGCCTTTGTGGCACCGCATGCCCTTGAAGCGGCCTTGCAGCTCCCTGGGGCGCACTTGCCGGCTAGGCTGACCAATAGCGTTTTATTGCAGGCGATGCGGCGTACTTGGCAGCAGCTAAATAAATACTGGGGCAGCAATCCTGCCGTGTCGTCCTGGCTACCCCTGAGGGGCAATGCTCAGTTTACCCCAGGTTCTGATTCGGCCACTTTTCTACACTGGGAGAGAGCTGGTATTGACCGATTAGGAAATGTGGTGGATGAGGCTGGGAAATGTAAATCGCTAGCGAAGCTCGTTGCGGAATATGGTTTGAATCGGGTCACTTCCAGCTTTGCTTATGCCCAACTCTCACACTATGTGGGCTCTCTCTCCCAGTCGGAGCTCTGTGTGGAGCATTCGACACAAATATTGGAATTTTTGAGCTTGGGAGCAGAGAGCCCCCCTTCTATTGCCGATTTGAAGAAGCGATTGGATGCTCTTCAACGCCCCGTGGATTTCTCTGCGGTGGAGCAGGCCTGGGCACGGGACCTAGGCCGGGCGGTTGAACCGGGCTCCGTCTCGGCGGCACTACGTCAGATTCGATGCTTAGCGGAGGGGTCCCGATGGCGAGAGGTGCAATATAAATCCATATTGCGTGCACACTTTTCCCCAAGGAGGGCGTTGAGGAGTCATCTTGCCGAATCTGGCGGCTGCCCTAAGTGCTCGTGTTCCTTAGCGGACCTAGGCCATATGTGGTGGTACTGCCCGGTGATACAATCTTACTGGCAGCGCATTGGAGATTATCTTGGTGGGCTATTGCGTCAACGGGTCAACTGGACAGGGTTATTAGTGGTCCTGGATTGCTTGGGACCACTCCACCCTAAGGGGCGATGGGAGCGTCTTTTAGTGCGTAAGGCTTGTCTGGTGGGGAAAGGCCCTCTTCTCCGTCGGTGGAGGGAAGACGCGGCCCCTACATTTTGCGAATGGCGTAACTGTTTCCATCAGCTTATGCTTTTCGAGCGACGCCGTACACTGGGATCCCCCAGGCGGTGGGCTCACTTTCTCTTGCTCTGGATGCCGTACATTCAGAATTTGAGTCCTATCGCCCGCAGCGCGGTGCTTCAGGTTGGATAGAGACGCTCCTGGTTTAGTGTTGCGGACCTAGGGGGGGGAGGGGGGGTTTATTAGGGACAAGTTCTGACCAATTTGTTCTGCCTGGTGATGAGGTTCTTGGCCTCCGGCGTTGGATCAGACACAACCACGCCTGGAGGGGTTTTGTAAATACATAATTTCTTGCTGGTGTTTTGTGAACCTGTTGATTGTTTATGCAGTTTGTTTTATTCAATAAACAGATTATATAAAAAAAAAAAGCATTGGGCCGGGGGCGCTAGTGAGCCCGTGAAGGAATGGCCGCATTTTAGTACAGCTCTGAACCGGGTTCTCCCCCTATACAGCTAACAACCGCATTTCATTAGCGTAATTCCCCGTGCTTACCCGATCCTGATTGCTGGAACTCTGCGGATTTGTTCTGATTCCTGGTGGGGTGATCGGAGGTGCGCGGTGTGCTTTGGAGGCCGGCGGCATACGACCCCGCAGCTGGAGCCACTATCTTTCTGCCGGCTGCAGATGCTGTTCAGAACGGGGCTCCTCTCTCAGCGATTCCTATAGAGAGGTCATCCAGCGCCCCTGCTCCGGAGCCCGCCGATCGGAGAGAGTGAGGAGCTTGATTGTGGGTGCGAGGCTGACTGACTCACTGCCGGGAACTGACTTGCTGCAGCTCCTTGCATATTTTTGGATTGTAGGGTTCTTAAGACCACCCATGGCTGCCAAAACCAGGGGGCTTGAAGTCCGGGAGGGAATGCGGGCCTCCCAGCATCTGCTGGGTAAGAGTGGTTCTCAGACCAGTCCAACCAGTAAACAGCCTTCTGAGGGCTCCGGCGATGAGAAAATGACCAGGGTCCTGCGGCGCTGTCCTCGCATGCCCTTCTGCAGCGGGAGCTTCAGAGGGGCTTTGAGGATTTGGCTGGTGAATTCCGCTCCATGCGCGAGGAAGTGATGAGCACAATTGCGGAACTCAGGGGTGACATAAAAGACCTAGGTACTCGAGTGGAAGGGGTCGAGACAAAAATTGAAGATCATGATGGTGCTTTGGTGGATTTACAATGTGCAGTAGATAGGCAGCACTCGCAAGCGATGGAACTGACCTATAAAATTGACGACATTGAAAACCGGTCCCGTCGTAACAATGTGCGTTTTCGAGGAATTCCGGAAACTGTGGGGGGCGCTGAAGACCTGGCGGTGGTGCTCAAAACTTTGATGAGTGAATTACTCACAGCAGAGGAACTTGCATCCTGTGGGTCTGGAATGGAGATCGAAAGAGTGCATCGTGCCCTGGGAAAGCCCCCTAACAATCAACCCCGGGATGTTATTGCCAGATTCCTGCGGTATGCTGATGCGGAGCTTCTCTTACGAAGGGGTCGGGAGAAAAAAGCGATCCAGTACCAAGAGGCAGCGGTAACCGTATATCAGGATCTCTCGGCTTTCACGCTGACTCGCTGGAGGGAGATGAAGCCAATCACAGCGGTGCTGAACAACAAAGGTATTCGCTATTCCTGGTCCTTTCCGTTCTGGATGAACTTCCTCTTGGGAAACAAAAAGATCTCAGCAAAAGACCATACAGAAGCCTGGAGAGCGTTGCGCCAGATGGGTCTTGTGGAAGATAATGCGTTGCCAGTACCTCCGGCCTCTAAGCTTCAGCATTCGAAGAGGACTTGGGTGGGAAGACCTGCTTAAACTTCCTTGGACCCTGCGCTTCTGTCTTCCTGACCTGTGGAAGTGCTCAGGGGTTCTCCTGTTCTGAGACTGAGCTCACCTGATCAGTTTTGTACAAGTTAGCTGTCCTTTACTTTTGTTTTTGTTGTACTAAATGTTTCTGGAAGTATGGGGATCTTGGTACTTGCTTTTTGTTATATGGGGGCGGAGGGGAAAGTGGTTGTGGTATGGAGAGGGATATAGTAGGAACAATAGCATATTGGTGAGTTGTACAAAGGGGATATGACATTGCATTACTTTATCATAATTTCTATGCAAGGGGGCCTGAAAGGAGCTGGGTTTGGGGTCAGTCTAACCGTGTCCAGGGTTTTTTTTGGCTGGCAGGTGGTACTGATGGGAAGGGGGGTGGGATTTGATGGGGGGCGGGTCCAGCTGGGGGAGGGGAGGGGAAAAGGGGTGGGGGGAGGGGTTTCTGGGTTATTTTATGGGGCGGGGAGCGGTGGTGGATGTGGGGTGTACCTCCGAGGACAGTCAGGCGGTTGATGGGTGTGGGGCTGCTTCTACTGCTTAAGGTATGTTGCTATGCGGGAGACAGGGGGGGGGGGGAATGGATCGTGCGGGTCGGGGGGGGAGGGGCTGTGGTGGTAAGGTAATTGATTACTCATGTTGAAAGTGATTTCTCTGAATGTAAAGGGTCTTAATTCCCCTAGAAAGCGTTCATTGCTGTTTTCGGAATTGAGATCCTTGAAAGGGGATATTGTGTTTTTACAGGAGACACATCTTCGTAACAGCACTCAGGGGTGGTTAAAACGTAATCCTTACTCTGAGGTGTGGGTAGCGTCGGACATGAATGGATGGAAGAAATGTGGCGTGGCCTTGCTGTTCCATCAGTGCTTATCCCTCAGGGTGGAGGAGGTTAAGAAAGACACTTTGGGGAGGTGGCTCTTCGTGAATGTCCGATTGGAGGGCCATTTATTAATGTTGGCTAATATTTACGCCCCTAATGAAGGCCAAGTAACCTTTTTTGAGCGGCTGAAAGCTTTGCTGGCTGAATTTGCGAAAGGCCCTATTATATTGGGTGGGGATTGTAACGCCCACATGGTACCCCACTTGGATTCGACGGGTAGCGCTGGGAGGGTGGCTGGTGGGCCTAGTAAGGCGTTGCGGAATTTTATGCTGGATTTAGGCTTGCATGATGTTTGGAGAGATACACATGAAGGGGAGAAATGTTACACTTATTACTCACCCGTTCACTGGGTGCATACCCGTATAGATTATTTTCTATTGGATCAGCGCCTGATGGATGAGAGTGTGGAGGCTGAGCATGGGGCACTGACATGGTTGGACCACGCCCCATGTTGGATTACTCTTCCGGCGGATTTGTGCAATGAGCGGCTTTGACGATCAGATGCACGATTTTTCCGGCGACAGTGCGCTGTTCAGGAGCATGGCCGCTTCATAACTGATTTTTTTGAGCTAAATGATTCCGGGGAGGTTCCACTCCCCATGGTTTGGGACGCTTTTAAGGCCACAGCTCGGGGTCGTCTAATAGCTGAAGCAGCTCGTACTCGGAGGGCTTGGAAACGGGACTATTGCCAACTGGTGGGGGAAACTTCCCGTCTCCAATTGGAACATGCTCGGACTGGCTCTAAACGGTCTTGCGCCAATGGCAGGTAGCACGTGCCAACTTAGATGCGTGTCTACAGAGAGATTTGGATAATAAACGTCGGAAATTACGACAAACTTTTTATTTATTTAACATTTGCTTCTATACCGCGCTATTAAAATCAGCGCGGTGTACATCAAACAAGCATACTACAATGTATACAAACAACATTGAGTTTTACAGAGAACAGGAAAATGAACATGGGAAGGAAACCAGGGGAACTAAATACATATTAACTCAAACTATGTACAATACTTTAATGTAAATGGGTGTTGCATTAGTTTTGTGAAGCTAACCATTATCTGAGGAGATGATGTGCAGGGGCGGCAGGTATATGGGGGAAGTTTGCAGGTTGTTGGATGTGCTTCTATTACTGGAGGTTTCTGAGTAATATTTTGTGAATAGGTGGAGTTTTAAAGCTTTTCTGAATAGTATGATGCTTTTTATTCCACGGATTTCATGGGGGAGTGCATTCCAGTTTAAAGGGGCAAATAAGGAGAAGGCTCTGTTGGAGGTAGCTTTTGTGCATTTAGTCATTAGGTTGGGGACTGCTAACGTGTTCCATGCAGTAGATCTTCTGCTTCTATTTTCTAGGGTGCCATGGATTAGCGTGCTGATTGGCGTAGGGGGGTAGTTATTTAGGGCTTTGAAGGTAAGAACCAGTGATTTGTATTGGATCCTGGCGTGAAGAGGTAGCCAATGTAAATCCTTCATGATGGGTGTTATGTGGTCGGATCTTGATGATCCGGAGAGGACTCTTGCGGCTGCATTCAAGGCTAAGCGGAGCGGGTTTAAGGTCGACTGTGGAAGGCCATGAAGAATAATATTCGCGAAATCAACATGTGGAAGGACTAGAGCCTGAAAGGTTGTTCGGTAGTCTGTGAAGTCCAGTAAGTGTCGGAGGTGACGTAGAGTTCTGATCTTATGGTATATTGCCTTTGTGATGTTTTTTATATGCGTTGTCATGTTCAGGTGCTGGTCCAGGGTGATGCCGAGGTAACGAATTGTGGATTTGGATTTCAACTCTATATTGTTGACTCGTAGAGATGAAGGGGGTGTGAATTTGAGGTTCCTCGTGACAAATAGGACATCCGTTTTGCTGTGATTGATCCGTAAATTCTGGGATAAAAGCCAATCTGTTACTGCTTCGAAGCAATTAATTATTGGGGAGAGCACTGGTTGGTCTATCAAGAATGGCATGTAAAGGAGGATGTCATCAGCGTATGCAAGGCATTTTACGTTGAAGGATCGAATTAAGTCGCATATCGGCTGCATATAAATGTTAAACATCAATGAAGATAAGGACGAACCTTGGGGAACTCCCTGTGTTTGTAGAAATGGTTCGGAGGATGAGTGGCCAGCCTTGACTTGCTGCCATCTATTGGATAGGTAGGATTCACACCATTTTAGAGCTGTGTTTTGGATCCCCTTTTCTTTCAGGCGTTGTAGAAGAATGTCATGACTCACTGAATGGGGGAATAAGCCAGGTCGTTTTCTTGCCTTACGACTTCGGCAGCAGCAAACCACGAGGGTGGTTCGTGAAATTCGAGATTCCGGGGGGCATAGGAGGGTGGTCTCCCGGGAGATACACAATGTTTTTGCCACTTTTCTGGAACGGTTATATAAAGCTGAGTCTTTTGATTTGGCCCGTGTGCAGGGCTATCTGCAGACTGTTGCATTGCCACGGTTGAATGATTCGGATAGAGACCAATTAGATGCCGAACTTACGGCGGAGGAGGTGGAAATTGCAATCCGCCGGTTAAAAACTGGGGGAGCGCCGGGCAGTGATGGCTTTCCTGCGGAGTACTATAAAAAATGTCATGCTCAATTAGCCCAGACTCTGGTAGTACTCTTTAATGAGGTTCTGCGGGGGGAGCCGCTGCCCCCTTCTCAGCGCGAGGCTCTTATAGCAATGCTCCCTAAGCAGGGTAAGCCCTTGCAGGAGGCCGCCTCATACCGCCCCATCTCCCTACTAAACATGGATGTTAAAATACTGGCCTCAGCATTGGCTGCCCGATTGAACCAGGTTCTCCCAGCTTTGGTACATCCGGATCAGGTTGGGTTTGTGTCGGGCCGTCAGGCGGTGGATAATATCAGGCGAATGTTACAGGTTATTCATACTGCTCGACAGAATTCTCAGCCGACGCTCTTGGTGGGAGTTGATGCTGAGAAGGCCTTTGACCGTGTTAGTTGGGGATATCTCTGGTGCGTGCTAGACACGATGGGGTTTGGTCCTAACTTTATCCGTTGGGTCCATAGCTTATATCAAGATCCTACGGCATATGTCCGGGTTAATAGGGATCAATCGAGGAGTTTCCCGTTAGAAAGGGGTACTCGTCAGGGGTGTCCTCTGTCGCCGTTGTTGTTTGCGCTTGTGATGGAACCTTTGGCGCAAAGCTTTCGTGAGCATCCGGACATTGTGGGCGTTCGAGTGGGTCCTACTGACTACAGAATTGCACTCTTTGCGGATGATATCATATTATCGTTGGTGAATCCAGCTGCGTCCCTTCCCACTGCTATGCAGCTCTTTGAGGCCTTCTCACAGGTGTCTGGATTCAAAATCAACTATACCAAATCTGAGATTCTCAATGTTGGGGTCCCGGAGGCGGTCTGCGTAGAATTGAGGGCTACCTACCCCTTTCGTTGGGTGATAGGTGCTCTTCGCTATTTAGGTGTGAACATGACGGTTGAGCGGGCAACACTCTTTAAGGCTAATTATGATCCGTTACTTCAGCAGGTTCGGCGTGATCTGGAGTCTTGGGCCAGTTTGACATTATCCTGGTTTCGGCGTATAGCGGTGGTTAAGATGGTGGTCGTTCCGAGGTTCTTGTACCTCTTTCAGGTACTTCCTATACCACTGTCTCGGGGAATATTGGCCGCCTGGCAAACAATGCTCATGAAGTTTATATGGCGGTTTCGTCGGCCTCGTATAGCGCGTCGGATTCTTTATATGCGCACACGCTGTGGGGGTATGGGGGTGCCTAACCTTCATTGGTACTATGCGGCGGTGTAGTGTCGTGCCGGGGTGGAATGGATGAACCCGATAGCCCCAAACGCTGGGTACAACTGGAAATGCATATTGCGGGGGGGCAGGACTGGGAGATCGGTTGTGGCTTAGTTCCAAGTTGCGAGGTGGCTTGCGTTTAAGTAACCCATATATCCTACATACCCTCCGCTGCTGGGACCAATCTTTTCTAACTCGGGGGGCGGACCTGACTCCTCTGGCGCCTATAGTGGATAATGCTATGTTTCCCGCTGGGATGACTGACCCGGTTTTTCGGATGTGGGGGCACAAGGGACTTAGTCGTGCTGGTCAATTGTTTGATGAGGGTAGGTTGCGCTCTTTTAGTATGCTTCAGGAGGAATTTGACCTTCCCGACTGTCATGTTTTCCAATATACACAAGTGGCCCACTGGGTTCAGGCTCGAAACGTTCGGTCTCAAGTTTCCCACGATTTGTCGGATGTAGAGCGCTTCTGTGAGGAGTGCACTACCACAAAAGGTCTTATAGCTGCCTTGTATGATCATTTGCAGGCGCAGCAGCCGAGACTAGGCAAGCATAGAGAGCAATGGAATTATGACTTGAGTCTCCGTTATACTGAGCAGCAATGGGAACAGGTGGAGGGCAGGTTGTGGAAACGTTCGGTGGCGATTAATGTCCGTGAAACTAATTATAAGCTATTGTACAGATGGTATATGACACCTGAACAGATTGCTCGAGTGTATCCAGGGGTTTCGGATCTGTGCTGGCGGAGATGTGGACAGAAAGGTACTTTGGCGCATGTCTGGTGGTCTTGTCCTCGTGTCCGAACTTTTTGGAGGGGGATTCAGTACCGCTTAAAACAATTAGTTGGGTTGAACATTCCTTGGGATCCGGGTATTTTCCTTTTTGGTGTAAATGTGCCTGGAGCACGAAGTCCTCAGCTGGCCTTGATTCGACATGGTTTGAATGCGGCTCGGCTAGCTGTGGCTACTGCTTGGAAGCAGGTCCTGTCTCCGTCCTTCTCTGCCTGGTTCAACGGATGTAGGATACGTATACAATGGAGCGTGGGGTGGCAGCCGGTAAGTTGCGGTTGTCACGTTTTGAGCAAGTGTAGGAAGCTTTTGTCCTACAATATGGTTCATGATTGCTCGAGTGTTCTATATATCCTGTGGGGGGGCTGGCCTTGTGCTTTCCCATGAGATGGAGTCCCAGAGTTCCCCCTTTGCCTCATGTGGTCTGGTTCGCTGGTCCGCTCTCTTCACTTTTAGCTGGTGTGGAGGTTTGTGGGGGGGGGAGGGGCTGGGAGGAGGGGGGAGGGAGGAGGGGTAGATAGAGTGTTCTGGGAGTGCTATTTGCAGACAGATGGTGAGTGTGGGGGAAAAAAAAAAAAAGGGGGCGTTTTGCTGGATTATTCTTTGTTGTTTGCAATTTTGGCATTGTTTCCTTCTGCTGTTGTACTATGCATATAGCTTATAAGACTCTTGTTTTCTTTTGTGTTTAATTGCTGCCTTTCAATAAAAGAAAAAAAAAGCATCGGGCCCAGCACAGATCTCTGGGGTACTCTATTATTAAACTTTCTCCATTGAGAAAATTGGTCATTTAGCCCTAGGCTCTACTTTCTATCTTATAACCAGTTCCTGATCCACAATATTACTGAGTGGAGGAGTGGCCTAGTGGTTGGGGCAAGGTACTTCAGGCCGGAAGGTCGGGGGTTCAAATCCCACTAGAGGACAGCAACCATGGGCTGGAAGGACTGGGGTTTCTAGTCCCACAGGTGCTCCTTGTGGTCTTGGGCAAGCCACTTAACCCTCCATAGCCCATGTTCCCTGTAAAATAGTTATCTCCAAGTTATAATGCCCTGTTCAATGTAAATTCAGTTTGTTCAATGTAAACTGCACTGATGCAGAATAGCGCGGAATATAAGAGAATGTAAATAAATCAATAAATAAAATAAATTACATTGCCTTCAATTGCATGACTTTAATTTGGCCAAGAATCTCTCATGAGGGACCTTGTCAAAAGTTTTCTGAAAATCCAGATACACTATATCAACTGGCTCACCTTTGTCTACCTATTTATTCATACTTTCAAAAAAAATATAACAGATTAGTAAGACAAGGTTGCCCATGGCTAAATCGATGTTGGCTTGGTCCCATTAAGCCATGACTATCTACATGTTCAGTAATTTTATTATTTATAATGGTTTCTACTATTCTGCCAAGTATTGACGTCAGGCTCGTCAATCTGTAGTTTTCCTGATCACCCCGGAACCCTATTTAAAAATAGGAGTTACATTGGCCACTCTCCAATCCTCAGGTACTACAGATGATTTTAATGATAGCTCACAGATTACTAATAGTAGGTCTTCAATCTCATATTTCAGTGCTTTCAACACCCTTGGATGTTTACTATACGGTCCAGGTGATTTGCTACTCTTCAGTTTATCAAATAGTTGCAATACATCCTCCCTGTTTATTGATATTTCATTCAATTCTTCCACTACATCACCTTTATATACCATTTCAGACATGAGTAACTTCCCTATATCATCTTCATGCTTTTAGACAAGGAAGATCTTGTCTTACTAATCTGTTATGTTTTTTGAAGGTGTGAATGAACAGGTGGAAAAAGGTGAGTCGGTTGATATAGTGTATCTAGACTCTCAGAAAGCCTTTGACAAGGTCCATCATCAAAGACTTTTGGCAAAACTAAAGAGTCATGGGATAGGAGGCAGTGTACTATTGTAGATCAGGAACTAGTTAAAAGATAGAAAGCAGAGGGTAGGTCTAAATGGCCAATTTTCCCAATGGAAAAAGGTGAATAGTGGAGTACTGCAGGGATCTGTGCTGGGTCCGCTGCTTTTTGATATATTCATAAATGACCTGGAAAAGGGAATAACGAGTGAGGTTATCAAATTTGCAGATGACACAAAACTATTTAAAGTTGTTAAAACCCAAGAGGATTGTGGAAAATTGCAAGAGGATCTTGATAAATTGGAAGACTGGGCATCAAAAAGTGCAGTTATGCACCTAGGGAAGAACAACCCAAACTACGGTTACAAGATGTAAGGTTCCACATTAGGGACCACAACGCAGGAAAAAGATTTAAGCATCATTCTGGATAACATGTTAGAACCCTCGGCCCAGTGTGCAACGGCGGCCAAGAGAGCAAATAGAATGTTAGGTATCATAAGGAAAGGAATGGAAAATAAAACAAAAATTATTATAATGCCTCTATCGTTCCATGGCGAGACCACACCTTGAATATTGTGTGCAATTCTGATTGCTGTATCTTAAAAAGGATATAGTGTTAGTAGAAAAGGTTCAGAGAAGAGCCACCAAAATGGTAAAGGGGATGGAAGGATACTCCTATGAGGAGAGGCTAAAAAGGTTAGGGCTCTTCAACCTGGAAGAGAGACGGCTGAGGGGAGATATGATAGAGATCTATAAATTAATGAACGGAGTGGAACGGGTAAACGTAGATCGATTGTTAACGTTACACTGGTCAACAAATTTTTACAAAAGTCATGTTACTGAAATAAAAATAGTCATTTCTTATCAATTTTTATGTGCTGAACACGAATATGGACAGTGAAATTGCAAAGTTGGCTCTAAATTTTTAGTAATCTACAAGAATTAATGTTTACCTCACGAAATGCATGTCAATAGTAAATATAATAGGTCTTCGGTTAATACCTGTAAAAAACCAAGTCATAGACTACTTCAAAGATTTTTTCGCCTGTCTCTTGTACAGCTGTTCGGGAGCTTCTCTGGGGAGTGTCCAGCAGTAGGTCAGCCAGCATTGTAGTGGACCATTTTCCTTGGTATCTTTGCTCCATCGTTGCGATATCCTGGTGAAAACATTCACCCTGTTCATCACTAACCATACCACAGTTGTCAGGAAAGAAATCAAGATGGGAATCAAGGAAATGGATCTTTAGAGACATATTGCAGCCAAGTTTCTGATACTGCATCAGCATGTCTTCTACTAGTTCCTTGTAGTTTTCTGTCCTTACATTCCCGAGAAAGTTTGACACTAGGCGAAAAGCATTCCATGCTTGTTTCGCATCACCCTGCAGCAAGTTGTTGAACCGGTCATCTTTGAAGAGCTCTCGAATCTGAGGACCCACAAAAACTCCCTCTTTAAGCTTTGCTTCGCTGAGTCGAGGGAATTTTTCATGCAGGTATCGAAAAGCTGGTGAAGTGCGGTCCATGGCTTTCACAGTTTTTCATCAAACCTAGTTTGATGTGAAGGGGTGGTAGCAGGATTTTGTGAGCCTCAACCAGAGCTGGGTGCTGGATATTCTTCTCTCCAACTGTTACATTTTGTTTGCGATTCCATTCCTTCCGCAAGTAGTGCCAATCCCTTGCTCGGCTATCCCACTCACATAAGAAACACATGTATTTTATATATCCCTACTGCAGTCCCATTAAAAGGGCAACTACCTTCAAGTCACCACAGAGGTGCCAGCTGTACTTGTTATAGTTAATGGAAGTCAGTAGATGCTTTAAGTTATCGTATATCTCTTTCATGTGGATGGCATGCGCTACTGGAATAGATGAAAGACGGTTTCCATTGTTCAAAAGCACAGCCTTCAGACTCAGTTTCGAAGAGTCTATAAATAGTCTCCAGTCTTGTGGGTCATGAGTGATTTTTAAGGCATTCATGAGGCTTTCAATATCAGAACAGAATACCAGATTACTTTCCTTTCTGAAGAAAGGCTCCAACTGCTAGCAGGTGGCACTTTCGATATGAAGTAATGTTGACATCTTCGTCTAGAAAATTCCATTGTTGGAGTCTTGATCCTAGCAATTCTGCCTTGTTCTTGAAGACGACCAAATCACGAACCAGGTCATTTAGTTCTTCCTGTGTTATTCTGTGTGGAGTTGATATGCATCCCAGTGAAAATCTGGGTCACTGCATGCTGACGGACCAGGAGAACAGGTCGGCTCATCCTTGTCCTCATCAGATGAATCAAGAGAATATTCTGATGGAGGTTCTGGAATAGGAAGCCCCTCACCATGTGGAACTGGTCTCAATGCAGACGGAATGTTTGGGTAGACTATGCTCGACTTCTTTTGCTTCGTTATTCCACTGGAAAGAGGAACCACCAAGCAGAAGTAAGCCATTTATGTGGTTGCTTGGCTCTCTCCACACCATGGGGGCTGCAAATGGCATTGATGGTCTTTTGCAATTCAACCACTGTGAAAGCTGTGTTGTACATGTAGCGCAGCATATATGTGGGGCCCAAGGCTTGTCTTGGTCACCAATCTTGCATCCGAGGTAAAGATGATATGCCTTCTTCAGTTGAGAAGTGATACTTTTCTTCTGGTTGGCAAATGTCACTTCCCCACAAATGTAGCAGAAATTGTCAACGGTATTAACGCACGTTTGCGGCATTACTGTTCTATATTGTACCTAAATGGCTAAAATTATATGATTAATAAAAGTTACATGTAACAGTAGCTTAAACTGTCTCGCACACAGTCTGAAATATTTTAAATGCTCAACCTTTCCGACTTCAGCAACCGTCTGGCAGTAGTATTGCATTGCATCAGAAAATGATGCAATCAACTCTGGATGATGTGTGCATGCTGGTATTATGCAATGTGATGCAATATTACATCATTCAAGGCTTATTTGGGATGTTGATGTCCTACTGGATAAATTTACACGGTGAAACGTCAAAAATGAACTACATGCAGTATCTTCAAAAAGAGAGCCAATAAAAATTTTTTAATGTTATATTCGTGTTCAGCTCACCAAGATACTACAGATTAGGGCCTTTTAAAGTCAGTAACGATTTCAATGTTGACCAGTGTTATCAGAATATAGAAAGACTAGGGGACATGCAATGAAGCTACAGGGTAAACTATTTAAGACAAATAAGAGAAAATATTTTTTCACTCAACGTGTAATCAAACTCTGGAATTTGTTACCGGAGGATGTAGTAAAGGCTATTAGTGTAGCTGGGTTTAAAAAAGGTTTGGACAAGTTCCTAGAGGAAAGGTCCATAAATCATTATTAAAAAGGGACCCAGGATATCAATGCTTGACCCAATATAAGCATTATGGACCCTGTCTCTTTTGGGGGAAACTGCTAGGTACGTATGACCTAGATTGGCCACTGTTGGATACTGGGCTTGATGGACCTTGGTCTGACCCAGTATGGCATATCTTATGTTCTTCTGAAATACAAGGGAGTCTTACTGTATCTGAAGAAGAAATGTCCTTATGGCCTTGGATGCCAAGGGTTCAAGACCCGATGTCTAAATGTTCTCTTTCTACATCCCAAAAATGGTCCTTTCTGCAGCTCTACAGCAGTGGGCTCTTATGAAGTACATTGAGCTCAGACCCATAAGTGTTTCTCACAGTTCCAACTCCTCTCAGAGAGATCACCATTAAACCAGTGTCACAAAGCTTATTTGCCACCTGGTTATCTGTTTGGATCAACACCGGCTGGTGCCGCAGGCGGTGGCAAAATGCTCGGAGGGTTAGATATATTGCCTGAAGCTCCAGAAGGTTGATCTGATAGCTGCTCTCGTCCTGTAACCAGCTGCCCTGGGTGTGGAGTTCCTCGCAGTGGGCTCCCCACCCCAGCAGAGAGGCATCCATAGTGAGACCCCTTAAGGGGTTTGGAGTTTGGAAGGGCATCCCCACCTCAAGATGTTGGGGGTTTTGACACCAGGTCAGAAATTCCACCAACTAGCGGGTCACTGAAATCCTGTCCTGGAGACAGCCTGTGGCCTGTGTCCACTGGTCCGAAAGGCACCATGTGTGGTCCTCATGTGGAGGTGAGCATCTGGGATGACATGGACCATGGAGGCCATGTGCCCGAGTAGGCACCACAGAAACCGAGATGACAGAGGGACGGTTTTGTATGTCTAGGGCTAGTGCCCTGAGACAGTTGGCTCGGTCTTCTATGAACTCTAGACATTGCATCATGAGGAGGTGGGACTTGGGTATTTTATTACAAACCCCAGATGCTGCAGGACCTGGATGGTGTGTGCAGTTGCCTGCTGCACTTCGGTAGCCATGCCTCCCTTTTATCAGCCAAATGTCCTGATAGGGGAAGACAAACATCCCCTGGAGGCGGAGGAAGGTGGCCACTACTGCCAGGCATTTGGTGAAGACCCTTGGGGCGGAAGCTAGTCTGAAGGGTAGTATCCTGCACTGGTAGTGGCCACCCCACCTTGAAATGCAGGTACTGCCTGTGGTTGGGGTGAATGAGGATGTGGGTATAAGCATCCTTCAGATCCAAGAAGCATAGCCAAGCTCCCTGATGGAGGTAAGACAGCAATGTTCCAAGGGAGAACATCTTGAACTTCTCCCTTACCAAGGACCTGTTCAGGTTGCGCAGGTTAAGGATGGGCCTTAGGCCCCCTGTTCTTTTTGGTACGAGGAAGTATCTGGAGTACAACCCCTTGCCCCTGAGATGGTGGGGAACTAGTTCTACCGCTCTGTCCTCAAGAAATTTTGTGAGTTCCTTCAGTAGAAGGTCCCGGTGAAGGGGAGACCTGAGGGCTTTTCCAGAAAGAAGGGAGGTGGTGTCTGAGCCAGATGGAGGAGGAAGCCCTCCTTGACCACCTGGAGTGCCCAGGAATTGATGGTGATGAACATAAGAACATAAGATATGCCATACTGGGTCAGACCAAGGTCCATCAAGCCCAGTATTCTGTTTCCAACAGTGGCCAATGTAGGTCATACGTACCTAGCAGTTCCCCCAAGGGACACAGGTTCTATAATGCTTGTATTGGTTCAAGCATTGATATCCTGGGACCACTGTTCCCTCTAAGCTGTGCGCGTGTGCGCGCGCACACACCTTGCCGAACCAGCGCACATACTTTACAACAGAGCGCACAAAAATTACGGTTCTGATTCTGATAGAAAACAACCCAGACATCTTAAAATTTAAAAGATTTTCCGCTTCATTTAGTAATCGTCTATTTTCCTTTAATTTGATTAAAATCAATGTGGTGTACATACTGTATTCTGACGTGTAGTCAAATTTTAAAGTATATAACTCCAAGTGTCGTTATGTGGCGCACAAAAATTTAACCTTCCTTCAAAAGCTGCACAGCTGATTTTTTTATGCGCACATAGCCTACAGAAAATTAGAGGGAACATTGCCTGGGACCCTTCTTAATAATGGTTTATGGACCTTTCCTCCAGGAACTTGTCCAAACCTTTTTTAAACCCAGCTACACTAACAGCCTTTACTACATCCTCCGGTAACAAATTCCAGAGTTTGATTACACATTGAGTGAAAAAATATTTTCTTTTATTAGTCTTAAATAGTTTACCCTGTAGCTTCATTGCTAGCCACCTTTGGGCATAATGAGCAAAACATTCTCCTGTGGGCTGTTGACCTCCATGGGGTGAAGAGACTGTGCTCAAGGAGTCAAAAGTCGCGCCTCCCCCCCCCCCGGCTGGGCTGGGGCCAATATCTGGGGCTTGGGAGCCTTCTGCTTACAAGGGCCTTGCCCATGTCCCTTGGCCTCCTAATGAGCCACGGAGGCCTGAAAATGTCGGTAATTTCTGTAAGCAGCCCCTTTTCTCGGGTAGAAGGGCTTTTTATCCAAGCCTTCCATTGGGGAGGGGCAGCGGTCTTTTTAGAGAGCTTGGTTCTTGTTATGAACTCGGACTCCAGCTCGGCAGCATTATCGGTCATGGGTTTGCAGAAGAGATTCACTCTTTGGCATGGGACACTGACCAATTTGTCCTGAACCCACTGTTCAAGGTCAGACAACTGTAGCAAGGCCTGGAGACGGGCACAGATGCCCACCACCATTACTCGAGCCACCGACTCAAAGCAGTCATAGGCTGCTTCAGACAAACTTGGAGCACTCATGGACAGCTTTGGCCAGGTTCTTGCAGGGGTTCCTCGGAGAGATCAACAGAGAACCCAGTGAGCTCCTTCGCCAGGTCTCAGGTACATGCCCATGTATAGCTGGTAGTTCTGGATCCGGCCGATGAGCATTGAGCCTTGGAAGCACTTTCTGCCAAGCGCATCCAAGATGCGGGCCTCCCTACCAGAGGGGGGCACCAAGGAATGCGCCTTCTGGTTCTTCAGTCGACACATGGCCGACTCCACCACCATGGAGTTGTGCAGCAGCTGTGCTTTCTGGAAGCCCGGGCTCCAGCAGACTCGGTACATCGAGTCGAGCTGTTTGCTTACCACTGGCATCGATGCCGGTGTCTCCCACATATGGAGCATTAGCCGTTCCAGGATTGGCGGGATGGGCACTGTAAGCATTTCCCTCGGAGGGGCCTCATATTGGAGAATTTCTAGCTCCTCTATCCGAGGATCCAACTCCGTAGGGAAAGCCAGGGCCTTGGACATGTCCCTCACAAAGTCGAGGAAAGCCATGTCCTCGGGTGGGGACCAAGGCCAGGGCTCTGAAGAAGGGGAGTCTGAGGGGATGTTACGGTGGCAACGGGTGTTCGGCGACTCCTTGTCCTCAGTCTCCCACTTGGAATAATCCATCAGACTCGAGGAAAGGATGGCTCGCAGGCTGTGAATCTGAGGCTCTCCCATACCCTTCAGAGGCTCCGCGACTGGCACCGGGTGCACTAGCCGGGGAGAACCTCAGTCCCGTGAAATGGGAACTGGATCGAGACCTCAGTTGAGGAGAGACTCGGGGCCAAATGGCCTCGAGGATCGGCTTGGCCTCTGGGGACGCCCTCAATGTTGATGGCCCGGTGGTCTGGGCGGAAGAACTGGTGGTACTGGACAACAGCACCTGCTGATGGTCCATGAAGGCAGAAAGACTGCGCTCCAGGGCTGCCATTCTGGATTAGAGTCCAGAATACTCCGCAGCCATTGGCATGGGCACAGAGGAACTTAGGCCTGATGCCAGTTCCACTGAGGGGGATTCCTCGACAAGGATAGGTTCCGGTGAATGAGGCCAGTCCGAAGTAGAGCCCTTGCAGGGGACCTTGGTAGGCCGCTCCCTCTCTGATCCCTTGGAGGGGCGTCTAGGACTGCAGTACCTGGCTCGGAGCGTACCTGGCTTGTCGGAGTCATCCAGGGATACCGTCTGAGGTTTTCTTCTTTTTATGTTCCCTCGCGGGAAACCCCCTTTCTGAAGAGCTGCAGCATTGTTTGGGGTCCATGAGTCTGCTCTGAGATTCCACTGCTTCAGAGGAGGCCTTGGCCTTCGGAGATTACCTGGGATTCCAGGAAAAAAACATATTGTGCTGCTGCTGGCAGCTCTTAAGGGCCTTGGTGGACATTTTTTTTTTTTTTTAAACACAGAGGCCGTATGCTGTGCGGTCGTGGTCCGGCCCCAGGCAACGAAGGCAGCAGTCTTGTGTGTTGGTAAGGGACATGATTTTAGAACATCAATCACATTTCTTGAACCCACTGGTAGCCATGGGGGAAAAAATAACCCCGGCGAGGTAGAAGACCCCCGGTGCTGCCAGTTAGGAAAAAGAAGCCAAAAAGGAAAAAAAGAAACTTGAGGCTCAATGCCGAAGCAAGAAGCTCAGGTGGTGGGAAGAGTACCGTGCACAACTGAAGAGAGTATAAAAATTCAGGTCGAGAAAAATCAACTTTTTCTAGGGGAAACTAGACAGATGTCTGAAGGGCTCAGTGGAAAAAAGGAGACTGAGCAAGATGCCACCCTTGGGCGGGAAGGGTACCCAAGCACACATGGTGGCATCTCCCAAAGGCTTTCTTTGAAAGCTGGGGAGGGATGCTTTCATGAGAGCTCCGTCAGCGCTGATGTCATCCATACGCGAGGGCTGACTTCCTGCTTGTTCCCAGAGAATTACCTAATTTTTTAAATGCTAGCCTACTCAATGTTTAGTATTCTATATATTTCATAAGAACTTAAGATATGCCATCCTGGGTCAGACCAAGGGTCTATCAAGCTCAGTATCCTGTGTCGCGTTTCCAAAAAGTATACAAATTCCATACTGCCTATCCCAAGGGTAAGCAATGATTTCCCTGACCCTGTTTAATAATGGCTTATGGACATTTCCTCCAGAAACTTGTCAAAACCTCTTTTAAACCCAGCTATACTAACAACTTTTACTACATCCTCCGATAATGAATTCTAGGAGTTTGATTACGTGTTAGTTCTGCCATTACCAGGCTTCTGTAGAATCCATGGGGACAGATGCCTGGCATGACCCCTAGACAATATATCACTAAACCCCTATGGCTTATTTGGGGGTCTTCTCCTTTGTGATACTACCAGTGTCCCTTACGTCATGGGAGTACCAATACCACCCCCTCCCCCCACAGTGCTCTGGTATGTCGGATTTAATCTGGGATGGCGCTCCCTTGCAGGACCTGGCAGCATCACATATAGCTGAGACCACTGCACAGGTGAATTTTCTGAGGCAACAATTCTGGGACCCTGAAGTATAAGGGCTGGAAGTAGCTGCTGTTGCCTTACTAGGAGTTGGGTGGGGCACCCCCATGAATGGACCTCAGATCAACCCAATGGAACTAAAAAAATAAGTAAGTTCTTTAGACAAAAAAAGCAAAAGCCAGAGGAAACATTCTGCTGCCTGATATCCATATCCATCTATTCCATTCTCCATTTCTCTACTTTTGGATAACATTGTCATCCTCCTGATTCCCAAAAGCTTGTAACCTTAAGACCATCTCTGACACTTCTTTCTGCACATATGCAAAAGAGATTGCTAAAATAGGTCATTTCTTTCTCTCTATCACCACCAGTATTCATCTCTTACTTTCTGAATGCACTTCCAAAACCCTTATCCGCACTCGCAGCATCACCCGTTTAGACTACTGCAGTTACCTCCTCACATCTTTTGCCCCTTCAATCTAATGAAGATTGTACTTATCTTCCGCCAGTGTCACTACACTCATATATCCCCTCTTTACAAGTCACTTCATTGGCTCCCGAGCTGTTTTCTCATACCATTCAAACTTCTTACTGACCTATAAATGCATTCATCCTGCAGCTCCTCATTAGTTCTCCTCTCTTGGCTTTCCCTTTATCCCTCTCCTCTGTTCATCAAATAAATAAGAACATAAGAAATGCCATACAGGATCAGAACAAGGTCCATCAAGCCCAGTATCCTGTTTCCAGCAGTGCCAAATCCAGGTCACAAGTACCTGGCAGGTTCCCAAAATGGCACACAGATTCTAGAATGCTTTTCCCGAAACAAGCAGTGGATTTTCCGGGTCTTCTTTAATAATGGGCTTTTCCTCCAGGAACTTGTTCAAACCTTTCTTACACCCAGCTATACTATCAGCTTTTAGTACATCCTCCAGTAACGAATTCCAGAGTTTGATTATGTGTTGAGTGAAAAAATATTGTCTCTTATTAGTCTTAAATGGGTCATGTTGTAGCTTTATTGCGTGTCCCCCTAGTCTATCCACTTTTCAATGGCATAAACAACTGATATGTTTACCCGTTCCATTCCAGTCATTAATTTATAAACCTCTATCATATCTCAACTCAGGAGTCACTTTTCCAAGTTGAAAAGCCCTAACCTTTTAAGCCTTTCCTCATAGGGGTATCCTTCCATCCCCTTTACCATTTTGGTGGCTCTTTGTACCTTTTCTAGCTCTGCTATATCCTTTTTAAGATATGGCAACCAGAATTGCACACAATATTCAAGGTGCAGTTGCACCATGGAACGATACAGAGGCATTATAATATCCTTCACTTTTTCTCCATTCCTTTCCTTATGATTCCAAACATTCTATTTGCTTTCTTGGCTGCTGCTGCACACAGGGTAGAGGGTTTCAATATATTATCCACAGTGACACAAATCGTTTTCCTGGGTTGTGGTTCCTAATATGGAACCTTGCATTGTGTAATTGTAGTTTGGGTTGTTCTTTTCTGGGTACATATTTTTGCACTTATTAAATTTCATCTGCCATTTGAATGCTCAGTCTTCCAATTTATCAAGGTCCTCTTTCAATTTTTCAAAAGCCTCTTTCGTTTTAACAACTTTGAATAATTTTGTGTCACTGTATATTTGATTACCTCATTTGTTATTCCCATTTCCAGGTTATTTATGAATTTGTTAAAAAGCACTGGGCCCAGCACAGATTCCTGGGGTACTCCGCTATTCACTTTTCTCCAGTGAAAAAAAATGGCAATTTAGCCCTACCCTCTGCTTTCTATCTTTTAACCCAGTTCCTGATCTACAATAGTACACTGACTCCAATCCCATGACTAATTTCGCTAAGAGTCTCATGAAGAACCTTATCAAAAGCTTCCTGAAAATCCAGCTACACTATATCAACTGGCTCACCTTTGTCAACCTGTTTATTCACACCTTCAAAAAGCCCCCCACAAATTAGTAAGACAAGAGTTTTCTTGGCTAAATCCATGTTGGCTTTGTCCCATTAAACCATGACTATCTACATGTTCAGTAATTTTATTCTTTATAATAGTCTCTACCATTTTACCAGGTAACAATGTCAGCCCCCCCCCCCAGTCTGTAGTTTCCAGAATCACCCCTGGAACCCTTTTTTAAAAATTGGAGTTACATTGGTTTTCTCCAATTTTCCGAAATTAGAGATGATTAATGATAATTCACAGATTACTAATAGTAGCTCTGCAATCTCATCTTTCAGTTCTTTTAACGCTCTCAGATGTATACCATCCAGTCCAGGTGATTTACTATTCTTCAGTTTATCAAATACTTGTAAATACATCTTTTTCGGTTTATTGATATTTCTTTCAGTTCTTCTGATACATCACCTTTAAATACCATTTCAGGCATGGGTAACTTCCCTACATCTTCTTCAGTAAAAACAGAAACAAATTCATTCAATCTTTCTGCAATGACCATGCCCTCCCTTAGCACCCCTTTTACCCCTCTATCAACAAATGGTCCAACTGACACTCTGACAGGTTTTTTGCTACAAATGTACTTGAAAAAGTTGTGTTTTTGCTTCCACAGCAAACCTTTTTTCAAATTCTCTCTTTGCCTGTCTTATCCATGCCTCCTTCCATCTAACTTGCCGGTGCTTTTGTTGTTTCCCGTTTTCGTCATTTAGCTCCTTTTTCCATGTCTTGAAAGATGCTTTTTTGACTATGACAGCCTATTTGGCCTCGCCTTTAAACCATGCTGGCAGTTTTTTGGCATGTCTTCCACTTTTCTTAAAGTGTGGAATATATCTGGTCTAGTCTTCCAATATAGTATTTTTAAACAAAGCCCATGCTTGATATAATCTTTAACCTTTGCAGTTGCTCCTTTTAGTTTTTTCTTAACTATTTTCCTCATTTTTATCATAGTCTCTTTTGAAAGGTAAAAGGTAGTACTGTGAATTTCCTTGCCATCCTTCTTCCATTTATTAAATCAAACCTTATCATGCTATGATCACTATTGCCAAATGGCCCCAACACCCTTATCTCTTGCACCAATCAAGCACTCTTATCTGTGCCCTTCTCCTCCACCACCAACTCCAGACCTTGCTGTACCGTACACATCTGGAACAGATTTCCTGAGGCTGTACATCCCTCTCTGGTCCTACCACCACACATCAGAGCAATCCCCAACTTGAGCCAGTTCAGGAAGGCCCTGAAACATTTCCTCTTTATCAAACACCTCACTTACAGCCCTGAACCCCAGCCACTCTCATATAGTTCGTCCCTAAAAATGTAAAACACCAAACAGGAGCCTTTTTCCATTGAACTTCTTATGTAAATAGTTCACCTTTGTTTATAGTTGATACTTGTTCTCCAAATCCCACTCCCTGTTCAATGTAATGACCAGACATATGCATTTTGTCGGATGTTTTTTGTTACATGTAAACCGCGCTGATTGCAAATAGTGCGGTATATAAGAATTGTTAAATAAATAAATAAAATAAAATAAATAAATATTCAAATCCATACTAAGAGGCTTCTTTTATATTTTAATCTTTAGGCAGGAATGGAGTAGTAGTCTAGTGGTTAACAAAACTGCCTAGTATCCAGAAGATCAAGGGTTCAATTCTCATTGGCACTCCTTGTAACCTTGGGCAAGTCACTTTACCCTCTACTGCCTCGGAAGAAAAGGCCAGGCAATATAGAAATTACACTTACCTGGTAATTGTAGTTCCTTGAGTGACGACAGTTTAGTCCTCCACCCCTGGGTAGTGCACCTCCTCCTGCAGCTTGGAGACTGAACCAATCAGAACTCTGCCATCACCGGATATAGCCTGCAGGCATTCCCCATAAGCCCCAGTGACCTATTGACAAAGCAGACTCAAAGGAACAAGAAATAAACAGCTAACCGGTTAAACAATTGAAACTGTATACAAAACGTAAACTCTCCCTGAAATCGGAGAGGAAAAGATTCTTCCCCTTAAACTCTCCCTCTCCTGCTGAACCAAGTAAAACAAAACCAGCGACAGAAGAGGAAAGTCCAAAAGGACTAGAAAACTGGTTTTCCTGACCAAGCACTCACCTGTATAACCGCTCTTCAGAACCGATTGCGTGCCGAGCCAAACTAGCAAAGAGGGGCGGGAATGAGGACTAAACTGTCGTCACTCAAGGAACTACAATTACCAGGTAAGTGTAATTTCTATTTCCTTATCGTTCCTCCAGTTTAGTCCTCCACCCCTGGGATGTAACAGAGCAGTACTAACGGGAGGGACCTCGCCAGCTGGCACGCCAAACCACTGGGACCTCGCCAGCTGGCATGCCAAACCACTGAACCGAACAGGTGTCCCCTGCCGCCAGTCCATTCAGCCGGAAAGACGCGCCGAAAGTATGTAGCGACGACCAAGTTGCCGCTTTGCAAATCTCCACCGGCGGAACCAGACTCTGCTCCGCCCAGGGAGCTGTTTGCAGTGTAGGAGAGTGAGCCCTCAACCCCACAGGAGTTGGCCTCCCCTGTAAGAGGAAAGCCGAGACGAATGTCTCCTTGATTCAACGGAAAAGAAAGGCCTTCACCACAACCTCACCCTTCCTGGGACTCCCAAACAGCCAAAAGAAACACTCCGACTGACGGAAGGATCCTATGACTGCTAAATAACGACGCAGAACTCTCTGTGCGTCCAAGCGACCCAGGCGCCGTTCAAAAACGTGCTTCCCCCGCCCGGAAGACCGGGAGAGACAGCGCTTGATCCACCTCAAAAGGCGAAGACACCCTAGGCAGAAAGGGAGGCACCGGCCAGAGCACCACTCTCTGAACAGAAGGGCAAAAGAAAAATGCTCGACACGACAGAGCCTGCAACCCCGAAATGCGCCGTGCCGAACAAGCCGCCATGAAGACACAGCTATGAGAGTCAAGACTCTGACCAAAACCTGGCTTAAGGACTCAACGGAGCTTTCCCTGGCCCCCTTAAAACCAATTGGAGATCCCACGGCGTAACGGAAAGCCGACGCGCTGGCCGCCAACGGGTAACCGCTTTAAGAAAAGGTACTATCTCACTGTGCGCCCCAAGAGCTACTCCTCATACCTCATCTGAGTAACAGGCAATGGCTGCTCACTGCCCTCTCAAAGAACTGGCAGCCAGCTCTATATCAAAACCATCCTGCAAAATTCAACACCACCGATACTGCGCTGCAGCAGCGCGGACCTGATGTCTGGAACCCCAATCCACAAAGAAGTGCCAAACACGAACATAGACCGGCACAGTCGACAGTTTCCATACCCAAAGGAACTGTGAACAAAGCCCCAAGAGAAAGGAAGCTGGTGAATGACAGTGGGGTTCCTCCGGGTGACTCATTCCACAGCAGAACCCACGACGGCGTCTGCAAACCTCACATAACCCCATGAGGACCTCACGCACTGTATTTATTTATTTATTTATTTAACATTTCTTATATACCGCGCTATTTGTCATCAGCGCGGTTTACATCAAAACAATAGAACACTTGACCAGATACATTGGCCGTCGTTTACATAAAACGGGGAGTTAACATGGAGGAGAACTTGGGGAACTATTTACATTACAATTGGCAACACCCCAGAACTGGAGAAAATACCTTAGCCCGACAATACCGTCTGAGCAAAGAAACGCAGTCTCACGCTGCACGGAGTGCATCTAATCATGAAGCCTAAACAATTATGAGCACCTTCGAAAGGCATATCTACATATACGGGCGACCGACCACCTGGCCCCCAAACACAGTGCAAAGAGCACGCTGGAACATAGACTGAATGCATGGAATATACACAGAATATTGACGTCCTCTACAAAACCTGCCAGTGCCCTGAAGCACTAAGCCTCAGCCTGGGCTACCTAGACGTCCTTCCCTTCCGCCTCCATACGGGCCCGTCAACATGATGGCACCGCCGGACAGAGCCCCTGCGAAGCGCCTAAAGCCCTTCTCTGACAGCACCGGCTATAGAAATAGAAGCGCATTTCCGGAGAAGGGCACGATAAGCAGAGCCCCCCCCCCCCCACAGGCTTTACTGTCGTCAGAGAAATAGCAGTGGAAAACTGACAAACTTGCAAGTGGAGGTTTTAGAGGTTGCTGCCTGCGAGAAACTGACGAAAAATACGAGTTCGTACTTTACTATCTTCCCCAGGGATGGGGACACTGAATACTATGTGTGATTCATGAGCAGCGCCGCCATCCAGTGGCCTTTAGGACAGCAGAGCCTGAACTCTTGGACCGAAAAGCTTCAGATGCAGAACACTACAGTTGCTTGTGTATCCACTAACCCCTGCCAGCCCGTGAGTTATCCCTGCGGTTAATAGTTCCCTGACTTGCAGAGAGCAATCTGCAGAGGGTCCTGGTCACAGAAAGGCATTATTGAGTGAACCAGCCATCCTCTGGTGGCCGGAGACCGTAGCACAGGCATTTCTTGGCTGACAGTGAAACTGTAAGTATGATTATATATATATATATATATATATATATATATATATATATATATATATATATATATAAATAAATGCTCCCAAACAACCAGGAGAAGAACATTTGCCTACTATGCACCAAAATGTTGGAACGACCTCCCTCCAGAAATCAGAGCAATCCGGGATCTTCTACAATTCCGGAAAGCAATAAAACACCACCTCTTTCTTCTCCATTTTGCCCAAACCGCCACCCCGACTCTAAGAAACCATCCCCCTTCTCCTACTAAAGACTCCTTCACAACATAACGCTTAAGTCCCAAGCCACCACTTGTCAGTCTTGAAGTAATCTACGTACTTTCAGATCAAGCATCAACTATTATGCCTTATCTTTATGTATATAGTTTCATGTATTCCTCAATCATCCTGATACATGTCAATATGTAAATAGTTTCCCATGTTCTCCAAGTTTTATTCCTTGTTATAATGTAATTTCAATCAGTCTTCTCTGATCTGAAAACTTTGCTAAATGTAAACCACACTGATAACAAATAGTGCGGTATATAAAAATTGTTAAATAAATAAATAAATAAAATAAATAAATAAAATATATATATATATATTTGGGGAGGTTTGGGGGGTTTTTTTTGTTTTGTGTTTTTAATATCCTAAGGTTTCCTAAACCTGTCCCTGCGAAATTACAGGCGTTTGTAAATACAAACCAGGCGTATTATCTCAAGCACACTTCAAGCCGGTCCCTCCTTCCAACAAGATAGGACCCCGCTCTGCGCCTAAAAGCTGGCAACTTGCCTAACCTCCCGGGCCATAACAGATGCTCCGCAGAAACATGAATAGGAAGAAGAGAAGCAGTGGCATCAGACCACATAAACTGAGAATAAAAGTAAGCATAAACCTAAAAAGAAAGAGGACTGACCAGAAGGGAAGGCCAGAGTTGCTAGTAAGTGGAAGAGCCAGGAGCAAATTTAAAATTACTGCAAACAAGGACATTTGCTCCTAACCACTAAAGGTGAGTAATCCCCGAATGCTAAATAACCAAAAATGAAAAGTAAAAATCAAAGGTAAACTCAAAACAGAATTTCTCACACAAAGTGGTCTTTCACTGTTGCCCCAAGAGACCTTTTAAAGACGTCTCTGAAGCAAAGGGGCCCAGTAGAAAAACGGACTAGGTTCAGGAGTGTTTTGCGGCAAGCCCAACACAATGTGGAAGATTACAAGCCTGCTCCCGATACAGATGGACCCCAGGCAGAAGCTGGGGCGAACTTCAGCTCAAATGGGCCAGAATAAGGACTAATCTGAGGGAGATGAAATACACAGCCCACGGCCACCTTGAAGAAGCTGGCTGGAAGTCGAGTGCCCCGGCTAGCTATGCACGTGTCCCAGCCGCATCTCTCACACGGCCCTCGGACATAAGATAAGAACATAAGGTATGCCATATTGGGTCAGACCAAGGTCCATCAAGCCCAGTATCCTGTTTCTAACAGTGGCCAATCTAAGTCATACGTACCTAGCAGCAACTCAAAAAACGTATCTTCTGGTTCCCCTCGCTACACTTCAATGGAATGCCCCCCCCGGAATGGTAGCAAACCATTACTACAACCAAAAATAATGACTGCATCCAAGGGAACTGAGAACACAGATCAAGGAAGGAGATGCGGAAGGATTGTACTTAGCAGCCCCTTGCCACCTCAGGGAGAAGGGATACTACCCCTAGTCACAGCACTCCCCTGAAAGACTGCCACCAAAATATAGAAACGTTCACACTGCAAGGCAGTTGTGAAATCCCTATGGGAGCCTTGCAAAACTGCTGAGTAGGTCATCCGTAGACCCTGTCAGACCTATACATGACTACCAATGCTAAACCCATCTATAGGATCCATACAGATACCACCTGGAGGAAAAGGCTCCATACAGAGGACTAGAATTCCAGCGAAGAAACTCATGCAAATACAGGAAAGATAGAAACCTCCTGAAAGCTCAGGACATCCAGGAGCCCCAGAACAGACCTGAAGCTAAAAAGGTTTAGATATACCCCCTGGACCACCGGTCAGGCAGCCGAGCCCTACCGATAGAACAAGGCTTTTCCGGAGTCAAATGCTGCGACTGAGACATGACTCTCGAGAGTTCCGTGCATGCTTCCTGCTGTTGCCAGCAAGACGCTGGGAATCTGGTGAGGCAATAACCCCAATAGGAAGCAAATCCCCTGAGCCTTTGCCGCCTAGAGAGAGAAGCTTATGCACTGCCTTCACGGACCCCGCTGTCCGAGGTGGCGCCCCTGCAACTGCACATATCCACGCGTGTCACTCAGCAGATCTCGTGGCTCAGAAGGGCTCAGCTCACCAGAAAGGGAAGGATTCAAGAGTAACCCAAATTATCCTACCCCCTCTGTAACATAAGACATCTCTCGTTGTGGGCTTTCCATTTTTTTTTTTTTTTTTTTTAAAGGCCCCATGAAGAGCCCAAGTCTCTCAACCAAAACTACCTGGGGTATTCCAACCTAAAAGAACCCAAGGGAGAAAGTAAATCTAATGAAGTGGCCTCCCCCAAACAAAAGGGAAAATGGTCTTCTTTACCACCATCAGGACGAATAAAAAGTAAATCAAAAGTAAATTAAAAGTAAATGAAAAGTAAATTAAACCAACCCGCAGAGCCGCAGACACCAAAATTCTGCCTCCAAAACACGGCCCGGGGCTCAGCACGCGATGCGCCTCGCGGCTGCAAAATGCCAACACTACCGGCGCGCACCTGAGAAAGGCGCCAAACGCCACGCGGGAAACCAGGCCCAGCAACTGCCGTACACCTCCTGGGCGCCGAAGGAAGGCTGCAGCCCCAAAATAAAACCTCAAAGCCGAAGCTCATTAACTTACTAGTCGCCGGGATTCCTCGGCAGGCTCTATCCCACGGTACTGCTTTAGGCAGGGCAGTTACCGCCGGTCAGCCTCTCATCTTCGCGCCCTCGTACTGCGGCTCCTGTGAGGGACAAGCAAGGGATGCGTTGATACCGCCACAGGGCTCTCCCCCAACCAGGCCAGGGGGAGAGATCTGCAATATGAGCCCACAGACCCTCCCACCGACCAACGGTAGGAAGATACCGGCTCCAAAACAAAGGTTGCTGATCCTTTGACTTTTTTTTTTTTTTAAACAGCCCTAAATAAGCAAAAAAGGTAACTCAAAAGAACTTTAACCAACTATCCTGTGCCCCTAATATGGTACTTAATTGAGCTCTGCCAGAGTGCTAGAGCTGCCCCCGAAGCCGCGGCTAGAGGTAACGCAGCAATCGGATTGTGTGCTGGGACAGGAGCTCTGCCCCGTACTGTCAAGGGGCAGAGAGCCTGAAGAAAGAAACAGCCAACTCTGAAGATTAGGAGGCTTGACAGGACAGGCACCGCTGAACGGCCCTCCCGTTTATCTAGATCTCTCTTCTTCTGTTTTTTGTTTTTTTGAAAATACAGTCTCGCACAAAATTTGACCAACCAATTAAAAGAATTTAAAAGAATTTAAGTAATGTAAAATAACGCCAAACAGACCAAATCAAAACCTTTAAACTATCTAGCCTGATCCCTAACAGTTCCTGCAGTGAGCCCAGCACCTAGGCTCACTAGATCCTCCTGCTGCATGGAGAATGGACACACTGGGGCTTATGGGGAATGCCTGCAGGCTATATCCGGTGATGGCAGAGTTCTGATTGGTCCAGTCTCCAAGCTGCAGGAGGAGGTGCACTACCAAGGGGTGGAGGACTAAACTGAAGGAACGATAAGGAACTACTTCCGGTGATACATTGCCAAGAAAACCCAGAGGAAGCTGGGTTGACAGGAGTCAGCACTGACTTGATGGCACTTAAAAAAAAATCTATCTATACCCATGCTGTTCTTAATCATTTTCTATAATAAATCATACTTGCCAATTTGTCCTGTTTGGCTCACCAAAACAAGGTTAGGAATGGCTACAGTAGAGTATCAATACATTATTTTCTTTTACATCAAGGTTTTTAAGAATTTAACTGGAGCAAAGGAATTTTTTTGAACCATGAACCCTCCCCATTCCAATGGAGGGATGCAAATTTGGCAACAGAATATGAGGTAAGAATGAAGAAGTGCAGAAAAGGAAATGGTCTGGATTGGTATGTAAATTGTGCAATTCATATAGGTCATCAGGATTTCAGTGCAGGGTAAATTTTCATGACACTTAATCACAATAAAACAGTATATGCAGAAACCTGGATTACATTAAATAATTTACCTTCTCGCTACTATTTGGTGAAATCCCTGCAACAAAATTAGAAGCTTAAGCATGAACTAGGACTTCCCTACTGTGATCCACAACAATAATAGTTTAAGTTCCCTCTTTTTATCACTACAACTCAAACTTATTGGTATGTATATTTTACTTAATGGAGGGTCATTTACTAACAGCAACGGCTAATGCCGTTATTGTGTGCTATCTGACACAAGGCCCATAGGAATAGTAGAAAGCATACATTTAACAGCTAGCTGTAATAGGAACAGAAATAATTCCTAATGTTTTTTAATAGAACACATACATGTAATGGACAGCTATAATGAGGAATTCAAAAATTTAGCACCTTCAAGCTCAACAGAGACTCTCCAATGTAAGTTCTGAATGTGACGCTGCAGTTTATGGCTAGAGGAAGCTTTAAATTTATCTTCTGGACACAGGGGGCAGGGTATCTTCCCAACTGTGAAATCAAAGAGACATACATAGTTATACTGCTTCCCCTCAGATAAAATTTATAGCAGCATGCATTGCATAATTGTAACATTGGTGATAAAGGTACCAAAACCAGAGTAGTTTATTTGTTGCAATAAATGGTACTTTCAGTTGACCCAATATATGAATTGTTCATAGATAACATATTAACTTGAGGCCATGCAGGTCTTTTCTACCAGAATTTCTTTGGAGGTCCCACACAATACTGTTTTTGCTTAACTATTTCCTTTCTTCTGGGAGCTTCCCCTACGATCTCATATTCAAATCACCCAAGAAATTTAAATCTGGACTTAAAGCATGGCTCTTGACAAAGGCCTTTCAATTAAACTAGCTAGAGGGATTAGAGCTGACCACTGGAACAGATGGCATGCTCCTTTTTTGTAACGTTAGATTCTCTATTCCATTTTGAAACAAATGGCTTTCTACCCTACTCTACCCTACTAGGGCATGCCAATTTTATGGATAGATTTTTATTTTTCCAAACTTTACAAGCTACTAGCAACTAAATTATGAAGTAATTAGATCTTACCTGCTAATTAGTGTTCCTGAAGGAACGACAGTCCAGTCCCTTTACTTCTGGGTTGCATAACCCTTCCAGCAGCTTGGAGGCTGAGCCCAACCTTTTTGGAAGTGGAGCGGTATAAATACCACTGAGGCCACCCACCAACTCCAGTAATTGAATGAAAAAGCAGAATAAACGAATATCTGTAAAAAACTATAAACCAAAACTTAACCCCGAAAGGGGTGGCAAACAAGCAAACTCCGGAAAGGGGAGGAAATATGCAAACTCACCCTTTCCTTCTTTTTTTTTTTTTTAAGGAAATAGGTAAAATGAGGTAGAGGAGGAGGAAGGCGCCGTAGGAGGATTGCCCGATACTGCCCGAGCCTACTTTCACCTGGCCTCCCTCACCCCGACCTGCTTCCACGCTCGGTCCGCCGCTCCGCCCTTACCCGATAGGCCTTTAGGTCCGGCATAGCCGGGTGGGATCAGGGACTGGACTGTCGTTCCTTCAGGAACACTAATTAGCAGGTAAGATCTAATTACTTCTTCCTTATCGTCACTCCAGTCCAGTCCCTTTACTTCTGGGATGTACCAGAGCAGTTCAATCCTGGGTGGGATCCGGCAGACCGGACTGAAGAACCGCTAGGCCAAACCGAGCGTCCGCTGAACTTTGTACGTCCAGCCTGTAGTGCTTGGTGAAGGTATGCAGAGAGGACCAAGTTGCCGCCCTACAAATATCCAACGGGGGAACTAGACTGAACTCCGCCCATGAAGTAGCCTGAGCTCGGGTGGAATGTGCCCGCAGCCCCACCGGAACCCGCTTCCCTTTCAGGATGTAGGCGGAGGCAATCGCTTCTCTAATCCACCTGGAGATGGAAGCCTTGGCCACCGCCTCCCCTCTGTGTGGACCTCCGAACTGGACAAATAGCCGGTCTGATTTCCAGAACAGAGCTGTGCGGGAGAGGTACCGCTTTAAGGCCCTCTGGACGTCTAGCAGGCGAAGCCTGCTATCCTTACCTACCAGACCCCCGGTTGGGAAGGCCGGGAGTGTGACTTTCTGGTTTATATGAAAGGGAGATGACCTTGGGTAGGAAGGAGGGCACCATGCGTAGGACCACCTTGTCCTTAAGGAAGGACAGGAAGGGGGGTTTGGAGGACAGCGCTTGCAACTCAGAGACCCGTCTGGCCGAGCAGATCGCGACCAGGAAGACTGTCTTCAGGGTTAAGTCCTTCAAGGAAGCCCTCTTTACTGGTTCAAAGGGTTCCCCTATCAGTGCATTTAGCACCAGGTTGAGATCCCAGGGGGGGATGACCGACCTCCGCTGTGGACGCAGGCGTCTAACTGCTCTTAGGAACCTGGAGATGTCCGTGTGAGCCCCTAGCGGCTTGTCGCGGACCTTCCCTCTATAGCAAGCGATAGCGGCTAGCTGGACTCGTAATGAACTGTGCACCAAACCCTTGTCAAAACCTGCTTGCAAAAATTCCAGGATTTCCGGGACTGAGGCCGAAAGGGGCTTCCTTCGGCGCTCCGCGCACCATGCCTCGAAAATGCGTCAAAAACCCTAACATAGGAGGGACAGGTCGAGCGCTTCTTTGCATTCAACAGCGTTGAAATTACTGCACCAGAATATCCTCGCTTCAGGAGCCGCGCCCTTTCAAGAGCCAGGCCGTAAGCGAGAATCGATCCACGTGAGGCATCCGCACCGGGCCTTGTCTGAGCAGGTCCCTCCTGCAAGGCAGTCGCCAAGGCTGGTCGGCCAACAGCCTCACCAGGTCCGCGTACCAGGGGCGGCGAGGCCAATCCGGCGCTATGAGAATTACCAGACCCTGGTGGGACTCCACTCGTTGAAGAACCTTTCCGATAAGAGCCCAGGGAGGGAATACATAGAGAAGGCCCTCCGCGGGCCACTTCTGAGACAGGGCATCTAGACCTTCGGACATTCTCTCCTTCCGTCGACTGAAGAATCGGTCCACCTTGGCTGAGGAAAATCTCGCCATGAGATCCATTACTGGGAGCCCCCAATGGGCCACTATTTGGTCGAAGGTTGATTGCTCCAGTTCCCACTCTCCGTGGTCTATCCTGTGCCTGCTGAGGTAATCGGCCGTGACATTGTCCGTGCCTGCCACGTGCTGAGCTGAAAGCGCCTCCAGGCGGATCTCCGCCCATTGGAGGAGAACTTCCGCCTCCTTCTCCAAGGCGGGGCTGCTGGTGCCACCCTGGTGGTTGATGTAAGCTACCGTGGTTACGTTGTCGGAGAGGACGCGGATTGCCTTTCTTTGCACCAGGGACTCGAGAGCCCTGAGTGCTAGGGTGACGGCCCGCAATTCCAGCCTGTTTATGGGCCATTGAGATTCCAACGGAGACCAGCGACCCTGAACAAACTGGTCCTCGCAGTGCGCCCCCCAGCCTGCCAGGCTGGCATCCGTCGTCAAAAGCACCCACGGATGGGGTTCAAGAGGCATCCCACGTTCCAGGTTTCTTGGGCACTGCCACCAGCGAAGAGCTCGTTTGGTCCGCGGAGCACAGGGTAACTGCGTTGACAGGGGATGGAGTTGCGTAGACCACCGCCGCAATAGAGCTCGCTGTAATGGACGCATGTGGGCCCTGGCCCAAGGTACTACCTCTATTGCCGCCGCCATTGTGCCCAGGACCTGAAGATAATGCCATGCTGAGGGTGATCGCCTGCTTAGAAACCGTGTGACCAGTAGTCTTAGGTCCCTGGCCCGAGTTCGGGACAAGAACACTCTGCCCTTGCCGGTGTCGAATCTTGCGCCGAGATACTCGAGATCCTGGGAAGGAGTCATTCTGCTCTTTGCTTGGTTGATGATCCACCCCAACTCTTCTAGGAGATGAACTACTGTGTCCGTCGCCGCGCGACTTTCCTCCTCCGACTTTGCCCGGATCAGCCAATCGTCTAGGTACGGGTGAACCAAAATTCCCTCCTTCCGGAGGAAGGCCGCTACGACCACCATCACCTTGGTGAATGTCCGTGGGGCCATCGCTAGGCCGAAAGGAAGGGCCTGGAATTGAAAGTGGCCCGCTGGCACCGCGAATCTTAGGAACTGTTGATGGGATTTCCTGACCAGGATATGCAAGTAGGCCTCTGTCAAGTCGAGGGATGTCAGGAACTCCCCACCCCTTACGGCTGCGATGACTGACCGTAGGGTCTCCATCCGGAAATGTGGTACCTTGAGACAGCGATTGACCTGTTTTAAGTCCAGGATTGGCCGGAAGGCGCCTTCCTTCTTTGGCACGACGAAGTAAATCGAGTAACGACCCGAGCCGCACTGGTCTGGAGGTACTGGAATCACCGCCCCGAGAGCAATTAACCGGGCGAGGGTTGACTCCACCGCTGACTTCTTTGCAGAGGTACCGCAGGGGGACTGAACAAATGTTGGAGGTATCTGCTTTGAAAATTCGAGAGCGTAGCCCTCTCTGATCACCTCTAGTACCCATTGATCCGACGTGACCCGGGACCAGGCGGGAAGAAACTGCCTTTAACGTCCTCCCACGGGCAGCTCTTCCCCCTGGGCCCCCGCGGCTTCATTGTTGTTTTCTAAGGCTCGAGGAGGAGGAGAAGGCGGCTGCTCCAAAACCACGACCTGCTCCCCGAAACCCTCGAAAGCCCTGACCCCTAGAGGGGAAACGTCCCCTGGAAAAGGAGCTGGATCTGGCAGGGCGAAACCTCCGGGAGTCCCTGGGCTGGGTACGCGCCGGGGGCGGGGGACGGCCTTGTTTCGGTCTATCTTTCGGGAGCCTGCCTCCCTTGGACTCGCCAAGATCCTTTACCAGCTTCTCTAAATCCTTGCCGAACAGCAATTTCCCCTTAAAGGGGAGTCGGCTCAGGCGTGCCTTCGAGGAAGTATCCGCTGCCCAGTTCCGTAACCACAGATATCGCCTGGCCGCCACCACTGAGGCCATGTTCTTTGCCAGGCTTCTGATGAGGTCATACTGGCTATCCGCCAAGTAGGCTGTTCCGGATTCCAATCTGGTCGCGTTGGTCCGCGCCTCGCCTGCGGAGCTCTCGTCTGCCTGAAGCTGTTGAGACCACCTTAAACAGGCCCTAGCTACCCAAGCTCCGGAGACCGAGGCCTGCAAGGCGAGGGCGCTTACATCAAATGCTTGCTTCAGGAGAGTATCCAACTTTCTGCCTTGAGGGTCCCTTAAGGCTGTACTGCCCTCAACTGGGATAGTGGTCTTCTTAGTGACTGCCGACACTGCCGCATCCACCCTGGGAGACTTCAGCAGCTCCTTGTCTGTCTCTGGAAGGGGATATAGACGAAGCATGGACCGGACCCCCCTTAGACTTGACTCAGGTTGGTCCCATTCTTCCTGGATCATCTGTCGCACCAACCTATGCACAGGAAAGACCTTCTGGGATCTCCTAATGGCTTGGATCAAAGGATCCTCCAACGCTTCCTCCTCTGCCGGCGTATCCGAGGCCATATTGAGGACTTTCAGAGACTCGTTAATCAATGCCGGGAGCTCCTCCCGACGAAAGACTAACTATCCTGGACTGGTCTTCCTCTGGAATCTCCCCTTCTTCCAGTTCCTCTTCATCCTCGTTGAAGTCCTTGTCAGAGGGCGTCTCCTCCGGAGACCCCTGTGAGAGGAGCTCCTCTTCAGTCATCCGGGGACGCTTCAGTGGAATGCCGGAATCCGGATTGCTCGCCCTCGGGGGCCTGGCTGGCTTGACTTCCAACGCCGGACCAGCCTCTCCTCCTGCCCCTGAACTCTGCTTACGTAAGCAATAGGCCTTGTGCAGTAAGAGGATGAAATCCGGGGAGAAGAAGTCCCCGGCCCCACCTTCCCCCACAGGGAGGGGGGAGGGGGTTAGGGAAGGAGTGGGTAAGTCCGAGGACGTTGAAGGGGGGACTTGTGACCCCCCTCCCCTACTAGGAGTTCGTCTGACCCCTGAGAGGGATGGGCCATGGTTAAATTAATCTCCTGTTCCGCTGAGGCCGCCACTGCGGTACAGCTTCTGCAGATTCCTGTCTCTGCGGATGTACCCCTGCGTATTCCACAGGAAAGGCAGCGAGACTTGGTTGACATGACCTAGAGCTGAGGACTTTCTACTGCAAGCCCTCCCGGCCCGAACGGGAGGGTCTCTCCTTACTATGGAGATAGCTCGCTCTCTGGCAGATTGACCCAAAGTTTCCCCCAAATAGGGGAACTAACAGCCTATAAGCCTTGAGGCAAAACAAAAACAAAGTAAACTCTACCCGAATTTAAATAAAACAAAATTGGATACTAGAAATACAAACTTAACTTAAAATGCAAATAAGAGATAAAATAAAATAAATTACATCCCTTTCTCAATTAGGAGTACTTGCGGTTTTCAAGGCTGTGCTGGATTCAGGGCCGACTCAGCGATGCCCACCCGTTGGCTCTACACGTGGTAGGCCTCACCACGTGGAGCCTGAACGGGGGACCCCGAGACTCTCCTCCGGAAGACGCCTGAGTCTCCTGCTGCCCTCCGGAGTCGAAAGCTTCTACTCTCCTTGTGGATCGCTGCTCAAACGCTCCCCCGCGGTCCCCGAAGAGACCGGGTTTCGCCGCCGCGTCCTTCCGTTCCCGGACGGGTCTGGCGGTGCACGCGTGCTAGCGATGCTGCCTCCAGCGCTCAGCCTCCGGTAGGGCTTCGGCGCGAGGCAGAGCAGATGTGGGTGAAGTAGGCGCAGGATCTGGATTCTCGGCAGCAGAGGAGGACAGAAGGGTCCTCCTCGATGCTGCGAGCAGCGGCTCTCCCCCAAAGCCCGATCCGGTGGGGAGGGGGGGGGGGGAGGAGGGAGAAGAAGAGAGCAGGAGCAATTAAAGGGGCAGAGCCCTAGAAATTAAATTTAAGTAGCAATAAAGAGAAACAAATAAATATATAAATAAAACAACCAATAAAAACAATGAAATCAATGAAATAAAGGCAAAGTAGGACTTCAGTAAGCCCTAGGCTTACGGAACCCTCCAGCTGCTTGGAGGCTGAGATTACTGGAGTTGGTGGGTAGCCTCAGTGGTATTTATACCGCTCCACCTCCAAAAAGGTTGGGCTCAGCCTCCAAGCTGCTGGAAGGGTTACGCAACCCAGAAGTAAAGGGACTGGACTGGAGTGACGATAAGGAAGCAGTTTTGCATACTGAATCTAAAGCTGTCTTCAGAAGATACTTAACACAAGTCTTACCTACATCAAATCACAGATGAAATATGTGGATATTAAATAATATTTATTTGAACGTGCAAATAGTCTGAACACCTGTAGCCACATAATTGTTTTTAAAATGTCATTTAAGCAGTTAGTTTAATGTTATTTTAAAAACTCCAGCAAAGAAGTCATATCTTGTTTGCTTCTGTTTCAGCTCATGTGCTCCCTGTTGACCATCTGATCCCTAATATAATGTTCCCTCCTCTCCTGGTCATACACATGACCAGCAGCCTCAGTTGTCATTTTTACGCAACTTTCTATGGACTGGGTGTTTGACAGCCTGTCTGGAACCACCATGGGCTTGCTCAGAAATGCCTTGATCTCTGCTGTTGCCATAGTACAGGTAAGAGGAGGCTCAGAGACTCCAAGAGCTCCAGTCAAGTAATTGGGTGAGTGTAGCTGCCTCTGTGATGATGGATGGTGTTTTCCTGGGAATCACACTGCTGTCTCCAAGACGAGTCTTTTCATCTCTTTCATTTCTGATCTTCAATATCTTCTCCACTGCATCTCCTCTCTTCAGTTACTCTTCACTGCACAACATAGCTTGCAGAACAGACTCGCTGTAACCATACCAAGCTGACCTACTCACTGTAGGCATGACTATCTTCCTTACCTCTTCATACTGTTCTTTCAAAAGCTGCAGTTGGAAAAGGAGATGCCTAAGACCTTGTGTACTAAATATCAAATAAAATGTATTACTATTACACCCAACCCCTTCTTTATAATAACACCTTAACATATTCAAGTCCCATCATAAAAGTGTAGAAACTATACCTGTCAAAACTGTATTAGCTGCCCACATTCCACCGGTAATGATCTACTCTTTTCCCGGTTAATCTGAAAACGCCGCGCATGCGGACTGAAGACAACCTCCCATCTTTAAAGAGATTCTCAGAGTCTAAAGCTCAAATCAAATCTCAGTACGTCATGCTAACCCGCGACTAACGAAACAGCCCCACTTTCGCAACCAAAATACTTCACATACTGTTTACTATAATTTAAAAGTATAGATATAACCTATAATCTATAATCTAAAGGTATTCTAATGTTCTTCAGAAATTATTCATAGAAGCAAATGAAAATCATTAAGTTCATACACAACTCGCCCATTCAATGGAAGCATTCAAACCTTTAGGGATTACTGTGTTGAAAGTATATATCCACCACTGCTCACGTCTAATCAGTGACCGGTCCAAAGGCATACCCCTCTCACCCTTTAATACTTGATCTAAACAGAGAATCCGAAGTTGTTCATACTGATGATGTTCTAGCATACAATGCTGGACTATGGGGGCCTCTTTTACACCGCATTTTAAGCGACTCTTATGCTCCCTAATGCGGACACGAAATGAACGTGTGGTTTTCCCTATATAAACCAATCCACATGGGCAAAATATGGCATATACCACATTAGTGGAACCACATGTAGTTGAAGATTTCAAAATTCTTCGAAGGCCATTATACTCAAAGTGGGAGGCTTCCATCGTGATTGTGCAAATGTCACAACTGCCACAGCTACGATGACCCTTATGAGAAGCCTCTGTGGAAGTATCCTCTATCGGCCGCAGCACTACAGGACTTAGAAGTTCTTTTAAATTTCGATCTCGAGTCCACACACATCTAATGGCTTTGTCATTTAAGCCTGGAACCACTGAAAGAATATTGGAATGTTTTTTGATAATCTGCTGCACTGTTGAACTCATCGGAGAATATCTCGTAATGAAATTTACATACGGAGAATCAAAATCCCTTATTGCAGTCGAACGTGGCTCCAGAAGCAAAGCTCTATGGTTAAAAAGCGCTCATGTGGGGGGGGGCGCTCGTGAGCCCGCGAAGGAATGGCCGCATCCTAGAACAGCTCCATCCTGGGATTCCCCTAATTTAAGCTAACACTAGCAATTTTAAGCATTCTCCCCCGTGCATACCTGCACTCGGTTGGAAACAGCAAGCGGAGCCTTTCGGGAGCCGGAGAGAGTGATCGGCGGCGTTTTCGGGGGGCTGGAGGACGAGGAGCCTGCCCTCGAAGCTGGAACTGCTCCACGTTACATCCTTGAAGCCGCACTGAGCCCCGGTAGAGCAACTGCGGATCCCCGCGGCTACAATCGCGCCTTGCTGATCACCGGCTGCGCCAATCCCACCTGACCCGCTCATCTCCAGCGATCTCAGGGGAGCGCGGGCGGGGGCTTGCGAGCCGGTGGATGCACGGACCTCGGCATCGAGAGTAAGGCTGCGGGCCCGGTGCCGCTAAAGCGGATCGCTGGGAGGGCCCGGGCTCCTCACTACGGCAATTCATCTCTGGCCATTCCATTGGCTCCCGGCACAACAGAAAAACTGCCATTGTCTCTGAAGGAGGTGAGTGCTGACCCAAGCTCCCCGACCTGAAGTCGTCTAAACCCCGGAGGCCTGCTGGGCCGACTTGGAGACCCTTACCACGTGCTCCTGGAGCGCCTAAGCGTCTTTGCGTTCCAGGGCCTTTTGGCGGGAGCAGACTAACCAGGGGCCCTGTGCTGCACTGAACCCTCTATCTGGCACCTACAATTTGCACATGGAGTGCGGATTATCGGGCTGGAGCCCTTTCTATGCTTTCTGATTCAACCCTGATGAGTGTTTTCCTATGTGTAGCCGGCAGTACATTATTTGAAAAGCCTGCAGGGCACCCCTGCATCTACTGATCACCGCCTTTCTTTGGTGGAGTGCCATTTACTGGTCCAGAGCGGGACTTTATCCCATCTTACTTTTAACTGCCCCCTAATAACAGCCCTTTACTGCTCTAAAGCCACGTCTGGTAGATCTCATGGCTGCTAAAGCCAAAGGGCTTGAGGCCCGAGATGGACTCCGGGCCTCTCAGCGCCTGCAGGGCAAAACTGGAACGCAGAACTCCCCACCCCGAAAGGCGTCATGGGACGGATCAGGGGATGAAACGATGAGTGAGTTTGATCTAGATCCAGCAGCTTCATCATCCCACGTGCTTTTACAAAGGGAGCTTCGTAGGGGCTTTGAAGACCTAGCGGGTGAATTCTGCTCCATGCGCGAAGAAGTTATGAGCACAATGGCCGAACTTAGAGCTGACATAAAAGACCTAGGCACGCGAGTGGAAGAGGTTGAGACAAAAATGGCGGACCATGATGGTGTGCTGGTGGATTTACAATGTACAGCTGATAGGCAGCGCCTGCAAGCAATGGAGCTGACTTATAAAATTGATGATATAGAAAACAGATCTTGCCGCAACAACGTGCGCTTCCGAGGCATCCCGGAAGTGGTAGGGGGTGCTGAAAACCTACAGGTAGTGCTTCAGACTTTGATAGAACAGCTACTTACACCTGAGGAACTTGCATCCTGGGGTCCTGGGATGGAGATTGAGAGGGTCCACCGTGCCCTGGGAAAGCCACCCAACAACCAACCACGGGATGTTATTGCCAGATTCCTGCGGTATGCGGATGCAGAGCTTCTGTTGCAGAGAGGCCGAGAGAAAAAAAGTGATCCACTTTCAGGAAGCAGCGGTGCACGTGTATCAAGACCTATTGGCCTTCACCTTGGCCCGCCGGAGAGAGATGAAACCAATTACAGCGGTGCTTAACAAAGGGATTCGCTACTCCTGGTCTTTCCTCTTTCGGATGAATTTCCTCTTGGGAAATAAAAAAATTTCAGCCAAAGACCATACGGAGGCTTGGAGAGTGCTGTGGCAAGCGGGCCTGGTGGACGATACTGCACTACCAGAACCTCCGGCAACCAAACCCCGCCGCTCGAAATGGACTCGAGTGGGAAGACCTGCTTGAGCTTCCCTGGATCACTTAAAACAAAAAAAAAAAAAAAAAAAAAAGCACCTCTCCCAGGTATCGAGGGAGTACAAATTGACTCTTTGGCTATTGCAAAGCACTAGCAATCTCGCGTTTGATTATGTCAGCTTTATAACACATTAATGGTTAATGTACTTTAGGTTTACTGTTCCCACGGGGTTTCGAGAAATTGTTTAGTGTTAAAAAAGAGGAGGAAATTGTAATTGTGCTAGGGAATGGGGGGTGAATTGCACCCTACTGGGCCTATATACTTTTCAAGGGGGACATCGCATTGCAGTACATGTTAATATCTTTTTGCATGGGGAACCGGGTGGAGAGGAATAAAGGGTTAGCTTTACCGT
This sequence comes from Ichthyophis bannanicus, assembly GCA_033557465.1. NCBI lineage: Eukaryota > Metazoa > Chordata > Amphibia > Gymnophiona > Ichthyophiidae > Ichthyophis > Ichthyophis bannanicus. Next base: position 51,285,038 of record CM066040.1, read on the forward strand.
GCCCTGTCCGTCTGGCAGGCAGGTGGTACAGCTGGGAGGGGAAAAGGGGTGGGATAGGGGAGAAGTACTTATAAGACTGCTTTGGGGGGAAGAAAGGGAGGGTGGGGGGGTTTACTAATCTTAGCGGATGGTAGGTGGGGGTGGTGGTGGTGGGGAGCACCACTGATTGTTGCTAAGCGATGGGTGGGTGTGAGGATGTTTCTACGTATCAAATTCTTGAATATGCGGGGGGGAGCGGGCTATGGAGGCACAATAGTGGACTTGTCATGTTGAAGATCATTTCTTTGAATGTAAAGGGTCTCAATTCCCCAGGAAAACGTTCCATGCTTTTTGTGGAATTGAGATCTTTGAGAGCAGATATAGTGTTTTTGCAGGAGATACACCTCCTTTCTAGCAAGCAAGGGTGGTTAAAAGGCAAACCTTATCATGAAGTATGGGTGGCTTCAGACTCCATTGGGCGAAAGAAGTGTGGCGTGGCCCTGCTATTTCACCAAGGTCTATCCCTCACAGTAGAAAACGTTATGAGGGATAATTTGGGGAGATGGCTTTTATTGAATGTACGCTTGGAAGGCCGTTTGCTGACGTTAGCTAATGTGTATGCCCCCAACACAGGTCAAGTGACTTTCTTTGCACAGCTTAAAGCTCAGCTGGCCGAGTTCGCAACTGGCCCTATCATACTGGGTGGGGATTGTAATGTTCATTTGAACCCTCACTTGGATTCGACGAGTAAGGTTGGGGGGATGTCACGCGGGCCTAGTAAGGCACTGTGGAACCTAATGCATGACCTAGGCTTGCGAGACATATGGAGGGATACACACGAGGGGGGAAAGTTACACATACTACTCACCCATGCACCAGGTACATACCCGTATTGACTATTTTCTATTAGATCAGCACCTGTTGCGCGAGAAAATCGAGGCCGGGCATGGGACGCTGACGTGGTCGGATCATGCTCCGTGCTGGCTCACCCTACCTGCGGATTTTTGCGGCGAACAGCACCGGCTCTGGCGTTTAGATACTCGTTTTTTTACGGCGACAGCATGCCATTCATGACCATGGCCATTTTCTAAAAGAATTTTTTGAACAAAATGATACTGGGGAGGTTCCCTTGCCGACGGTATGGGACGCCTTTTAAGGCTACCACGCGGGGTCATTTGATAGCAGAAGCCGCCCGATCTCGCCGCACCTGGAAGCAGGAATCCTGCCGGCTAGAGGAGAAGTCCCGGCGTTTTCAATTGGAGCATGCTCGGACAGGCTCTAAACGTATCTTGCGCCAATGGCGGGAAGTGCAGGCTAAGTTGGAGGCATGCAGGCAGCGTAACTTAGATAACATAAGGCGGAAAATGCGCCAAACCTTCTATGAGCGGGGGAATAAAGCTGGTCGGTACCTGGCCCTAAGGCTTCGCCAGCAACACACCTCGAGGATAATTCGTGAACTTCGAGATTCACGGGGTCATAACAGGGTGATCTCCAGGGAGATACACGAGGTATTTACTGAATTTTTAGAACGGTTGTACAAAGCTGAACCCGTAGATAAACAGCAGGTGCAGGAGTATTTGCGATCGGTTGTGCTACCTCAGCTGACCGAGTCTGATGTCGCTCAATTAGACGCCGAACTCACCGTGGAAGAGATGGAGATTGTAATCCAGCGATTGAAACCTGGGGGGGCGCCGGGCACGGATGGCTTTCCTGCCGAATACTATAAAACATTTAGAACACAGCTGGCCCCGACTTTGATGGTGCTCTTTAATGAGGTGCTGCGGGGGGGAAGCGCTGCCCCCTTCCCAGCGCGAAGCTCTTATTGCAATGATACCTAAGCCAGGTAAACCCCTGCAGGAGGCAGCCTCTTATCGCCCAATCTCCTTGTTAAATACGGATGTGAAAATTTTGGCTTCGGTGTTGGCTGCCCGACTAAACTGAATCCTGCCAGCTTTAGTTCACTCAGATCAAGTAGGGTTTGTGCCGGGCCGCCAGGCGGCGGACAATATTCGGCGAATGCTACAGGTTATCCATGTTGCTCGGCAGGACCCCCAACCGGCGCTTTTGGTGGGTGTAGATGCTGAGAAAGCGTTTGATCGTGTTAGCTGGGACTTTCTGTGGAGTGTGTTGGAGGCAATGGGGTTTGGCCCTAAATTTCGGCGTTGGGTTCATTGCCTTTATCAAGAACCTAGGGCTCGTGTCCACGTTAACGGGGGTCACTCCGCGAGTTTTGCGTTAGAGAGGGGCACTCGGCAGGGGTGTCCTTTGTCGCCATTGCTGTTCACGCTGGTGATGGAGCCCTTGACGCAGCATTTTCGTGATCACTCAGATATAGTGGGCGTTCGAGTGGGCCCGGAGGATTATCGAATTGCGCTTTTTGCGGACGATATTATACTATCCCTGGTGGACCCGGCTGCGTCTCTCCCGGCCGCTATGCAACTCTTTGCTGCCTTCTCTCAGGTATCGGGGTTCCAGATTAATTATACTAAATCTGAGATTCTAAATGTTGGGGTCCCGGAAGCAGTCTGCTCACAACTGAAGGCCAAATATACCTTTCGTTGGGTATCAGGGGCCTTATGCTATTTAGGAGTTAATCTAACGGTTGAACGAGCGGCGCTTTATAAAGATAATTATAACCCCTTCCTTCAACAGGTTAGGCAAGATTTTGAGTCTTGGGCTAGGTTGGTGTTGTCCTGGTTCGGGCGTATAGCGGTGGTCAAGATGGTGGTTCTTCCGAAGTTCTTATACCTCTTTCAGGTACTCCCTATCCCAATCCCACGAGGAGTTCTGGCTACTTGGCAAGCAATGCTTATGAAGTTTATATGGAGATCACGTCGGCCCCGCATAGCACGCCGAATTCTTTATAAGCAGACCCACCGCGGAGGTATGGGAACCCCCAACCTTCAGTGGTATTATATGGCGGCACAATGTCGTGCGGGGGTGGAGTGGATGAACACTGACAGACCCAAGCGATGGGTTCAATTGGAACAGCACCTTACGGGGGGGGGGGGGGGGCGGGGCTGGGAGATAGACTATGGCTCGGCTCTAGGTTGCGAGGGGGTAAGCGAACAAGTAACCCCTATATCCTACACACGCTTTGCTGCTGGGACAAGTCCTTTCGGCCCCAGGGGGCAGCTTTGACCCCGCTGGCGCCCATAGTGGACAACACTATGTTTCCCCCAGGGATGAGTGATCAAGTATTCCGAATGTGGGGGCATAAGGGACTTAGCCGAACCGGGTAACTGTTCGAAGAGGGAAGGCTACGTTCCTTTCGAGCACTCCAGGACGACTTTGACCTACCTGACTGTCATGTTTTCCAGTATACGCAGGTGGCCCATTGGGTGTGGACACGGGTGGTTCGACCTCAGGTTGCCCGAGACTTGTCGGATGTTGAGTGCCTCTGTGAGGAGAGCACTACCACGAGAGGCCTTATTGCGGCTTTGTATGCCCAGTTGCAAAAGCGGCAGTCGGAACCCGGCAAGCATAGGGAGCAGTGGAACCACGATCTGAACCTCCACTATGCGGAGCAGAGATGGGAACAGGTGGAAGGTAGATTATGGAAAAGCTCGGTGGCGATTAACGCCCGCGAAACTAATTATAAAATCCTATATCGATGGTACATGACGCCTGACCGGATAGCGCGTGCATATCCCGGGGCTTCAGACTTATGCTGGCAGAGCTGCGGACTTAGAGGCACCTTGGCGCACGTCTGATGGCTCTGCCCCCGTATTCGTACCTATTGGAGGGGGATTCAGTATCGTTTAAAACAATTGGTTGGGCTGCACATTCCCTGGGATCCAGGCATCTTTCTTTTTGGTGTGAGTGTCCCGGACACCAGAACACCCCAGCTCACCCTGATCAGACATGGCTTGAACGCTGCTCGGCTGGCACTGGCGGCTGCTTGGAAGCAGGCCCTGGCGCCCTCCTTCTCTAGTTGGTTGGAGCGAATGTGGGATACGTACACCATGGAATGCGGCGTGGCGGCTGGAAAACTTTGCCTCCCCCAATTTGAATAAGTGTGGGAAGCCTTTGTGTTGAAGTATGGTTCCTGAGTGCTTAGGGGTCCTTTCCTTCCCTGGCTACGCTGATTTAGTCCAACTACGGGAGGTGGTGTCTCCTGGCTCCTCCGCCATTCCGTGTGATCTGGTATGTTGAAGCCCTCTCACCATCCTTCATAGGCAGGGAGAGTTTTCGAGCTGGGTGGGGTGGTGAAAGGAGGGGGGAGGGGGGCGGGGGGCTTAGGGGGGTAATTAGGGTGGGTGGGTAGGGTGGTTTGGGGCCACTATATGGCGATAACCGGGGAGTAAGGGGCTAATTATAATTCAAAAACAAAAAATAACAAAACAAAACAAAAAAAGCCCGTGAGAACTTTGCCTTTGAGTTCCCGGTTGTTTTGATTGGTATTGTATTTGGCTTGTAACTCATGCTATTGCTGTTTTATTGTAATTTTCTGTTGCCTTTAAATAAAAAAAATAAAAAAAACACGCTTGTGTGTATGCTCTCTTGACAATGTGCTGAGGATATAGCGTAGTTACTCACCTGTAACAGGTGTTCTCCAGGAGCAGCAGGAATCAGTCCTCACTTATGGGTGACGTCGGCGCCAACGGAGCCCTCGCGGAGCAATTTTCCCCAGCTTTCAAAGAAAGCCTTTGGGAATTGCAGCGCGCATGCGCGGTCGTCTTCCCGCCCGAGGGTGCCATCTTAGCCAGTCAGATGACATAGCTAAAAAAGACAGCATAAAAATTTGCAAAAAGAACATAAGCAGACGATTGCAACTCCAAGGGGAGGAGGGAGGGTAGTGAGGACTGATTCCTGCTGCTCCTGGAGAACACCTGTTACAGGTGAGGAACTACGCTTTCTCCAGGACCAAGCAGGAAGTCAGTCCTCACTTATGGGACTCCCAAGCTCAAGGCTACCGGAGACCCTAAGCACAAAAATGAGCTCCCTCTAGCTCAGCAGCACAGAAGGATAGAATCTTCGCTGAATTATCACCCACCGGTAGCCCACATCCGGGATGGAGGGTAGGAGTTGCTCAGACCTCAAAGAGATTACGGAGGACTGCCTGTCCGAAAGCACTGTCCCTACGGGACTCCCTCTCGAGACAGTAATGGACCGCAAAAGTCTGGCTCGAAGACCAAGTAGCGGCCCGGCAGATGTCTGCCAGCGGAACAGAGCGGAGGTAAGCCACTGACGTGGCCTTTGCCCGAACGCAATGAGCCGTGACTCTACTTTCTAAGGAGAGTCCGGCTGCCCCATAAGCCCAAGAGATACAGTCCGCCACCCAGATGGACAGAGTACGCTTGGAGACCGGGAGCCCCAATCTATTGGGGTCAAAAGACACAAAAAGCTGAGCAGCTTTACGGTGCTCCTGCGTACGGTCAAGGTAGAAGTTCAGAGCCCTTCTACAGTCCAGGGTATGGAGGACCGTCTCAGCTCGGCTCGAGTGTGGTCTGGGAAAGAAGGTTGGAAGTACCACCTCCTGATTGATGTGAAAAGGGGAGACCACTTTAGGCAGAAATTTCGGATGAGTCCGTAGGACCACCCTATTCTTGTAGAACCTAGTGTAAGGGGGATCAGACACGAGGGCCTGCAATTCACTTACGCGTCTAGCGGAAGTGAGGGCTATCAAGAACAGAGTTTTCCAAGACAGAAAACGGAGAGAACAGGTAGCCATAGGTTCAAAAGGCGGACAGGTGATCCGCTGCAAAACCACATTCAGTTCCCAGTCAGGCGCTGGCGGGCGCAGAGGTGGTTTAAGTAGAAGGAGACCTCGGAGAAACCTCGCTACGAGAGGGTCATTGGAGAGAGGTCTGCCGTCCACCGGCACATGATGTGCTGAAAGAGCACTGAGGTGAACTTTGACGGAGTTGGACTTAAGTCCCAGATTAGAGAGGTGCAGCAAGTACTGCAAGATCACCGACACCGGGCAGGAGAAGGGATCCTGAGACTGTTGGGTACACCAGACTGCAAAGCGACGCCATTTAAGGGCGTAGCATTTGCGGGTAGAAGGCCGTCGCGAAGCCAAGACGACCTCCTCCACCTCCGCCGGCAGGAGAAGGGGAGCAAGGACTACCCTCTCAGCAGCCAGGCCATGAGGTTGAGAGACCTGAGGTTGGGGTGCAGGAGGGACCCCTGATCCTGAGTGAGGAGATCCGGTTGTACCCCCAGAGGGATTGGATCCTCCACCGCCAGTTGCAGCAGGAGCGGAAACCACGGCTGCCTGGGCCAGCGAGGGGCCACCAGGATCATGAAGGCTTTGTCTCGGAGAACCTTGAAAAGAGTCCGAGAGACTAGCGGGATGGGAGGGAAAGCGTACAGAAGGCTCCCCGACCACGAGATCAGAAAGGCGTCCGCCGCAACCCGAAGGGGGTGTGGCTGACGAGAGCAGAAGCGAGGAAGCTGCCGGTTGTGAGGACTGGCAAAGAGATCCACCGTGGGGAGACCCCACTTGAGGAAGAGCTTCTGAACTACCAAGGGATCCAGACGCCACTCGTGCGGCTGGAGGACCCTGCTGAGTTTGTCTGCAAGGCAATTTTCTTGGCCCGGGAGATAAACTGCCTTGAGGAGAATGCCGTGACTGACGGCCCAAGAGCAGAGCTTCTGTGCCTCCCGGCAGAGGAGGAAGGAGCCCGTGCCCCCCTGCTTGTTCACGTAGAACATGGCAACTTGATTGTCCGTCTGGACAAGGACGGACTGTTGGGAAGTCAGGTGGGAGAAGGCCTTGAGAGCTAGGCGGATCGCCCTGAGCTCCAGGAAGTTGATCTGCTGAGCCGACTCCCACGTGGTCCAGAGGCCCTGAGTACGTGCCTCTTGGCAATGTGCTCCCCAGCCCAGGAGGGATGCATCGGTGGTCAGCACCCGGGTCGGCTGAGGTGACTGGAAAGGCATTCCGAATATCTGGTTCGGCTGCCGAAGCCACCACCGGAGAGACGAGACCAGCGGCTCGGAAACGCGCACTAGGTCTGCTAGGCCGCCCGTGGCTTGTCGCCACTGCTGGCGGAGACACCATTGAGCAGACCGCATATTCAGGCGGGCATTGGGGGTCACATGGACGGTGGAAGCCATATGGCCGAGCAGTCTCAGGAAGCGCCTGGCGGAGACCAGGGGCTGGCTGCGAAAGCGGTCGGCTAGGTCCATGAGCCGTTGAGCCCTGTCGAGCGGTAGGTACGCTCGCGCCTGCGGAGTGTGCAGCCTTGCGCCGATGAACTCGAGATCCTGTGAGGGGAGCAAAGTGGACTTTGCGAAGTTTATAACAAAGCCCAAGTGCTGCAGCAGAGTCACCGTGCGGCACGTGGCGTTGGTGACCTCCTGAGCGGACGCTGCTCTGATGAGCCAGTCGTCGAGGTACGGAAAGACATAGAGGCCGTGAAGCCGGAGATGGGCCGCCACGACCGCGAGACATTTTGTGAAGACTCGCGGTGCGGAGGACAGGCCAAAGGGCAGTACTCTGTACTGGTAATGATTTCCTGCCACCACAAACCTTAGGTATTGGCGGTGGCTTGGGTGGATGAGGATGTGCGTGTAGGCATCCTTTAGATCCAAGGAGCATAGCCAATCTCCCTGCTGGAGGTAGGGCAGAAGGATTCCAAGGGTAAGCATTTTGAACTTCTCCCGCACAAGGAACTCGTTGAGGTTGCGCAAGTCCAGGATGGGTCTGAGGCCCCTGTTCTCTTTGGTATCAGAAAATACCTTGAATAAAAGCCTTGACCTCTCAGGTGGTGTGGCACCGGTTCCACCGCCTGTTCCTGCAGAAGACCTGCTAACTCCTGAAGGAGCAACTCCCTGTGCAGAGGGGGGCGCGGAGGTTCTCCCGGAAAATAGGAGGGAGGGACCTGATGGAAGTGGAGAAGGTAGCCTTCTCGCACGACCTGAAGCACCCAGGCATCTGCGGTGATGCTGGACCACCTGTGGGCGAAGTGAACCAGCCGGCCTCCGGTGCTGGGAGGAACCAGCGGGGGGGGAGAGGCTATGCTGAGCGAGTCAAAAGCCCCCACCCTGCTGAGCAGGGGCTGGTGGTGCAGGCTTGGGGGCTTGCTGCCTACGGGACCCGTTACCCCGTCCCTTGGCCTGCTGGCCCTGTTGGGGAGCTGCAGGGGCCTGATAATGGGGGTATTGTTTGTAGGCAGCCGCCTTCCTCGGGTAAAAGGACTTTTTCCCCGAGCCCTTCTTTTTCTGGGAAGGGGCGGAGGTCTTCCTAGAAAGCCTGGTCCTGGTGAGAGTCTCAGTCTCAATTTGTGCAGCCTTTTCCGCCATGGGCTTGCCAAAGAGGTTTTCGCCTCGGCAGGGGACATCGACCAACTTGTCCTGTACCCAGGGCTCAAGGTCTGACGACTGAAGCCAAGCCTGTCGGCGGGCACCGATGCCGGCTGCGGCCACTCGAGCCGAGGCTTCAAAGCCATCATAGGCTGCTCGGGACATGAACTTTGAGCATTCCCGAATGCCCGTGGACAAGGCTAGGAACCTCCGCAAGGGCTCCTCGGAGAGACCAGCGGAGAATCCGGCTAGCTCTTTAGCCAGATCCCGGAGATACATGCCCATGTATAGCTGGTAAGTCTGGACACGACATGCGAGCATAGAGCCCTGGAAGCACTTCTTGCCAAGGCCATCCAGGTTACGGGCCTCCCTTCCAGGAGGCACCGAGGAGTGCATCTTCTGGCTCTTAAGACGATGCATGGCCGATTCCACTACCATGGAATGGTGTGGCAGCTGTGCCTTTTGAAAGCCAGGGCTCTTGCGGACCCGATAGATAGAATCGACCCGCTTGCTCAGGACCGGCGAGGAGGCCGGACTCTCCCACATGCGGAAGAGTAGTCGTTCCAGCATAGGAGGAACCGGCACAGTAAAGTGTTCCCTCGCGGGAGAGTCATACTGGAGGGCGTCGAGCTCTTCGGCTCGAGGCTCCTCCTCGGGATCCGCAGGGAAGGCCAAAGCCTTGGCCATATCCCTAACGAAGTCCGAGAACCGGGCATCCTCCGGGGGGGACTGCTTCCGAGGCTCGGACTCCGGTGAGTCCGATGGGACACACCGAGTCCGGAAAGAATCAGGTGACTCTTCCTCCTCAGACTCCCAGACCGACTCCGACGAGGACTCGGTGGGGTCGGCCCGGGCAGGGTGCGGCGCCAGCCGCCCCGACGCCGAGGGAGTCGGCGTCGGCGACCTCGGTCCCGAACGGGAGGCCGAGGGTGACCTCGACCGAGGATCGACTCGAGTTCTCATCGACTCGAGGATCGGCTCGGTCTCCGGGGTCGACTTGGATGTCGACGTCCCGGCGGTCGGGGCAGCGGCGCCAGCGAAGCCAGCGAGCAGTGCCCTCTGCTGGTCCATGAAGGCAGACAGTCTGCTCTCCAAGGCCGTCAACCTGAGTCCGAGCTCAGGTGACCCAGCAGCCCCCGACTCGGGCCCCGACGGCGTCGGGCCCGACGTCGGCTGTCGCGGAGGCGAGTCCAGAAGGACCACAGGACTTACCCGGGCAGGCATCTCCGACTCCAGGCGAGGTCGCTTCGGGATGTGTTCCTTCTCCAAGGACCCGGGGCGGCTGTCGGGGCTATGCGACCTGGCCCTCGCGGAACCAGGAGCGTCCACCGACGCCGCCCTCGCGGGTTTTTCCTTCCGACGATGGTCCCCGGAGGGAGAACCCCGGTCGGAGGAGCTCCGGCGACGGTCCGAGCTGGAGCCTTTCGACGCGGAGGCCTCCGACGAGGTCCGGGTACGGCTGGGGTCAGCGAAGATTCTCTCACGCTGATGCCGCCGACTTCTCAACGCCTTTGAGGACAGTTTGCTGCAGGGCCCACAGATCAGTTCCTCATGATCCGGGCCCAGGCAGCGGAGGCAAAAGTCGTGTGTGTCGGTTAGTGACATATTTCGGTCACACCGACCACACCGCTTAAACCCACTGGCAGCCATCGGGGGAAAAAGGGCCCCTGCGAGGTCAAAGGACCGGGCTGCCAGGGAAACCGAAAAACGAAAGCTGACTAAGTCAGAAAAACCGAAAAAAGTAAGAGGACTCGAGACCGGCGTCGCGAGTCCGGGCGGGAAATCGATCGGCGTCGAACCGAAAGAAAAAAGGATAAAATAAAGAAGAAAATCAACTTTTTCGCGGGGACAAGACGGGGACGTCTGTAGGGCTCCGCGGAAAAAAGAAGACTGGCTAAGATGGCACCCTCGGGCGGGAAGACGACCGCGCATGCGCGCTGCAATTCCCAAAGGCTTTCTTTGAAAGCTGGGGAAAATTGCTCCGCGAGGGCTCCGTCGGCGCCGACGTCACCCATAAGTGAGGACTGACTTCCTGCTTGGTCCTGGAGAACCGCGGGATAAAAAGTTGGCAAATAATACTTTTGATCGCCGTTGGTCACCCATATTGATACATGAACGATTTTTTGTAACTGTTTGGACTAATCCTTCCTTAGCATTGTTCCTTCAAGAATGACAGCAAGCAGACCACCTGGTTGACATGGACAGACAATAGCATTTTAGGTTAGAAGGAAGGAATAAGCTGTAAAAACATAGCCGTTTCCAAAAAAGGACAAATAGGAATCTCGGCATGACTGAGTCTACAACACCGAGATATCTCATGTCATTGATCCGATCGCGGCAGCCTGAAGGGACAAATCCTTGTGTGTAACTCTCCACAAGGGCTCAAATGGCTCAGTAACCAAGGCCCAAAGAACCAAACTGAGAGCCTAGGAAGGAACACTGAGAACAAGGGAGGGCAAAAGCGCTGCGATCCCTGCAGGAATAGGCCACATCCCTCTAAAAGAAGGCAAGACCACCACCTGAACCCTCAGCAAACTGAGGGAAGATTCCTCGTCAAATCCATCCTGGGGCAGGAGGCAGAGCTGGAAGCCCGCCATAAAAGGGCTCACAGCACCAGTGCTCAAAAAGACAGCAGATGTGCACAAAGGCAAAACAGGTAGAGCCTCTTCTCATAGCCAAAAGTATGGAAGACACAGAAGCAGAATAGCCCTACCACACTAAATGACACTTCTTAAGAGCCAAGCCAGAAGTGAGAGGGGAGCTAGACCATCCAGAAGGACCGGCCTCTGCCTCAAGTATCTCCATGACGATGGAAGGTGCAGGCAGATGCACTACTAGAGACACAGCAGATCCACATACCGTGGCCTCCCTAGATAATCCGGCATCATCAACACCATTGGATCCAGATGGTACTCCACCCAATGAAGCATTCGCCCATGGAGCAAACACATACAACAGAACATCTTTATAAATTGACATAGAAATGGGAATAATGAAATAAGGGATCAAATCTGCAGATGACACCAAATTATTCAAAGTTGTTAAAACACAAGAAGACTGAAAACTTGCATGAGGACCTTAACAAATTTGGAAGACTAGATGTCCAAATGGCAGATGAAATTTAATGTGGACAAGTGCAAAGTTATGCATTTCGGGAAGAACAATCCAAATTATGGTTACACAATGCAGGGTTCCACATTAGGAACAACCACTAAGGAAAAGGATTTAGGCGTCATCATGAATACTACATTGAAACCCTCTACCTAGTGTACAGCAGTGACCAAGAAAACAAACAGAATGCTAGGAATCATAAAGGAAAGGAATGGAGAACAAAACCAAGGATATTATAATGCCTCTGTATCATTCTATGTTGCGACCGCACCTTGAATATTGTGTGCAATTCTGGTCGCCATATCTTAAAAAGGTTATAGCAGATTTAGAAAAAGGTACAGGGGATGGAAGGATACCCCTCTAATGAGAGGCTAAGGGGAGATATGATAAAGGTCTATAAATTAATGAATGGAGTGGAACGAGTAAACATAGATCGGTTGTTTGCTCCTTCAAAAAGTAGAAAGACTAGGGGACACGCAATGAAGCTACAATGTAACCCATTTAGGACTAATAAGAGAAATTTTTTTTTCCACTTGATGGGTAATCAAACTTTGGACTTTGTTAAAGGAGGATGTAGTAAAAGCTGTTAGTGTACCTGGGTTCAAAAAAGGGTTGGACAAGTTCCTGGAGGAAAAGTCCTAAACCATTAAAGAGGACCAGGGAAATCCACTGCTTACCCCGGAATAAGCATTGCGGAATTTGTGTACCTTTTTGGGGACCTGCCAGGTACTTGTGACCTGGATTGGCCACTGTTGGAAACAGGATACTGGGCTTGATGGGCCTTGGTCTGACCAAGTACGGCATTTTTTTTGTTCTCACACCAAAACCACCCCCCCAGTCACACACAAAATTAATTTCAACTGAATTCTCTTCATAAAAGCCTTCAAAACACTAACAAACATTCATTTCACTACCTTTCCTAGTTCTCTTTTTCATTTTTAAAAATGTTTTCTTAGAAAGTTCTGCCTGAACAACTGTATACAACTATCGAAAGAACAAGTTCAGTACTAATGTTTGAGAAAAAAAGGCCTCAGTGGTTTAATTGTACTCCTTCTATACGGCAGAAACCTGCCTGAAAGGAAAGTGCTTCAGCTCACCATCACTGGCCAAAAAACTCCCAAATTGTTTATTCAAATCCAATCAGAAACTACTTTTATTATAATTGAGTATTTCAATTAAAATGAATTAGCAAAAACTTTTATAAGACAATCTTATAAGGTAAAGTGGTCACTACACTCCAGTACCATCTAACTTTATCACTGTTCCTGAAACGGACAGAACATAAGACTTAACTGGAGGAGATAGCAAACAAATGGCACAACAGTGCACAAAGTTACTTAACTTGCAATAGCCAGCTCTTCAGGCAAAACAATCACCCAACAAAGATCTTTGTTTGCCGTCTCCAGCTTCATCAGGTGTGATTATCTCACAAAAGTCATTTAACATTCACGCCAGAAGTGATTTTTTTTTGGTGTGAGTGTTAAGTATTCCCAGTGTGGGATTTGTTTTACATGCTTTATTGTGTTGACTGTCTTGACTAGATTGTAAGCTCTGATGTCTCTGTAGAGCGCTGCGTATGCCTTGTAGCGCTATAGAATTGACAAGTAATAGCAGCAGTAGTTGTATTGGCTAAGGCAGAACTAGGGCGACCATGCCCTCAGAGTTCACCTCTTTACAGCAGCTGAAAAATCTGTGCACCTTGGCATTGACCTGGGTCACCATCAAATCCATCCCAGAGTGACCTCAGCTCTCCAGGATCCTCAGGAACACCAAGCAAATGGCCCTCACTTTCATGGGCCAAGTCACCTCTCGCCTGCTCCAGTGACACTGAGCAGTCTGCTCTTGGCAATGAGCTCCCCAGCTGAACAGGCTGGCACCCGCTGTCAGCAAAAGCCACTGGATATCATCCAGGGGGTCTTTCAGCAGATGAGCAGGCTGCTCCCACCGCGTCAGGCTGGCAGTTACAAGCAGGGAAAGAGGGAGCCTGATGTCTTCTCTTGCACTACCAACTCCATACTTCTCTTTCCACCTTGCTGCTTCTTATGCCTGGAACAAACTACCTGAGTTGGTACACCAGGCTCCATCTATGACCCTGTCCAATCAAGGCTAAAACACACACTTCTTTGAGACTGCTTTTGGTTTCTGATCCATCTAGTCTCCTGTTCACCTCCTATGTAGGTCGTAGGAGTAGCCTAGTGGTTTGGGCAAGTTACCTCAGGCCGGAAGGTCGGGGTTCAAATCCCACTAGAGGACAGCAACCTTGGGCCAGAAGGACTGGGGTTTCTAGTCCCACAGGTGTTCCTTGTGGTCTTGGGCAAGCCACTTAACCCTCCATTGCCCATGTTCTCTGTAAGTATTAGTGTATGTGTCTCATATCCCCTCGTGTTAAATGTATCCCCCAATTGTGTTGTGACCACTTTGATTGAAGTATAAGGTGGTATACAAAACTGTCTAAATAAATAAATGTGTTTCCTTACCATTCCTCTAAATATATCCTTGTCCCCGGTTGTATTGTCTGTCTTGACTAGCTTGTAAGCTCTTATGAGCAGGGACTGTCTCTTACATGTCTCTGTACAGTGCTATGTAAGCCTTGTAGCACTATACAAATAATGAGCAGTAGTAGCAGTGTCGTCTTAATCCTATGAAGACAACAAGAGGGACCTTCGCAGTGGACGCATGAGCCTAGGGGACTGTCTTGGTTGTCGCTGCCACTGACCCGAAGAGTTGGAGATAGTACCAGACCTTGGGAAGTTGCTACCTCCAAAATGCACTCAGCTGAAAATGCAACTTCCCTGCCCCCTCTCATGCAGGAAAACGTTTTCGGGTCCAGTGACAAACATAGCACCTAGGCACTCTAACAACTGGGTATGCTCTAGGAAGCTCTTGTTATAGTTCATCACCCAGCCCAGACTCTCCGAAAAGTGCACTACTCGAGCCAATACTCAAAGGCTCCATACTTCCTCTAGCCTGAAAAAAGCCAACCATCCAGGCAGGGATGTCTACAAATCTCTTCACGCCACAGAGAGGCTACCGCCAACAGAACACTGGTGAATGTCCTTGGTGCAGTGGAGAGACGGAAGGGTAGAGTGACAAACGAAGTGCAAGCCAAGAACAGAGAAGTGCACTGAAATGTGAAAGTATGCCTCAGCCAAGTCCGGCGATGCAGGCTACTCTCTTTGCTGGACCGCTTGCAGTGTCCTACATGCAGAAGAGAAAGGTCCTTAAAAGAACACCGATGGCTTTAAGACCCAACATCGGGCAAAAGGATCCCACCATCTTGGATACCACAAAGCAAATGGCATACCGGAATGGGAACTACAGCCCGGAGACTGAGGAGTCTCCCCAGGGAAGTCTGAACGGTGGCCCTCCTGGCCGTGGACCCACGTGGAAAAATCAGAAAGGCATCTAGAAGGGTTCTTAACACATAGCTGAACCGAATGATAGGTTCCCATTGGTCCAAGATCATACAGGCCAATCCTGTCCTTGCGCCTGGATGGAGAGCCCAGATTCAGGAATGTGACAAAGGGAGGAGAAGCCACACTTCAAAAGTCATCTAGGTCAATCCTCCAGATGTGATTTCGATGCTTTCAGCTCCTTGATCAACTTCTCCAAATCCTCGCACTTGAATATCACGACAGCTGCCCAAAGGTGAAAGCAAGGCCAGAGACCTGCCTTCATGAAAACGGCAATATCCTTGGCCACCAGAATAACTGCTGCTGGATTCCAGAAGCATTGAAGCATCATCCTGTGGGAGAGACTGGATCCAATGGAGTAGGGCATGAACCATAAAGCTCTCTGCAAACCACTGTCCAGAGAATAAGAGAGGCAGCCAAAAAATAAATGGCCCTGAGAAAGTCTCAACCTTGTGCTCCATTTGGTACTTGAAGGCTGCACCACACTCCATTGGAATGATGGTGTATTTAGCAACAGTCATCACCTGTGCATCTGCCTGGCAACCATATAAAGGCAGCAAGACCTTCCTGAGGAGGGCGCAGAGCCAACTCATGACTCTGCTCCCCTTTTAGCAGGGCAGAAGGCAAGCCCAATTATGTGTGTATCATGTTCTTCAAGACCTCCCGCTATTCCTCGAGAACCAGTTCATCGTCCTCACTCATGAAATCACCAGCTGATCTCCCAGGATGCAAGGCAGATCACTGGCACAGGACAGCTGAGTGGAGCACTCCAAATCCATTTATCTTCTGGGGGCAATTTTGCGTCAAGGCCCCTACAGGAGCCACCCTCTCGCAACAAGAGCAAGAGGAGAAGAAACATGAGAGCCCCGAAGCAGAGGAATCTGAAATCACCTTACCAGAAAGAGCCATGCCTGCAGAAGGAGAAGACTTCTTGGGAAAATAAGCCAGACAGTGGCAACTGACCAGCTGCCTTGGCAATCCTCATAGCAGGAGGCAGGCCAGCCACAGGGAATCTCACTGGGAAGATGCTGGCAAGCTGATCTCCAAAGAATAGGCAGAGGAATCCTGAGCTGGGGCACCGTCTCACTCTCCGACCAACCCCTTTACCTCATGCACAGCTGAAGAGACAGCAGAAAGTCCATGTCCATCAAATGTAAAGAAGATACCGCCAAGTTGCAAAAAGAGGACGAAAAGATAGTGTCACCTCCCACAAGAACAAGCACCTATATCACACAGGGCGGCTTCCTGAAGCAGATTCTTCCAACCAAACAAAAAATGCACAGAGGTGAGCTGTGCTAAAAGCACACATATTGGAAAGCATGGATCTATCGTGCATTATGGAGATAATGCTCCAAAGTGCACACTTATGGCTCATGACAAACGTATAGAAACTGTGTACACCAATACGCGCAGCGAGTATGAGGCTAGAGCACAGTCATAAGAACGTAAGATATGCCATACTAGGTCAGACCAAGGTCCATTAAGCCCAGTATCCTGTTTCCAAAAGTGGCCAATCTAGGTCATAAGTACCTAGCAGTTTCCCCAAAAAATATAGGTTCCTCAATGGTTGAATTGGGTCAAGCAGTGATATCCTGGGTCCCTTTTAATAATGGTTTATGGACCTTTCCTCCAGGAACTTGTCCAAACCTTTTCTAAACCCAGCTACACTAACAACTTTTACTACATCCTCTGGTAACAAATTTCAGAGTTTGATTACACGTTGAGTGAAAAAAAAAATTTCTCTTATTAGTCTTGAATAGGCTACCCTGTAGCTTCATTGCATGTCCCCTAGTCGTTCTATATTCTGATGACGTAAACAATCGATCTACGTTTACCCATTCCACATACTATACCAGTATAAGGCAGGAACCAGCAGCAAAAGACCGTGAATACAGCGCAATTATTCACCTGTAACAGATGTTCTCCGGGGACAGCAGGAATCAGTCCTCACATATGGGTGACGTCGACACAGATGGAGCCCACGCGATAACCTCTTCCCAACTTTCAAAGAAAGCCTTTGAGAGATCTACCACGCATGTGTGGTCCCCTTCCCGCCTAAGGGTGCCATCTTGCCTCAATGTGATAACATAGCTCAAGAAGGCAAAAATGACAAAAAGCAACTCCATGGGGAGGAGGGAAGGTTGGGAGGACTGATTCCTGCTGACCCCAGAGAACACCTATTACAGGTGAGTAACAATGCTTTCTCTGGGAACAAGCAGGAAGTCAGTCTGTCCTCACATATGGGACTCTCCAGCTATAGGCTATTCAAAAACCTGTAAAAGCCATGGGTGACCGAAAAAAAGTGAACCGTGAGAAGCAGCAACGGAGTCAAGGAACAGCAAGACCCACAAGGGACCCAGAGTGTCAAGCAAGGAACCAGTTCTCTGGTAGCCTGAACACATTGAAGAGCAGGAGGGCAGAAGTTGCCTTACACCCCAAACAGATGAACAAGTACTGCCTGGCCGAAGGTGCTGCCTCAGAGGAACTCCGTCTCTGGGTAATAATGAGCTGTGAAGGTATGGACTGAGGACCAGGTGGCGGCCCAGAAGATCTCCGGCAAAGGGACAGAGCACAGATTCACACAAACACTGCCATGGCCCAGATGTTGTGCGCTGTGATGCAGCACTCCGGAGAGACATTGGCCTACTCATAGGAGAAGGTGATGCAGCCTGCTACCCAAATGGACAGGATATGCTTGGATACCACTGCCCCCAGCCAATTTGGATCATAGGAGATGAAAAGCTGCTCCAGGTAGTAGGTCAGGGCCTACTTACAGTCCAAGTGTGAAAAGCAGCCTCTGCCCTGTTAGCATGAGGCCGAGGGAAGATGGTGGAGAGCACCACCTCTTGATTGAGGTGGAACGGGGACACTGCCTTAGGCAGAAACCTGGGATGTGTGCAGAGCACGACCCTGTTCTTGTGGAACCTTGTATAAGATGGGTGGACTACCAGAGCCTAGAGCTCGCTGACCCTGTGAGCATTGGTGAGCACCACGAGGAAAACCAAATTCCTGGAGGGATATTTGAGGTGGCAAGAACTGAGAGGCTCAAAGAGTGGTGCGGTAAGCTTTGAGAGAACTCCACTGAGATCCCACTCCACCACTGGAGGGTGGACAGGCAGCCGTAAGAGCAGTGGGCCCCTCAGGAAATTAGTCATGACAAGTGGTGGTACACCAAAAGCACGCTAATGTGTACCCTA
Source organism: Ichthyophis bannanicus (assembly GCA_033557465.1). Classification (NCBI taxonomy): domain Eukaryota; kingdom Metazoa; phylum Chordata; class Amphibia; order Gymnophiona; family Ichthyophiidae; genus Ichthyophis; species Ichthyophis bannanicus. The sequence continues at coordinate 51,302,991 of CM066040.1, forward strand.
ATGGAGTTGGACTTCAGTCCTGCCTGGGACAGGTGAAGCAGGTACTGCAACACCAGCTGGACCAGATAGGAGAAGGGGTTGATCCCCTTCTCCATGCACCACACAGAAAATCTCTGCCACAAGGCATAGGCCCAATGGGTGAAAGCCTTGATGGAGACCAGAAGGACCTCCTTCACCTCATTCAACAAGTTAAACTGGGACAAGGCTAGCCTTTAAGCAACCAGGCCGTCAGCATCAGAGACCCCAGATTGGAGTCAGAAGAGCCATCCTCCTGCGAGAGCAGTCCCTGGGCACATCCCAGAGGAACTGGGGGTGCCCGAGACAGGCAGAGAAGCAGGTGGAACCATGGCTGCCGGGGTCACCGGGGAGTGACCAGGATCAAGGTGGCCCTGTTGAGCTGGACCTTGAACAGAGTTTTGGCGATCAGAGGTGTGGACGGGAAGGAGGAGAGGAGGCCTCCCGTTTACAGATGAGAAACTCATCTGCTGCTACCTCAGAGGGATGGGGCTCCCTGGAGCTAAAGTGGGGCAGCTGAGTATTGGTGAAGAGGTCCATCTGCAGGAGCCCCCAGAGACTGAAAAGTCAGCAGGCCACCTGGGGGTCCAGCTGCCACTCGTGCAGTTGAAGGACCTCACTGAGCTGGTCTGCCAGGGCATTGTACTGGCCTGGGAAATACACTGCCTGAAGGAGCATCCCGCTCTTGCTGGCAAAGGAACAAAGTCTCACTGCCTCTTGACACAGGAGGGATGACCCCGTGCCTCCCTGCTTATCGATATAGAACACTGCCATCTGGTTGTCAGTCTGGATCAGTAACGCTTACTGCTTTGGTGGTGGTGAAAGGCTCAAAGGGCTAGTGCTATGGCTTGAAGCCCCAGAAGGTTGATCTGCTGGAGACACTCTGCCTGCGACCAACAGCCCTGAGTGCAGAGGTCACCGCAATGGGTTCCCCAACCCAGCTTGGAGGCATTCATGTTGAAGATCCTCTGGGGGGTGAGGGCCTGGAAGGGCATCCAAGCCCGTAGTTGTTGGCGCTGCTGCCACCAGCCGAGGGAGTTGGCTAGAGGATGGGTCAAGACCACTCTGTCACGCAGGTGCCCTGTTGCTTGAGGCCACTGGGAGCGGAGAGCCCACTGGACTGGCCACATGTAGAGGCCAGCGTCTGGTATCATGCATCATGGAGGCCATGTGGCCCAGCAGATGATGCAAGAGGTGGGCTGACAACAAGGAGTAGCCCTGGACATGCCCTGCAAGCGCCATTAGGCACTGGGCCCTATCCAGAGAAAGGAAGGCCTTGGTCTAGCCGGTGTCCAGCAGCATCCCTATAAAATCCAGGTGTTATGAAGGTTAAATATGGAAAGGAAGCAACCACCACCAGACATTTGGTGAACACCCTTGGGGCAGAAGCCAGCCTGAAGGGTAAGACTCTAAACGGATAATGGCAGCCTCCTACCACAAAGCAGAGGTACTGCCTGTGGTGGGGGTGAATGAGGATGTGCGTATACGCATCCTTGAGTTCTAATGAGCAAACCCAATCTCCCTGCCAGAGGTAAGGCAGCAATGTTCCAAGTGAGAGCATCTTGAACCTCTCCCTCACCAGGAACCTCTTGAGGTCCCGCAGGTCTAGAACGTGCTGAAACCCTCCGGTCCTTTTGGGAACCAGAAAGTAGCGGGAGTAGAACCCCTTGCACCTAAGATGGGAGGGGACTGGTTCCACTGCCCTGCTGGACAGAAGACTTGCGAGGTCCTGCTGAAGCAGGTCCCAATGAAGGGGAGTTATAGGGGCTCCCCTGGAAAGAAAAGCGGGGGCATCAGCTCGAGGTGGAGGAGGTAGCCCTCCTTCACCATATGCAGGGTCCAGTATAGCATAGTTACTCACCTGTAACCGGTGATCTCCGGGAACAGCAGGAATTTAGTTTTCACATATGGGTATCGTCGGTACCGACGGAGCCTGTGCGGGAACACTCCCCAGCATCCAATTAGAAAGCTTTTGGGAGCATCCCACAGCGCCTGCGTGCTGCCTTCCCGCCTTTCCCAACTGCCTCTTTCCAGTTGAGTTTTAAAGCTGAGACAAAGAGAGAAAGAGGGAAAGAAAAGAAAAGAGAAACAACTCCTAGGGGAGGTGGGCGGGTTGTGAAGACTAAATTCCTGCTGTTCCTGAAGATCACCTGCTACAGGTGAGTAACTATGCTATCTCCAGGAACAAGCAGGAATGTAGTCTTCACATATGGGGACTCCCTAGCTACAGATGCCAGGGAGAGACCCCAGAAGTTGTGTGCCCCTGTGAAAAGGCTCCACTTCCCCCCCATGGATCTCTGGCATCCTACCGGGAATGGTGGGTAGGAGTTGATTAAGTATGGAACAGGTGCTGTAGAACAGCCTGACCAAATAAGGCATCCCGGCGGGAGTCCTTCTCTAAGCAGTAATGGGCTGTGAAGGTATGAACCGAGGCCCAAGTAGCTGCTCGACAGATGTCATCAATAGACACAGAGTGTAGATGAGCCATTGAGGCTGCCATGGCTCTCACATTGTGAGCTATGTCATGGCCTTCAAGAGAAAGGTTCTTACTCGGATAGACAAAAGAAATACACTGTGCAATCCAGTTGGACAATGTTCTTTTGGAGACTGGAAGTCCCAAATAAGAAGGATCGAAAGCAACAAAGAGTTGGGAGGAATTTCTATGTTGCTGTGTCCTCTGTAAGTAAAAGGCAAGTGCTCTTTTACAGTCCAAAGTATGAAGATTCCTTTCTGCATTTGAAGCATGAGGCCTTGGAAAAAATACAGGCAGGTAAACCGCCTGGTTTAAATGAAAAGGTGAGACCACCTTTGGCATAAAGTGTGGATGAGTCCTAAGGACTATCTTATCATGATGGAACCTCGTGTAAGGAGGATCAGCAACTAATGCCTGCAATTCACTGATGCGATGTGCTGATGTGATTGCAATGAGAAAGATAACTTTCCAGGAAAGGAATTTCAAGGAGATAGTAGCTAAAGGTTCAAAAGGCGGCTTCATGAGCTGCCCAAGAACCAGATTCAGTTCCCATGCCACTGAAGGTGGCCTAATGGGAGGCTTAGTTAGAAGACGGCCCCTCATAAATCTCACTATGAGAGGATGAGAGGAAATAGTCTGTCCATTTAAAGGCTTTAAAGAAGCTGAAATAGCACTTAAATGGATTCTTACTGAGTTAGTCTTAAGTCCTGCATTAGATAAATGAAGGAGATACTCCAGTAATGATTCCAAAGGTATCGCAGAGGGGTGACGACCCTTTTGCGAACACCATACAGAAAACCTTTTCCACTTGAACGCATAAGAGCGTCTTGTGGAAGGTTTCCTGGAAGCACAAAGGACATACTTTACTTGCTGAGAAAGGTTAAGACTGTGAAGGTCTAGGCTCTCAGCAACCAGGCCCTGAGATGCAGAGAGTGGGGATTGGGATGCCACAACATCACGTCCTCTTGAGACAGGAGATCTGGAGCAGATCCTAACTCCAGAGATGGAGCTTGAGAGAGATGCAGGAGCAGAGGGTACCACAGCTGCCGTGGCCAAAGTGGAGCTATGAGAATCATGTGGCCCTTGTCTCTCTGAAGCTTGAATAGGGTTTTGGGAATTAGGGGAATGGGCAGAAAGGCATATAGGAAGTCCTGACCCCAATGGAGGAGGAAAGCATCCCTGGCATGAGAACCACGAGCCGGAATTCTGGAACAGAACCGGGGAAGTTTGGCATTCAACGGACTTGCAAAGAGGTCTATGTCCGGAGTTCCCCAAATTTGAAAAATGTTTGCTACCTGGTCTGCATGGAGACACCATTCGTGTGGAAGCAGAACTCGACTGAGTCTGTCTGCCCAAGAGTTTTGAATGCCTGGCAGATACACTACAAGGAGATGAATCTGATGCTCTCTGGCGAGGGCCCATAGTCGCAAACTTAATTGCAAAGCGAGAGAAAGCCTGTTCCTCCCTGCTTGTTCAGACAGAACATAGCTACTTGATTGTCCGTCTGAATTAGGACTGTCTTTTAGCTGAGCTGGGTATGGAACACTTGAAGAGCAAGGAAGATTGCTCTGAGTTCTAAGAGATTGATATGTAAGTGGGTCTCCTGTGGAGTCCAGGAGCCTTTGGTTGAGAGATCTTGCAGATGAGCTCCCCAACCCACCTGTGAGGCGTCTGTTGTTAGAGTGACCTGGGGTAGGGGTTGCTGGAAAGGGGACCCCACCAACAGGTTTTGGGTTGACTACCACCATTGTAGAGCCAAAATAAGGTGACTTGTGTTTGCTATTTTGTCTGATAGGCAGCCTGATGCCCGATGTCCACTGAGTGGATAGAGTCCATTGGGCTGCTTTCATATGAAGGCGAGCATAGGGAACCACGTGCACGGTAGATGCTATGTGGCCTAGTAGTTATAACATTCCCCGAGCAGTGAAATGAGTTTTTAACACTGTCTGGGAGGCTAACTGCACAATGCGAAGGCAGCGGGCATGTGGAAGATAGGCCCTTGCTTTTGTGGTATCCAGCAAAGCTGCTATAAACACTAGAGACTGAGTGAGAGTTAGGCTGGATTTTGGGATGTTTATGACCAGGCCCAAATACTGAAGGATACGCATTGTGCAAGATAGGGAAATTCTGGCCTCTGACTCTGATGGGGCTCGAATGAGCCAGTCGTCTAAGTAGGGTGAAGATGAATATTCCTAGAGTGCGAAGAAATGCTGCCACTACAGCCATGCATTTTGTAAACACCCCTGGTGCTGAGGCCAGGCCAAAAAGAAGCACCCTGTATTGGTAGTGCTTTCCTTGAAAAAGAAAACGAAGGAATCTTTGGTGAGTTGGATGGATGAGAACATGAGTGTACGCATCCTTGAGATCTAGAGAACAAAGCCAATCCTGACTCTGAAGGTATGGGAGCAAAGTTCCCAGAGAAATTAGGGGAAAGCCGACAGTCGCCCAAGAGCGGATGGTTCAGAAGAATGCATCCTTGAAGGATACTACCAAAAGCAGAGAGGTTCCACAAAAGATTAAGTAGCCAAAATGCACTCAAGTATGGAGCAGACAGAGCTTAAAGATCCCAATTTACCCATGTCTAACAATAGCCAAATTAACATGAATAAAATACATTCTCTAAAATGCTTGTATGCAAATGCTAGAAGTCTAAAGAATAAGATGGGAGAGTTAGAATATATAGCACTAAATGAAAGGTTAGATATGATTGGAATATCAGAGACATGGTGGAAGGAGAACAACCAGTGGGACACTGATACCTGGGTACAAACTATATCGTAATGATAGAGCTGATCAAATTGGTGGAGGGGTTGCGCTCTATGTTAGAGAGGGCATTGACTCAGAAAGGATTAAAGTTTTGCAGGAAACAAAATCTGCTGTAGAATCTCTATGGATTGAAATTCCATATAAAAGGGGGAAGGCAATGGCAGTGGGAGTGTACTATCGAGCACCTGGACAGAATGACCAAATGGATGATGAAATGCTCAAAGAAATCAAGGAAGCTAACAAACGTTACAGCGCAGTAATAATAATGGGTGATTTCAATGACCACGGTATCGACTGGGTCAGTGTCACGTCAGGACATGCTAGGGAGATAAAGTTCCTAGATGAAATAAATGACTGCTTCTTGGAGCAGCTGGTTCATGAACCGACCAGAGGGGAAGCCATATTAGACCTAGTTCTTAGTGGAACACCAGATCTAGTTCAAGAGATAAGGGTGTTGGGGCCACTTGGCAATAGTGATCATAGCATGATCGCCTTTGATTTAATTAGTGGAAGAAGGATAGTAAGGAAATCCACAGTACTACCTTTTAACTTTCGAAAGGGAGACTATGATAAAATGAGGAAAACAGTTAAGAAAAAACTAAAAGGAGCAGTTGCGAAGGTTAAAGACGTACATCAAGCTTGGGTGTTGTTGAAAAATACTATCTTGGAAGCCCAGACCAGCTGTATTCCACGCTTTAAGAAAAGTGGAAGGAAGTCCAAAAAACTGCCAGCATGGTTTAAAGGTGAGGTCAGAGAGGCTGTTGCCAAAAAAGCATCTTTCAGGAAATGGAAAAAAGAGCCAAACGACGAAACCTGGACACAGCACAAGCACTGGCAAATCAAATGCAAGGCATTGATAAGGCAGGCAAAGAGAGAATTTGAGAAGAAGCTTGCTGAGGAAGCAAAAACGCGAAATAAAGACCTTTTCAAGTACATTCGTAGCAAAAAACCTGTGAGAGAGTCAGTTGGTCCATTAGATGATAAAGGGGTTAAAGGAGCACTAAGAGGCGACAAGGCGATAGCGGAGAGACTGAATGAATTCTTTGCTTCGGTCTTTACTGAGGAAGATGTAGGGATGTTACCCATGACAGAAGTGGTATTTAAAGGTGCGGAAGAATTGAAGGAAATATCAATACATCGGGAAGATGTCTTACAACTATTAGGTAAGCAAATCACCTGGGCCAGATGGTATACATCCAAGGGTGTTGAAAGAACTGAAATATGAGATTGCAGACCTGCTATCAGTAATCTGTGAACTATCATTAAAATCATCTCTAATACCTGAAGATTGGAGGATCGCCAATGTAACACCAATTTTTAAAAAGGGTTCCAGGGGTGATCCGGGAAACTACAGACCGGTGAGCCCGACGTCAGTACCAGGAAAAATGGTAGAAACCATCATAAAGAATAAAATTACTCAGCATGTAGATAGTCAAAACCTAATGGGAGACAGCCAACATGGCTTTAGACAAGGAAGATCTTGTCTTACTAATCTGTTATGTTTTTTTGAAGGAGTGAATAAACAGGTGGACAAAGGTGAGTCGGTTGATATTGTGTATCTGGACTTTCAGAAAGCCTTTGACAAGGTCCCTCATCAGAGACTTTTGGCAAAACTAAAGAGTCATGGGATAGGAGGCAGTGTACTATTGTGGATCAGAAACAGGTTAAAAGATAGAAAGCAGAGGGTAGGGCTAAATGGCCAATTTTCCCAATGGAGAAAGGTGAATAGTGGTGCACCCCAGGGATCTGTTCTGGGTCCGCTGCCTTTTGACATATTCATAAATGACCTGGAAAGTGGAATAACGAGTGAGGTTATCAAATTTGCAGATGACACAAAGCTATTTAAAGTTGTTAAAACCCAAGAGGATTGTGAAAAATTGCAAGAGGATCTTGATAAATTGGAAGACTGGGCATCAAAATGGCAAATGAAATTTAATGTGGACAAGTGCAAGGTTATGCACCTAGGGAAGAACAACCCAAACTATGGTTACACGATGCAAGGTTCCACATTAGGAACCACCACCCAGGAAAAAGATTTAGGCGTCTTTGTGGATACCATGTTAAAACCCTCGGCCCAATGTGCAGCGGCGGCCAAGAGAGCAAATAGAATGCTAGGTATGATAAGGAAAGGAATGGAAAATAAAACAGAAGATATTATAATGCCTCTATATCGTTCCATGGTGAGACCGCACCTTGAATATTGTGTGCAATTCTGGTCGCCGTATCTTAAAAAGGATATAGCGATTTTAGAAAAGGTTCAGAGAAGAGCCACCAAAATGGTAAAGGGGATGGAAGGATACTCCTATGAAGAAAGGATAAAAAGGTTAGGGCTCTTTAACCTGGAAAAGAGACGGCTGAGGGGAGATATGATAGAAGTCTATAAATTAATGAACGGAGTGAAACGGGTAAACGTAGATCGATTGTTTACGTTATCAGAATATAGAAAGACTAGGGGACATGCAATGAAGCTACAGGGTAAACTATTTAAGACTAATAAAAGAAAATATTTTTTCACTCAACGTGTAATCAAACTCTGGAATTTGTTACCGGAGGATGTAGTAAAGGCTGTTAGTGTAGCTGGGTTTAAAAAAGGTTTGGATAAGTTCCTGGAGGAAAGGTCCATAAACCATTATTAAGAAGTGACTGAAGATATCAATGCTTGACCCAGCACAAGCATTGTGGAACTTGTGTCTCTTGGGGAAACTGCTAGGTACATATGACCTAGATTGGCCACTGTTGGAAACAGAATACTGGGCTTGATGGACCTTGGTCTGACCCAGTATGGCATATCTTATGTTCTTATAAATCATCTTGAATTTCTCTTTGAACAGGAATTTGTTCAGTTCTCTGAGGTCTAAAATGGGTCTGTGTCCCCCTGGTTTTTTGGAATAAGGAAATAAGGGGAGTAAAACCCTGTACCCTGTTGGGAAATGGGTATGTCTTCTATTGCACCATGGGCAAGACATAAACTGACCTCTTGACTCAACTGGGTGTTGACAGAAGCCTGAGAATTGAACTGTCTTACCACTGTAGGAGGGGGCATGTTGAAGATATGAAGCTTGTACCCCTCGCTTACAATGGAAAGAGTCCATTCTGCTGTTATCTGCCCCCATCTGGGGGCAAAATGACACAACCTTCCTAGGATGCTGGAAGGCTCTGGCCCGTTCAGAGCCAGGAAGGCCAAGTTCTCTAGATGGGAGTCAAAGCCCCTGTGGAGGCTGAGACCGTTGGGCCGGTTGAGGCTTAACAGTCTGATTTCCTTTGCTTTGGGGGCTGCTGTCCCTTTCTGGTAGACTGACCTGCAGAATGCACCTGCTGGGTATAGGAGGGATAAAACCTCTTCTTTTTAGAGAAGAATGGTTTCTTGTAGAATTTTCTCCTTGCAGGATCAGCTGTAGCCTTGGATAGTCTATCCAAAGTGGTGTTATCAGCATCCAGCTCGTTAGCTTTCTCTTGCCAATTCTTGTCAAAAAGAGTTTTGCCTGTACAAGGGATATTCCCCAGTTTGTCCTGTACCCAGAGTTCTAAATCAGATGCCTGGAGCCAGGCAATCCTACGAGCACCTATGGCAATGGCAGAGGTTCTGCTTATGCACTCAAAGAAGTCAAAAGCTGCACAATTAAACTTGGAAACATCTTGGGCATGTTTGACAACTGTAAGATAATCCTGCCTCTTGTCATCAGGAAGGAGAGGGCTCATAAGCTCGAGATCTCCTGTAACCTCCTTAAGGAACATTCCCATGTATAAGATGTAGGAACTAATCCTGGCAGAAAGCATAGAGGCCTGGAAGGTTTGACACCCAAAGGCATCAAGAGTCCTACATTCACGTCCTGGAGGATTAGATGCATGTCTTTTTGCACTCTTGATCCTTCTCATGGCTGACTCCACCACTATGGAGTGGTGTGGCAACTGAGTTTTTTGAAATCCAGGACAAGGAGGTACTCGATACATGGTATCCAGCCTACGGGAATGAGGAGAGGTGCTAAGAGGTGTTTCCCACATTCTTAACATTAGATCATGCAAGATCTCATGAATAGGCAAAGTAGCTGCTTCCTTGGGAGCTTTAGGATATTGTAAAATCTCCAATTCCTTTGCTCTGGGCTCTGTTTCAGGAGCCACTGTGATGGAAAGACCCCTAGCCACCTCTCTGATGAAATCCTGAAAGGATATATCCTCTGGAGGAGACATCCTACGCTTAGGAGAAGGCGGCTCCTCCGAGAGAAGTACTCCGGCGTCGACAGAACTGTCAGAGCCCTCAGTGTCATCAGAGGATTCAAAATATCTTCTGTCCGGGTGCTCTTGTAAAGCATGATACCGGTACCGATCGAAGTCGGTACCGGCCTGTCGATACCGGAGGAAATAGCATGACTCGGTAGGATACTCGCCTATGTTGATGCTGTCGGTACCGGTACCGCTGTCGATGTCGCTGTCAGAGCCGGAGCTGTGTCGATACCGGTTGAACTGTCTGAAGCGGTCCTGAAGGCACCCATGCCGCAAGGAGAGCCGCCAGACTGCGCTCAATAGCCAGGAATCTCTGGTCAATTGATGCTGCCTGGGTGTCGGTACTGGACGAAGCAGCCAGTACCCCAGAGCATGGCACCAGTAGCTCTGCCGAGGTTGAGGCCTCAAGAACATCCTGGAGCCCCGATAGTGCTTTGGAAGCCAAAGCCGAAGCCTCCCGCCGGGGCAAATTTGCCGGTACAAGTCCCTCAAGGGCAACGCCAGAGGCATCTCGATGCTTGGAAGGAGATCTACCCTTTGAGGACCGGCCAGATTTATGTTTGGTTACCTGAGATCCATGGGAGGAAAACAAAGCCCTGGAAGACGTCGATGCCACGGATGCTACATCGGAGGGAATAAGGGTGCTAAGCTTAGCAGCTCGGTTCTGCCAACCCTCTTCGACATCATCCCACAGGCAACACACTCCAAGATGGAGTGGTCAAAACTTAAACATTTGAGGCACCACTCGTGTCGGTGACGGAGATGGTACCGCCACACTTGGAACACTTTTTAAAACCTGAAGCAGGTTTTTCCATGTTGAGGAAAAATTGGGCCTAGTGCCCAAAATGGTGCGTGGCACCCGAGAGAAAAAGGTTGGAAAATCCAAATAGAAGATTAGAAAAAAAAAAAATTTTTTTTTCAAAGAAAGAACTGGCGGTTCCGGTATAGTGTCGAGGAAGGCAGACGCTACCACAAAAAAGAATGAAAAATACAGGATAATTTCTGCGGTGACAGGAAAATGACCTGCTGGCTCCACGGAAAACGAAGAACTGGAGAGAGGCAGTTAGGAAAGGCAGGAAGGCAGCATGCAGGTGCTGTGGGATGCTCCCAAAAGCTTTCTAATTGGACGCTGGGGAGCGTTCCCGCGCAGGCTCTGTCGGTACCAACGATACCCATATGTGAAGACTACATTCCTGCTTGTTCCTGGAGATCGGTGGTTATGAGGGACCACTGGATGGCTTAAAGCAGAGGTTCCCAACTCCAGTCCTGGAGGGCCAAACACTATTCAGGTTTTTCAGGCTGTCCCTAATGAATATGCATGAGATACATCTGCATACAATGGGGGCAGTGCATGCAAATGCATCTCATGCATATTTATTAGGGACAACCTGAAAAGTGTCATTGTAATGACCTGACTCTTGTTCATTGTCGGATTCTGTTTTGTTTTATGTAAACCGCGCTGATCGTAAATAGTGCGGTATATAAGAAATGTAAAATAAATAAATAAATAAATAAGTGTTTGGCCCTCCAGGACTGGAGTTGGGAATCTCTGGCTTAAAACATCAGATGCCCTCCTGTGTGCTGCAGGCCCAGACCTTTCGAGGCAGGAGAGGCTATGCCCAAGGAGTCATAAGCCCCCAAGTTGCAACAGAGGCACAGCCTGAAGCTTGGAGGCCTTAGGCTTATGAAGTCCGTGCCTTTGTCCCTGGGCGTGCTGGCCCTCTTGGGGAGCTGGGAAGGCAGAGTACTGAGGGTAGTTTACATAGACCTTCCTCTTTTTCGGGTATAGGGACTTTTTGTCCAAAGCTTTCTGTCGGGAAGGGTCAGCAGTCTTTTTGGAGAGTCTGGTCCTGATTATGAACTCAGACTCCAGCTCAGTGGTCTTGACCATCATGGGCTTGCTGAAGATGTTCTCTCCCTGGCAAGGGACGTCAACCAAATTGTCCTGCACCCACTGCTCCAAATAGGAAGACTGTAGCCAGGCCTGGCAGTGGGCACTAATGCCAACCACGGCTACTCTAGCTGCCGACTGGAAGCAGTCATAGGCTGCTCGAGTCAAACTTTGAATGCTCCTTTACTGTGGAGGTCAGGGTCCTGAACCGCTGAAGAGACTCCTCAGAAACCAGCCAAGAGCCTGGCAAGCTCCCTTGCCAAGTCCTGCAAGTACATGCCCATGTACAGCTGGTAGGTCTGGATCCAGCTGATGAGCTTCAAGCCCTGGAAGCACTTCATGCCCAGAGCATCCATGGCGTGGGCCTCCCTGCATAGCCAACTCAGTCACCATGAAGTTGAGAGGCAGCTGTGCTTTCTGGAAGCCCGGCTCTGGCAGACACTGTGCATCAAGTCCAGTTATCTGCTCACCATGGGCAATGAGGCCAGGGTCTCCCACATATGGAAGAGCAGCCATTCTGGGATGGGGGGGGGGGGGGAATGGGCACCATGAGTGCCTCCTTAGGGGGAGCCTCCTACTGAAGGAGCTTGAGGTCATCCGCCTCAGGCTCCTCCACTGACTCCATTGTGAAGGCAAGGGCCTTCGCCATATCATCGATGAAGTCCAGGAAGGCCAGGTCCTCGTGTGGACACCGGTGTGGGGCCTCGGGAGAAGGGATGGAGGGGATGTCCCAATGCAGACGAGTATCGGTGGACTCGTCATCCTCAGTCTCCCACTCTGACCTAGAGTCGGAGGAGACCTCGAGGGTCCTCCGAACCTCGGGCTCGCATCCCATTTCTAACAGCTTGAGAGTCCTGATGCCCCTGCGCGGGACTGGTATCTCAATGCCAGTGGCACTCAAGGATCTGCTCCACCTCCAGGGGCTCCCTCACCATGGAGGAGTCTGTGGTTGGGAGTGATGACCCGGAGGAACCCGGCATCAGAACTTGCTGCTGGGCCATCAAGGCAGACAAGCTGTGCTCCAGGGCCACCATTCTGGCCTTGAGGCCAGAAGGCTCTGCAGCCACTGGCATGGGCCCGGCACTGGTACCATTGAGGGGATGTCCTCAATGAGGATGGCCTCTGAGAACATAGATGGCATTTTCTCCCACTGGGACAGCTTTGAGGGTCGCTCCTGGCCATTACCCTCGCATCAGGGGCTCAGAGACCAATGACCATGGGACTTGCCTGCGGACCCGGTCTCGTTGCCCAACGAGGCCATCGATGTCATCCGGCTCTTCGAGGAGCGTCCTTCCAAGAGGGAGCCCCAGTTCAATGCCCTGTGACCTCAAGGCTCCGATGAAGTGCAGTCGCCACACAAGGCCGAGGCCTCCAAGCAGCTCTCAAGGCCACTGGTCACACAGATGACTCCAGGGCAGAGCCTGTCTTATGAAAAATAGACTTGTGCTGCTTTTTACGGCCTTGGAGGTCACCTGCAGGCAAAGACCACAAGCCGAGGCATCATGGTCCACCCCAAGGCACTGGAGGCAACAATCATGTGGGTCCGTGCGCAACATGTTATGTGCACAATGGTCACAGGGCTTGAAGCCACTGATTGAGGCCATAGCTGGAAATATGGCCCCTGCAACATCAAACTCTGCTGGCCCGGCCAGAAAGGATGTGAAAATCCTCACAACAGGAGAAAAACCCGAGGAAAAACACAGCACTGAAGTCGAGTGGACCCGAGAGGCGAGAAGGGTACTAGTACACAAACCGGAGAAAGAAAGTGATCTGAAAATCGAAAAACCAAAGACAAAAAAAATTTACTTTTTCCGAGGGGAACAGACAGATGTCCAATGAGCTTCACAGAAAAAAAAAGAAGACTAAGGCAAAATGGCACCCCTTAGATGGGAAGGGGACCATGCATGTGTGGTAGATCTCCCAAAGGCTTTCTTTGAAAGCTGGGGAAAGGTTACCGCGCAGGCTCCATAGATGCTGACGTCACCCATATGTAAGGGCTGACTTCTTGCTTGTTCCCGGTGAACAATGGTTCCAATCCCTCACCTGACAACTGCCCCACTAAACAGAAGTTGGGGGCCCCCCACAGACAATGGTGAAGAGAAATTGGCATGGAAAAAGGAACTTAAATCTGGCAATCACCTCTGGGAAGCTCAAGCAGCAATAGGGCTAGACTCAGTTTTGCTCTTCTGCTGCCAAGACCTGCAGTCACATACCTCTGAATCTTTCATGCTATCTTCTGGGGAGAGCAGGAGGAGGAAAGGGGCACAGAGGCTATGCTGCCAATGATTCCTCCATGGTTCTGATCCAACAATTCTGACTGTTCAACCACCCCTTAAACAGGATAAAGACAGGAAATTGAACAGATACCCCCTCTTTCTTGCCAGACCCAGGAGGGCATTGGTTTTAAGGGTGACTCATGGGCTCCTCCCACATCAAGCTCAAGTGAGGAAGCCACCCCTTAGACAGTTACTCACGCACTAAATCAGTCTCTTCCTTTCTTTCTCTCACAAAATTTTCACAGAACTGCTCCAATGTGTCCATACTCTGCTGGAGAAAAAAAAATACTGAAGTTGTAGGTCCTCTAGCTGCTCCTGATATAGTGCAGTATGAGGTTGTCAAACGACTCTGGATTTTTCTGTGTCTCCACCTCTACTGTAGAGGGACACATCCCATTTGTCTGGATTGGCAGGATGATATGGAACCACAGTTACACGATGCAAGATGCCTCATTAGGAGCCACAACCCAGGAAAAGGATCTAGGTGTCATAGTAGATAATTCCTTGAAACCATCTCACAGTGTGCAGCAGTGGTCAAGAAAGCAAACAAAATGCTAGGAATCATGAGGAAAGGAATAGAGAATAAAACCAATGATAAAAGTTTTGAAGTTATATGGTATGGGAAGAAACAGTCCTTGGGATTAGTGTCCACACTATATAAAGCGGTGAGAGCGGAGAAAAGGGATGAAAAGCCTGGATATATTCTGGCCTGAGAGGGGGAGCTGGGGGTAAGTAACAAAACACTACAATGGAAGGTTATCTTTGATCAAGCTCGACGCCTACCCATATCGGTGGCTATTAGAGAAAATTGGTATAAAGTTTTAATGAGATGGTATTACACGTCAGTTCGACTGAATAAAATGTTCCTATCAGCATCGAAAGGATGTTGGAGAGAATGTGGAGAGGAGTGGTCCATGTTTCATATTTGGTGGATGTGCCCCCAGATTAAGCATTTTATGGGAGCAGGTCCAACAGTGGGTACAGCAGGTAGTAGGGGTAGAGGTAAGCAGGGAACCTGAACTATTTTTATTGGAATGGTGGGGAGAGGGAAGCCCAGGTAAGGTAAGGAAACAAATTATGGCCTGGTTAAGTGTGGCGAAACATGAAGTTGCGTACAGGTGGAAGCAATCGCGGCCACCCCTAATAAAACACTGTGTGGAGAGGCTCCACCAAATATTCCTAATGGAAAAATTGACTGCTATTTGCAGGCAGAGGAAGAGAAAGTTTGAGAGCGAATGGCAGAATATGCTGGAATATTTACGTAAGGAAGCATGGGAGGCAGGGGAGGGGGATAAGGGGGTGGGGGCAGATATGGATAAAGCAGAAAAGAAGGAATGTACTGATAATTGCAATGATTAATGTTGTGTGTAGTTATTGCTATTGCGGTATAAAGTTTTGAACTTCTTTCAATAAAAATCTTATAATAGAAAAAAAAAACTAGGCTAAAATAATGCCCCTGTATTGTTCCATGGTGCAACCGCACCTTGAATACTGTATCCAATTCTGGTCGCCATATCTTTAAAAGGATATAGCGGAATTAGAAAAGGTACAAAGAAGAGCTATGGAATGGAAGGATACCCCTATGAAGAAAGGCTTAGAAGGTTAGGGCTCTTCAACCTGAAAAAGACTACTTAGGAAAGATATGACAAAGGTCTACAAAATAATAAGTGGAGTAGAACAGGTAAAAATAGATAAAGCATAGTTACTCACCTGTATCAGTGATCTCCGGGAACAGCTGGAATTTAGTCTTCACATATGGGTATCGTCGGTACCGACGGAGCCTGTGCGGGAACGCTCCCCAGCGTCCAATTAGAAAGCTTTTGGGAGCATCCCACAGCGCCTACGGGCTGCCTTCCCACCTTTCCCAACTGCCTCACTCCAGTTGAGTTTTAAAGATGAGACAAAGAGAGAGAGAGGGAAAGGAAAGATAGAGAGATACAACTCCTAGGGGAGGTGGGTGGGTTGTGAAGACTAAATTCCTGCTGTTCCCGGAGATCACCTGTTACAGGTGAGTAACTATGCTATCTCCAGGAACAAGCAGGAATGTAGTCTTCACATATGGGGACTACCTAGCTTTAGATGCCAGGGAGAAACCCCAGAAGTTGTGTGTTCCTGAAAAAGGGCTCCACTTCCGCCCATGGATTCCTGGCATCCAACCAGGGATGGTGGGTAGGAGTTGATTAGGTATGGAACAGGTGTTGGAGAACAGCCTGACCAAACAAGGCATCCTGGTGGGAGTCCTTGTCCAAGAAGTAATGGGCTGTGAAGGTATGAACCGAGGCCCAGGTAGCTGCTCGACAGATGTCGTCGACAGACACATAGTGTAGATGAGCCATTGAAGCTGCCATGGCTCTCACATTGTGAGCTGTTACATGGACCTCCAGAGGAAGATTCTTACTCTGATACGCAAAGGAAATACACTGGAGCAATCCAGTTAGATAGTGTTCTCTTGGAGACTGGAAGTCCCAAATGAGAAGGATCAAAAGCAACAAAGAGCTGAGAGGACCTTCTATGTTGCTGTGTTCTTTGTAAGTAAAAGGCTAAAGCTCTTTTACAGTCCAAGGTATAATGATTCCTTTCTGCATTTGATGCATGAGGCCTTGGAAAGAACACAGGTAGGTAGACCGCTTGGTTTAGATGAAAAGGCGAGACCACCTTTGGCATAAAGTGTGGATGAGTCCTAAGGACTACCTTGTCATGATGGAACCTTGTATAAGGGGGATCAGCCACTAGTGCTTGCAACTCACTGATGCAACGTGCTGATGTGATTGCAATGAGAAAGATAACCTTCCAAGAAAGGAATTTCAAGGAGATAGTAGCTAAGGGTTCAAAAGGTGGCTTCATGAGCTGACCAAGAACCAAGTTTAAGTCCCATGCCACAGGTGTTGGCTTAATGGGAGGCTTAGTTAGCAGAAGGCCTCTCATAAATCTTGCTATAAGAGGATGGGAGGAAATAGGTTGTCCATTTAGGGGCTTGAAGGAAGCTGCAATAGCACTCAAATGGACTCTCACTGAGTTAGTCTTAAGTCTTGCATTGGATAAATGAAGGAGATACTCCAGTAATGATTCCAGAGGTACCGCAATGGGGTTAAGACCCTTCTGCGAACACCATATGGAAGACCTTTTCCACTTGAAAGCATAAGAGCATCTTGTGGAAGGCTTCCTGGAAGCATAAAGGATATCTTTTACTGGCTGAGGAAGGTTAAGATAATGAAGATCTAGGCCTTCAGCAACCAAGCCCTGAGATGCAGAGACTGGGGATTGGGATGCCATAACATTCCGTCCTGCTGAGATAGAAGATCTAGAGCAGACCCTAACTCCAGGGAGGGAGCTTGAGAGAGATGTAGAAGCAGAGGGTACCACACTTGCCGAGGCCAATGTGGAGCTATGAGAATCATACGTCCTCCGTCTCTCTGAAGGTTGAATAGGGTCTTGGGAATTAGGGGAATGGGTGGAAAAGCATAAAGGAAGTCTTGGCCCCAGTGAAGGAGGAAAGCATCCTTGGCCTGAGAGCCCTGTGCCGGGATTCTGGAACAGAACCGGGGAAGTTTGGCATTCACCGGACTTGCAAAGAGGTCTGTCTGGGGTTCCCCAAATTTGAAAAATCTTGGTCACCTGGTCTACATGGAGAGACCATTTGTGTGGAAGCAGAACTCGACTGAGTCTGTCTGCCCAAGAGTTTTGTATGCCTGGAAGATAAACTGCCCGGCGATGAATCTGATGCTCTCTGGCGAGGGCCCATAGTCGCAAAGCTTCGTTGCAAAGCGACAGAGAGCCTGTTCCCCCCTGTTTGTTCACGTAGAAATTGGCTACTTGATTGTCCGTATGAATGAGGACTGTCTTGTAGCTGAGCAGGGTGTGGAACACTCGAAGAGCAAGGAAGATTGCTCTGAGCTCCAAGAGATTGATATGTAGATGAGTCTCCTGTGAAGTCCAAGTGCCTTGGGTGGAGAGGTCTTGCAAATGAGCTCCCCAACCCATTGGTGAAGCATCTGTTGCGAGAGATGCCTGGGGTAAAGGCTGTTGAAATGGGGACCCCACCAACAGGTTCTGAGTGGACTGCCACCATTGTAGGGATAAAATAAGGCGACTTGTGTTTGCTATTTTGTCTGACAGGCACCCTGATGCCTGGGTCCACCGAGTGGATAAAGTCCACTGGGCTGCTCTCATATGGAGGCGAGCATAAGGGACCACATGCACGGTAGATGCCATGTGGCCTCGTAGCTGTAGCATTTCTCGGGCAGTGAGATGAGGTTTTAGCACTGCTTGAGAAGCTAACTGCACCATGCGAAGGCAACGGGCCTGGGGAAGATAGGCCCTTGCCCTTTTGGTATCCAGCAAAGCTCCTATGAATTCTAGAGACTGAGTGGGAGTTAGACTGGATTTTGGGACATTTATGACAAGACCCAAATACTGAAGGACACACATTGTGCAAGATAGGGAGGTCCTGGCCTCTGCTTCTGATGGGGCTCGAATGAGCCAGTCGTCTAAGTAGGGGAAGATGAATATCCCTAGAGTGCGGAGAAATGCTGCTACTACAGCCATGCATTTCATGAACATTCTTGGTGCTGAGGCCAGGCCAAAAGGAAGCACCTTGTATTGGTAGTGCTTTCCTTGAAAAAGGAACCGAAGGAACTTCCTGTGAGTTGGGTGGATGAGAACATGAGTGTACGCATCCTTGAGATCTAGAAAAAAAGCCAATCCTGACTCTGAAGGTATGACAGCAGAGTTCCTAAAGAAATCATCTTGAATTTCTCTTTGAACAGGAATTTGTTCAATTCTCTGAGGTCCAAAATAGGTCTGTATCCCCCTGTTTTCTTTGGGATAAGGAAATAGGGGGAGTAAAGCCCCGTACCCTGTTGATGAATGGGTACCTCTTCTATTGCCCCTTGGGCAAGAAGCATAGTGACCCTCCTGATCTAACAGGTTGATGAGAGAGGTCTGAGAATTGAACTGACTTACAATGGTGGAAGGGGGCATGCACAGGAAGTGCAGCTTGTACCCCTCTCTTATAATGGAGAGTGTCCACTGCTCTGCTGTTATCTGCTCCCACCTGGGGGCAAAGTGACATAACCTTCCTGAAATGGTGAAAGGGTCTGGTCCATTCAGGGCCAGGAAGGCTAAGTTCTCTAGAGGAAAGTCAAAGGCCTTGTGGAGGCTTAGACTGCTGAGACGGTTGAGGCTTAGCAGTCTTTGCTTTCCTTTGTTTAGGTGGTTGTTGACCCTTCTGGGTAGGCTGACCTGTAGAACGTCCCTGCTGGGAATAAGAGGGATAAAACCTCTTCTTTTTTGAAAAGAAAGGCTTCTTTCTCGCAGGATCAGCTGTGGCTTTGGATAGCCTATCCAAAGTGGAGTTGTCAGTATCCAACTCATTGGCCTTTACTTGCCAATCTTTACCAAACAGGTTCTCACCAGTACAAGGAATATTGCCCAATTTGTCTTGTACCCAGAGCTCCAAATCAGATGCCTGGAGCCAAGCAATTCTACGTGCACCTATGGCAATGGCAGAGGTTCTGCTTATGCACTCAAAACAGTCAAAAGCTGCACTGTTGACAAATGTAGAAACATCCTGGGCATGTTTGACCAATGTGAGAAAATCCTGTCTTCTATCCTCAGGAAGAGGAGGGCTCAAAACCTCTAAATCCCCTGCAACTTCCTTCAGGAACATTCCTAGACAGGGCCGGATTTACCTTGAGTGAGGCCCTACGCCAACAAAAATTGTGGGCCCCCAGCAGGGGCGGTCCAAGGGGGGTGCGGGGCCTCATTTGCATAAGGGACCTCATTTGCATAAATATTTGCATAATGTTACCATATACTAACTTTTAGTAAACGTGCCTCTTAATGAGTGTATGGATAAAGAAAGACTAAAAGATTTCTACATTACTATAATCCAGTGCCAACTGCCAGACACATTAGGAACTACTACAAACACTGCCCATTTAGAACCCATAGCAAACCCGCCGTATCCTAACAGCACTACCAGGACTCACAAAGCACCATACTCTACCAATCAAAAGGCAACACTGCAAATATTAAACCAATACATTTCAGAGAACAACAATACATGACCTACTGGGGAAAGAGAACAAGTGGCAATGTCAAATAGGAATTATATAAACAGAACACCTCAGCTCAGTTACACATGCAGAACATAGACCATCACCAAACAAGTAATCACAATTTAGAAACAGGAAGACAATAATTAAACTGGGAATCCCAAAAGCCAAACTTGGAATGTACAACACTGTAGAAATAAAACTATACATTAATTTGCTCTTGTACTAAACAAAGCGCAGACGTCAATGATGCACATTTACCAGAGCTGACATATTCCAATTAATAAATACAAAATAAAGAGATATTTTTATGTTTATGTTTATGTTTATTTATTTGATAAAAACCGCCTTTCTGAAATAACCAAGGCGGTGTACAATTAAAACAATTTTGGTAAAAGAAGGCCAAGGCCAACGAGAAGGAAAAGAAATGTACAATTTTTTTGTTTTAAAAAGGATAGTAGAAGAGAGGAGGCAGGACGAGACAGAACAACCTTTTGTGCATTTTTTTCAGCTGCAATTGCTCCAGCCACTTTCTTCTGGTTTCTTCGTGTCTTCTGCTAACTCTCCATCGTCTGCTGTCCATTTGTCCTTTCTTCTTTCTTCTCTCTTCTAGTTTTTTTCCATTCTCTCTCTACATCTGCTTTAACATACTAATCTTTCTCCTTTTGCTCTTTCCTCATTCCTATTTCATCCACTCAAATTTTACCTCTCCATCCTCAATCCCCACTTACTCTCCAAATACCCGGCCAATTGTAGATTTTTTATCCCTCCCACACCAAATATTTTTCCCTTCTCCATTTTACTCCTCCAGCCCCATCCCATTCTAATCCTCCCCCAACATCAGCTCCCTTCTAGTTCCAGCCTCACCCAGCATCCATTCCCTTCTAGTCCCTGCATCAGCCCATTTCCAGTCCTAGCCACCCATCAGCCCATTTCCAGTCCTAGCAACCCCCCAACCCAATACCAGTCCTAGCCCCCCCATCAACCCACTTACAGTCCTAACCCCCCATCACCCCATTTTCAGTTTAAGCCCCCCCTATAACCCATTACCAGTCCTAACCCCCCCATCAGCCCACTTCCAGTCCTACCCCATCAACCCATTTCCGGTTGAACTGTCTTGACGCGGTTCTGAGGGTGTCGATGCCGCAAGGAGAGCCGCCAGACTGCATTCAATAGCCAGGAATCTCTGGTCTATCGACGCTGCTGATGCCTGGATGTCGGTACCGGAGAAAACAGCCGGTACCCCAGAGCATGGCACCAGTAGTTCTGCCGAGGTTGAGGCCTTGAGAACGTCCCGGAGCCCCGATAATGCTTTGGAAGCTGAAGCCTCCCGCCGGGGAACTTTTGCCAGTGCAGAATCCTCAAGGGCAACGCCAGAGGCATTTCGATGCTTAGAAGGAGATCTACCCTTTGAGGACTGGCTGGACTTGTCTTTAATTACCTGAGATCCACAGGAGGAAGAGGAAGCCCTGGAAAAGGTCGATGCCACCGAGGCTGCATCAGAGGGATACACGGTACTGAGCTTAGCAGCTTGGTTCTGCCGACCTCTTTTAGACATCATGGCACAGGCCATACATTCCGTGATGGAGTTGTCAGGACCTAAACATTTTAGACACCACTAATGGGTGTCGGCGATGGTACCGCCACACTTGGTGCACGTTTTGAAACCTGAAGAGGGTTTTGCCATTGTGGAGGAATATTTGGGTCTAAGACCCAAAAAATAACTAACTAAATATATATATATATATATAGTTAGTTATGATAGATAGATAGATAGATAGATAGATAGATAGATAGATAGATAGATAGATAGATAGATAGATAGATAGATAGATAGATAGATAGATAGATAGATAGATAGATAGATAGATAGATAGATAGATAGATAGATAGATAGATAGATAGATAGATAGATAGATAGATAGATAGATAGATAGATAGATAGATAGATAGATAGATAGATAGATAGATAGATAGATAGATAGATAGATAGATAGATAGATAGATAGATAGATAGATAGATAGATAGATAGATAGATAGATAGATAGATAGATAGATAGATAGATAGATAGATAGATAGATAGATAGATAGCATTGTGGGTTTTGTTTTTTAAAGAAAAACCGGGAGGTGTCGCATGAGCGGGTGAGAGGTTTCTCGGCTCGCTCCAGGACTGCCCTGCACTTAATCGGCAATTAAATGCACCCTACCCCGATTCTTTGACTGGAAATACCCCGGAGTTGAAGAGTACGCCCGAGTGATCGTGTGGGTGCCAAAGCTTGGGTGAGCATGCCCCCACCGCTCAGAAAAGAGCGAGAGAAAACTGCCAGGGCCGGAACTCCGGCGGCCGGGGGGCCGGCATCAAAGATGGCGCAGCCATGCTCACCTGGAGGGGACAGTGTGGACTCGGGGCCGGAGGAGCTGGCCCGCGAGGTAGCAAAATTGCTCGAGCCCAAGTTCGATCTGATCCTGAGTAAACTGGAGACGATGGCTGAGACGATCGCAGAGTGCACCCACAGAGTGGACGAACTAGAGCACCGCGTGTCGGCCCTTGAGGATGACGGGGGCGCGCAAAGCCGGGATCTGGAGCGACTACGCAAAAAGGTGGACTCTCTATTAGACAAGGTAGATGATCTTGAGAATCGTTCCAGGCGGAACAACCTACGTCTTGTCGGAGTGCCGGAGTCTCAAACGGATGCGATGCTGCTCGAGCTGGTGGAGACTTGGCTGCCGCGAGAGTTAGGCCTCCCAGAATTAGTGGGAGTGCTGAAGGTAGAGCGGGCACATAGGCTGGGGCCTCGGGCTGGGGATCGCCACCGGCCGAGAGTGGTTATTGCGCGCCTGTTGAACTTTCAACACAAGTGGCTTTTGCTGCAAGCATATCGCAAGAAGCATGCTTTAACCCTGGATAATCAGTCGATCCTGTTATTCCAGGACTATTCGGCGCCGGTGGCAGCGAAACGCAAAGAATTTGCACCGATCTGTGCAGCCTTATTCAAAAAACAGGTGCGCTTTACATTGGCCTTTCCAGCTGTGTTGCGGGTGTTCCTCGCAGGGAAACAGCACGTGTTGACTACGGCGGCGGAGGCGCAACGGTTCCTGGAGCAGATGGAGGCCGGGAGGCGGGAAGATCATTCCTAATGGACTCCGAATAGTGCCTGATCGGGAGTATATGAGCTTGGCTGACATGGACGAGGGAGCAATACAGCAGCCCTGTAGACAGTTTGTGCGCTGTTTTACATGCATGGGTCTGTGTGCTGGGGCAGTTGTGTTGGGGAGGATGGGCGGGAAGTGGGCCTTATTCCACCGGCGAGACCGGAGATTACTCTCTGGGGAGCTGGCGTTTTTTTTTTTTTTTTTTTTTGTTTGTTAATATGTCCTCTGGTGCTATGTAACCTATTGCTGCAGCAATGTGTGGACTAGATGAGGTCCCTCCCAGTTTTCTGTAAATCTCCAGAACTCCCTGAAATGGTTGTGTTGTGGTCTTGATAGACCCAGGGTCTGGGGCGTCCACCAGCTGTTTGAACGGTGGCAGGGGGAGTGGGAGTTATTATGTGGGTGACATGTTATGTTTATGCTTAGATATGCTTTTCTTATCCCTTTCCTTTCTTTGGTCCCAGTTGGGTTGAGGGAGATGGGGGGGGGTTGAGTGTCTGTTCTTTTAGGTTAAGTGGGGCATGGTTGTTGGTCGTTCGGGGGGGGTTGGGCTTGGGTGGAGCTACTAGGGCGGGGCAGACCTGTAGCACACCGAACGGGTCTTTAGCCTGGCGGGGCGAGCCAGGAGTAATGTGGTGGGGTTCTTTCTGGGGACTGGGGATGCGGGGGGGAGGAATGGGGGGATGGGGGGCTGGGAACTGGGAGTAGTTCTTTGTGTGGGGTTGATGCAGTGCGTGTGGGTGGGGGATTTGGGGAGTGGGGGAGGGATTTGGGGATGCCTGCCAGGCCCTTCTGGGTGTAGGATGGTTAGGATGCTAATGTGTGACTGGGTGAGTGCGGGGGGGAGCTCTAGGCTGGGGGGGCTCTTTTCCCATTGGTATGTGAGTCTCTATAAGTGTACGGTCAGAGTGATTGCGGATGACCACGGGTGAGGGTTTGCGATTGGTAACGTGGAACGTGTGTGGTATAGGGTCCCCGATAAAACGTTATAAGGTCCTGAAAGCTCTCCGAGACCAGCAGGCGGATGTGGCCTTTATACAGGAAACGCATCAGAGTCCCCAGGAACATGACAAACTTGCAGGGGGGTGGGTTGGGAAAGTGTATGGGGCCTCCTCGGGAGGGAAGAAGGCTGGGGTGGCGATCCTTATTAGACGGGGGGTGGATATGCAGATAGAGCACACCACATGTGATCCGGATGGGCGGTTCGTTTTACTGGTGGGGACTTTTAAGGGGGTTAAATTGGGATTCGTGAACGTTTACGCTCCTAATGTGTATGATGCATCCTTTGCTGCCCGGCTAACTAATTGTTTGAGTGCTCTGGGCCCCACGCCATTTATAATGGGAGGGGATTTTAATTGTGTCTTGGACGACACGGTGGACCGTTCTGGCCCTCGGGGATTGTCTAGGGATAGGAAGACTCAATGGATTAGAGGGATTTGTGAGACCTTTAATCTCTTGGACTATTGGAGGGTCCTGCACCCGTTAGACAGAGACTACACCCATGTATCACGCGCTCATGATACGGGATCCCGGTTGGACTATTTCTTGGGATCACGCGAACTGTTTACCAAAATTGTGCGGGCTGAGATTGGGCCGGTGATCGTATCTGATCATGCTTTTGTTCGGTTAGATGTTAGTTGGGACGGCCATAGGGGTGGCTCTGGGTGGCGTTATCCGCTTAGTTATTCTAGGGGTCCACACTTTGCAGCCTTTTTGCGCTCACAGTGGGATGAATTTGAGGAATTTAATGGGCAACATCAGGCCGACCCTGTTCTCTTTTGGGAAACTGCCAAGGTGGTACTACGTGGTAAGATCATTGAATATGGGGCTCGACAGAGAAAAATTTATACGTCTCGTTTGATTGGGCTAGAACGTCAGCTGTGTCAGGCCCGCAGGACGCTGCTACACCATCCCACGCCCTCCCAGAAGCTGGCCTATAATAGATTGCAACAGGAAGTGAATGCGCTCTTGCATGATCGGGCGCAGCAAACCCTACTTTATTATAGATATCAGTTGTATCGATATGGAGGTCGGGCGGGGCGGCTGTTAGCTCGTTTGGTGAAGTCTGACCGTGGGCAGGCCACTATAGGGGCCTTACGGGATGGTCGGGGAGTGATCCGGACCGGACAGGCTTACATCGAAAACCGTTTCCGTGAATATTACCAGACACTGTACAGTGCAGATGCTGAGGCCACGATGCGAGCTGAAACGTTCCTTGCGAGGGTTGGGTTGCCTAGCCTTTCCTTAGAGGAGAGTGACTTTCTTAATAGTCCGCTTACGGATGAGGAGATTCGCGGGGCCGTGAAAATGTTACATACTTGCAGAGCACCGGGACCCGATGGATACCGGGGTGAATTCTATAAAACGTTAGGAGATCGGGTGGTTGGGCCTCTGCGACGTTATTTTTCCGATCTTGTGGAGAGGCAGGTTTTTCCCTATGAGAAAAATAGTGCGGTGATCACGTTGATTCCTAAACCCGGTAGAGATGGGTTATTGCCGGAGTCGTATCGGCCGATCTCCCTGTTAAACGTGGATATCAAACTTTTGGCTAAGATCATGGCTAATAGATTGGCGGAGTATCTCCCCCGACTGGTCAAGGAGGACCAAGTGGGGTTTGTACGGGGCAGACATTCGGTTAAGAATTTGCGCAGGATTGTCTCATCTTTATATATGTCAGCGGAGGCAGGAGAGTCGGCCTTACTAATTAGCTTTGATGCTGAAAAAGCGTTTGATCGGGTGGCATGGTCCTATATGTACCGTGTGCTGGAGGAGCTGGGAATCGGCGGTTTTTTCTTGGACGTGGTAAAGCTTTTGTATTCGGATCCTAGGGGGCGGATTCTGGTAAATGGCTCTCTCACCCCCGACTTCCCAATTCGGAGGGGGACCCGACAGGGATGTCCTTTGTCTCCACTCCTGTTTGTTTTGACCTTGGAACCTCTCCTGGAGCGCATTCGGACTCACAAAGGCCTGTTGGGAGCTCGGGTGGGTGCGCAGGAGTTTCGCATTTCGGCTTTTGCCGATGATCTCTTAGTGTACCTGGGGTCCCCGCGGCGGACTCTCCCAGTTCTGCTGAGGGTGGTTGCCGAGTTTGGGCAGTTTTCGGGCCTGAAGTTGAATTTAGATAAATCTGAGGCGCTGGATCTGCGGCAGTCTTTGTCTGGAGACTGGGCAGATTTTCCTTTAAAATGGGCGGGAACAAAATTACGTTATCTGGGGCTCTATTTAACTGCGGATGTCTCTCAACTGCATGAGGTTAATTTGGGGATTTTGCGGTTGCAGACGGCTGAGCGTCTGACGACTTGGCGTGACCTGCCGCTCTCTTTGGGTGCACGTGTGGCCTTATACAAGATGGTTGTCTTCCCTAAATGGTTGTACATGTTGCAGAACCTGCCTATATTGTTGTCAGGAGCAGAGATCGCTCAAGTGGAAAAGTGTATAAATTGCTTCTATTGGAGGGGGAAGAGACCTCGGTTACGTCTTAAGATTCTACAACGACCCTGGGGGGCTGGGGGGATTGGAGCCCCTGATTTACGGAGTTATAACATAGCCTGCCTCTTGAGAAATCTCCGTGACTGGTTGGCGACCTCGACGGATTATACACCTCTGGCGTATGAGCAAGAGGTGGCGAAACCCTTGGCCTTACGTTACGTTTTGCATGCGCCGGCGTCTAAATTACCCCCCCTGATTGGGGGACATCCTGTTTTCCGAGTTATGCGGAGAGTCTGGCGTAGAGTGTGTTTCCTGCACTCTTGGAATCCTGGGACGTCCCCCTTTCTGCCCTTGGTGGGGAATGGGGCCTTTCAACCGGGACTGTCGGGAGGGGCCTTTCGGGGTTGGGAGGATAAAGGAATTGTGGCTTTGGAGCAAGTCGTGAATGACCGGGGGGAAGCGCGGGGGTTTTCTGACCTTCGGACTGGCTATGGGCTGGTCTCTCGGGACTGGTTCCCCTATATGCAACTCCGCAGTTACCTTCGAAGTTTGGATGGCGGGGATCTTCTTACTACTATTTGTTCTCGGTTAGAGGAATTACTGTATGCCGGGAGCCTCCATCGGGCTCGGGTTACCACTTTGCATAAGGAGTATCTTTCTCTTCAAGGGTTCCCGGCAGAACGGTCCTTGGCGGAAGCATGGACGCATGATTTGGGGGTTGAACTTAGGGGGGATGATATGCGGGCATTGCTAGCGGGGATTCCCCGTCGTCTTAAGTCGGCAGAGTTTCGGGATCTGCAATATCGGATTCTACGACGCTGCCAATTTGCTCCCTGTCGGGCGTATAGGGCTGGCTGTGGCGCTGTGGCGAGCTGCCCGCGTTGTGGAGCGGACCGGGCAGATCTGGGGCATATGTGGTGGCAATGCTCGAGGATCGTGCGCTTTTGGAAGGCCCTTGTGGGTTGGCTCGCTGAGACTTTGAGTTGTTCCATCCCTTGGGATCCCCGGGTATTGGTTCTGGGTTTGATGAGTAGGGTGGTTGGCCTGGGGGGAGCCCCGAAACGTTGGGTTTGTAAGGTTCTCCTGGTGGCTCGGAGGGTTGTTCTGTTGAATTGGCTGCTCCCGTGTGGCCCGACTATGAGTCAGTGGAAGAGAGAGGTGCATAGGTTGCTCTTGTTGGAACAGCAGGGGGTCAAACATGGGACTATCCCCACGGCTCGGTTCTTGGGGGAGTGGGGTCCCTATTTAGACATTTTGACACCGCGAGAGCGGAGTCGCATCCTTAACGTGTTGAGCTGATGATTGAAGGTTGCCTGGTATGGAGGGGGGGTGGGAGGGGGGGTGGGGGGGGGGAGGGAGGTTGGGGGAGAGGTGGGGGGGGGGAGGGAGGCCCGGATGGCTGGTCGTTGTGGTCGATTAGTGGTGCTGTCCCTTCTGGGCGGATTCTCTGGCTCATCTGTGCACCGGCGGGTGTAAGAGTACCCCCCCGCTCGTGCCTGTTTGTTATTCCACGGTGGGCTCTGGGGGTGTTAGCACTACTAGATTGGATAAGCGGGGGGTGGGGGGGGATTGTTGGGCTGGGTAGGAATATACATGTGTGCTATGTTTATTGATGCCCTCTGTTTGGTTTTCATGTGTGATGAGTGATTTGTCTGTTGGAGCTGTTACCTGTGTTTTATAATAAAAAACAGATTTACACATAAAGAAAAACCGGCGGTACCGGTAAAGTGTCGAAGAAGGCAGACGCGGGCACAAAAAAAGAAGGGCAATAAGGAGAATTTTCTGCAGTGACAGGAACGACAAACTGCTGGTTCCGCGGAAAACGAAGATCTGAATAGAGGCAGTTGGGAAAGGCGGGAAGGCAGCACGCAGGCGCTGTGGGATGCTCCCAAAAGCTTTCTAATTGGACGCTGGGGAGCGTTCCCGCGCAGGCTCCGTCGGTACCAACGATACCCATATGTGAAGACTACATTCCTGCTTGTTCCTGGAGATGTTATTTACTCCTTTAAGTGGTAGAAAGGCTAGGGACAAGCAATGAAGCTACAGTTTAAGACTTCTAGGAGAAAAACATTTTTTCACTCAATATGTAATTAAACACTGGAATTTGTTGCCAAAGGATGTAGTAAAAGCTGTTAGTGTAGCTAGGTTTAAAAGAAGTTTGGACAAGCTCCTGGAGGAAAAATCCATTAACCATTATTATTTTATTTAACCAGGTTTTTTTATACTGCTTTATCATTTCAGTCAAAGCAGTTTACATTGTAACTTAAACTTGGTAATGTACTTTAAATAGGGACATTGATAACTTGGATTTTTATGAGGCAATGGAGAATTAAGTGAGTTGCCCAAGGCCACAAGGAGTGCTAGTGGAAATTGAAACTCTGGTCTCCTGGTTCCCGAGCCAGTGTTTATTGTTTATGTTTATTCAGTTACTTGATATACCACCCCCCCTACCCTTCCCCCATAACATCGGGGCGGTTTACAATATTCCAAAAGCATGAGAAAAAAGAAATGAAAAGGAACTACAATTTTCCATAGAAAAGAGGGGAGAAGGATGCATTCGTACAAAACACTCAAAAGAAAAAAAAAAGTGAAAACAGTAGATTAGGAGACAGGCAGAAAAGAGGTGGGTCTTCAGAAGGGAACAAAACTTGGGATAGGATTCCTCTAGAAGATGGAGTGCAGTGGGAAGGGAGTTCCACAGGGAGGGGCCGAGGTAGAAGGCCCTAACCATTAGGCTATTCCTCCACTCCATTTATTAAAGTGGCCTGGGGAAATCCAGTGCTTACCCTTGGAATAAGCAGCATGGAATCTGTCTTCTTTTGGGAACCTGACAGGTTCCTGTGACCTGGACTGGCCACCATTGAAAACAGGATACTGGGTTTGATGGACCTTTGGCATCTCTTATGTTTTCTTGATTAATATTTTTGAACTGTATGAATGCTTTTTTGTCACTAGATGCTATCTACTTGTGTTTGCTCGTATTTGTCTACCTACACTGTATACTCATGTTCCACTTTGCCACTAGTACATTAATTACTCCATTCACAACCCATTGTGTGACCCTGGGCATCTCACTGGATCTCTCTGTGCTTAAGGAATTATTAATCCTACAGGAAGGGGATACTGTTGCCATATGAATCATCTTGTACAATTAATGCTGTGTAAACTAATAGTACCAACTATATTACTAGTAATTAAAAATACTTATTTTGAAAAAAGTAAAGAAGTCCAACTAAAACTTACTTCTGTCCAGCTGAGCCAGTGCTTCTATAGCAGAAAGTTCTTTTTGAATCGAGATGTGCTTTACTGAAAATGATAACAAGTTCAGCTTAGAAAACTCTACATCACATAATTCCAGAAAAACTAACTTATGAATCAAACAAATTTGCAGGACATACAATTTCTATGGTTACCAAGGTGATATTTTACTTACCAGATAGTGTCCTTTCCTTGAGTCCTGCTAGACCAGTCCAGACAAGTGGGTTGTGTTCCCCTACCAGCAGATTGCTGGAGACAAAGAACCAACGAAAAGCCCAGGTTTTGGGAGAGCTTTGTTTTTTGTTGCTGTCAGTTTCCTATCTGATTGGGAGCCGCTGTTCCATGTCGATTTGCATGGGGGACACATGAATAGCTAAGGGCTATAAGACCTCAACCACCACAGCAGGACATGCATCGTGAGCGGATCCAAAGGGGCAGGTGTGCCTCTTTGGAGCCCCTTCGGAGCATGTCGGAGCAGAGGGAAATGTGAGTGATCAATGGGGAAGCGGAAGAAGAGACCCTTATTTCATCTTTGCTTACGACTAAAATCAGCGTAAGTTGTGGGGCCCATGGATGTGCTGTTAAAGTCCATGGGTTCTACTCCTGGTGTTGCATCGTTGGAGACTTCATAATCATCATCAATAAGTACTGTTTCTCCTTCTATGTCTTCAGTTTTGCCAAGGGTTTTATCCCCACTCAACAAAGGAGCATGATTATTTATTTATTTAAAAGATTTTCTATACCCCGCTCTTTAAAATCAGTGCGGTTTACATTTATCTTATCCTTGTACAATGAGGGAGGACCTGCATTGTACTTACACTGAACGGGAGACATAACTTGGAACTGTAACTGGGGTAATTATATACAGGATGAGCCCTTTGTCCCTACAGCATTCAACGGTATGGCTGGGACTCATAACTATGTACAAAGCTTGTCATATGCTTACAGTTATTTACAGTCTTACTTTATTTACATTTATCATCAGTTCATTGGCCTATCAGGTGGTTGGCTTAGAGCTCCCAGTTGTTCCGAGGAGGGGGGCTCCACTCTCCAAAGTGTGAATGGTGCCCCTCCCTGATGCCTTTGTTAGACTGAGTACTTCGGACATGGTCTTGCCTGTTCCATTTATATTGGTTCAAGAAAAGACTCAGCCTCCGATGGATGTTACCTTGCAGGACATATGGCAGATAGTATATCAAACCAAGTTATCGCTTCAGTCATCTTTGGTTAAATTATTGACGTTTACTAAAGAGGCGGTGGCCGTTATGTCGGACCATGAGTCTAGGCTGGTACATGCAGAATCACTGCCTCGGTACAAGATTTGTTAATACTTTATCGGCAAAATGAATATCTAGAAAATGTTTTTCGTCAGCGGAACCTTAGTTTTTTTTTAATTTTCCCCATACCCACTACCTTTCTCCTCCTATTTTGTATGGTAAATATTTGAAGGATGTTTTGAATGTTCCTAATTCTCAGTCCATACTATTGTCCAAGATATATTATCTCCCTAGGGGTGTTAGGAAGACTAGAGAACATGGAGAGGGTAGGGGGGTATGTGGGGGGTACCGGGTAGGAGGGGGATCACTTATCTGTCCCGAGTTTGGATTTGTCGGCTTTGTTTTTAGAAACATCAATGGAAGAGATACCAAGTTCGGGCAACTCTTTTGGTTACATTGTTCCTTGAGAGGAATAAAGATCTTGGTTTTTGTTCATATTTCTCGAAAAGGTCTGAAGTTTCCTGATGTATCACGTATTACGCGGAGGAGAAGGAAGACTTCCCTGGAGCTTAGACTGCATGTTTTGGTTCTGGGAGCCTCCTTTCTCCTGAAACATCCCTGTAAATGTATGATATTATTGTAGGGCAAGACATGTGTCTTTTTTGATTCATTGCAACTGGAAGGGTTTTTGAAGGGTAAGGGTTAGATTACTTTTTAAGTTGACTTTACTTGTTCCTCTGTTAAGTAAAAAGAGGCTTATAGATAGGTGTGCTGCAGCTCGTTGTTTTTGCTAGGCTCGTCCAATATTGAGGGCTGGTAGTATTTTTATGTTCTCTGTATATATTTTCATGCAGTATTCTGTATGTGATTGTTCTTTGCTTGTATTTCTTGTTTGTTTCCTTAAATAAAAGGATTTGAAATTTAAAAAAAAAAAGAAAAAGCAAAGCCCAGATTTCAATAACATCGCTCTCATATCTCTATCCAGCTCAGCCACCAGAGGTCCCTTCAGTATTCATCCCAAAACATATGGGAGATACAGAACAAGCCTCACACAACTTCAAATGTGGGCAACAATGGATAATCAACAGAAGAGAACTATGTACAGGAAAGTAGAAACAGAAAGCTATAAGTAGAAGATGAGCCTACAGAGCAAAGTATAAAATCATGGTGGACCCAAGGGTACCACAGCAGAAAAAAACAGAGCAATACAGTTTCTGGGGTGGGCCCTGGACTCGTCTAGCAGAACTCAAGGAAAGGACATCATCTGGTAAGTAAAATGTCACCTTCCATATCATCCTGCTAGACTAGACCAGACAAGTGGGATGTACCAAAGCTATACCACCAGTGGGCGGGAAGAAGACACAGCAGCTCGCAAAACTCTCAAGCCGAAGGCCATATCCACCTGCATGTGGACATCCAAGCAGTAAAGCTTGACAAAAGTGGAAAGAGATGCCCATGCTGCTGTCCAATAAATCTCTCCAAGGGCCGCCGAGCTCTGCTCTGCCACAAGGAAGCTTGTGCTTGGATAGAATGGACGTGCAAACCCTGTGGAACTGGCCAGTTCTGTAACAGATATGCTGAGGCAATAGCTGCTTTAATCCAGCGCCCCAAGGTCAACATGTCCACTGCCTCACCCATGCGCTGGCCTGGAAACGGCACACAAAGATGGTTGGACTTACAAAAGGAATTCGTAACTTCAAAGTATTAGAGAAGCACCCTCCGGACATCTACAAGGCAAAGATCCTTATCCTTCCCCCAATACTGCTCTTTAGAGAAGGGGGGGGGAAGGCAACCCACCTGGTTCACATGAAAGAGAGACAGCACTTTAGGCAAGAAGGCAGGCACAAGCCGAATGGAAATGGCCTCAGTTGAAACGGACAGATAAACATCTCGGCAAGGCAAAGCCTGCAACTCGGAGATTTGCCTTGTGGAACAAATAGCAACAAAGAAGATAGTCTTGAGTGTCAAATCCTTCAAAGTATTATTTATTTATTTATTTTACATTCTCTTATATACCGCGCTATTCTGCATCAGTGCAGTTTACATTGAACAAACTGAAATTACACTGAACAGGGCATTATTTATTTATTTATTTATTTTTATTTATTTACATTCTCTTATATACCGCGCTATTCTGCATCAGTGCGGTTTACATTGAACAAGCTGAAATTACATTGAACAGGGCATTATAACTTGGAGATAACTATTTTACAAGGAACATGGGCTATGGAGGGTTAAGTGGCTTGCCCAAGACCACAAGGAGCACCTGTGGGACTAGAAACCCCCGTCCTTCCGGCCCAAGGTTGCTGTCCTCTAGTGGGATTTGAACCCCCGACCTTCTGGCCTGAAGTACATTGCCCCAACCACTAGGCCACTCCTCCACTCCAAGCATTAGTGCCTGGTGCTCAGGGTCTTGATGGCAGCCCCTTTTGAGCCACAAAGTAGTGCACTTTAGTGGCTCAAAAGGGGTTGCCATCAAGACCCTGAGCACCAGACACCAGGAAGGGATCACAGACCGAAGGGGGGGGGACGCAGATGATAAACCCCTTGGAGAAAATGGGAGATGTCCAGGTGCAAGGCCAAGGACTTGCCTGCCACCGGACCATGGAAACAGGCTAAAGCTGCCACCTGAACCTTCAGGGAGGTAAGCGAGAAGCCCTTATCTAGGCCATCCTGCAGAAAGGCCAACAAGGAGGACACCTTGGCAGTCTCTGAGGCCATGTACAGCACCAGCGATCAAACAGGCACCATATCCAAACATATGCTAGTTTGGAAGACACCCTCCAGACACCAAATATAGTAGAGATTACAGTTAGAGCATAACCCGTACACGCTAGCAGTCTCCTTTCAAGAGCCATGCCTAAGCAACAAGGGAGCCCAGTCCTCTAGGACGATCAGTCCCTGCCACAATAGCCCTCGAGACGGAGGCAGCCGAAGAGGAAGCACTTGAAGGAGCCTCATCAAGTCTCCTAACCACGGTCTGCGCGACTAATCCAACACCACCAGAACAATCCTCCCTGGGTGGTGCTCTATACGCCAGATCACATACCCCACCAGAGGCCATGGTGGAAAAGCATAGTTACTCACCTGTAACAGGTGATCTCTGGAAACAGCAGGAATTTAGTCTTCACATATGGTATCGTCGGTACCGACAGAGCCTGTGTGGGAACGCTCCCCAGCGTCCAATTAGAAAGCTTTTGGGAGCATCCCACAGCGCCTGCATGCTGCCTTCCCGCCTTTCCCAACTGCCTCTCTCCAGTTGAATTTTAAAGCTGAGACAAAGAGAGAGAGAGAAGGAAAGAAAAGAAAAGAGATACACAACTCCTAGGGGAGGTGGGTGGGTTGTGAAGACTAAATTCCTACTGTTCCCAGAGATCACCTGTTACAGGTGAGTAACTATTGTCCCCAGGCGCCCCTACTGGCGTAGTAAATAAGGGCGTCCGGTGACATTTAATTTATTTTAAGGAGTGGTTGAGCTGAAGGACCAGGAGGATTCTGGTCTTTGTAGTGCAGAACTCCTTATAAAGAACAATCTACGCCAAAGTGTAGGGTAATAAGGCTTTATTTCCCTGGTCAATGCTTAGTTTCAATAAGACACAAAAGAAAATGACAGTAATTCTTTCTTCTAACAAAAAGGTTCCACCGTTATATAAACAGTTAAATGTTGTAGGCTTCACAATTAACTGTTTATCTGGGTTAAGGCTTCTTTCAAATCAATAGAAATTAACATCAGGAAACAAATGGTTATCAATTTCACCATATGCAGAGTTCTCTTTTCTCTATACATTTAGCAAGGCAATCAAGCTAGTTCTTGAACAGAAGTTACATTCCATTGGTTGACTCTGAGGAATGGGAACACTGGTTTCACAATCAAAGTCCATTGACTCTGGGTCACTCCCTTCTTCAATGCTATGACTGTCTTCAATATCTGTTAACTCCTCACAGGGGTTCTTCTGTTTCTCATACAACTTCCTTATCACACTGTTGGGAAGTACTTTTAAAAGGTTAGCTTTACTTCTTCTAACTTTCTGAGGCTTATCTATTTCCATAAGGTTTTCATCACTTAAACTTTCCCTTATAATGAAAGGCTTTTCATACCTTGGCTTCTGTAGGCTGCCACACCCAGGACTCAGCTTGCGACGTAGCTTCTCAGGCTGACAAGCTGTTCTGTGCACTGCTCTACAATCAGAGTTACCAGGAAAACCTGACGTGGATTTCCACTCTGTGTTTCTTGGCAAAAGTATCACTGTAGAAGTAATCTCCTTTCCTTGTGCCTTTCTGGATTAGCATAGGAGACTTACTTGGGCTAAGAGAATAGCTTTCATCAGGCAAGCTGCTTCTTTGGTTTGCTTGGCTTTGGACTCCGTTTCAATACCTTTGGCCTCTCTGGACTTTATCCCTTTGAGAATACCTCTTTTGGATTCTGTCTCCTTGAGTTGGCTGCACATGGAAGCCTTCCTCTTCCAGGCTTCTCTCACTGGTCCTGCTGCCGGTCCTTCTGACCTCGCTCTTGCCACTTTCCCAGCACTTGCTCTTGCCTCCTCCTATTCCTGTTCCTCCTATTCCTGTTCCTCCTTGTTTCTCCTCCTGTTTCAGTTCCTGTTCCTCCTTTTCTTTATAAAGGGAATTCTGGTTTGCACGTTCTGAGTTTGAGGACAGGTGAAACTGCTTGTTACTAATGTTATCAATGCTAGAGCACGTTACTTCAGGTACTGTGTAATTGTTCATGCGCCCTCTGGCTGAGCTGCGCTGGAACTGCGCTCTCTGCCTTTTCTGAGTTCCATGAAAATCAGGAGTTTTTTTCAACACTGTTTCATCTCTAGCTCCAGCCTCATGACACTATGCTATCTCCAGGAACAAGCAGGAATGTAGTCTTCACATATCAGTACTCCCTAGCTACAGATGCCAGGGAGAGACACCAGAAGTTGTGTGCCCTTCTGAAAGGGCTCCACTTCCCCCCATGGATCTCTGGCATCCTACCGGGAATGGTAGGTAGGAGTTGATTAAGTATGGAACAGGTGTCGTAGAACAGCCTGACCAAACAAGGCATCCCGGCAGGAGTCCTTGTCTAAGCAGTAATGGGCTCTGAAGGTATGAACCGAGGCCCAAGTAGCTGCTCGACAGATGTCATCAATAGTGTGGTGTAGAAGGTCCCTCTGATCCCTTAGAGAGAGGTAAAACGGAAGAGTTAGCTTCAGTAGCTGACAGAAAACAAAAGCACATGGCTCATGGTTTCCAGGGAAACCACAAGCAGAGTGAGTCACAGGAAAGTAAAACACACCCCTGCTGCAGTTTAGCTCCACAGTCACGAGTTGAGGCAGAACACCTGCTGGGGGGAGGGGTCAGGTTAAACCCTAGAAGGCAGAGATATAAAGAATGTTCATTAGAGAGAAAGTTAGAACGGCCAGGAGAACCAGGTGGAGAACAGCCACGGGAACAGCCAAGAGAACAGCTGAGAGAACAGCTACGGGAACAGGAGTTAAGCTCAGAAGCAGAGGAACTTCTTGGGAATGAGGACCCAGAGGAGATGATGGTAATAGAAGATTCTCTGAGGTTTAATTCAGAGAGGGAAACCAGCAAGAGAAACAATTGGAGAAGCAGTGCCAAGAAGCCAGGTAGAAACAGCCCAGGTTTTGTGCCGTGTCTGAAAGGCAGCCAAAGGGAAAGATTACCAAGAAGGCTGACTTGGGAGCACTCACAAACTCCAAGGTTTGGATCTGTAGCTGACCCTGAAGTGCAGAGAGAATTTCCTGTAAGAAAGCCAAAAGGTAGGCTGAGTGATTGGTTCAAAGACAAAACTGTTTTTAAGAAGTGGTCTTGTGTTAGCCCAGAAGAGTGGGGCTCTCCTCATAGTAAATACTGTGGTAATTCTCAACCGTATCTAGCAGAAGGCTGTAGAGAAAAGTCTCGGGCTGAGGAACTGGGTGTGTGCTTGGAAACACCATGTAGCCAGTTTCAAACATTCCCAGCTGATAACTATTATGAAGCAATGGAGACAGAACCAGCTGTAGAATACATGCCAGTGGAAGAAATGGACTGTACATTATCTGTTTCTGATAATATAATACCTGTGTGCTAATACTAAGCTGTTCAGAGAGCTGCAGGAAGCAGCTGGAAGAAAAGCACAAAGGGTTTGAGCAGAGAAATGCTTGTTTAAGTTGGATTACTGTGAAACGTATGTGATGCTGATATAAGAAGCTATTTTTGTTCAATTCTTATATTGTTTCCTGCCAGATGATGTATGGCAATTTGTTCTTCATTTCCTGTATGTAAAGCCGCCTGGAGGGGAATTAAAATCCTGTTTATTTGCCTGAAACCATTCGTGCTCAACTACTCTTTTATTTGGATAGTAAATACTACAACTCCCAGGAGGCAGTGCTTTCCCCAAGCTCTGTTCTACTATCTAAAGAAGGGATCAGGCCGCTTAATTCTGCATGCCCAGGCTGTGGGGTACTAGCGTGTTACAATAGACACAGAGTGTAGATGAGCCATTGAGGATGCCATGGCTCTCACATTATGAGCTGTGACATGGCCTTCCAGAGAAAGGCTTTTACTCTGATAGGTAAAAGAAATGCACTGTGCAATCCAATTGGACAATGTTCTCTTTGAGACTGGAAGTCCCAAATGAGAAGGATCAAAAGCAACAAAGAGTTGAGAGGACGTTCTATGTTGCTGTGTCCTTTGTAAGTAAAAAGCAAGTACTCTTTTACAGTCCAAAGTATGAAGATTCCTTTCTGCATTTGAAGCATGAAGCCTTGGAAAAAATACAGGTAGGTAAACTGCT
The DNA here is from genome assembly GCA_033557465.1 of Ichthyophis bannanicus. Lineage (NCBI taxonomy): Eukaryota > Metazoa > Chordata > Amphibia > Gymnophiona > Ichthyophiidae > Ichthyophis > Ichthyophis bannanicus. The sequence goes on from CM066040.1 coordinate 51,340,532, forward strand.
TGGTTTAAATGAAAAGGTGAGACCACCTTTGGCATAAAGTGTGGACGAGTCCTAAGGACTACCTTATCCTGATGGAACCTCATATAAGGAGGATCAGCCACTAATGCTTGCAATTCACTGATGTGACGTGCTGATGTGATTGCAATGAGAAAGACAACCTTCCAGGAAAGGAACTTCAAGGAGGTAGTAGCTAGAGGTTCAAAAGGCGGCTTCATGAGCTGTCCAAGAACCAAATTTAGGTCCCATGCTACCGGTGGTGGCCTAATGGGAGGCTTAGTTAGAAGGAGGCCCCTCATAAATCTCGCTATGAGAGAATGAAAGGAAATAGGTTGTCCATTTAAAGGCTTGAAAGAAGCTGAAATAGCACTTAAAAGGACTCATACGGAGTTAGTCTTAAGACCTGCATTAGATAAATGAAGGAGATACTCCAATAATGATTCCAGTGGTATCGCCAGGAGGTCAAAACACTTCTGCGAACACCATATGGAAAACCTTTTCCACTTGAAAGCATAAGAGCGTCTTCTGGAAGGCTTTCTAGAAGCATAAAGGATATACTTCACTTGTTGAGACAGGTTAAGACCATGAAGGTCTAGGCCCTCAGCAACCAGGCCCTCAGATGCAGAGAGTGGGGATAGGGATGCCACAACATCCCGTCCTCCTGAGACAGGAGATCTGGAGCAGATCCTAACTCCAGAGATGGAGCTTGAGAGAGATGTAGGAGCAGAGGGTACCACACCTGCCGTGGCCAATGTGGAGCTATGAGAATCATATGGCCTCTGTCTCTCTGAAGCTTGAATAGGGTTTTGGAAATTAGGGGAATGGGTGGAAAGGCATATAGGAAGTCCTGACCCCAATGGAGGAGGAAAGCATCCCTGGCCTGAGAACCCTGAGCCGGAATTCTGGAACAGAATCGGGGAAGTTTGGCATTCAACGGACTTGCAAAGAGGTCTATGTCCGGAGTTCCCCAAATTTGACAAATTTTTGCTACCTGGTCTGCACGAAAAGACCACTCGTGCGGAAGCAGAACTCGACTGAGCATGTCTGCCCAGGAGTTTTGAATGCCTGGCAAATACACTGCAAGGAGATGAATCTGATGCTCTCTGGCGAGGGCCCATAGTCACAAAGCTTCATTGCAAAGCAACAGAGAGCCTGTTCCTCCCTGCTTGTTCAGATAGAACATAGCTACTTGATTGTCCATCTGAATTAGGACTGTCTTGTAGCTCAGCTGGGGGTGGAACACTCGAAGAGCAAGGAAGATTGTTCTGAGCTCCAAGAGACTGATGTGTAGATGGGTCTCCTGTGGAGTCCAGATGCCTTGGGTAGAGAGATCTTGCAGGTGAGCTCCCCAACCCACCTGTCAGGCGTCTGTTAGAATGACCTGGGGTGGGGGCTGTTGGAAAGGGGACCCCACCAACAGGTTTTGGATTGACTGACACCATTGTAGGGACAAAATAAGGTGACTTGAGTTTGCTATTTTGTCTGATAGGCAGCCTGATGCTTGGGTCCACTGAGTGGATAGAGTCCATTGGGCTGCTCTCATATGGAGGCGAGCATAGGAAACCACATGCACGGTAGATGCCATGTGGCCTAGCAATTGTAATATTTCCCGAGCAGTGAGATGAGTCTTTAACACTGCTTTTACACTGCTTGGGAAGCTAACTGCACAATGTGAAGGCAGCGGGGCTGTGGAAGATAGGCCCTTGCTTTCCTGGTATCCAGTATAGCTCCTATAAACTCTAGAGACTGAGTGGGAGTTAGGTTGGATTTTGGGATGTTTATGACCAGGCCCAAATACTGAAGGATACGCATTGTGCAAGATAGGGAAATTCTGGCCTCTGACTCTAATGGGGCTCAAATGAGCCAGTCGTCTAAGTAGGGGAAGACCAATATTCCTAGAGTGCAAAGAAATGCTGCTACTACAGCCATGCATTTCGTAAATACCCTTGGTGCTGATGCCAGGCCAAAAGGAAGAACTCTGTACTGGTAGTGCTTTCCCTGAAATAGAAACTGAAGGAATCGTCGGTGAGCTGGATGGATGAGAACATGGGTGTACGCATCCTTGAGATCTAGAGAACAAAGCCAATATCCTGACTCTGAAGGTATGGCAGAAGAGTTCCTAGAGAAATCATCTTGAACTTCTCCTTGAACAGGAATTTGTTCAATTCTCTGAGGTCTAAAATGGGTCTGTTTTCTTTGGAATAAGGAAATAGGGGGAGTAAAACCCTGTACCCTGTTGGGAAATGGGTACGTCTTCTATTGCCCCGTGGGCAAGAAGTAAATTGACCTCTTGACCCAACTGATTCTCGAGTGAAGTATGAGAATTGAACCGTCTTACAACTGTAGAAGGGGGCATGTTGAGGAAATGAAGCATGTACCCCTCCTTTACAATGGAAAGAGTCCATTCTTCTGCTGTTATCTGCTCCCATCTGGTGGCTAAATGACACAACCTTCCTGGAATGGTGGAGGGCTCTGGCCCATTGAGGGCCAGGAAAGGCAAGTTCTCTAGATGGGAGTCAAAGCCCCTGTGGAGGCTGAGTCTGCTGGGCCGGTTGAGGCTTAGCAGACTTTGTTTTTCTTTGTTTTGGTGGCTGCTGTCCCTTTCGGGCAGACTGACCTGTAGAATGTCCCTGCTGGGTATAGGAGAGGTAAAACCTCTTCTTTTTAGAGAAGAATGGTTTCTTGTAGGATTTTCTCCTTGCAGGATCAGCTGTAGCCTTGGTTAGTCTATCCAAAGTGGTGTTATCAGCATCCAGCTCATTAGCTTTCTCTTGCCAATTTTTGCCAAAGAGATTTTCGCCTGTGCAAGGGATATTCCCCAGTTTGTCCTGTACCCAGAGTTCTAAGTCAGATGCCTGGAGCCAGACAATCCTACAATCACCTATGGCAATGGCAGAGGTTCTGCTTATGCACTCAAAACAGTCAAAAGCTGCACAATTAACAAACTTGGAAACATCTTGGGCATGTTTGACAAGTGTAAGATAATCTTGCCTCTTATCAGGAAGGAGAGGGCTCATAAGCTCTAGATCTCCTGTAACCTCCTTAAGGAACATTCCCATATATAAAATGTAGGAACTAATCCTGGCAGAAAGCATAGAGGCCTGGAAGGTTCGACGCCCAAAGGCATCAAGAGTCCTACATTCACGTCCTGGCGGATTAGATGCATGTCTTTTTGCACTCTTGATCCTTCTCATAGCTGATTCCACTACCATGGCGTGGTATGGTAACAGGGTTTTTTGAAATCCAGGACAAGGAGGTACTCGATACATGGTATCAAGCCTATGAGAATGAGGAGAGGTGGCAAGAGGTGTTTCCCACATTCTTAGCATGAGATCATGCAAGATCTCATGAATAGGCAAAGTAGCTGCCTCCTTGGGAACTTTAGGATATTGTAAAATCTCCAATTCCTTTGCTCTGGGCTCTGTTTCAGGAGCCACTGTGATGGAAAGACCTCTAGCCACCTCCCGAATGAAATCCTGAAAGGATATATCCTCTGGAGGAGACATCCTACGTTTAGGAGAGGAAGGCTCCTCAGAGAGAAGTACTCCGGTACTGACAGTGCTGTCAGAATCCTCAGACTCATCGGAGGATTCAAAATATCTCCTGTCCGGGTGCTCTTGCAAAGCACGATACCAGTACCGATCAAAGTCGGTACCAGAGGGGTCCGGTACCGGCCTGTAAATACCGGAGAAAACAGCATGACTCTGTGTCGGCAACACAGTCACCGATGTCAATGCCGGTACCGATATCGGTGCCGGAACCGGTATCGATACCGGTTGAACCGTCTGAAGCAGTCCCGTAGGCACCGAAGCCGCAAGGAGAGCCGCCAGACTGCATTCAATAGCCAAGAACCTCTGGTCTATTGACGCTGCCGATGCCTGGGTATTGGTACCGGACGAAGCGGCTGGTACCCCAGAGCATGGCACCAGTAGCTCTGCCGAGGTTGAGGCCTCGAGAACATCCTGGAGCCCCGATAGTGCTTTGGAAGCCGAAGCCTCCCGCCAGGGCAATTTTGCCGGTACAAGTCCCTCAAGGGCAATGCCAGAGGCATCTCGATGCTTGGAAGGAGATCTATCCTTTGAGGACCGGCCAGATTTATGTTTGGTTACCTGAGATCCATGGGAGGAAGACGAAGCCCTGGAAGACATCGATGCCACGGATGCTGCATCGGAGGGAAAAAGGGTACTAAGCTTAGCAGCTCGGTTTTGCCGACCCCTCTTCGAGATCATCCCACAGACAACACACTCCGAAATGGAGTGGTCAGGACCTAAACATTTAAGGCACCACTCGTGAGTGTCGGTGACTGAGATGGTACCGCCATACTTGGAACACTTTTTAAAACCTGAGGCGGGTTTTTCCATTCTGAAGGAAAAGTTGGGCCTAGTGCCCAAAATGGCGTGTGGCATCTGACAGTAAAAAAAGACTGGAAAGTCCAGGAAAAAAAAAAAAAAAAGATTACAATTTTTTTTTTTTTTTTTAAGAAAACAACCGGCGGTACCGGTATAGCATTGAGGAAGGCAGACGCTACCACAATAAAGAATGAAAAAGATGGGATAATTTCTGCAGTGACAGGAAAAACGGCCTGCTGGCTCCGCGCAAAACGAAGAACTGGAGAGAGGCAGTTGGGAAAGGTGGGAAGGCAGCATGCAGGCGCTGTGGGATGCTCCCAAAAGCTTTCTAATTGGACGCTGGGGAGCGTTCCTGCGCAGGCTCCGTCGGTACCGACGATACCCATATGTGAAGACTAAATTCCTGCTTGTTCCTGGAGATCATCTACAACAGCCGCTGACTTGGCCAAGGCTGGGTCAGGGCATTGATGCCCTTGGACTCTCTCCCTTTGCGGCAACTGAAGAAATGGCACACTGAAATTAGAGCAGGTCGCCATCAGATCCATTTCAGGGCGATCCCAGTGGCCCAGAATCAACTGAAACACTTCTCGACTCAACTCCCACTCACTGGGATTCAGGGAGTGCCGGCTGAGGAAGTCTGCTTCTATACTGGCAGTGTGCCAAGCCGACAAGGCTAGGAGGTTCCTCTCCACCAAAGCAAACAGAAGATCCATCTCCAGAGCCACTCCGGCGCTTCTTGTGCTGCCCTGACGATTGACATAAACCACCACTGTGGAATTGTCTGACCCAAGACCAGGGCCCTGAAGCACAGAACAGCTAACCCAATGGCCCTCGTCTCGAGGCGGCTGATGGACTATACTACTTCCATGTGTTTCCAACAGCCCTCGGCCATACAGTCTCGGCAATGGGCTCCTAAGCCCAAGAGACTGGCATCCATCGTCAGCAGGATCTAGGCGAAATTGTCAAGCGGAACGCCCTTCCTCAAATGATAGAGCTGCTGCCACCACCAAAGGCTGAACTTTGCCATCAATGGGAGCGGGGCCTGCACTCGAACTCCTGAGAACTTGGGGACCATTGAGTCAATGAGGATCGCTGGAGCAGCCACGTGAGCACGCGCCCATGGGACAATCTCAATAGTCGCTGCCATCAATCCAAGGAGCTGAAGATAATCCCAGACTCTGGGGCCTGCTGCGCCTAGAATATCACCAGGCAATTTCAATAGTCTTCTGACCTTTTCCTCTGGCAGGAAAACTCTGCTCACTTGAGTGTCAAAATGTGCTCCCAAAAACTGTAAGGCCTGGGAAGGCAAAAGCCAGCTGAGCTTTTCTAAAAAGGACAATCACTAGGGACGTCACCCGAGACACTTCTGACAGGGAACGGCCCGGATGAGCCATTCGTCAAGATAGGGATGGATACAGATACCTTAGCACTGCAGCAGCCATCAGCATGACCTTGGAGAACATCCTTGGGGTGGTGGAGAGCCCAAAAGGAAGGGCGGCATATTGATAGTGAGAGCCAAGCACAGCAAAACTCAGAAACTTCTGCTGATTCGTCCAGATTGGGATATGAAAATATGCCTTGACCAGATCTAGAGAAGCCAAAAATTCTCCTCCGTGCACTGCTTTAATCACAGATCGCAAGGTTTCCATTCAAAAGTGCAGCTTTTGCAAGTGCTCATCGATTCCTTTGAATCCATGATGGGCCGGAAGGAACCATCCTCCTTTGACAACACAAAGCAGATGGAGTATCAGCCCTTGCCTCACTCATCTGGTGGGATGGGCACCACCGCCTTCAGGCGAATCAACTTGTCCATGGTGGTCCATGCACTGCAGCACCTTTGATCGCAGACCCACAGGGGAAATAAGGGCATTGGAAATCGGCTCCTTGCACTCCAGGATGTAGCTGAATTGAATGGTGATCCTTGGTAACCCAGGCCCATTCCTGAAAGAAAAAGGCAATGCCTGCCGCCCACCAGAGGTACCAGGGAATGGGTCCCCAAACCATCATTGCGTGGCCAAGGAGGGTCCTCCTCTAGAGGGGGCTGTATCTCTGGGTCCACATGCTCCACAAAGGACTGAGAAAGAGCCCAAGGCCCTGAAGCAGAAGGAAAGAAAGATTTTCCAGGGCGTAAGATGATAATCCCGAGAACCCTGGGAAACCAGCCAGCACACCCTTGTTGGCCAGGCAGAAGCTGACGAGAAAGGGACACTCTCCTGCTTCACAGGCCCCCTAGACCTGTCTTCTGAGAAGCGGAAATATTTTCTCTCACCTAGGTTCTTCACCAGCTTCTCCAAATCTGTTCCAAACAGGAACTTCCCCTTATAGGCCAGTTGAACCAATGGGCCTTGGAGGATGTGTCCACTGTCCAGTGATGGAGCCAAATGCAACATCATGACACAGTAGTCAGGGTACCATCCCTGGCCACAAGTCACACCAGGTCATACATGGCATCAGAAAGGAAGGCCGCAGCAGACTCCAAGAGAGAAGTAGTATCAGGCATAAGAGACTGAATCCACTGGAACAGGGCTCGAGAAGTCAAGCTGTTGCATACCCCCTGCTGTAGAATAGTCACCACCACGGAAAACTGGCTCTTCAGCCAGGAATCAACCTTGTTGTCCAGAACATCCTTTAAGGCCGATCCGTCTGTCACAGGAACACTGGTCTGTTTGGTAACCGCCGTGACCTGTGCATCCATCTTGGGAATGTCAAACCACTCATTCTGCTCCTCCTCTGGGAGAACATAGATCTTCTTATAGATCCATAACCCTTTAGGCAGGTAGTTGAGCACGTCCCACTTGGACCAGATCATCTCTTTGATCACTTCCAGGAACGGGAAAGACAGCAGTAGATTTCCGTACCTCTTGAAGTGTGTGCACCTTCGGCTCCTGCGCTGTGCCGGAAGCATCTGCCAAGTTCAAGATGGATGCGATCCTGGAAATCAACACCGCCAGTTCCTCCTTCCAAAACAGGCAAACAATGCCAGCCTCTTCATAGTCTTCTGAAGGTGACAGGAGGTCCTCCTCCACATCTGGGTCCAAGGCATAATCAACACATCGGATAGCTCCCAAGTGTTCCTCATCTTCAGGGAATGTCCCATGCCGGGGACGCTTAGCAAAAGGCAATCGAGCAGGGCTTCTGCTTCCAGCCTGCCCAGTACAAGACTGTGTCCAGGAGCACCCAGAGGCCGCAGGGTCTGAATTTACATGCCAGAAGGACCAGGCCTGTTGCAAAAAGGAAAAAAATTCTGGGGAGGACAATCTGGACCCCATAAGCTCTCCTCTCGGAAAGCTGCCACAGGCCCCCTAAAGGATGAAGTGTGGCTCATAGCACAGTCACCGGAGCCCCAGGTTGGCTGAGCATCCTTATCCTAAGCATCATCCTGCACCTACTGCCCTGAGGCAGGTAAGAGCGGACTAAATGTATCTCCCAGCTGAGAGGAGAGAAGCTCCAGGGGCGACTCAGAAGCTGCCATACAGGAAAGATAAGAGTCGAGAAATCAAGGATGAGGCACCTCATTCGTCACAGGTCAAATAATGTTTTCTGGAAGAAGACAGAGTAAGAGTAAGTATCACTGGAGTGTGTGGTAAGGCCGAATGGGCCTGCAAGTGTGTGTTAACTGTGCTTTTATAGAATGCGCGTTAAAGGCGCTAGGGAAGGAGTGCACATTGGAGCCGTTTGGACGGAACGCATATTAGGACCCCATAACCCCCAGGCACATAATAGGAAAACATGTTACTAACGCATGCAGAAAATGGCAGGACAAGTCCCACACAGAGCCAACTGTTGCTAGCAGTCCACCTCAATTTGCATTCCTCAGAGACAGAACTGGGAGCCCCCAACAAGGACAATGACAAGTCAAGCCTCGGGCATAGGATTCGTGCCAGGCTCAACTCTACACCTCTGAAACTGCTTCACTGGCTGGGTTTATTTTTCAGCAGCACTGTGTGAAAGGTGGCTGGCAGGCAGATGCCTCTGAGAGCCTTCTGCAATCTTCGGAAGAGAACAGGGAGGAAAAGAGAAGGAGGGAGGGGCGCTGAGCTTGTGCAGGGCTGCTGGACAGATTCTTCCAATTTGTGGCTGCTCAACAGGCCCTTAATAAGAGCATGGAGCTGAACCAAATTTTCCCTTCCTCCTATGGCTACCAAAAAGACCAGTCTAGTGGAGCCTCCCACATTGCGCTCAAGGGAGAGTCACCCCTTTAGGGCTTGAGGTGATCGTTCACGGATGTTCAATCAATCTCTCTTCCTCTTAATCTTCAGATTTTCTACACAGGACAAAATCCATCCACCATCTGCTGAAGACAAAGAAATACTGAAGTGACCTTTGGTGGCAGAGCCAGATAGAGAGGTATGAGAGTGATGTCATTGAAACCTGGTGTTTTCATTGCTTCTTTTATCTCCAATCTGCTGGTAGGGGAACACAATGCACTTCTCTGGACTGCTCTAGCAGGAGAATATGGAAACACATTTTTGATTATGAAGCTATTCTAGCAAATCTTAAAGCTGAGATTTATTTATTTTACTTATTTAAAAAGTATTTATATTATGCATAAATCATAGGTGGAACACATAAAACATACAAAATTAAAAACTAAACAAAATTAAAACTAAGCAAAATTAAAATTTAAAGAAACAAAAAAACTATTTTGGATATTACACCAGTGCAAAGGAAAAATAGTGAGATGTTGACACCAATCCAAATTAACTCAAGGAATTCCCTTATCACCAACAATGCAATATCTTACCTTTAGGGACGGGTGTATCCCTCCTCCTGTCAAAGAGTCAAACTTTTTTAGTGACTAAAGCATAGCTACTCACCTGTAACAGGTGATCTCCAGGAACAGCAGGAATTTAGTCTTCACATGGGTACATCGGTACCGACTGAGCCTGCGCGGGAACACTCCCCAGCGTCCAATTAGAAAGCTTTTGGGAGCATCCCACAGCGCCTGCGTGCTCCCTTCCCGCCTTTCCCAACTTCCTCTCTCCAGTTGAGTTTAAAGCTGAGACAAAGAGAGAGAGAGAAAGAGAAAGAGATAGAGAGATACAACTCCTAGGGGAGGTGGGTGGGTTGTGAAGACTAAATTCCTGCTGTTCCCGGAGATCACCTGTTACAGGTGAGTAACTATGCTATCTCCAGGAACAAGCAGGAATGTAGTCTTCACATATGGGGACTCCCTAGCTTTAGATGCCAGGGAGAGACCCCAGAAGTTGTGTGTTCCTGGGGCAGGGCTGCACTTCCCCACATGGATCTCTGGCATTCAGCCAGGGATGGTGGGTAGGAGTTGATTAAGTATGGAACAGGTGTTGGAGAACAGCCTGACCAAACAAGGCATCCCGGCGGGAGTCTTTGTCCAAGCAGTAATGGGCTGTGAAGGTATGAACCAAGGCCCAAGTGGATGCTCGATAGATGTCGTCGATAGACACAGAGTGCAGATGAGCCATTGAAGCTGCCATGGCTCTCATATTGTGAGCCGTGACATGGCCCTCTAGAGGAAGATTCCTACTCTGATAGGCAAAGGAACTGCATTGAGCAATCCAGTTGGACAGTGTTCTCTTGGAGACTGGAAGTCCCAAATGAGAAGGATCAAAAGCAACAAAGAGTTGAGAGGACTTTCTATGTTGCTGTGTTCTTTGAACTGTAAAAGAGCTTTAGCCTTTTACTTACAAAGTATGAAGATTCCTTTCCACATTTGATGCATGAGGCCTTGGAAAAAACACAGGCAGGTAGACCGCTTTGTTTAGATGAAAAGGCGAGAACACCTTTGGCATAGTGTGGATGAGTCCTAAGGACGACCTTGTCATGATGGAACCTTGTATAACGTGGATCAGCCACTAGTGCCTGCAACTCACTGATGCGACGTACTGATGTGATTGCAATGAGAAAGATAACCTTCCAAAAAAAGAATTTCAATGAGGTAGTAGCTAAGGGTTCGAAAGGTGGCTTCATGAGCTGACCAAGAACCAGGTTTAACTCCCATGCCACCGGTGGTGGCCTAATGGGAGGCTTAGTTAGAAGAAGACCTCTCATAAATCTTGCTATAAGAGAATGGGAGGAAATAGGTTGTCCATTTAGAGGCTTGAAAGAAGCTGCAATAGCACTCAAATGGACTCTGAGTTAGTCTTAAGTCCTGCATTGGATAAATGAAGGAGATACTCCAGTAATGATTCCAGAGGTATTGCAAGGGGGTTAAGACCCTTCTGCGAACACCATATGGTAAACCTTTTCCACTTGAAAGCATAAGAGCGTCTTGTGGAAGGCTTCCTGGAAGCATCAAGGATATCCTTTACTTGCTGAGGGAGGTAAAGATCATGGAGATCCAGGCCTTCAGCAACCAAGCCCTGAGATGCAGAAAGTGGGGATTGGGATGCCGTAACATTCCGTCCTCCTGAGACAGGAGATCTGGAGCAGACCCTAACTCCAGAGAGGGAGCTTGAGAGAGATGTAGAAGCAGAGGGTACCACACTTGCCGTGGCCAATGTGGAGCTATGAGAATCATACGGCCTCTGTCTCTCCGAAGCTTGAACAGGGTTTTGGGAATAAGGGGAATGGGAGGAAAGGCATAAAGGAAGTCTTGACCCCAGTGAAGGAGGAAAGCATCCCTGGCCTGAGAGCCCTGAGCCGGAATTCTGGAACAGAACCGGGGAAGTTTGGCATTCAACGGACTTGCAAAGAGGTCTATGTCCGGGGTTCCCCAAATTTGAAAATCTTGACCACCTGGTCTGCATGTAGAGACCATTCGTGTGGAAGCAGAACTCGACTGAGTCTGTCTGCCCAAGAGTTTTGTATGCCTGAAGATACACTGCCAGGAGATGAATCTGATGCTCTCCGGCGAGGGCCCATAGTCGCAAAGCTTCGTTGCAAAGCGATAGAGAGCCTGTTCTCCCCTGCTTGTTCACGTAGAACATGGCTACTTGATTGTCCGTATGAATGAGGACTGTCTTTTAGCTGAGCAGGGTGTGGAACACTCGAAGAGCAAGGAAGATTGCTCTGAGCTCTAAGAGATTGATATGTAGATGAGTCTCTTGTGGAGTCCGGGTGGAGAGATCTTGTAGATGAGCTCCCCAACCTATTGGTGAAGCATCTGTTGTGAGAGTTGCTTGGGGTTAAAGGCTGTTGAAATAGGGACCCCACCAACAGGGTTTGAGTGGACTGCCACCATTGGAGAGACAAAATAAGGCGATTTGTGTTTGCTATTTTGTCTGACAGGCACCCTGGTGCCTAGGTCCACTGAGTGGATAAAGTCCACTGGGCTGCTCTCATATGAAGGTGAGCATAAGGAACCACATGCACAGTAGATGCCATGTGGCCTAGTAGTTGTAACATTTCTCAAGCAGGGAGATGAGGCTTTGACACTGCCTGAGAAGCTAACTGCACCATGCAAAGGCAACGGGTCTGGGGAAGATAGGCCCTTGCTTTCCTGGTATCCAGTAAAGCTCCTATGAACTCTAGAGACTGAGTGGGAGTTAGACTGGATTTTGGGATGTTTATGACCAGACCCAAATACTGAAGGATATGCATTGTACAAGCTAGAGAAATCCTGGCCTCTGAGTCTGATGGGGCTCGAATGAGCCAGTCGTCTAAGTAGGGGAAGACGAATATTCCTAGAGTGCGGAGAAATTCTGCTACCACAGCCATGCATTTCGTAAACACCCTCGGTGCTGAGGCCAGGCCAAAAGGAAGCACCCTGTATTGGTAGTGCTTTCATTTAAAAAGGAACCGAAGGAACTTTCTGTGAGTTGGATGGATGAGAACATGAGTGTACGCATCGAGATCTAGAGAACAAAGCCAATCCTGACTCTGAAGGTATGGCAGCAGAGTTCCCAGAGAAATCATCTTGAATTTCTCTTTGAACAGGAATTTATCCAATTCTCTGAGGTCTAAAATAGGTCTGTGTCCCCCTGTTTTCTTTGTGATAACGAAACAGGGGGAGTAAAACCCTGTACCCTGTTGAGGAATGGGTACCTTTTCTATTGCCCCTTGGGCAAGAAGCATAGTGACCTCTTGATCTAACAGGCTGATGAGAGAGGTCTGAGAATTGAACTGTTTTACCATTGTGGGAGGGGGCATGCAAAGAAAGTGATGCTTGTACCCCTCTTTTATAATGAACATAACATATGCCATACTGGGTCAGACCAAGGTCCATCAAGCCCAGTATTCTGTTTCCAACAGTGGCCAATCTAGGTCATACGTACCTAGCAGTTTCCCCAAGGGACACAGGTTCCACAATGCTTGTACTGGTTCAAGCATTGATATCCTGGGTCCCTTCTTAATAATGGTTTATGGACCTTTCCTCCAGGAACTTGTCCAAACCTTTTTTAAACCCAGCTACACTAACAGCCTTTACTACATCCTCCGGTAACAAATTCCAGAGTTTGATTACACGTTGAGTGAAAAAATATTTTCTTTTAATAGTCTTAAATAGTTTACCCTGTAGCTTCATTGCATGTCCCCTAGTCTCTCTATATTCTGATAAGGTAAACAATCGATCTACGTTTACCCTTTCCACTCCGTTCATTAATTTATAGACTTCTATCATATCTCCCCTCAGCCGTCTCTTTTCCAGGTTAAAGAGCCCCAACCGTTTTAGCCTTTCTTCATAGGAGTATCCTTCCATCCCCCTTTACCATTTTGGTGGCTCTTCTCTGAACCTTTTTTTTTTAAATCGCTATATCCTTTTTAAGATAAGGCGACCAGAATTGCACACAATATTCAAGGTGCGGCCTCACCATGGAACGATATAGAGGCAATATAATATCTTTTGTTTTATTCTCCATTCCTTTCCTTATCATACCTAGCATTCTATTTGCTCTCTTGGCCGCCGCTGCACACTGGGCCGAGGGTTTTTAACATGGTATCCACAATGACGCCTAAATCTTTTTCCTGGGTGGTGGTTCCTAATGTGGAACCTTGCATCGTGTAACCATAGTTTGGGTTGTTCTTCCCTAGGTGCATAACCTTGCACTTATCCACATTAAATTTCATCTGCCATTTTGATGCCCAGTCTTCCAATTTATCAAGATCCTCTTGCAATTTTCCACAATCCTCTTGGGTTTTAACAACTCTAAATAGTTTTGTCTCATCTGCAAATTTGATAACCTCACTCGTTATTCCACTTTCCAGGTCATTTATGAATATGTCAAAAAGCAGCGGACCCAGCACAGATCCCTGGGGTACACCACTATTCACCTTTCTCCATTGGGAAAATTGGCTATTTAGCCCTACCCTCTGCTTTCTATCTTTTAACCAGTTCCTGATCCACAATAGTACACTGCCTCCTATCCCATGACTCTTTAGTTTTGCCAAAAGTCTCTGATGAGGGACCTTGTCAAAGGCTTTCTGAAAGTCCAGATACACAATATCAACCGACTCACCTTTGTCCACCTGATTATTCACTCCTTCAAAAAAACATAACAGATTAGTAAGACAAGATCTTCCTTGCCTAAAGCCATGTTGGCTGTCTCCTATTAGGTCATGACTATCTACATGCTGAGTAATTTTATTCTTTATGATGGTTTCTACCATTTTTCCCGGTACTGATGTCAGGCTCACCGGTCTGTAGTTTCCCAGATCACCCCTGGAACCCTTTTTAAAAATTGCTGTTACTTTGGCGATCCTCCAATCTTCAGGTATTAGAGATGATTTTAATGATAGTTCACAGATTACTAATAGCAGGTCTGCAATCTCGTATTTCAGTTCTTTCAACACCCTTGGATGTATACCATCCGGCCCAGGTGATTTGCTACTCTTCAGTTTATCTAATAGTTGTAATACATCTTCCCGATGTATCGATATTTCCTTCAATTCTTCCGCACCTTTAAATACCACTTCAGTCATGGGTAACATCCCTACATTTTCCTCAGTAAAGACTGAAGCAAAGAATTCATTCAGTCTCTCCGCTATCGCCTTGTCGCCTCTTAGTGCTCCTTTAACCCCTTTATCATCTAATGGACCAACTGACTCTCTCACAGGTTTTTTGCTACAAATGTACTTGAAAAGGTCTTTACTTCACGTTTTTGCTTCCGCAGCAAGCTTCTTCTCAAATTCTCCCTTTGCCTGCCTAATCAATGCCTTGCATTTGACTTGCCAATGGATAGAGTCCAATGTTCTGCTGTTATCTGCCCCCATCTGGGAGCAAAGTGACACAACCTTTCTGGAATGGTGGAAGGATCTGGACCATTGAGAGCCAGGAAGGCTAAGTTCTCTAGATGATAGTCAAAGGCCTAGTGGAGGCTGAGACTGCTGAGACAGTTGACGCTTAGCAACCTTTGCTTTCCTTTGCTTAGGTGGTTGCTGACTCTTTCGGGCAGGCTGACCTGCAGAACGTCCCTGCTGGAAATAAGAGAGATAAAACATCTTCTTTTCTGAGAAGAATGGTTTCTTGAAAGATTTCTTCCTTGCAGGATCAGCTGTGGTTTTGGATAACCTATCCAAAGTGGAGTTGTCAGTATCCAACTCATTGGCTTTTTCTTGCCAATCTTTGCCAAATAGATTCTCACCTGTACAAGGGATATTGCCCAGTTTGTCCTGCACCCAGAGCTCCATATCAGATGCCTGGAGCCAAACAATTCTACGTGCACCTATGGCAATGGCAGAGGTTCTGCTTATGCACTCAAAACAGTCAAAGGCTGCACAGTTGACAAACTTAGAAACATCTTGGGCGTGTTTAACCAGTATGAGAAAATCCTGCCTTTTATCCTCAGGAAGAAGAGGGCTCAAAACTTCTAAATCTCCTGTGACTTCCTTAAGGAACATTCCCATATATAAGATATAGGAACTGATCCTGGCAGAAAGCATGGAAGCCTGGAAAGTATGACGTCCAAAGGCATCCAAAGTACTACACTCACGTCCTGGAAGATTAGAGGCATGCCTCTTTGCACTCCTGATCCTTCTCATAGCTGATTCCACTACAATAGAGTGGTGAGGAAGCCGAGTCTTCTGGAAACCAGGACAAAGGGGAACTCAATACATGGTATCCAGTCTATGAGAGTGAGGAGAGGTGGTAAAAGGTGTTTCCCATATTCTTAACATGAGATCATGTAAGATCTCATAGATAGGCAAAGTAGCTGGCTCTTTAGGAGCCTTGGGATATTGTAGAATCTCCAACTCCTCTGCCCTGGGCTCTGTTTCGGGAGCCACAGTAATGGAAAAACCGAGCCACATCCCTGATAAAATCCTGAAAGGAGATATCTTCTGGAGGAGACATCCTACGTTTAGGAGAGGAAGGCTCCTCCGGGAGAAATATTCCGGTACCGACAGAATTATCAGAATCCTCAGACTCCTCCCGAGGATTCAAAGTACCTTCTGTCCGGATGCTCTTGAAGAGCCCGATACCCGTACCGATCGAAGTCGGTACCGGGGGGAATCGGTACCAGTGTATTGGTACCGGAAGGCATCGCATGACTGGGTGCCGGCAAAGCTGACACCAATGTCGATACTGGTGCCGGAACCAGTTGAACTGTCTGACACGGTTCCGAGGGAGTCGATGCCGCAAGGAGAGCCGCCAGACTGCGTTCAATAGCCAGGAACCTCTGGTCTATCAATGCTGCCGATGCCTGGGTATCGGTACCGGAGAAAACAGCCGGTACCCCAGAGCATGGCACCAGTAGTTCTGCCAAGGTCGAGGCCTCAAGAACATCCTGGAGCCCCGATAATGCTTTGGAAGCCTAAGCCTCCCGCCAGGGCAATTTTGCCGGTACAGAACACTCAAGGGCAACGCCAGAGGCATCTCGATGCTTAGGAGCAGATCTACCCTTTGAGGACCGGCTAGATTTATGTTTAGTTACCTGAGATCCATGGGAGGAAGACGAAGCCCTGGAAGACGTTGATGCCACAGAAGCTGCATCGGAGGGAAAAAGGGTACTGAGCTTAGCAGCTCGGTTTTGTCAACACCTCTTGGACATCATGGCACAAGCCATACAGTCGGAGATGGAGTGGTCAGGACCTAAACATTTGAGACACCACTCATGGGTGTCGGTGACGGAGATGGTACCGCCACACTTGGTGCACTTTTTGAAACCCGAAGCGGGTTTTTCCATAGTGGAGGAAATTTTGTGCCTAAGGCCCAAAATGGCACGTGTACCTGGAAAAGAAAAGTTTGGGAAAAAAATACTATTTTTTTTTTTTTTTAAAGAAAGAAAGAAGAACCGGTGGTACCGGTATAGCGTCGAGGAAGGCAGACGCGACCACAAAAAAAGAAGGGAATAAGGAAAAAATTTCTGCGGTGACAGGAACGACGACTTGCTGGCTCCACGAAAAACAAAGAACTGGAGAGAGGCAGTTGGGCAAGGCGGGAAGGCAGCCCACAGGCGCTGTGGGATGCTCCCAAAAGCTTTCTAATTGGACGCTGGGGAGCGTTCCCGTGCAGGCTCTGTCGGTACCGACGATACCCATATGTGAAGACTACATTCCTGCTTGTTCCTAGAGATAGGGATTTTCCCATTAAACACCCATCAAGGAAGATGTGCAAATGCTGGTTACAGTATACCAGGAGACACTGTTGCCTTTGCAACAGACAATCAACAAGAGCAAAGGGTTCTGTGCTGCTGGGTGGATATACTTTCAATTGAAGGTACACAACTCTTGTCTTCTTCTCATATATCCATGTCTGGTTCTGACAATTAATGCCACTAAGCAGAAAGCTGTAGTCGGACTAGGACAGTGATGGCAAGGAAGCCCTCACTCACTGCACTATCTGCAGTGCCAGCAAACTCCCCCCCCCCTCCCCGCCCCCACACAGAACTAGCTTTGAGCTAGGCGAGTGTAAGCAGAGTACAGTATCTTTCATATGTAGCATGGCTGCTGCTTGGGAAGGGGGGGGGGTAGGCATTCCCAGTCTTTCCTGCACCTTTTATTTCTAGGATTTCACTTTTCAGCAGGAGTTTGCTGAATTCTCAGAAAGCATGTCCAAGTTCTACTGCTTCATATCCATTATCCATCCAAGTACTCCACTGTAAACTAGAAATCTGGAATCACTAGGATCATTTTCAAGAATCACTGGTTGGCCAGGCCAATCTTATGCATCGCAAGATCAGCACAGTCAGCTGACAAATTTCTAACAGATTGTGATAATGACATTTTAGGTTAGAGTGCCATGTTGGGTGGGAGGTACTCGGCATGTAGGCTAAGAGTTGCCAACCTGTCTTGAGATTTTGTCTACACGCTCAGCCAAATGCAACTTGCTCAAAGAAACATGAAGAGAGGGATGGCAGCTCACATCAAACACATTTAGATATCCTACACCAAGCCATGCTTAAAAGGAATAAACAAGCAGCTTTCCTGATAAACACAGTTCAGATACGATGAAACAACCACATGCATTAAGCACAGTTACTTACCTGTAACAGGTGATCTCTGGGAACAGCAGGAATTAGTCATCACATATGGGTACGTCGGTACCGACGGAGCCCGCGCGGGAAAGCTCCCCAGCTTTTCAGATTAAAAGCTTTTGGGGCCTCCCACTGCACATGCGCGCTGCCTTCCCGCCTTCCTGACCAGCTCTCGTCAGTTCGAGTTTAAAGCTGAGACAATAGAGAGAGAGGACAGGAAGATAGATAGATAGAGATACAACTCCTAGGGGAGGTGGGTGGGTTGTGATGACTAATTCCTGCTGTTCCCAGAGATCACCTGTTACAGGTAAGTAACTGTGCTATCTCCAGGAACAAGCAGGAATAAGTCATCACATATGGGGACTCCCTAGCTAAGATGCCTGGGAGATCCCCCTCCAAGGGTAAACCATCTTCGCATGGATCTCAGGCATCCATCCAGGGAAGGTGGGCAGGAGTTGTTTAAGTATGGAACAGGTGTTTGAGGACAGCCTGACCAAACAAGGCATCCCGGCGGGAGTCCTTGTCCAAGCAGTAATGGGCTGTGAAGGTATGAACCGAGGCCCAAGTGGCTGCTCGACAGATCTGATCTATGGACACAGAGTGAAGATGAGCCATAGAAGTGGCCATGGCTCTCACATTGTGAGCTGTGACATGGCCCTCCAGAGAAATGTTCTTACTCTGGTAAGCAAAAGAAATACACTGAGCGATCCAATTGGAAAGTGTACGCTTGGTGACTGGAAGTCCCAAATGAGAAGGATCAAAAGCCACGAAAAGTTGGGAAGACTTTCGATGTGGTTGAGTCCTGTTGAGGTAAAAGGCAAGAGCTCTTTTACAATCCAGAGTATGAAGGTTCCTCTCTGCACTGGATGCATGAGGAGCCGGGAAAAAGACAGGTAGATATACCTCTTGATTAAGATGAAAAGGCGAGACCACTTTGGGCATAAAGTGGGGATTCGTCCTAAGGACCACCTTATCATGATGAAACCTAGTATAAGGTGGATGAGTCACTAAAGCCTGCAGTTCACTGATGCGGCGAGCCGAAGTGACTGCAATAAGGAAAACAACCTTCCAGGAAAGAAATTTGAAGGAGGTAGAGTCCAAAGGCTCAAAAGGTGGCTTCATAAGCTGACCTAGAACTAGGTTCAAATCCCATGCTACCGGAGGAGGTCGGATGGGAGGTTTAGTTAGAGTCAGGCCTCTCATGAAACGTGCAACAAGAGGATGAGGAGGAGACAGGTTGTCCATTTATAGGTTTTAAGGATGCTGCAATAGCACTCAAATGGACCCTTACTGAATTCGTCTTAAGGCCTGCATTTGAAAGATGCAGGAGATAGTCCAAGAGGGAATTCAAAGGAAGTGCTAGAGGGTCAAGACCCTGCTGAGCACACCAAATGGAAAAACGTTTCCATTTGAAAGCATAAGAACGCCTCGTGGAAGGTTTCCTAGAGGCATGAAGGATATCTGTCACAGGTTGAGAAAGATTAAAGTCTTGAAGACTTAGGCCTTCAGTAACCAAGCTCTGAGATGTAGGGATTTGGGGTTTGGGTGCCACAAAGTCCCCTCCTCCTGAGACAGAAGGTCTGGCGCAGCTCCCAGGTCCAGGGAGGATCCCTGGGAGAGATGCAGAAGTAGAGGGAACCACACCTGGCGTGGCCAGCGGGGAGCTATGAGGATCATAGTCCCGTGATCCCTCTGGAGCTTGAACAGAGTCTTGGATATTAGAGGAATGGGTGGAAAGGCATAGAGGAATTCCTGACCCCAATGCAGGAGGAAGGCATCGTGGGCCTGAGCTCCCTGACACTGAGTTCTGGAACAGAACCGGGGAAGTTTGGCATTCCACGGACTTGCAAAGAGGTCTATGTCCGGGGTCCCCCATTCCTGAAAGATTCTGCATATCTGGTCCATATGTAGGGACCATTCGTGTGGAAGCAGAACTCGACTGAGTCTGTCTGCACGAGAGTTTTGAACTCCTGGAAGATACACTGCAAGAAGGTGAATTTGATGCTCTCTGGCGAAGGCCCATAATCTGAGAGCTTCGTTGCAAAGCGACAGAGAGCCTGTCCCTCCTTGTTTGTTTATATAGAACATGGCTACCTGATTGTCTGTCTGAACTAGGACAGTCAGGTTGACAAGGAGGGTATAGAAGACCTTGAGGGCAAGGTAAATTGCTCGCAGTTCCAGGAGGTTGATATGAAGGGTGGCCTCCTGTGGAGACCAAGTGCCCTGAGTGGAGAGGTTCTGAAGATGAGCTCCCCACCCTGTCTGGGAGGCATCTGTTGTGAGGGTTGCTTGGGGCAACAAAGGTTGGAAGGGGGCCCCCAACAACAGATTCTTGGTGGATGTCCACCATTGGAGGGACCAAAATAGACGGCTTGAGGTGAGTATTTGGTTGGAGAGCGCTCCAGATGCTTGAGTCCACTGGGTGGCCAAGGTCCATTGAGGTGCTCTCATATGCAGACGAGCGTAGGGCACCACATGTACCGTGGAGGCCATGTGGCCCAGAAGTCGCAGCATTTCCCGGGCTGTCAAATGACTGCTGGACTGAGCTTGGGAGGCCAAACTCAGCAGGCGTTGGGCCCTGACCTGAGGCAGGTAGGCCCTTGCAGTGATGGTGTCTATCTGGGCCCCTATGAACTCGAGAGACTGAGTAGGGATTAGTTGAGACTTGGGAAGGTTTACTACCAGTCCTAGATACTGCAGAAGACGCCTTGTGCGGTCCAGGGAAATTTGGGCCTGGGACTGAGAGGGAGCTCGGATGAGCCAGTCGTCCAGGTATGGGAATATGAAAATTCCCAGGCCTCTTAGAAAGGCAGCTACGACTGCCATGCATTTGGTGAATACTCTTGGAGCAGAGGCTAGACCGAAGAGGAGTACTCTGTACTGGAAATGTTTTCCCTGAAACAGAAATCGAAGGTATGTTCTGTGGGATGGGTGGATGAGTATGTGTGTATACGCATCCTTTAGGTCTAGAGAACAAAGCCAATCCTGACTCTGAAGGTATGGAAGGAGAATGCCCAGAGAAAGCATTTTGAATTTCTCCTTGAAAAGAAATTTGTTCAATTCTCTCAGATCCAGAATTGGTCTGAAGCCCTCTGTCTTCTTTGGTATTAGAAAATAAGGGGAGTAGAATCCCGTCCCCTGTTGAAGAAGAGGGACCTCCTCTATTGCCCCCTGGGCAAGGAGGGAGGAGACTTCCTGACCCAAGAGGGCCAGGAGAGATGGGGGAGAATTGAACTGCCTCACCATAGTATAAGGAGGAAGGTCGGAAAAATGGAGTTTGCAACCCTCTCTGATGATAGAGAGGGTCCATTGCTCTGATGTAATTTGCTCCCATCTGGGAGCAAAGTGAGCTAACCTTCCGGGTATGGTGAGGGGCTCTGGTTGTTCTAGAGCCAGAAAAGTTAAGTTCTCTAGGGGCAAGTCAAAACCCCTGAGGGAGTGGAGCCTGCTGAGGCGTAGCAGACGCCGCAGGCTTTGACCTTGCCTGTTTAGGTTGCTGACGTTTAGCAGCAAAACGAGGCTGAGAGGATTGTTGGCCAGTATTTGTGGAAAATCTGGACTTCTTGTAATAAGGCCTCTTAAAAGACTTCTTCTTGGCAGGAGTGGAGGTAGACTTAGAAAGTCTATCTAAGGTGGCATTTTCTGCGTCCATTTGAGTGGCCTTAATTTGCCACTCCTCACCAAATAAGTTCGCACCTGTACAGGGCAGATTTCGTAAGCCATCTAGGACCCAAGGTTCTAGATCAGAAGCCTGGAGCCAAGCAAGACGTCGGGCTGCTATAGCAATGCCCGAAGCCCTACCAGCACCCTCAAAGGAATCAAAAGCTGCCCTGTTGGAGAACTTTGAAATATCCAAAAGGTGTTTCACTAAGGAAATGAACTGCTCCCTCTTATCCTCAGGGATAAAGGGGGCAAAATGCCGAACTTTTAGAGCGATTTCACTGAGAAACATGCCCATGTAAAGACTATAGGAATTAATCCTGGCTATAAGCATAGTAGCCTGGAAAATTTTCCTGCCAAAAGAGTCTAGAGTCTTACATTCTCGCCCTGGAGGAGTAGAAGAGTGCCTTTTGGTACTCTTTATCTTCTTCATTGCAGACTTCACCACAATAGAATGGTGAGGCAACTGGGGTTTTTGGAAACCAGGAGAAGGGGGGACACGGTACATGGTGTCCAACCTGCGAGAAGAAGGAGACAATGTTAGAGGAGCCTCCCATAAGTCCATCAAGTGTTCTTGAAGGATTTCATGGATAGGCAGGGTAACTGCCTCTTTAGGAGACTTAGAGTATCCTAAAATATCCAGTTTCTTTGATCTGGGTTCCTTTTCAGAGGATGAAGCAATAGAAAGACCTTTAGCCATTTCTATGATGAAGTCCTGAAAGGACAAATCCTCTGGTGGAGACATTCTCCTGTTAGGAGAAGAAGGCTCCTCAGGAAGATCAAGGGAGAACTCATCAGAATCATCAGAGGAGTTAAAATCCTCTGAAGAAGCAGAGTATCCTCTATGTGCTTCCAACGCACGATACGCATACCGGTCGGTATCGACATAGGGCGTACCGGGTATGGGATCGGTACCGGGCAAAAGCCCGGATCCGGCATGCGGAACCGATCTGCGTTTGGAAGACGATGGCCTCGGTTCCGGTATGGAAGCCATTACCGGAACCGGACCTGGTACCGCTGGCTGCGGTACCGAGGGCGTAGCAGCATTAATAAAAGTCAGAATGGCCTGCTGCATGACTTGGACAGTATTGCCCATAGACGCCACTGCTGCCTGGATGTCGGTACCGGTATGGGCCGGTACCCCAGAGCAGTACAACAGGTGATCTGTCGAGGCCGCGCCATTGATGTCAACCTGTGACCCCATGATTGCTTTGGAGGCCGGAACCTCCCGCCGGGGTTTTTTGGCCTGGGCAGAATCCTCGAACTCAGAATTGAGAGCCTCTCGATCTTTAGAAAGAGATTTGCTTTTAGAGGATTTGCCCACTGGAGTTTTGGTTACCTGAGATCCATCCGGAGAGGAAGACCTGGATGACTGTGATGCTTCTGAAGGAAACAGCACATGGAACTTGTTGGCCCGGTTCTGCAATCCACGTTTCAACATCTGGGAGCAGGATGGGCAGTCCGGTATGGAATGGTCAGGTCCTAAACATTTAAGACACCATTCATGGGTGTCTGTAAGAGGAATGACAGCACTGCACTTGGTACACTTTTTAAAACCAGGAACTGGCTTCTCCATGAGGAGAATTTGTGTAGGCCTGAAGGCCTAACAAAGTACCAAGCTGTGCTGAAGAAAAGAAAAATATATATATTTTTTTTTTTTTCAAAAGAAAGAAAGAGAGACCGGCAGTACCGGTTTCAAAATGGGGAAGGCAGATACGCGGTCTAAAGAAAACAATAAAATTAACAATTTCTTCAGCGGTGACAGGAACACGACCTGCTGGCTCCGCGGAAAAAAAAGAAAACTGACGAGAGCTGGTCAGGAAGGCGGGAAGGCAGCGCGCATGTGCAGTGGGAGGCCCCAAAAGCTTTTAATCTGAAAAGCTGGGGAGCTTTCCCGCGCGGGCTCCGTCTGTACCGACGTACCCATATGTGATGACTTATTCCTGCTTGTTCCTGGAGATCTGCTTTTACTTATGTCTGTACCACTACAGACATATGCAGTGCTGTACCAATACATGCTGGGGTCAGCTACCTCTCTGTAAATCACTTAGCAAGTATTCAGGAGGTAATTCTAAACCTTCTCCTCTTATTTATGTATGGCAAAGGCTCTTATAAAATTGGGTCATTCCTAAAAGTAGGCATGGTGCAAGACAGCACTTACCTGTAGAGTAGTTATGGTCAGGGGAGAAGTTAGGGTAAAAGCGTGGGTGGAGTCAAAATTTGTGTGCATATTTTGCAAAATACACGCTAACATTTACGCCTGATCCTTTGCATCTTCTGCAAAATTTGTGTTAGTCTTTTTACAGACAAATAGGGCCCGATACAGTCCTGGACGTCCTGGCCCTCTGTGCGCCTGGTCGGAACTGGATGCACAGAGTTAGCTGGGATTCTGATCCTGCGGGGCATGTCTAGCCCTGCGGGATCAGAATCGGGTCCAGGCCTGTACAGGCCTTGCCCAGATAAGCTCAGTCAGGGCTTTTGAATGGAGCCGCAGCTCCATTCAAAAGCCAAGATCCCCGGCCACTGGACAAAACAGTTCATTCCCCCAACCCCCAATCTAGCCTCCCAAGGCCAGGGGAATGTCCTCTGCCCCCTCCTGCCCTTTCTGAGCCCCGGGCCTGCTGTCCCTCTGCTAACTATGGGAACTTATTCCACCTCAGAGGTGGAATAAGTTCCCCGTACAAGACGCCAGCCCCGGACATACAGGGCCAACACTGGAATTGGCCCTGTACGTTCAGGGCCGATGACCGCCCACTGCCCGCCCTAACGCTGCCCCTGATCAGCCTCTTTCCCACCACTGTCTAACTCCCTGTAGAACACGCAGGGAGGTTAGACGGGATCGGGAGAGGACACAAATAGCGGGGACGCCCATCCCAACGGGACGCCCATCCCCGCTATTCGTGCCTCAGAATGACCCCTATAGCATCTATAAAATTACCCCCCCCCCCCCACCAGTTGAATTTAACATAGTACTATCAAGATTTTATGACATTATTCCATTAGATCACAGCATTCTTACCTTCAGTATTGTCGTCCTGCACCTCTACGCTTTCTGCACAGACTTCAGCGGCTAAATAACCCAAAATTAAAAAGAATCATAAATCAGTTCACACTGTATTAGTCTGCTAATGAAATGTTTCCTCTCTCTATGCTGTCAAGCGATTTTCCCAGAAATGCCACAGACCTAGCTCCAGTACAAAGGGGTCATGTTTCTCTATTTACTGCCTTTCCTCAGTATCCTCTGAGATTTAATCTAAACTCTCAAACAATAACCCCCTCAAGGAAATGTGGGCAGACAACAATAATCACCAACCTGCAGCAATCATAATTAGGCCGCTTCTACCACACCACATTCATTACTGCTACTACTTATTTCTGTAGTGCTACCAGATGTACACAGCACTGTACAAAAACATAGAGACAGTCCCCTTTCTGTAGAGCTTAGTCACACAGACATCTTCTCCACAGTAAACCTTTCTTCAACACAGTTTCTTTCTTTTTCAATCAAATCAGTAAGCCTTTTAACGTTCAATTCAAAATAGTATGGAGAAATGTTACATATCTGATCATTTTCTTTACTTGAATCCTGCTAGACCAGTCCATATGAATTGGGTTATGCTCCCTTGCCAGAAGGTGGAGGCAAACTTGAGCAATTTTCAGTGATGTCATCGCTTGGTATATCTACTGGTGTACCACTGAGAGAAACCACTATGAAACTTTCGAAGCAGTAAGCAAGACTGAAAAACTCAAAAAAACCACAGAAAATACTACCAGAGAGTTAATAACCAAAATAAACATAAATTGCAACCAACATTTGGAACAAGTATTTGGCTCTCTTTACCATAAATAACTGACACTCAGACTAACAAGGCAATCAAGAGGCAGAAGAACTCCCAAACCTTTAGGGTCCTGGACTGATCTAGCAGGATTCAAGGAAAGAATATTATCAGGTGTGTAACATTTCTCCTTCCTTATCATACTGCTAGACCAGTCCAGATGAGTGGGACGTACCCAAGCAGTCAGAACCCAAGCTAGAGGAAGACCCAAGTTAAACGAAAACTACAGAAACTGGAGAGACAACAGAGACAGACAAAATCTATCATCATCCTTCAACAATACAAACAAACAATATGAACATAAGAACCTAAGATATGCCATACTGGATCAGACCATGGTCTATCAAGCCCAGTATCCTGTTTCCAACAGTGGCCAATCTAGTTCACAAGTACCTAGCAGTTTCCCCAAAAGACACAGGTTCCACAATGCGTGGCCAGTGTGTGCCCCATAGTTACTGTGCAGGTAAGCCCGTGTCTTCCAGCCCTTAGCAATTACTGCAGGTGCGCCTATCGCCTACAATAACCTAATAAAACACAACTAAGCAACAAAACCATGTCCCCCAATAGGTCCAGAAGATGTGCAGCAGTCAACACACTGGTAATCCTGAAGGAAATAACCCAATGCACCCATGCAAAAGCAAAAAGGGCTTTCAGATTCCATGCACCCACATGCTGGAACACCCTACCACCCAGCATCAGGGCAATCCCTGACCTAACCCAGTTTAGGAAGGCATTGAAGCACCACCTCTTCCTCAAATACTACCCGGAAGACAGCACTCCAATAGCCTCCTCCCCCATCTAGTACAGCCACAGCAACATACCCCGCAAGCCATCCATGGCTACGATTACTTTTGACACGACATAACGTGTCGCCTAGATGTAAATAGTTACCCCAGTTTTATCCAAGTTGTAGTACCTGTTATATGTAAACACAGATCAGCTTGCTGCACTGTGATAGTCATTCTGTTTCATGTAAACCGCACTGATGTTGAATAGCGCGGTATAAAAGAGACTAAATAAATAAATTCCAGACAAACCTCATTATGAAATCAGCTAATAAACCACGTGAACTATTTGAAATGTGCTGGGTCCTTAGAGAGTGAGCAAGCTAAGTGTCAGCCCCAGACATACAACCACAAGAAATAGCAAACCATCTAATGTCCAAAAACTTTCAACTACATATGACTGTCCTTCCGTCCATAACAGCTAGCAACCAAGATCCAACATTCATCACAATATGGTGAGAGTTCCATAAACCAAGCAGCCAAAAAATCAAACAAATTATCTCCTTCCTCGTCACCTCTCCTTCAGACCCTTGCCCTGTAGCCTGGATAAAAGCAACAAAGGAAGAACTCAAACTTCCTAGACAACATAGTAACTACTGCTCTCACCCAAGGATACATGCCAGTTCACTCAAGCATGCTACTATATGATCAATCATCAAGAAAGCGTAGTTACTCACCTGTAACAGGTGTTCTCCAGGAGCAGCAGGAATCAGTCCTTACATATGGGTGACGTCGGCGCCGACGGAGCCCTTGCGGAGCAATTTTCCCCAGCTTTCAAAGAAAGCCTTTGGGAATTGCAGCGCGCATGCGCGGTCCCCTTCCCGCCCAAAGGTGCCATCTTGGCCAGTCTGATGACATAGCGAAAAGACAGCAAAAAATTTGCAAAAACTAAATCATATGACTGCAACTCCACGGGGAGGAGGGAGGGTTGTGAGGACTGATTCCTGCTGCTCCTGGAGAACACCTGTTACAGGTGAGTAACTACGCTTTCTCCAGGACCAAGCAGGAAGTCAGTCCTCACATATGGGACTCCCAAGCTCAAGGCTACCGGAGACCCCAAGCACAAAAATGAGCTCCCTCTAGCTCAGCAGCACAGAAGGAAGGAATCTTCTCTGACTAATCTCCAACCGGTAGCCCAACATCCGGGATGGAGGGTAGGAGTTGCTTAAACCTTGAAGAGATTACGGAGGACTGCCTGTCCGAAAGCACTGTCCCTGCGGGACTCCCTCTCGAGGCAGTAATGGGTTGCAAAAGTCTGGCTCGAAGACCAAGTAGCGGCCCGGCAGATGTCTGCCAATGGAACAGAGCGGAGTTAAGCCACTGACGCAGCCTTCGCCCGAACCCGATGAGCCGTGACTCGACTCTCCAACGAGAAGCCTGCCGCCCCATAAGTCCAAGCGATACAGTCAGCTACCCAGATGGACAGAGTACGCTTGGAGACAGGGAGCCCTAATTTATTAGGGTCGTAAGACAGGAAGAGCTGGACAGTCTTACGGTGCTCCCGCGTACAATCAAGGTAGAAGTTCAGCGCCCTTCTACAGTCCAGGGTATGCAAGACCATCTCAGCTCGGCTGGAGTGTGGCCTGGGAAAGAAGGTCGGAAGCACCACCTCCTGATTGATGTGAAAAGGGGAGACCACTTTTGGAAGAAACTTAGGGTGAGTCCGCAGGACTACCCTGTTCTTGTAGAACCTAGTGTAAGGGGATCAGACACTAGGGCCTGCAGCTCACTAACGCGTCTAGCGGAAGTGAGGGCTACCAGGAATAAGGTTTTCCAAGAAAGAAAACGGAGAGGACAGGTAGCCATGGGTTCAAAAGGCGGACAGGTAATCCGTTGTAAAACCACGTTCAGGTCCCAGTCGGGGGCTGGGGGGCGCAAAGGTGGTTTAAGGAGAAGGAGACCTCGGGAGAACCGTGCCACAAGAGGGTGGCCGGAAAGAGGCCTGCCTTCCACCGGCACATGATGTGCAGAAATAGCACTGAGGTGAACCTTGACCGAGTTGGACTTAAGTCCAAGATTGGAGAGGGAAAGCAAGTACTGCAAGACCACCGACACCGAGCAGGAGAAGGGGTCTTGAGACTGTTGAGTACACCAGGTGGAGAAGCGACGCCATTTAAGGGCGTAGGATTTCCGGGTAGAGGGTCGCCCGGAAGCCAGCACGACCTCTTCCACCTCCGGAGGCAGCAGGAGGGGAGCAAGGACTACCCTTTCAGCAGCCAGGCCATCAGATGAAGAGATCTGAGGTTGGGGTGTAGGAGAGACCCCTGATCCTGGGTCAGGAGATCGGGTTGAAACCCCAGAGGCAACGGAGTATCTACCGCCAGTTGCATCAGAAGCGGGAACCACGGTTGCCTGGGCCACCGGGGCGCTATCAGGATCATCGAAGCCTTGTCCTGGAGAACCTTGAACAGTGTTCTAGACACCAGCGGCATGGGAGGAAAGGCATACAGAAGGCCCGTGGACCATGAGAGCAGAAAAGCATCCGCTGCTACTCGGAGGGGATGCGGTTCCCGAGAGCAGAACCGAGGAAGTTGCCTGTTCAGAGAACTGGCAAATAGATCCAGCGTGGGGAGGCCCCACTGGAGAAAGATCCTTTGAACCACCAACGGGTCCAATCGCCACTCGTGTGGTTGGAGGATTCTGCTCAGTTTGTCTGCCAGGTAATTTTCTTGACCTGGGAGGTAAACAGCTTTGAGGAGGATCCCTCGGCTGACGGCCCAAGCGCAGAGCTTTTGCGCTTCCCGACAGAGAAGGAAGGAGCCCGTGCCCCCCTGTTTGTTCACGTAGAACATGGCCACTTGATTGTCCGTCTGGACGAGGACGGACTGGCGAGTGGTAAGGTGGGAGAAGGCCCGGAGAGCCAGGCGGATCGCTCTGAGCTCCAGGAAGTTGATCTGCTGGGCAGATTCCCACGGGGTCCAGAGACCCTGAGTACATGCCCCTTGGCAATGTGCTCCCCAACCCAGGAGAGAAGCGTCGGTCGTCAGTACCTGAACCGGCGGAGGAGACTGAAAAGGCATTCCTAGCACTAGGTTGGGCAGATGAAGCCACCACCGTAGAGAAGAGACCAGCGGGCTGGAGATTCGTACTGAGTCCGCTAGTCTCCCCGAGGCCTGACGCCATTGTGAGCGAAGGCACCATTGAGCAGGCCGCATATTCAGGCGGGCATTGGGGGTCACATGGACCGTGGAAGCCATATGGCCGAGCAGTTGCAGAAAGTGCCTGGCCGAGACCCGGGGATGGCTGCGAAAGCAGCTGGCGAGAGCCATGAGCCGTTGTGCCCTGTCGAGCGGCAGAAAGGCTCGCGCTTGAAGCGTGTTTAACCTGGCGCCGATGAACTCGAGATCCTGAGAGGGGAGCAAAGTGGACTTTTCGAAGTTTATGACAAAGCCCAAGTACTGGAGTAGAGTCACAGTACGTTGCGTGGCGTGAGTGGCCTCCGTGGAGGACGGTGCTCTGATGAGCTAGTCGTCTAGGTAAGGGAAGACAAAGAGGCCTTGAAGCCGGAGATAAGCCGCTACCACTGCGAGACATTTTGTGAAGACTCGTGGTGCGGAGGATAGGCCAAAGGGCAGTACTCTGTACTGGTAATGATTGCCTGCCACCACAAACCTTAGGTATTGTCGGTGGCTTGGGTGGATGAGGATGTGAGTGTAGGCATCCTTTAGATCCAAGGAGCATAGCCAATCTCCCTGCCGGAGGTAGGGCAGCAGGATTCCAAGGGTAAGCACCTTGAACTTTTCCCTTTCCAGGAACTTGTTGAGGTTCCGCAAGTCCAGGATGGGTCTGAGGCCCCCAGTTCGCTTTGGTACCAGGAAGTACCTGGAATAAAAGCCTTGACCTCTCAGGTGGTGGGGCACTGGTTCCACCGCCTGTTCCCGAAGAAGACTTGCCAACTCTTGAAGGAGTAAGTCCCGGTGGAGAGGGGGTCGCAGAGGCTCCCCTGGAAAGTAGGGGGGAGGTACCTGGTGGAAGTGTAGAAGATAGCCCTCTTGGACTATGTGGAGCACCCAGGTATCGGACGTGATGTTGGACCACCTGTGGGCAAAGTGGACCAGCCGGCCTCCCGTGCTGAGAGACACCAGCGGAGGGGGAGAGGCTATGCTGAAAGAGTCAAAAACCCCCACCCTGCGGAGCAGGGGCCGGTGGCGCAGGCTTGGGGGCTTGCTGCCTATGGGACCCGTTACCCCGTCCCTTGGCCTGCTGACCCTGTTGGGGAGCTGCTGAGGCCTGATAATGAGGGTAGTGTTTATAGGCAGCCGCCTTCCTCGGGTAAAAGGGCTTTTTCCCCGAGCCCTTCTTCTTATGGGAAGGGGCAGAGGTTTTCCTGGAGAGCCGAGTCCTGGTGAGAGTCTCTGTCTCGAGCTGTGCAGCCTTCTCGTCCATAGGTTTGCCAAAGAGGTTTTCACCTCTGCAGGGGACATCGACCAACTTGTCCTGCACCCAGGGCTCGAGGTCGGATGACTGAAGCCAAGCCTGTCGGCGGGCCCCGATGCCGGCTGCGGCTACCCGAGCCGATGCCTCAAAGCCATCATAGGCTGCTCGAGAGAGAAACTTGGAGCACTCCCGAATACCGGTGGACAGGGCCAGGAACCTCCGCAAAGGTTCCTCGGAGAGACCAGCAGAGAATCCGGCTATTTCTTTAGCCAGGTCTCGGAGATACATGCCCATGTAGAGCTGGTAAGTCTGGACCTGACAAGCAAGCATAGAGCCCTGAAAACACTTCTTACCGATGCCATCCAGGCTGCGGGCTTCCCTGCCGGGAGGCACCGAGGAGTGCATCTTCTGGCTCTTGAGCCGATGCATGGCCAATTCCACCACCATGGAATGGTGCGGCAGCTGTGCTTTTTGGAAGCCAGGGCTCTTGCGGACTCGATAGATGGCATCGACCCGCTTGCTTAACACCGGCGACGACGCCGGACTCTCCCATATGCGGAAGAGAAGTCGTTCCAGCATCGGAGGAACCGGTACAGTAAAATGCTCCTTTGCAGGAGAGTCATACTGGAGGGCATCGAGCTCTTCGGCTCGAGGCTCCTCCTCGGGATCCGCAGGGAAGGCCAAGGCCTTGGCCATATCCCTCACGAAGTCCGAGAACCGGGCATCCTCCGGAGGGGACTGTCTCCGAGGTTCGGACTCGGGGGAGTCCAAAGGGACACACCGAGTCCGAAAAGAATCAGGCGACTCATCCACCTCGGATTCCCAGGCGGACTCCTCAGAGGAGGAGTCGAGCAGCTCCGGCCGGGCGGGTACAGACGCCGTCCGCCCCGACGCCGAGGGGGTCGGCGTCGACGACCTCGGCCCCGAACGAGAGGCCGAAGGCGACCGCGACCGAGGATCGACTCGAGCCCGCATGGACTCGAGGATTGACTCGGTCTCCGGGGTCGACTTAGACGTCGACGACCCGGCGGTCAGGGCAGAAGCGCCAGCGATCAATGCCCGCTGCTGGTCCATGAAGGCAGCAAGGCTGCTCTCCAAGGCCGTCAACCTGAGTCCGAACTCAGGAGACCCAGCAGCCCCCGACTCGGGCCCCGACGGCATCGGGCCCGATTTCGGACCCCTCGGAGGCGAGTCCACGAAGACAACAGCACTTATGTGAGCAGAGGAGTCCATCTCCAGACGAGGCTGTTTGGACGGCCGCTCCAGCTCCAAAGACCCAGGACGGCTGTCGGGGCTATGCGACCTGGCCCTCGAGGAGCCAGGAGCATCCACCGACGCCGCCCTCCGGGTTTGTTCTTCCGGTGATGTTCCCGGGTAGGGGACTCCCTCTCAGAGGAGCTCAGACGGTGTTCAGAGCCAGATTCTCTGGACACCGAAGCTTCTGACGAGGTCTGGGTACGGCTGGGGTCAGAGAAGATTCTCTCCCGCTGATGCTGCCGACTCCGCAAAGATTTCGCGGACATCTTGCTACAGGCCCCACAGATCATTTCTTCATGATCTGGGCCCAGGCAACGGAGGCAGCAATCATGTGTGTCGGTAAGAGACATCAGTTTCTTACACTTAACACACTTTTTAAAGCCACTGGCGGCCATCGGGGGAAAAAGGGCCCCTGCGAGGTCGAACGAGCGGGCCGCCAGGGAAAAGCGAAAAAGCGCGAATTTGTCACGAAGGACAGAAAAACCGAAAAAGAAGGGGAGGCCTCGCAACCGGCGTCGCGAGGCCGGACGGAAAAAGGACCGGCGTCGAACCGAAGAAATACTTAAAATAAGAAAGAAAATCAACTTTTCAGCGGTGACTGTTAGACAACGTCTGTAGGGCTCCGCGGAAAAAAGACGACTGGCCAAGATGGCACCTTTGGGCGGGAAGGGGACTGCGCATGCGCGCTGCAATTCCCAAAGGCTTTCTTTGAAAGCTGGGGAAAATTGCTCCGTGAGGGCTCCGTCGGCGCCGACGTCACCCATATGTGAGGACTGACTTCCTGCTTGGTCCTGGAGAATTCATCATTCAACAGAAATGATCCAGCATCATACGGCCCGATTTCAAGTCTACCATTTATGGCTAAAATCCTTGAAAAGGTGGTACAAAAGCAGTTGCAGGACCACATAGACCAGCACATCTCCCTAGACCCCCATCAACATGGGTTCAAACCAAACCATAACACAAACTCTGATAACATCACTCCTTGACACCATCATCAGGGGAATTGACATCAAATTAGGCTTCATTCTCATATTCTCAGCGGATATTCTACAATCTATAATTTCAAAAGACAAGCGGATAAGACCAAGACGATCTCAAAATATCAATAAACTTAATACTCCTTTGAATTTCAACAAATCAAAACAAATGCCTTCTAAAAGAGCGTTTTCCTTTATGGCACCAGAGTTACGGAATTCTATTCCTGAAGACTTAAGAACTCAGGAAGACATTAAGAACTTTCGCAACCCTTTTAAAGACTTATTTATAGAATCATTTGGTGAAATAACTTAAATTAACCATTATGTATATTTAATTTCACTATGATATAGTATTATAACATACTGTTTTGTATTTGTATTGTAATGTATCGTTTTTGTTTTCCCTATACCCTCAGTATGTAAGCCTTTGTTGTCTTGTCAACCACTTTGATTGAAGGATAAGGTGGTATACAAAACTGGTTAAATAAATAAAATATTCATGGACATATCAGCTACCTTAGATACAGTATCCCACATTATCATGTTGCGACACCTCTAGGAAATTGGCTTATATGGCAATACACTAAAATGGTTTCAATCATATATTTCATTACAATTATGAAATCATTACAATCATTACAATTATGAAAATATAACCCCCTCTTAATCACTAACACCTATGAAACCTCAATTGTACATAGTTATTATTGTATATAGTTATCATTCTGTTGTTGTTATTGCTATTGTTATCGTTACTATTATATAGTTATCATTTCATTACTTATATTGTTCCCTGTAATTCGATGTTCCATGTAAAACAGACCCGATCTGTACAGTTCTTGTTCTCTGTAAACCGCAACTGATCTATGGAAGGTGCGGTATATAAATGATTGTTTAAATAAATAAATAAATAAATAAATATTTCAGCAACAAACAGCAGCAAGTAAAATGTGGCACACACAAATCCACTCCCTTCAGCCTAAAACTGGTCATCTCTCAAGGATCATTGATCTCTTCAATGTTATTTAATATCTATATACAACCAGTCTGCAACATAATTAAACATCACAACATACAGTATCGGCTATCTGCTGATGACATCATGGTTTTCACTCCAATTGACATCCGCAACCCTGATCTCCTACCCATAACCAAATGCATGGTAGAAATAATCAGATAGCTCAGAAACCACCACCTCACAGTAAACTTCAATAAAACAGGGGCTTTATTCATCACAAGAGACTCCTCATTCAAGCCCCCACAAGAAATTGGCCTATTACACAGAACCATTAAGGTATAAAAAGAAGTCAAATATCTTGGTGTTATCATAGATCAAAACCTCTGCCTCCAGACTCATATAAAAGAAAACCACTGCAAACGCTTACTACAAGATGAAACTCCTCAAGAATATAAAGGCATTACCTAGCCAGGATCACTTTCATACTATATTTCAAGCATTCGTTACACCAATTCAATATACCAAGGCCTCTCAAAGTCCCCCATACACCTCCTCCAATTGGCACAAAATACGGCAGCCCATATTATCACTGGAAGTTCAAAACACGATCATATAACCCGAAATTTAATCAAATTACATAGGCTTCCAATATACTCTCGGTCTAAATTCAAGACAATCCTCATAATTTTCAAATTCCTATACCACTCCTCTGCAGATATCCTACAAGAATTAAATTTCAAGACACCAGCACCCATCCCAGGAGAATTAACAATACAAGGATGACTGCCAACCCATTTGAATTCAAGAAATCCAACCAAACATCAACAAGGGCACTTTCCCTCTCTACCTTAGCATTATGGAATTCTCTAATGGAAGATATCAGAACCACAACAGACATCAAGGACTTACGTAATAAACTAAAAATGCACATTTACACCGATCACTTCGGACATATTACTTAAGAAAATACTATACCCTCGAACCCTGCTAAGGCAGCCCACATTATACCTGGTTACTTCCAAGCTGAGTCTTCATATACTAATGCCCACCCCACCCCTCTTTATTGTATATCAGTTCCTCTGTATTAGTTGAACAGTGTTTTTGCTGTCATTGTTAATGACTGTTTAATATAACAATTAATTTATTGCAATATCTCTACTTGTTATACCGTATAAGTTTCATGTTTAATGTAAACCACTTTGATTGAAGGATAAGGTGGTATAAAAAAAAACGGTCAAATAAATTAAATAAAGACAACAATCTGGACAGAAGTGCTGTGCCAGTCTCATCGGCTCCCACATGCATCTTGTGGTGCTTCAGAAAGGTGCTTAGAAATGACTAGGTAGCCACCTTATAAATATCCTCCGGAGATAATGAGGCATACTCCACCCAAAAGGAGACCTGTGCCCTAATGAAGTAAGCTCTGACTCTTTCCAGCATATGTTTTCCAGCTGAAAGGTATGCTGAGCCAATAACCTCCTTAAACCAAAGATCAGATGACTTGGCTGTTACCTGTCCTTTCCCTGGTTTGCTGACGAGGACAAAGATGATCTCAGTTACTGAAAAGATTAGTAATTTCCAGATATTCGACCAACACTCTCCTCACATCTGCCTGAAGATCCTCCTCAGGAAGGAAAATTATGGTCTGGTTAAGGTGAAAAAGAGACAGCATAATCTGCAAGGAGACAGACGCTGTCAAGATGACAAAAATATATATATATATATTATCTGCAGGACAAGGCCTGCAGCTCTGACACCTGCCTGTCAGACACAATAGCCATCAGGAAACTACATTGAGGGTCAAATTTTTGAGAGGCAGCATGAATGGGTCCAAAGGGAAGCCCCTTCAGCGCCTTCAATACCAGGGAAGGATCCCAATGAGGGACCATCGGACGCACTGGCAGACAAATCTGCTTCACACACTTAAGGAAACAGGAGATGTCAGTGCGCGCAGACAAGGACATCCCTTGAATGCACCCATAATAGCATGCCAGGGCTGCTACCTGAATCTGGAGAGAGTTCAGAGCTAACTCTTGGTCAAGAGCAGGCTTCCAAAAAGACAAAAGGCTACTATATCCATCTTATTGGTCTCCAGGGCTTTAGAGGAACATCATCTGTTAAAATCCTCCAAAGTCTAACATATGCCAAGGAAGTAGAAGCCCACTGGCCCCTGAGAAAGGTATCCACTACTGCCCCAGAGTAACCCTTCCTGGACAGCCTATGCCTCTCAAGGGCCAAGTCATAAAGAAGAAGTGAACGGAATCTTCCATCACTAGGGGCCCCTACCATAGAAGATCTCTCTCGAGGCAACACGAAATCACCAGGCCAGGGCGAGACTGAATCCTTAGCAGAAGGCTGCTCACCATGGGAGAAATACATATAGGAGACCCTCCAGAAAAAAAAAGCTCATGCAGCAGAGCATCCAAGCTTGCCGTGGATCCCTCCTGTGGCTAAAAAACATTTTCACTTTGTCATTCTCATGAGTGGCCATCGAGAAAAATACAGGAGGACCCCACCTCTCCATTATGAAGCTGAAATTGTGAGGACTTAACTCCCGCTCACCAAGAGCCACAGTGTTCCTGCTCAAGAAGTCGGCTTGCACATTGTCACGAAAGCACCCTCATGCTAATTGTAACCCTTGAATTGTGATGTCTTAATGCTGTTAAATACCCTCATGTTAAATGTTGTAAAGCACCCACATGTTAAATGTAATCCCTATTGTGATGTGATGTAACCACTTTGATTGTAGGATAAGGTGGTATACAAATCTGTCTAAAAATTGTCAATGCCTGCTATGTAGGCTGCGGACAGGACTGTCAATGCTTCTCCACCCAATGACACGGTTCTGCTACTTCAAGAGCCATCTCGCAGTGCTGGGATTTGCCCTGTTTGTTGACAGACACCATGGATATGGCAGTGCCCAAGATGACCAGAACCACTACATCCCCTGAGGAAGAGGCTAGAACCTCTTCAGAGCCAGGCAAAAAGCCCTGGACTCCAACTGGTTCATCAACCAGGAGGCCTCAGGAGACCAGAGTCAGTGAAAAAGCTGACCTAGACAGTGGGCTCTCCAGCCTTTCCTATCACCCGCTCTGGTGCATCCAGAGGTATACCAAACAGATGGTAAAACTGTAACCACTACATTAATTGATCGTTGATCTCCTGTGGTTGAAGAAGGGTGTGGCCACATTGCAAGGAATAAGACGACCACAGACAGCAGAAGACACTGAAGGGGGCACATGGGCACCCTGGCCAAAGGGATCAGTACTAAGGTTGACATCATGGACCCTAGGAGTTGGAGGTAATCGTCAGCTCAGAGAGCTGACTAATTACAAAATGCTCTGGTTTGGCTCTGCAGTTTGAGAAACCACTTGGACGTGAGGGAAACTCAACCCAGGGACCAAGCAATGAGGCTTGGCTGCTCTTGGGATAGTGGATGACCAACCCGAGCCTCTCCATCAGCGCTGTCTTGTCTCTGGACCTTCTTCAGGGAATCGGACTCAAATCAGTCAGCCATCCAGGTTTGCATAAACAGGGGTTCCCCTGCAGAAATACCACCACCACTACCATGACCTTTGAGGAGTGCGAGAAGCCATGGCAAGGTCAAAGGGCAGAGTCTGAAACTGGAAATGGTGGTCAAGGACACAGAAGAAAGAAATTGGTGTTGTTTCTCCTGGGTGGGAATAGGAAAGTAAGCACTGGCAAAGTCTAGGAAGGCAAGGAAAGCCCCCTGGTGGACTTGACGTAATGACTGACTTGGGGATCTCCATGTGGAAATGAAGGACTTGAGCTTGGCATTGCCCACCTTTAGGCCCAGGATAGACCAGAGGTAAAATTCCTTCTTGGGAACCAGAAATGAATGGAATAGCAACCCTGGCCCTACTCTGTAGCAGGAACAAGTAGAATAATCTGCAACTGTAGGAAGCACTGTAGTTTTCTCTATTGCCATCTGTCATAGGCATTCTATAGTGGTTCAGCACATAGCCGACTGAGGATCTCGCGGACCTAATGGTCTGATGTGAAGAGGGGTCATTCAGAAAGAAACAGAGGGGGACACTCATACTCCTTGCTTCAATCACATCACTCCCTCCTTGATCCACCTGCACTGGCTCCCCTTCCCCTTCCCCATTACCTTCAAACTCCTAATCCTAACATACAGGGTCCTGCATCAGCACACCCCTCAATATCTCACAGACTAAATACACTTTTGTACAGAACCTCGTATCCTCTGGTCCTTGCACACCAACCGCCTTGACCTCCCCTCTCCTGCCTGTGCCTGTCTGGAGCAAATGCGGCATTCCGCCTTCTTGACGGATTAGGGGAGAAAGGGAATTCTACAGTGATGAGGCTAGAAAAAAGAAGAATCATTTACCAAATTCAAGTCTCTCCGAAAAACACACCTCTTCTGTACTGCCTATGACCTCCCTTTCCCTGATCCCCCCTGTTTCCTCCTCTCCTTCCACTTAGGCTCTTTTTCTCTTTAGTCCTGTATGGGTGTGCACTTTCCTGTCTGGCATTGTAGTTCCTTTTCTGTTTCTGGCTTTTCTTATATATATTACTGTTATTGTAAACTGCCCAGATGGCTCCCGATGAGCGGTCTATCAAATGTTTTAATAAAGATAAAAGATAAAGAAAATACCCCCCAACTGCTGAACCTTGGAAGGGACCCACTGGATACATTATGGAGGCTTATTGACTCCTGAAGGGTCCACCGCTAAGTCTCAAGGATATTGAGAGCCCTGAAAGGACTCACCTTTCTTAGGCTTATGCCCATAAGATGAATAGATCCTACTCAGATTCCTAGTAGTACGAGGGCATCACCATGCTCCATGCAAGGCCTCAGGAGGCACGTTTAGCTCCCTGGGCTCATCTTCTGGGGACCTTCAAGGGCAAACCTCATCCAAGTTTTATATAAACTTCTCCAGGTGGTCCCCAAAGAACAACTTGACCCTAAAAGGGAGCCTGCTCGGTCATAGTTAGAGGCAGCATTAATCAACCAACTGAGAAGCCAAAGACAGGGAAAACACCAGGAACAGCAGTGGCCACAGAAATGGCATAGGAATCCAGCCCTCTACGGTGGGTCAAACATGCTGAAAAAGTGCCCTGGGCATTCCTGCTACAATTAGGACCAAAATTAACAGCTACGTGTAAAAACACTGCGGGGGAGGGCGTGGTCGCAACCTGCATCGGGCCTCATGGCTCAGCACTGAAATGGTAAGAATTTAAAAAAAAAAAAAGAAAAATGGCCGCTGCAAATACGAGTCCCAAAAAGGGAATCCCATCACCCTTTGAGCTGACCAAGAAAATCCGAGCAGGGAAGCTCCAGCTACACACACAGGCCCAGGAGACCCAACTGCTGAGAAAAAAATAAAAGCAAGGATTGATTTTCTTTTTATTGCAAGCAGCAAGAGAGCTAAATTCAACCCACTGAATTCAATGGGAGGATAAAACTAAATCAGAAGACAAACAGACACAAAAGCATACAGAGGACAGCAAGAGGGAATGGGGGGCTTCAGTCCAACTTACCAAACCCCATCAGGTGGTTTCGTGGGATGCTCTTCGGCCCATCAAACACTAGGAACCCATGGGTAAAAGTGCTGGACACAAAGCAAGCTGTCTTTTCCAGGAAACAAATGCGTACTATAGGTTTCAGTCACAGACCACAGGATCGTAGTCTGGGCTAGGGGAGATAGGCCTATCTGCACTGTTGTACCAGTCCACACACCTTGCATCTGCTAGAGGCAGTCAAAAAAGCAAAGAGTATGGATAAATCTAAACACTGAAAGCAACCGAGCTAACAGCCAAATCAATCAGAAATGACCAGAGCTGGCTCAGGATACCTACATTTATTTCTATCTCAAAACCAGCTCGCTATCTCAAAAACTTACTCACAGAGGGAAAGGGGAAAGGCCTCAGTGGAAGGGCTGGGAGTTGCAATTGCGGCTAGCCCACACTGTGGCATCACACCCAATATAATAACCCTTATTATCATTCATGGATAGTCGCAACAAAACAAATTGCTGGAAGATGAGACTCCCAGGTCGGAAGGCACTCAACTGGCTACTGGGAGGAGCCGAGGACTTTTCAGAGTAAAGCCAGCATTTATGATGTGGTTGGATCAAAGCCCTCAGGAAATCTGACTGCTGATGTAGCTGCACATGAAATGAGAGTCAGAAGCTACAAAGATGTCTTACACACTGGGATATGGAACGTACGAAGCATAAACAAAGGGAAGTTGGAGGTGGTCAAGAATGACATGGAATGTGTACAACTTGATCTGTTGGGTGTCAGCAAACTGAAATAGACTGAAATCAGGCACTTTGCATCAGATGATCATATTGTCTTATTTCCAGCATAATAGACTAAGAAGAAATGGTGTTGCATTTTTTGCAAGAACTGTAATGTAATACAATGTAGTCAGTGAACGCTTAATCTCTATTCGTCTACGAGGAATGCCTATCAACACAACTATAAAATTCAAGTGTATGCCCAAACAGCTGCAGAAGAGGATGACATTGATGAGTTCTATGAACAACTACAAGCTGAAATTGATAGAACATGCAAACAGGATATCCTGATAGTCTTGGGTGACTAAAAACGCAAACGTTGGCAACAAAGTAGGCAAAATGGTTGGAAAATATGGACATGGCAACAGAAATGAAGCTGGAGAAAGACTGATAGAATTCTGCAAGACCAATGATCTATTCATCTCAGACACCTTCTTCCAGCAGCAACACAAGCGGCGACTGAACACATGGACTTGACATCTGTGGAAGTCAATGATGGAAAAGCTCTATAACATCAACAAAGAAAAAACCTGGAGCTGACTGTGATACAGATCACCAACTACTAGTATGCAAACGCAAGCTAAAGTTGAAAAAGAGCAAGACACTCATGAATATAGCAAAATATGACCTTGAGAATATACCACTGAAATTTAAAGACTATCTGCAAAAATCGATTTGCTGCTTTAGATACAAATGACAAAGCTCTAGAAGAGTTATGGAATGACATCAAGAAGGCTATGCTGGAAGAAAGCAAGAAATCTTTACAAAAGGCGAAAAAGCAAAAACGGCCAACATGGATGACCAAAGAAACTCTGAAAATTGCCCAGAAACTCAGAGAAGCTAAAGCCAGAGGAGAAAGAGAGGCAATCGCAGAACTCAGAGATTTCCAAAGTGCAGCAAGACAGGACAAGGAAAAGTTCTACAATGACACATGCAAGGAAACAGAAGCTGAAACTATTAGAGGAAGAACAAGATCAGCTTTCCCAAAGCTACGAGAATTAAAGAAAAAATTCCAGCCTCAAAATGGAATGCTACAAGATGCTCAAGGATCTATATTGAATGATGCTGAAAGGATCAAGAAAAGGTGGAAAGAATATACTGAGTTTTATGTGATAAAGATCAAGTGGACCAACAGTTGTTTCAACCTGTACCTTTTGATCTGGAACCATTGGTGATGAAAGAAGAAGTCGAAGCAGCATTGAAAGCCTTATCAAAGAACAAAGTACCAGGCATTGATGGCATTCCCATAGAAGTATTAAAGCAATCTGATGAAGCTGTTATCATACTTACAAGGCTCTGCCAGGAAATTTGGCAGACATCATCATGGACAAATGACTGGAAAAGATCTTTGTTTATACCATACTAAAGAAAGGTGATCCAACTGACTGTGGAAATTATCTCACAATCACTCTGATCCCACATCAGCAGCAAGATTCTCCTGAAGACCATACCTGGAACAAGAACTACCTGAAGTGCAAGCAGGGTTCAGGAAAGGGCGAGGAACAAGAGACATTATAGCAGATGTGAGATGGATCCTTGAAAAGATAAAAGAATAGCAAAAGAATATTTATTTGTGCTTTATTGACTACAGCAAGGCTTTTGACTGTGCAAACCATGAGAAGCTCTGGGCCACATTAAGAAGCATGGGCATACCAGAACACCTGATCATAATTTTGCACAATCTGTACATTGATCAAGAAGCAACAGTTCGAACAGAACAAGGAGAAACAGAATGGCTTAAAATCAGCAAAGGTATACGAGAAGGCTGCATACTTTCCTCCTACCTGTTTAATTTATATACAGAACAAATCAGAGAAGTAGGATTGTATAAAGACAACAGAGGTGTGAAAATTGGAGGAAGACTCAACAACCTTCGCCATGCTGATGATAGCACATTACTAGCTGAAAGTGAAGAGGATCTGAAACATTTGCTTCTCAAGATCATGGAACATAGTCTTAAAATGGGCCTGCACATTAATGTAAAGAAGACAAAGATCATGACAACTGCCAAAATCAGTAAGTTCATCGTTGATGGAGAAGAAA
This sequence comes from Ichthyophis bannanicus, assembly GCA_033557465.1. Classification (NCBI taxonomy): domain Eukaryota; kingdom Metazoa; phylum Chordata; class Amphibia; order Gymnophiona; family Ichthyophiidae; genus Ichthyophis; species Ichthyophis bannanicus. The sequence continues at coordinate 51,382,386 of CM066040.1, forward strand.
TTGAAATTGTGGACAACTTTAACCTACTTAGATCAACTATCAATAAAGAACCAACAAGTAGTCAAGAAATCAGACGACACATTGCGCTTCGCAGAATGGCTAAGGAGGATCTAGACAAGATTTTCAAGAGCAGAGATGTCTTTCTGCATACAAAGATTCAACTTGTTCAAGCCATGGTATTTTCAATAACATCATATGGATGCAAAAGCTGGACAGTGAAAAAGCTAGACAGGAAGAAAACTGATGCCTTTGAATTATGGTGCTGGCAGCGAATACTGCGTATACCATGGACTGCCCGAAGAACAAACCAGTCAGTACTAGAGGAGATCAAACCTAAGCTTTCTTTAGAAGTTCAGATGACAAGATTTTGACTTTCATACTTTGGACACATCATGCAAAGGGAGCAATCTTAGAGAAAGACATCATGCTTGGCAACGTAGAAGGTCAATGCAAAAGAGGAAGGCCAGCAATGAGATGGTTCGATACAACAGCAGCAGCTACGGATGCCAATCTGTCAACAATGAGCCACCTGACTGAAGACCAAATACAATTTAGGACAACTATCCAGAAGGTCGCCATGAGTCAACACCAACTCAAAGGCACTTAACAACAAATTATCATTCATAGGTCACCAAGATTATTTTTACAACTTTTAAATGCATTTAAAAACTTGAAAAATTTAGCTTAGATAAACAGAAATCCCCAAGTCCTCAGGACAAGAAAAGCTACCCGACCCTCAGTCGTCAACTCGAGTTTCGCCTACAATTCTTTTAGGGGTTGCCTCAGGACAGATCAAGACAACATCTTTGTATGCCTTCAGAAAGATTAATATTCCTAAGGTGGGGTTATTTAACAGGAAACCAACAGCGAACAAGCAGATTCCCAACCAATAAACTCAAATCGCTGACAACCAATCCAGTGATTCATTCAGTCCAATTGGCTGAATTGCCTTAAGAGTCACCCAAACAAATACTGGCTTCTCTCAGTGCTGCCCCAGTAGATATACTAAGTGATGACATCACTGAAAGTTGCTGAAGTATGCCTTCACCTGCTGGCAATGGAGCATAATCCACTTGTCTGGACTAGTCTAGCAAGATGAAGGAATATCAAATTTTTATAAAGTTATTCCATTAGGAGCACAGCATTCTTACCTTCAGTACTGTCATTCTGCACATCCATGTTTTCTGCATAGACTTCAGCAGCTAAACTAGTGTTACTCAAAATGCCTCTCTGTGCTGGAAAGCAGTATATCCAGAAATGCCACGGACCTAGTTCCAGCATAGAGGGTTCACATTTCCCCATTTACTTTCATTTCCTCAATATCCTCCTAGCTCTGCACTAGGTTTATAACTATTTCAGTGAAACAGACTCAAAATTTACACAACTTCTTAAAATGTTGGTATACATTGTGATAAGGAAGCTTATCAAAGCTCAGGGAGTAAGGACAAAAGAGAGGAATTTACTCTGATCAAGGGACCTGTGCTGGCAGGTCAGAGAAATAAGACAGCTTGTGTCCCTAAAAGACTACATGTTCCAGGATGCATCAGTTTGCAGAAAGTCCCTAGAGGAGCTAAAGTGGAAAAGCATGAGTCTAATCAGAGAAACCATTATGTCATCCCTAATCAATCATCCTCTAGGAGAGAGCTTAATCCACAACACCTGAAGAATGCAAGGGAGGAGTTGCAATCTAAGCCCTTTAAAACTAGAAGGGATTCTTCAGGAAGGGGGAACGAGAGGAGGAACAGGAGCAGGAAGAACAGAAGCAAGGAGAGCGAGGAGAACAACCGGAACCTGAAGGAACAAGGACAAGGAAGCAGACGGTCCAAGAGAGGAGCTCAGAGAAGTACGTATGCCTGGAGAGATTCCTGGGGGAAACCACCTTCAGAGGACTGGAGAAAGCCAGAGGTCTGGAGATCCACAGCCAGGGACCCTCAAACAGCACCTAGGAAGAGGTCTGCTGCAGCTAAGGAGAAAAGGAGCCCAAATACCTCTTGGAGGACGTATGGAGAAATGGCCCTGAGGTCCAGGGATAACAACTGGAGGACAGGACACAGCAGCTCTATTGCATACTGGCCAGAATACCAAAGGAATCAGCCTGATGCCAGCCTGGATTCAGGTATGAACTGTGAACGTTTCTCTAGCTCTGAGCATTGCAAACAGCAAGGAAACAGTTTCTCTCTGTATAGAGGTCAGTTAGTAAAGCCCTCTGAGTCAGACAGTGAAATTGAACCCATGCAATTCCAGGAGCAAGGTTTAATATCTGATGAAGAGAATGTTTGTATGGACTGTTCCCTGTGTAGGTTGTTAGTTTAGAAAAATCCTCCAAATAAGAGCAAACATCAAAAGGAAAACATTCTAATTATTGGCTCCCCAGAAAGTTCTCTTAGAGAAAGAAAGCTTTTGGGGAAGTTTGCCCATGTGCTGAGAACAAGCTGATTGCATCAGGATTGTCACCTGTTGGTAGAGCACAGCACAGCACAAGCCAAGCACACGTGGAATGTAAAAGTTCTTTTCTGTGTGGATAAAGAAAGCTGTTTTTTTTGTACAAAGAAGATTTTCCTTTTTGGTTTGTTTCCACCACAGCACTGCTACGAAGTTTGATAGCAGTGGCTGTAAGAAAGCCTTTCTGTTCCATAAAGGACTTTGATACTTATTTACATAAGCTTTTCAGTTGCCTTATGTTGAATAAACCCTGGAGAAGTTATCTGGATGGTGTTACCAAGTATATCTGTGTGTGGAATATTCACCCCATAAATAAACTCTGATTTTGCCTTACACTCGACCAACTACAAATTTCTTCATTTATTTAAAAGGCAAGCTTTGTGTGAATGGACTTCAATAACCACAATCCTTTGCAAGACAGTTAATTTACATACTTGCCAAGGTGATGGTACCTTCATAACAAGCACCCCCTTTTACAGCATACTTGATGCAAGACTGTAATTTTGAATCTACTAATGTCATAAATTCATACTAATCTGTGGACAAAATTTAATATGATCCAAGTGCATCACTTTTTAGGCGATATCAGCAAAAGTATCATGGAACAAAAAAAACCCAGCTGTATTACTGTGTAAAAGGACAAAGACAGCAAGGGTTCTGTGTTGATAACTTTTATTGACTCAACCCAAGTAGTATCTAAAACAATGGTTCCCAAAACGTGGTCTCTCTGGACCTCTGCGGGTCTTCTACATGTTTTGTAAGGGCCCTTTATTTGAATAAGTATCAGTCCTTTCTCAAAACATGCTCTACCTCCTTGACATCAAGGATAGCTAATAGCAACAGCTGTAAGATCAGGATCTCTACATTACCACCAGAGCAAGATCAGTGGAATAGTGGGAATAGTGTAAGCCATTGGCTTAGGAGATACATAGATATGGGAGGCAGATGAGAAAGCTAGTGAAGGAGACAGAGAAACATGGTGCTGAATAAAATGGTGCAGAAGAGGGGGAAGAAGAAAAAAAAATAAAAGAGAAGGGTAGTGAGGAAAGAGAAAAAGGGGGACGCCCTGAACAACAGTGACAGAAATAACTGCTATAGGTGTGGTTGCCACTTAATTGTAGGCAGGTAGCAATAAGATATTCTTAAGAACTGGAAAGAGACTTTCTATAATGCAAGTAGTCTCAAACAATCTCATCTCTGTAGCATATATGGAAAAATTTGGTTTTACCTGCTAATTTTCTTTCCATAGTCCTACCAAACCAGACCAATCATTTGAGTTAGACAGGACATGTTAGGGAGATAAAGTTCCTAGATGAAATAAATGACTGCTTCTTGGAGCAGCTGGTTCATGAACCGACCAGAGGGGAAGCCATATTGGACCTAGTCCTTAGTGGACCACCAGATCTGGTGCAAGAGATAAGGTTGTTGGGGCCACTTGGCAATAGTGATCATAACATGATCACGTTTGATTTAATTAATTTAAGAGGGATGGTAAGGAAATCCACAGTACTACCTTTTAACTTTCGAAAGTGAGACTATGATAAAATGAGGAAAATAGTTAAGAAAAAACTAAAAGAAGAAGTTGCAAAGGTTAAAAAAAAACTTACATCAAGCTTGGGTGTTGTTGAAAAATACTATCTTGGAAGCACAGACCAGCTGTATTCCACGCTTTAAGAAAAGTGGAAGGAAGTCCAAAAAACTGCCAGCATGGTTTAAAGGTGAGGTCAGAGAGGCTGTTGCCAAAAAAGCATCTTTCAGGAAATGGAAAAAAGAGCCAAAAGACAAAGCCTGGAAACAGCACAAGCACTGGCAAGTTAAATGCAAGGCATTGATAAGGCAGGCAAAGGGAGAATTTGAGAAGAAGCTTGCTGCGGAAGCAAAAACATGTAATAAATGGAAATTACACTTACCTGGTAATTGTTCTTCCTTGAGGGACGACAGTTTAGTCCTCCACCTCTGGGGTTGCGCACCTCCTCCTGCAGCTTGGAGACTGGGTATGTCACAAAAATGTGACATCACTGGATGTACTCTGCTAGCCGCTCCCAACATCCCCAGTGAACTATTGACAAAGCACACTTAAAGGAGCAACAAATAAGTAACTAACCATAATACTGCAAGTGAAACTATAACTATAACCAATTACAATAGAAATTTTCTGTTGCGGAAATTAGGCTTGCCACTTTGTGCCCTCTCCTTCCGCCCCTGCCAGAAGGACAGACAAGAAAGCACTAAAAGAAGCAAACCACCACTGAAGAAGACAGATACCTACCGGTAATGTCACTCGTCCCCCGGCTGACCTCCACTACTTCATCTAATATCCCGGGTGGAAACGAGGACTAAACTGTCATCACTCAAGGAAGAACAATTACCAGGTAAGTGTAATTTCCATTTCCTTATCGGTCCTCCAGTTTAGTCCTCCACCTCTGCGATGTAACAGAGCAGTACCTATTGGGAGGGACCCTTCCAGCCAGCTTGCAACACCACCGCTCCAAAAACAGCATCATGGCCTGCCCAGACATCCAGGCGGTAGTGTTTACTGAAAGTGTGAAGGACGGACCAAGTAGCTGCTCTACAAATGTCCACAGGCGCAATTAGACTGTATTCCGCCCAAGAGGCCGCTTGTGCTCTGGTAGAATGAGCACGCAATCCAGCTGTCACCTGTCGCCCGGATAACAAATATGCCGAAGCTATCGCTTCTCTTATCCAGCGAGAGATGGAGGCTTTCGCCACTGCCTCTCCCTTACAGGATCCAACGAACAGGACGAACAGACGGTCGGATTTACGAAAAACTTCCGAAATCTTCAAATATTGACGCAACACCCGCTTTAAGTCCAAGCGGCATAACCCCTGGTCCGAAGCGCTATCTTCCAACGACCCGAGCACCGGAAGGGAAATTGACTGGTTCAAATGAAACGGCGAAACTACCTTGGGCAAAAAGGAAGGCACCGGCCGTAGCACCACCTTTTCCCTAGAAAAAGACAAACGACTCTTTACAAGACAAAGCTTGTAAGTCAGAAATTTGCCTCGCTGAACAAATGGCCACCAAAAACACAGTCTTGAAAGACAAATCTTTTACAGACACCTGTTGTAAAGGTTCAAAGGGTTCCCTTGCCAGGGCTGCTAACACCAAGTTGAGATCCCACAGAGGAACCACAACTCTACGAGCAGGACGGATCTTGGAAACTGCAACACATCACTATGCGTACCGAGCGCTTTCCCCTGCACCTTGCCTCGATAACCAGCCAGCGCGGCCAACTGCACCCTCAAGGAACTGGCCACCAGCCCCTTATCAAAACCGTCCTGCAAAAAGCTTAACACCACTGCCACGGACGCGGACGCCACGCGTACCTGTTTCTGCGAACACCAATCCTCAAATATGCACCATATGTGAACATAAGTCAGAGACGTAGATGATTTACGCACTTTAAGCAAGGTCGCAATAACTGCACCTGAATAGCCTTTTTTCCTTAAACACGCCCTTTCAATGGCCGGACCGTAAGCAAGAACCGATCCACCCGAGGCATCCGCAGCGGCCCTTGCAACAACAGGTCGTCTGACGCTGGCAAGCACCACAGCTCTCCGTCGAGAAGCCGAATGAGATCGGCATACCAAGGCCGTCTTGACCAGTCTGGAGCCACCAGTAGCACTCTCCCCGGATGCGCCTCGATGCGCTGTACCACTCGCCCGATAAGCACCCAAGGAGGAAATACATAGAGAAGACCCGACACCGGCCAACGCTGTAGCAGCGCGTCTATCCCCTCCGACATTCTTTCTCGCCGCCTGCTGAAGAACCGACCGGCCTTTGCTGAGTAAAAGGTCGCCATGAGATCCATGACCGGAGGCCCCCACCTGGCCACCACCTGTACAAATACTTCCGGATTTAACTCCCAATCTCCGGCATCCACTTGTACTCAGCTGAGAAAATCCACCGTCGCATTGTCCTTCCCGGCAATGTGTGCCGCCGAAATCGCCTGCAGGTGGGGTTCGACCCACAGGAAAAGCACCTCTGCTTCCTCTTCCAAGGCCGTACTCCGAGTGCCCCCTTGGCAATTGATGTTGCCCACCGTTGCGGAATTGTCTGATAGAACTCTTACCACCCGGCTCCGCACCAGCCCTTCAAACGCTTGCAGCGCCAATCTCACCGCTCAAAGCTCCAGCCTGTTGATTGACCATGCACTCTCCTGCGCCAACGCCATTGCGTGAAAAGCTCCCCGCAGTGCGCTCCCCAACCTGCAAGGCTTGCATCCGTCAACAATGGTAGCCAATCCGGCTGTTCCAGGGGCATCCCAGCCTGCAAAGACTCCGGCATCAACCACCACTTCAACTCTCGCCGTACCATAGGAGGACAGGGCAGCCGCCTGCTCAGCGGATCGCACTGATGAGACCAACGGTGCAGTAAAGACCGCTGCAACTGCCGCATATGAGCTCTGGCCCACGGCACAGCTTCCAAGGTCGCCGCCATCGTACCTAACACCCGAAGGGTACCCCCCAGGCCGACGGGGCTGGTTCGGCCCTGAACTGACGAATCATTTGCCGCAACACCCGGATCCTCCGCTCCGGCAGGAACACCGCTCCTCTCTGAGTGTCGAACTGCACCCCAAGGTACTCGAGGCTCTAGGAAGGCATCAGATGACTCTTGCGCGCATTGAGTACCCAGCCGAGCTTCTCCAAAAACTTCACCACCTTGCCCGTTACTTGTATACTTTGTCTCTGGACTTTGCTCAAATTAACCAATCGTCTAGATAGGGATGAACCAGAATTCCCTCCTTTCGCAACGCCGCCGCTACCACCACCATGATCTTGGTGAAGGTCTGCGGAGCTACTGCCAGCCCGAAGGGCAACGCCTGAAATTGATAGTGCCCCCACGGCAGCGCGAAGCGCAGGAACTTCTGATGTCCCTCCCTGATCGAGATGTGTAAATACGCCTCCGTAAGATCGAGGGACATCAGGTAGTCTCCCTAGCGCATCGCCACGATAACAGACCGCAGCGTTTCCATCCTGAAATGTGGCACCCGAAGGCAGCGATTCACCCCTTTGAGATCTAAGATTGGACGAAGAGCACCGTCCTTCTTGGGGACGACAAAATTAATTGAGTATCGTCCCCTGCCGTAATCCTCCTTGGGCACCGGGACGAACGCACCTAGGTATAACAGGCGATCTAGCACGTAACAAACCGCTTGAGTTTTCTGCTGCCCTTTGCAGGGCGACTGTACAAAAGAATCCCGAACGGGCTTTGCGAACTCCAGCGCATACTCGTCCTGGATTACCTCCAACACCCACCAGTCGGACGTTATTTGGGCCTAGGCAGGAAGAAAGTTCCGAAGTCGCCCACCTATTGGCACACTTCCTACTGGGGCCCCCCGCACTTCATTGAGTTTTTCGGTTCGAAGCTGTGGGAGCCCCCGCAAAACCTCTACCCGCTCCACGAAAGCCCCGAAACCCTTGGGCTCGAGGAGCGAAACGGCCTCTTTGGAATCCGCCCAGGTGAGACGTTTAAAACCTCCGAAAATCCCGAGACACACCCCGAACGTTGGAAGCGGACTTTCCCGGCTTCGGCTTATCCTCCGGCAGCCGTACGCCTTTATAATCCCCTAAATCCTTAACCAACTTATCAAGATCCTCTCCGAAGAGCAACTTGCCCTTGAATGTGAGCTTACCGAGGCGCGATTTGGATGAACCATCCGCTGCCCAATTTCGTAACCAAAGGGATCTGCGGGTGGCCACGAGCGAAGCCATACTATTAGCCAGAGCCCTGATCAGATCATAATGCACATCTGAAAAATAAGCCGTCCCGGACTCCATGCGATCCAGATCACTCAGACCCTCCTGCTCCAGCTGACCCGAGTGACGTAAACGCTGTGACCATCGCAGGCAGGCCCTTGCCACCCACGCTCCACAAATGGAAGCCTGCAAGGACACCGCATTGGCCTCAAAAGCCTGCTTCAACAAGCCATCCAACTTTCTATCCTGAGCATCTTTCAAGGCAGAGCTGCCTTCAACCGGAAGGCCGACACCGCTGCATCAATTCTTGGGGATCTAAATATCTCCTTGTCCTTATCTGCGAGGGGATAGAGTCTATGCATGATGCGAATTCCTCTTAGCCCAGCTTCCGGTTGATCCCATTCATCCTGTATCATCCTGTCTACGACCTTGTGAACAGGAACCACCACCTGAGTTTGCCTCACAGCCTGAATAATGGGGTCTTCCCCATTGTCGTCTTCCGCAGGTGGCTCTGAAGCGAGTTTGAGCATCTGCAGCAACTCTGTTATCAGCGCTGTCAACTCCTCTTTCCGAAACGCACGAATAATCCTAGCCTGATCCTCCAGTTCAAGAATCTCTCCTCCTTCCAACTCCTCATCTCCATCCATGTCAATCTCAGGTTCCTCCGGCTCCCAAGTCCTTGCTCGCTTGGGCTCCCAAGTCCCAAGTGCCTCCAACTGACGGCTCCCGAGTCCTTGCTCGCTTTACCGGTCTCACGAAGCCGGCACTCACCTTGGCCGGGCCTGGATACTGCGGAGCCACAATCAGCGGCAGAGGCTCCGCCACTTTCCCTTGCCGCCTGAGACAAAAAGCCTGATGCATGATCAAATCGAAGTCAGGGCAGAAGTCCCCGGGCAGCGCCCCCGAAGGCCCCGCTGGCGACTCGAGCCCGACCCCCGGCGAGGCGGACCGTAACTCCGCTGAGTCCAACCCCGGCAAGGGCCCCTGAGTGTCTTGCGCTCCCTTAACTTCCATTTGCAGTTCCACGCTGGTGGAAACCTGCGTGCAGCCGCGGCAAATCCCGGAGTCAGCAATAGTTCCCCTACGGGTACCACACACCACACACTGAGGACGCACCGCCATCGCTGATATGAAACAGCCCAAGGACTCCGGCTTACTATGCCTCTTAAGTCCCCCTGTTGTTGTTTTTTTTGTTATATATAGATTGATAGCCCAACAAAAGGGACTTCTGCCTTTATGCTTTAAATTTTTTTTTTTTCTTCCCCCATCAATCAAAATAGCCCGACCCAGGACTCCTAAAGCGCACCCCCGAAGAAACTCTACCCCTTAACCCCGGGAGTGCTTTAAAACCCAGTTAAATGGAAAGCAAAAAAAACACAATCAGGAAAGAAACAGCAAAAGAAAAGAAACCTAAAATGTGTTCCTTAAAATGCTGTGGCTCCCACTGCCTGTCGGCAGACAGGCAGCACGCTGACAAAATGGCCGCCGTGACTGTCAGCAAGCAAAGGAAAAAAGGGCGCCAAAATCGCCGGGCTTTAAACGGCGCGGCCGAGGTCTGCTTCCCCCTCAAAATGACAGACTAAGGCCGGTACTCACTGTCCCTTCCGCAGCGAATTCTGGAGCACCGCAACCGTGGTGAAGAATCCCCAAATCTCCGCTTCGCCGGAGCATGAGCAGGCAGCGGAGAAGAAGTCCGGCAGTACAGAAGAGGAACGCAAAACTGCAGCCGCGGCAACTCCGTGCTGCCGAACACGAGCGCGGCTCTCTCTCTGGCCCTGCAGTGCTCTCCCCTCTACCAATCAAGGAGGAGAGATCTGCTTTTGGCAGCAAGAAACAATAGCCAACAAAGTGACCTGACCAGCAGAATCAGGCACAAACTGGCAGACTTTTTTTTTTTTTTTTTTAAAGTAACAGTACCCCAATCAACCAAAAGTAAAAGGTAGAGATAAAGGAAATTAAAACCAAACCCTACTCTAACTGCTCCTTATCTGTACTCTAGTGAGCCCAGCACCTAGGCTCACACTACCCTCCTGCTGCATGGAGACTGGACACACTAGGGATGTTGGGAGCAGCTAGCAGAGTACATCCAGTGATGCCACATTTTTGTGACATGCCCAGTATCCAAGCTGCAGGAGGTGGTGCGCAACCCCAGAGGTGGAGGACTAAACTGGAGGACTGATAAGGAAAGACTTTTTCCAACTACATTCGTAGCAAAAAACCTGTGAGAGAATCGGTTGGTCCATTAGATGATAGAGGCGTTAAAGGGGCACTAAGAGGGACAAGGCGATAGCGGAGAGACTGAATGAATTCTTTGCTTCGGTCTTTACTGAGGAAGATGTAGGGATTATATCCATGACTGACATGGTATTTAAAGGTGCGAAAGAATTGAAGGAAATACCGATACATCGGGAAGATGTATTACAACTATTAGATAAACTGAAGAGTAGCAAATCACCTGGGCCGGATGATATACATCCAAGGGTGTTGAAAGAACTGAAATATGACATTGCAGACCTGCTATTAGTAATCTGAACTATCATTAAAATCATCTGTAATACCTAAAAGATTGGAGGATGGCGAACGTAACACCAATTTTTAAAAAGGGTTCCAGGGGTGATCCGGGAGATTACAGACCGGTGAGCCTGACGTCAGTACTGGGAAAAATGGTAGAAACCATCATAAAGAACAAAATTGCTGAACATGTAGATAGTCATGGCTTAATGGGAGACAGCCAACATGGCTTTAGACAAGGAAGATCTTGTCTTATTAATCCGTTATGTTTTTTTGAAGGTGTGAGTAAACAGGTAAACAAAGGTGAGTCAGTTGATATAGTGTATCTGGACTTTCAGAAAGCCTTCGACAAGGTCCCTCATCAGAGACTTTCGGCAAAACTAAAGAGTCATGGGATAGGAGGTGATATACTATTGTGGATCAGGAACTGGTTAAAAGATAGAAAGCAGAGGGTAGAGCTAAATGGCCAATTTTCCCAATGGAGAAAGGTGAATAGTGGTATACCCCAGGGATGTGTGCTGGGTCCGCTGCTTTTTGACATATTCATAAATGACCTGGAAAAGGGAACAACGAGTGAGGTTATAAAATTTGCAGATGACACAAAACTATTTAAAGTTGTTAAAACCCAAGAGGATTGTGGAAAATTGCAAGAGGATCTTGATAAATTGGAAGACTGGGCATCAAAATGGCAGATGAAATTTAATGTGGACAAGTGCAAAGTTATGCATCTAGGGAAGAACAACCCTAACTATGGTTACACGATGCACGGTTCCACATTAGGAACCACCACCCAGGAAAAAGATTTAGGCGTCATTGTGGAGAACATGTTGAAACCCTCGGCCCAATGCAGCGGTGGCCAAGAGAGCAAATAGAATGCTAGGTACCATAAGGAAAGGAATGGAAAATAAAACAAAGGATATTATAATGCCTCTATATTGTTCCATGGTGAGACCGCACCTTGAATATTATGTGCAATTCTGGTCGCCGTATCTTAAAAAAGGATATAGCATTATTACAAAAGGTTCAGAGAAGAGCCACCAAAAAGGTAAAAGGGATGGAAGGATACCCCTATGAAGAAAGGCTAAAAAGGTTAGGGCTCTTTAACCTGGAAGAGAGATAGCTGAGGGGAGATATGACAGAAGTCTATAAATTAATGAACGGAGTGGAACGGGTAAACGTAGATCAATTGTTAACGTTATCAGAATATAGAAAGACTAGGGGATATGCAATGAAGCTACAGGGTAAGCTATTTAAGACTAATAAAATAAAGTATTTTTTCACTCAACGTGTAATCAAACTCTGGAATTTGTTACCGGAGGATGTAGTAAGGGCTGTTGGTGTAGCTGGGTTTAAAAAAGGTTTGGACAAGTTCCTGGAGGAAAGGTCCATAAACCATTATTAAGAAGGGACCCAGGATATCAATGCTTGACCCAATACAAGCATTGTGGAACCTGTGTCTTTTGGGGAAACTGCTAGGTACGTATGAGCTAGATTGGACACTGTTGGAAACAGGATACTGGGCATGATGGACCTTGGACTGACCCAGTATGGCATCTCTTATGTTCTTATGAGTTCTCCCTATAAGGGCTCAATAGTATTTGTCTGATCACTGCGGTATTGAAAACTACATTTTGTTCTCTCTCTGTACGAGGACTGATTACTCCCCCTTCTCCACCCTGCCTACTCGGCGCCGCCGGCTGCCTGCATAAGAGAAGCGCCATCAGGTGCACCAGCACCTGGCAGGCCTCGCCAGAGGGCCCTTTGGTGTGGCCCTTAGGTTTGGTCCCAAGACGGGTGCACTACCACTCACCTTGTCCCAGCGAGCCTACAGAAACACAGTGACCGAAGCAACCTTCAAAGCCCTCCGATGGCAGCACGACGACACAAGAGCCGCCTCAGCAGGAAGCATAAGCAGAGCTCCAACTGCGCCCCTCCCGTTCCTCCAACCAAAAGGCTCCAGAACCGGCATACAACAAAACGCGCACAGGAGTGCCTACGCCTAAGTGGACAAAACACATTACTTCACCTACCACTGACAAACTGACACAGAACATGTAAGCTGACTCTCTCAGGTCTTAAACCAAAATAACTGTTTGCATCATCCTAACCCGAGTATAGAAGACACACCAAAGTTATATTGTTATGAGTATATGCTCGATTGCTCAGCTGCATCAAAAAGTATTCTCTTTACAATATACACTACAATAGCAAACCCTTCCATAACATGGAGAAACAATACCTATCATACTATCTTGCTTTTCTGCTTCTTCTAACCCCCTTAATAAACTCTCTCCATCCCTCCCCACTCTTCCACGGTACCATACCTATAATACACCATCTATACAGGAACCACCCACAGAACCTACACCACTTCTATACCTGTTATCATAACAAAATGCATAACCCAAGACTCATATATATAAAACCAAGTTCTAACATCCACTACATCTCATCAACACATACACCATGCCCTATAAAATGTATCTTGCTGGGGGGGAGGAGCTTTCTCAAGATGGCCGCTGAGTGTTTCTTCTGATTACATGCCGAAAAGAAAGGGGAAGTTGAGGGCTCTTCCCTCGGAGCCCCAACTCCCATCTACGGGCCCGATGGACCGTTTTGTGACCCTGACCCCGGAGCAGAAAGCAGAGGTTCGAGCCGGCTTGGCGGCGAGCGGTGGAGAGGCCGCATCTCCGCCGTCGGAAATGGATACATCACTCTCCCCCACGCAGAGAATTCCGCCGGTACGCCCTGCTTCTGCCGGCCCTACCTCGGAAGCTGTGACACCTGTTCCTCCTGCGTTGGGGAACGAGTTTGTCGTTGGAGGGCAGCTCCTTGTTGCGGTGGCCGAGCAGACCCCTGTGGAAGGCGGGGAGGCGTTGGGCGTTTCATCCCCGGTGGAACTCCCAGATTTGCCATCTTCGGGAGAACGGAGTTCTCCGGTTGTTTCCTCAATGTTGCCACCTCCAACTTTCAGCCTCTTGAGACCGAAAATCTTCACACTTGAATCTATTTGGAATGCTATAGCTGCTTTGGCTGGCGCTGTTCATTCACAATCAGCAGCCTTTACTGCCGGTATTCAAGATAATGCTTTACGTATTCAGGAGAACGCTGATAAGATTGTGACTGTTGTATCCACGTGTGACTCTTTGGTAACAGCGGTTGCTGACCATGGGACCCAGTTACATTCTTTTTCTGACCAATTTTCAATTTTGGTCAAGGACAATGGGATTCTTCGTTACAAAATTGAAACTTTGGAAAATGCTGCTAGGGCCGCTAACCTACGGGTTTTGAATTTTCCTCAGTCTCAGGGTGTTACCGCGCGCTTGATATGTTTAAGAAATATCTACATGAAGTTCTTGAAGTCCCACCGGATTTGTTTCCACCATTGAATAAGGTCTACTATCTTCCTCGGGGGAAAAAAGAAGCTGTGATTTCATCAGATGTATCAAATATTGATCTTGAAGTTCTTAATCTGTCTAATATGTTAGAAGATACGGGTGGTGGGGGCTGTGTACCTGCTACTCTGATTGTTCAATGTGCCTTAATCACTGATAAAAATTGGCTTCTTAGAATGTTTTTCAAGAAGAGGCTAGAATCTTTCTTAGGTTTGACTATTTCAATGTTTCCCGATTTAACTCGGGAAACTCAGAATCGACGTAAACAGTTCTTGTTGTTAAAGTCTGGTTTGTTGCAACTAGGAGGGTCCTTTTTCCTTCGATATCCGTGCAGATGCCTGGTCATATATAAATCTAATCGTTATTTTTTCACTAATCCGACAGATCTTGCTGCCTTTATAAATGCTCGGGTTTCAGCCGATGTTGTTCTGGGATAATTGTCTCTGTTTAGTTAGAGTTATCTGGGGTTTCTCGCGGCCATATGAGTTTTTGTGGTATTGTTTCTTGCTAGTTAGCAGACCTTTTCTCTCTTGTCTGGTCTGCTTCTTTTCTTTCCCCTTCCCCCCCCCCCCCTTTTTTTTTTTTTTGTTGGCCTACATGGGGTATAGGAATTTGTTTCTTTGTATTGTATCTTATTTGAATTGTATCTTCCTATGTATAGACCTCATTTCTTTGCAGGATTGTTGTTTTCTTGCTTGTTTATTGGAAACTTATAAATTAAAAAAAAAAAAAATGTATCTTGCTGAATACAAAGTCAGCCAGAAACAAAATTCCAATCCTACGTGACCTAACCAAAGCCAAAGACCCTGATATACTATGTCTAACAGAAACATGGCTAGCAGAAACAGACCAGGTCTTTATTAATCAACTTACACGCCCAGACTACCATCTATACCACTGCCCTAGACCAAACAAGCATGATGGCGGTGTACTAATACTAGCCAAAAAAGAACTACATACTACCCTGCACTTGAACAAAAGCATCGAGAATATAGACATCCTGACTATAGAAAACAAACACCTTCCCCTTACTCTAACATATAGACCACCCTCGGCCTGTCCAGACAACCTTGCCACCCTCCTAGAACTATCATGCTCCAATAATGCAAATAAAAAGCAAATCATTCTTGGAGACTTTAACTTCCCCTCAATGCACAGCATCCACTCCTCCCATTTTATAAATGCGATGGCAGACATGGATCTCAATCAAGTAATACAAACCACTACTCACAATAAAGGTAAGGTACTTGCCCTTATATTCCTCCAAGAAAACACCATCCAGAACACTTGTTACTCATCCCCAATAACTACCCTTCTACCATGGACAGACCATTTCCTTATTGAACTCACATTACCTACTCAATCTACCAAAAATATGCCTGACAATACACCAATTAAACATAGTAAATATAAACCTTTTAACAAAGAAACCTTCCTAGATAACACACTACCACACATTGATAGCTGCATCAAACTTAAATGAGATCATACAAAATTGGAATGCAACCTTAACCAACGCAGTCATAGCTCCAAAACAAAATAGTAATACCAAAAAAAGAAACACAAATAAATGGTACACACATGACCTAAAAAAATTAACAAAGACTAAGAAACCTAGAACAAAAATGGAGACGCACAAAAGCAGAAAAAGGACAACAGAAAATACATGCAAACCCTAAAACAGTATGAAGATGCCATAAATACAAGAAAAAAAAGAGATCATACAGCGTTAACTAAATTGCTAAACAAACCAAGGGAACTATTTTCCATAGTAAAAACCCTTACCAGAACACACACTCATGAAGATGACACTATAGAAATACACCCACAAAAATTTGCAAACTATTATATAAATAAGCTTACTCATCCAGGCCAGAATGAGATTCCCATGGACTCTCCTAGCCCCGAACCCACAATCTCAATTACACAATGTAACTCAACATTGTTGTCAATAACGCTGAATGTTGTCAAACAACTCAAACATTATTACTAGAATCAACACTACTACCTCACCCAATGACCCATGCCCAGTCAGTTGGTTAAAAATCAACAAAAGATGAATTTGCCCCAATCATATGTGAAATAGCTAACTCCTTGTTGAACCAAGGATACATGCCCGATGCACTGAAGCAGGCATCAATCCGACCCATACTGAAAGCCGCAAACTAACAAAAACCTACCAAATTCTAACCGCCCAATTTCAAGTTTACCCTTCCTAACAAAGGTTATAGAAAAAGTTGTACAATTGCAAGTTCAAGATTTTATTGAATTAAATGCCCCCCTAGATGAGAATCCACATGGGTTTAGACCTCAACATAGTGTTGAGACCCTTATGTTATCACTACTTGACAAGCTTATGCGTGGCGTGAACTCTGGTAAACAGGCCTTTAAACTGATTTTTATAGACATAGCGGCTGTATGCGACAGTATAAATCACAATCTTCTAATAAACAGGCTAAAATAAATTGGACTCCAAGGAATAGTCATACAATGGTTTACATCTTACCTAAATAACTGTACCCAACAGGTACAAATAGCCCAAAAATCCTCCTCAACCTTCCCACAGAAACAAGGTATCCCCCAACGATCCTCCCTTTCCGCCCTCCTTTTTAACATTTACATTCAGCCAATCTGTAACATATTCAACACACATAACATCAACTATCATCTATATGCGGATATCATGATGTACCTCCCATTGGATTCTACTAACCTGGACTACTCCACAATAACCGCATGCATGACTGAATTGGCTCAACATCCAGAATCTCAAAATCAACCTTAAGAAAACTAAAATGCTATTTATTTCAAGAAACCCAAACTTCATCACCCCCAGTAAAATTTCACTACAAGAAATAGAAGTCAAGGAGGAAATTAGATACCTAGAAGTAGTGTTAGATAAGAATCTAAGCATGATTCCACACATAAAAACAGTTACAAAAAATATATACTTTAAATCCAACAACTCAGACCACTTCTGGAAGACCACGACTTTAGAACTGTACTACAATCACTAATAACTCATTGACTATTGTAATAGTATCCTCCAGGGACCCGAAGAAGACCACACACCAGTTCCAACTAGCACAAAACCTTGCAGCACTTACAGCATCAAACTCAAGGCGCGCGGATCACATCATCCCCATACTCCATGATCTCCACTGGCTTCCAGTAACCTCAATGATAAAATACAAATACTTAATGATTATCTTTAAGCATCATTGTAATATTGCCCCCACCAAATTATCCATGCTTCTTACAACACCAAACACCACAAGGGTAAGAAGAAACTGCTCTCAAAACACATATATGATCCCATCACACATCCGCAATACAAACCAATGCACTAGCACCAGAGCCTTCTCCTATGTGGCCCCAACACTATGGAATTCACTCCCCAACGACCTAAGAGCAACAAAAGACCTCCTTCAATTCCAAAAGGATTTAACACACACACCTCTTCACTGAATATTTTGGTCACCCAAACAGCCACACTAATTCCCAAGATACATAAAGAACGAGCAAATTACACCATCCGTTAACAAACTCGGAAAATTATGTAGCAACCTTAGGTTAAATAACCTAAGCAACCATATTGTACATAGGTACCTGTATATGGTTATGACATGTTTTATATATATAGTTACACTGTCCATTGTAAAGGTTGGTGTGATGTTCCATGTAAACCGCCCCAGATCTCAGGAAAGGGCGGTATATAAAACTTTGTTAAATAAATAAAAATAAATATAAATATATGGAAAAATTTGGTTTTACCTGCTAATTTTCTTTATGTAGTCCTACCAAAGCAGACCAATCATTTGAGTTCTCCCTATAAGGGCTCAATAGTATTTGTCTGATCACTGCGGTACTGAAAACTACATTTTCTTCTTTCTCTGTACCAGGACTGATTGCTCCGCCTTCTCCAGCCAACTGACTGATGATGCAAACGTGATGTCGAGAGTACTTTTAAATTCATTACTCTAGTGGTGAATGCTTAAGGAACAGGGCACTATTTTGGGTGCCTCTTTTGTGATAATGTCTGCCAACATTGTTTGGATCTTATCCTGGCATGGGCTTTATTCTTAATGGTGGCCTAACCAAAATCGGTATCATCTACAATGGTCTGGTAGGTATCTTTCCAATATTGCCTTAACCAGTGCTTCCTCTACAAAGGCTCCAAAGGCCAATGATTGGAAAATAGGTTTATTAAAAGTGTGCTCTCTTAAAAATAAGAATGCTTTAGTTGAGGATTTAATTACATCATATACAGTTGTGGTCAACATTACCGGCACTCTTGCAATTTAGATATGTTATGAACAATATATTGAAAAATAATTGGAAATATTCCAACTGTATGTCATAACAACATTTGAATAGTATGTTCAAAGGTATACAACAAAAAAAGGGATGTCTATGCAACTTAGATGTAGTCATTTCTGAGGAAAAAAAATATGACCTGGACAGAACAATGGCACCTTTCACTAATATTTGGTTGCATAATCTTTGGCAGTGATGACAGTCTCCAAACGTTTCTTGTAGCCATCTATACGTTTCGTATATCTGTCTGCTGGTAGTTTCTCCCACTCTTCAACTGCGATTTGTTCCAGCTGATGAACGTTTCTAGGATTCATCTTACCAAAAGCAGATTTCAGCTCTTTCCAAAGGTTCTCGCTTTAGATAGAGATAAGGATTCATTGCTAGCCAGTTTTAAACAGTCCATGTGTTCTTTTTTAACCACTCTTTTGTACTTTTAGATGTATGTTTTGGGTCATTGTTCTGCTGGGGGACCCATGATCTTAGACTCAGATCCAGTTTTTTGACACTAGGCAGCACATTTTGCTCCAAAATACCTTGGTAGTCCTCTGACTTCATGATTCCTTTAATACGTTACAGGCATCCAGTTCCTGAGGCAGCAAAACAACCCCACAACATTATGGAACCTCCATACACTGTATAAAGGGTGTTTTTTTCCTTATAAGCTTCATTTCTTCGCCTGTAAATGTATCGCTTGGCTGCACTGGCAAAGAGCTCAAATTTAGTTTCATCTGTCCACAAAACAGGTGGGTTTGGGCAAAGATCAGGCATGCACACCTTTTTTTTTTTTTTAATTTGTAAGCTTTATCACAATTCAAATCCTATAAGACATTTAGGTAATGCTCCATAACTCAAGAAACCACCATGAAAACATAATACATAATATAACGAACAGAAATAGAGCAACAGCCCACATCAAGTGAACAGAAGGCAAAGCCAAGAAAAACAAAATAAAAGGGAAGCATATGACCGACCCCCCCCCCCCAAATAATCTAGTAAGCTCAAACATTTCCATCTCCAATATGACCCAAAACTTGCTTGTCAACCAAAATGTTTTCCAAATGTGAAGGATCACAAAAGAGTATTACTCTGCAAAGTGACCACGTACTTAGAGTGGAAGCACAAGAAGAAAGTTACGCCCACACCCAAGTCCATAAATTGTTTCCCACAAAATTGAGTGCTCCCTGGCAACATCAGGAAACACGTTCAGCTTCTGTCCACAAAAGTTTCCTCTTTGTTTAAAAAAGAACCTCAAAACCTTGGTCTTATCAGCCTCTAACAAAAGTGTTACTAATAAGGTAGCTCTCTTAGATATACAGTATTATCTGTAGAATCCTCTAAGAACTGTGTTAAACTTTGACTAACATCAGACGACAATACATCAATATCCTCCTGTCCTGGTACTTCTTTTTAAAAGCTAGTACTAGGTAAATAACTAATTCCATCCAGCTTCAGAAGTGTTAACACCAATGTTGGGGGAGGCGGTATATCAAAATTTTAAATCAAACCATAAACATCCCTGAAATATTTTTCCAGCAGTATAGAGCAGAGAACAGATGGGTAACTGGAAAATTAAAAAATCTTACGTTATTAGCTCTAGAAAAATTCTCAAGACCCTCCAATTTTATAATGTGTCGACAAGGAATCTCATATAAAGGATACGTGTCTGCTGCATAGGCTGCAGCTGACCCTCCACTTTTGAAATATATTTACCCATATCCAGGGAATTCTTGTCTGCTTTCTGCAAATTTTGTACTGTTCCTGAGAAAAGAGACAGAGTGAAGAAACTGTAGTATAAATCTTCCTGTCAATATTTGATATGACATGCCATATATCTACCAAAGTAATATCACTTGATGGCATGACAACTGAGCATTCAGTTTCATACACAGCAACAGGCTTAGGAAGAGGACCAGGTACAGGAAACAGAAAAATGACGACAGAAAAAGACCACATGGCCTATCTAGTCTGTCCTTCCATATCAACAACTCCAACAGTCCCCTTTTTTTCCTTTAGAAATCCTCTGCGTTTGTCCCATGCTTTTTTGAATTCAAATACTGTCCTCATCTCTACCACCTCCACTGGGAGACTATTCCACGGATCCACCACTCTTTCCGTAAAGAAATATTTCTGCATATCACTCCTGAATCTATCCCCCTTCACCCTCACCCCATGTCCCCTCGTAGCAGAACTTGCTTTCAATTGAAAGAGGCTCTCCCCTTGTACATTTATGCCACAGAGGTATTTAAATATCTCAATCATATCACCTCTATCCCGCCTTTCCTCTAAGGTGTACATATTAAGATCCTTAAGTCTGTCCTAATATGCTTTATAATGAAGACCACTAACCATTTTAGTAGCCACCCTCTGTACTTACTCCATCCTGTTTATATCCTTTTGAAGGTGCGGTCTCCAGAATTGCACACTATACTCCAAATACGGTCGCACCAAAGACTTATACAGAGGCACTATCACCTTCTTTTTTCTGCTAGCCATTCCTATCCGTATGCACCCAAGCATCCTTCTAGCTTTTGCCGTTGCCTTTTCTACCTGTTTAGCTACTTTAAGATCATCAGATACAACCACGCCTAGGTCCCGCTCTTCTTTAGTGGACAAAAGTACTTCACCCCCTATACTATATTGCTCCCTTGGACTGCTGCAGCCCAAATGCATGACCTTACATTTTTTAACATTAAATCCCAGCTGTCAAATTCTAGTACCATTCTTCAAGTTTAGCTGGATCCCTCCTCATGTTGTCTACAGCAATACATCATTATGATCAATCACAGCAGTAGAGAATAATTGAGGGTTGGGAAATGGGGGAGGAGAACGTTCTGGTTAACTAATGGGAGGCCCCCTCAGGAGACAAATGGGTACCAGCACCAATAACAAAATGCTTAGCAAACGGTCCAAACACTCTGCTAGCTGCTTGCACAGCAGGCTGAGTTTTAGTCACAGTCTTAGTCTTCGCTTTCCTCTTCCCCATAAGGAATGGGACACTCGACAAAGGCAACTCCCTAGGAGGTGACAGTACCTGATCTTCAAAATTAACTCTCCAGGCCTTCAGGCCAAGGACCAAGGGCCTCCCAATCGGCTTTTTCAATTCCTTTGAGAGGGTGTCCCTCCACTGACTTCAGGGGTCCACCAAAGGCAGCACAACGCCACGTGAATAGAAGAAACCAGTACTAGAACGTGGTAATTGGGAAGGAGTACTTTACTGCTGATTAGGTTAACATGCCACAACGTACAGGTAGTTGTGTAGATGCCTGCAGCATTTAAACTAGGCTCGGCAGAACACCAGATATTCCCTTCACAGACCTCAGCACACCTAGGTCCGTGATGCAGTGCTCGATAGCTTCAGATCTCCGTGATGCAGTGCTCAATAGCCTCAGATCTCCCCCAGGCATTCCTTTTTATGCCTGTTTTTGAGCAGTGGGGTCTTCCTTGGTCTTCGTCCATGAAGTCCATCTTTGTTTAGTGTGCAGCGTATGGTGCATGTTTGCAACACTCCAGATTGCTCCAGGTCAGCTTTAAGCTCTTTGGATATTTTACATGGTGTTTTTCCAACAGTCCGCACTAATCTTTGAAGACTTCTTGGATTAATTTTTTCTTCCCACCACGTCCTGGGAGGTTCTTGACAGTTCCATGAGCAGAAAACCTCTTGATAACATTGCGAACTGTAGACACAGGAATCACAAGGTCTTTGGAGGTGGTCTTGTACACTTTGAAGTTTGATGATCATGGCTTTTCTGGTGGTCTCAGGCAGCTCTCGTCTTCACTATTGCGAAATGGAAGAGGGAGTGAATGTAGTCATTATCATAAATTGGTTGAATCAAATCACGTCAGTACTGACAATTGATCACAGGTGCGTCCAATTTTACTGCAATGGGAATATGGTTCTTCTGTTCAAACTGATTTGAATTGTTTATAAGGGTGCCAATAATTATGTCCTTAATACTACAAAGAGCCTCACAAGTAAGATTAAGCCACTAATATAGTAAATCTCAAACTCCCACAACATTTTTTTATATATAGACATCATATCAATATATAAAAAATTGTTGTGGGAGTTAGTGAGATTTACTACATAGTAACATAGTAAATGACGGCAGATAAAGACCAGCATGGTCCATCCAGTCTGCCCAGCAAATAATAATACAATAACTACAATAATCCTATCCTGGCAATGTCCCAGTTTTTATTCTATTTTCTACTAGTTCCTTTTATAATTTGGTCTTGTTTTATTTGATTCTTTTTTTGTGTCAAATATGTGTACATATATAGTCCAGAGCCATTTCACTGGCCACTTTTTTTTAAGGAGATATTGGACATTAAGGGGTTGAACTGCAAGGGTGCCAATAATGTTGACCACAACTGTAGGTTTGAATTTTTTTTCTATTTCAGAAACATTGCTAAAACCATGTGAATCAGACTAGCTAGCTCAGTCCTGTTTATCTAAGTATCACTTTTCTGAGACTCATTGCCTATTGAGAAGAGGTGGTGGTGTAACTATTTTTATAGCTAACCATATTTATTGTAAGGAAATTCTAATTTCACTCTATTGCTATTGCCAATACTTTGTTGGTACAGATTACATCTGAACCCTTATTGAATATCTTCTTATGTTATCTTCCTCCTCCACTCTCTCAGCCTGCTTCTAGCAAACCTTGGGGGGGGAGGGGTATTTTAATGTGCATGCAGATAATTCCACTTATAATATTGAACAAGAGTTTTTAGCGAATATGGAGAATCTTTCCCTGCAATTGCTTCATCAAATGTCAACAAATGAACGAGGTTATTGCCTGGACTTATTCTTTAAAACATCTTACTTTCTCATTACATCAAATTTGTACTTTTCTTTGATCAGACCATGATTTGGTCACAGCCAATATATATGACAGCTCTATGTCTCCAGCTGCTGGTTGGAAAGCATAACCCATAAAGTCTACACTGGTCTGGTGGACAAAAAGG
The DNA here is from genome assembly GCA_033557465.1 of Ichthyophis bannanicus. NCBI lineage: Eukaryota > Metazoa > Chordata > Amphibia > Gymnophiona > Ichthyophiidae > Ichthyophis > Ichthyophis bannanicus. The sequence goes on from CM066040.1 coordinate 51,405,740, forward strand.
AAGACAAGTTAGATATTGGGCAGTAGTTATTCAAATCCTCTGAATCAAGCAATGGCCTTTTTAATGCAGATTTAAAAAATAAAACACAACTTAAGAGAATCCACCAAAACACTTTCCTTCAAAGAGGTATTAATGATGGGCTAAAATTGGTTCCCAAATCTTCAATAAGAAATTATGGTGATGTGTACAAACTACAGGGGTTTGGTCATACTTTAACAGTAATTCCACTGGCCCCATACCTCCACCCCAACGGGAGATCCAGATGGGATAGTTCAAGGGTTCATCGGATGAAACTCACAAACAGAAGTCACTAGTGTGTTCTGAATTCAGGGAACATTTGATTTAAAACTTCAGCAAATCCATTACCAGCATCACTGCATTAGCACCAAGGAGCCCCAAAACAGGCTGGGCAGTTACAGACATCTTCCATTTTTTTTTTTAATTGCATTTTGAGCGAGACTCTGCCTGCTTGATGCTATTATGAAGTGAAAAACAAAAATGATTAAACCTCACTTAAATGCAGCAAAACAAACAGGAGTAGAAAACACGCCAACTATGCTACGAGGCTAGAGGGAGTCATCAATAAGAGCAAAATCCAACCACACTTGACAAGGTTGGGAAAAAAGCACCACACATTCAAAACCCAACTCCCTTACCAAAGTCATTTTTAAACTTTTTTCTTCTGTATTCTTTAAACAAACACTTATTAAAACTGAAGTCCAAAATATGATCATAGCCACAATAGTATCAGCTTCCTCAACAGGAACCCCAAAATACATACCACATTGATTCAAACTTATCTGGGGAGGGTTCCAAAATAGCAGCATCTCTTTTTCCAGTCCAAAAGTAGAAGTTGAATGCCTGACATCGATGTTTCAGCTTCTTAGCCCCTGAAGCAAGCTTTTGGATATCTCCAACTGACATTCTCTCCACCACAAAAGCCGCGTCAACATGAATTCTAAAAGGAGCACAACATACTGTATATATGGGCGCAGATCTGATAAGCATTTACAGCATTCCATAACTGTCAAGTCTCAGAATGACGACGACATGTCAGCACACAAGTCCATTCAGCTATTCTCAATAAAAGACATTGCACTTGCTAATGTTAAAACTAGAAGGTACAGCGGTATGTAAACGATATATCCAATACTATTTCATGTTGCAACAGACGAAAATCCACATCACCCACCATGTTCAGAAACTTGAAGATGTTCCACAACCACACACCGAAGGTGACAAAATTGGTGCGAGACAGACCAACAATGTTGTACCAAAGGGGTAAATAGGAGTCCCAGTCAAAATTCTGCTTTTATGTTCTGTCAGGCAAATTCTTCCCTCACTTGGTTTGCAGCTTGTTGTGCCATGAGGGCTTGTGTGCATTAGTGATGCTGAAAGCTAAACTATTAATAGCATAATTAATAGCAGGGTCTCCCAAGACAGGTCTCAGTTGAAGTGCCAGACTAAGACAAACCATCCATCTGGGCAGCAGCAGAATGGAACTGTATTGGAGGATCAAATTTCTGTGACAACAGCAACAACACTAGCATTATCTCCACAGAAGAAAGGCCTGGCAATCTACAGCACTTCCATATCTTGCCATAAAAACCTAATGGATAGCTACAACAAAACAAATTGCACTACAGTGCTAGAAGATGAGACCCCCAGGTCAGAATGCACTCAACTGGCTACTAGGGATAAGCTGAACACTTTTCAGAGTAAAGCCAGAATTTATGAAGTGGCTGGATCAAAGTTCTTTGGATGTCTGACTGCTGATGTAGCTGCGTATGAAATGAGAGCAAGAAGCTGAAAAGATGTCTTAAATATTGGATCATGGAATGTATGACACATGAACCAAGGGAAGTTGGAGGTGCTCAAGAATGAAATGGAACATGTACAATTTGATCTGTTGGGTGTCAGCAAACTGAAATGGACTAGCATTGGGCACTTTGCATCTGATGATCACATGGTATACTGTGCTGGAAATGAAAGACAAAGAAATGGTGTTGTATTTATAATTAAGAAGAAACTCACAAGAACAGTAATGAAACACAATGCAGTCAGTGAACGCTTAATTTCCATTCATCTAATGGGAATGCCCATCAACACAACCATTATTCAAGTATATGCCCCAACAAGAGCTGTAGAAGAGGATGAAATTGATGAGTTCTATGAACAAGTACAAGCTGAAATTGATAGAACATGCAAACAGGATATACGATAGTGATGGATGAATGGAATGCCAAAGATGGCAACAAAGGCGGCAGCAGTGAAGTGGTTGGAAAATATGGACCTAGCAACAAAAATGAAACTAGAGAAAAACTGATAGAATTCTGCAAAACCAGCATCTATTCATCTCAAACACCTTCTGCCAGCAACACATGGACTTCACCCAATGGATTATGCAAAAATCAAATTGACTACATCTGTGGAAGTCAACATTCGAAAAGCTCAATAACATCAAAGACAAAACCTAGAGCCGACTATGGCAGAGATCACCAACTAATAGCATGTAAACTCAAGCTAAAGTTGAAAGAGAGCACTCCACTCATGAATGTAGAAAAATATTACCTTGAGAATATGCCACTGGAATTTAAAGACTGCCTGCAAAATCGATTTGCTGCTTGGGTACAAATGACAGAGCACCAGAAGAGTTATGGGATGACATCAAGAAAGTCATGCTTGAAGAAAGCCAGAAGTCTCTACAAAAAGTGAAAAAGCAAAAATGACCAGAAAATTGCCCAGAAATGCAGAGAAGTTAAATACAGAGGAGAAAGAGAAGTAATCACAGAACTCAGAGAATTTCAATGTGAAGCAAGATGAGACAAGAAGATGTACTACAATGACATATGCAAGGAATAGAATCAGAGAAAGAAGACTGGCTTTCCTAAAGCTACGAGAGTTTGAGAGAAAATTCCAGCCTTGAATTGGAATACAAGATGCTGGATCCATGTTGAATGATGGTGAAAAAGATCAAGAAAAGGTGGAAGGAATATACAGAGTCATTATACCATAAAGATCAAGTGGAACACCAGCCACTTCAACCTGTAGCTTATGATCAGGAACCACTGGTGATGAAAGAAGTCAAAGCAGCAATGAAAGCATTATCAAAGAACAAAGCACCAGGTATTGATGGCATTCCCAATGAAGTATTACAGCAATCGGATGCAGCTGTTGCCATACTTACAAGGCTCTGCCAGGAAATTTGGAAGAGAAGATCATGGCCAACTAACTAGAAAAGATCTGCATTTATACCTATACCGAAGAAAGGTGATCCGACAGACCGTGGAAATTATCGCACAATTACTCCGATCCCACATGCTAGCAAGATTCTACTCAAGATCATCCAGCAGAGACTACAACCATACCTGGAATAAGAACTGCCTGAAGTGCAAGCAAGGCTCAGGAAAGGGCAAGGAATGAGAAAGACATCACTGCAGCTGTAAGATGGATTCTTGAAAAGATAGAAGAATTCCAAAAGGATATCTATATGTGTTTTATTGACTACAGCAAAGTTTTTGACTGTGCAAACCATGAGAAACTGGGCCACATTACGCATGGTATGCCAAAACACCTGATAGTTAAATCTGTTCACTGTAATATGACTAGGACATGATTAACCATGTACCTTAAATTTTTACTGTTATCTGTAAACCGCACTTGATACTTGGGAAAGAGCGGTATATAAATGTGTGCTAAATAAATAATAAATAAATAATTATCTTGCACAACCTTTACATTGATCAAGCAGCAACAATGTGAGTGGTACAAAGAGAAACAGAATAGTTTAAAATCAGCAAAGGTATACGACAAGACTGCATACTTTCTCCCTACCTGTTTAATTTATATGCATAACAAATCATTAGAGAAGCAGGATTGTATGAAGACAATCAAAGTGTGAAGATTGGTGGAAGACTTAACAACCTTCGCTATGCTGATACCACGTTGCTAAAGAAAATGTCCCAAAAGAATTGGAAAGCCAAAATATATTTGCTAATAGGGCTACCAAGAAAAAAGGCACTAGCAAAAAATCTACAAAAAAATGATAATTACACTTATCTGGTAATTGTAGTTCCTTGAGTGACGACAGTTCAGTCCTCTACCTCTGGGTTGTCAACGTCCTCCGGCAGCTTGGAGACTGGACATGTCAAAATTGTGACATCACTGGATATACTCTGCTGACCTCTCCCAACAGCCCCAGTGAACTATTGACAAAGCACACTCAAAAGAATAACAAATAATTAGCTAGCTATAAATTCTAACTTATTCCGAACCCTGAACGTACAATGCAAACGATACAAGTAACTTTTTTTTTTTAAATTGAACCTTGAAATTAGCAAGGCTCTTCTTCTTCTTGCACCTGACCCTTTCACCTTAGACAAGTACAAAGGATGTCAGAGAAAGAAACAGTACAGTAAGCATGAGAAGCATTAATAAACCTACTGGTAGTGCTACCATTCCTCCGCCAGACTATCCCTTGCCAACGAACCACCCCAGGCGGGAATGAGGACTGAAATGTCGTCACTCAAGGAACTACAATTACCAGGTAAGTGTAATTATCATTTCCTTATCGTTCCTCCAGTTCAATCCTCTACCTCTGGGCAGTACCAGAGCAGTGTTCATTGGGGGGATGGGGAACCTCTCCTGCCGGCCTTTAAAATGGCCAAACCGAAAGAGGCGTCCTTCGCCGCCAAAACGTCCAGATGGTAGTGTTTACTGAAAGTATGAAGGGACAACCACGTAGCCGCCCTACAGATCTCTCCCGGAGAGACCAGACTATGTTCCGCCCAGAAAGCAGCTTGCGCCCTGGTAGAATGCACTGTAATGCTCGTTGGAACCAAGCGCCCCTGTAACAGGTACGCTAATGCAATCACCTCTCTAATCCACTTGGCAATAGAAGCCTTCGCCGCTGCCTCACCTTTATGGATACCTCCGAACAACACGAATAGACGGTCCAACTTACGGAAATTCTCGGACACCTTCAAGTATTGTCGCAGAGCCTGCTTAACGTCCAGACAACGTAACTCACGATCAGACTCGTTGCCCTCCGGTGACCCTAGCACTGGAAGAGACATGGCTTGATTCAGGTGAAAGGGTGACACTACCTTTGGCAGAAAGAAGGGCACCGGACGCAACACCACTTTCTCTCTTGAAAAGGACAAAAACAGCTCTCTAGAGGACAACGCTTGCAGCTCTGAAATGCAACGCGCCGAACAAATAGCCACCAGAAAAACTGTCTTTAATGTCAAATCCTTAGCTGACGCCTGGTGTAGCGGCTCAAAGGGAGCTTTGGCTAACGCCCCTAAGACCAAATTGAGGTCTCAGAGCGGAACCAAAATTCTCCGCGTGGGCCGCAGCCTTCAAAAAATGCAATACGTCCGGATGGGCTCCAAGTGCAACCCCCTGCATGCTGCCTCTGTAACAGGAGAGCGCTGCAAGCTGCACTCTCAAGGAGCTGGCTGCCAGCCCTTTATCAAACCCATCTATGTTTATCTTGCGATTCTGTCATAATTGGGATTATCTATGTTGCCCCATGCGACATAGATAATCCCAATTATGACAAAATCGCAACCTGTCTCTCTGAAGTCAAACTTTTGCTCCGCTCAATACACATGGATATTAACTTCAAAAAAACAGAAGCACTTTTTGTGTCCAGAAACCCAAATTTCATCCCCCCATCTGTTGTTAATCTGATGGACATCACCCTTCCAGTCAAATCTGAAGTAAAATATCTAGGAGTTATCCTTGACAAAACACTAAGCATGACACCTCATATAAAACAGACTACTAAAACTATATTCTTTAAACTCAGAACCATTCAGCAACTCAGACCCCTCATTGACATTGGTGATTTCAGAACAGTTGTCCAGGCACTTATAATGCCACATCTAGATTTCTGTAACGGATTACTTCAAGGTACATCTAAGAAGAACCTGCACATTCTACAAAGGGCCCAGAATGTTACTGCTCTGATTATTTTTAAAGCCAAGCTATCCGACCACATCTCCCCAATTCTATACGCTCTCCACTGGCTACCTGTTGCCAGTAGGATTCCATATAAAACATTAGTCACTATTTTTAAGCTCATTAATGAAATAGCCTCTTCACATCTATCAATCTTAATCCACTCCCTCAGAAAACAGAATGAGAAGGGCAAACCTCAACATGCTTCTAATCCCTGATTCTGTGAGAAAAACGAAGCAGGTAACAAGCAATACTGCCTTCTCTTATTATGCACCCAGTCAATGGAACAAACTACCATGCAACCTGAGAGAGATTAAAGACCTTATATCCTTCAGAAAGGAATTTAAAACATACCTTTTCACCCAACACTATCACAACTTACAGCTCACACTCGAGCAGATGTCACAAGAATACACAAATCACCTAACGCAAGTTTGTCCTACCTAACTCATGTCTCACTCTCCACTACACGTTCCCACTGACCACCCCGCTACATTATTCCCACTGAATGATAGTCAGACCTGTACTGGCTGTTGTAAATAGTTATTCTGTTTATTATAGAGTTGCATACTTGTCCTATTCTCTGTAAATAATGAATATTCTCTCAATCTATGTAAAATAGTTTAATATGTTCTTTGAAATATAGTTATTATGTGCTCAAAATGTTCTATGTAATTTAATGTTTACCACGTTCTCTGTAAACCGCCCCTGACCTCTGGGAGCAGCGGTATAGAAAAGCGCACAAATAAATAAACAACAAATCTTGCAGAAAACTCAAGACACAGGGAACGGAAACCGTATTCGCCTTCATTCGCCGCTGCAAGCACCAATCCTCAAATATACGCCAAATCCGGACATAAGCCAGAGACGTGGACCACTTCCACACTCTGAGCAAGGTTGCCACCACCGCCGCAGAATAACCTCTTTCTTTCTTCGCTAGTCTCGCCCTTTCAATGGCCAAACCGTAAGCGAGAACCGATCCACCTGTGGCATATGCAACAGCCCTTGAACCAACAGATCCACAGTCACCGGTAACCTCCAGGGATTCCCGTCGAGCAACCGAACGAGGTCGGCGTACCACGGCCGCCTCTGCCAGTCCGGAACCACCAGCAATACCCTGCCCCAGTGAACCTTGATACGCTGAATCACACGGCCTATGAGTGCCCACGGAGGAAAGACAGAGAAGACCCTTCGCCAGCCAGGGCTGCATCAGGGCATCAATCCCTTCCGACATCCTTTTTCGTCTCCTGCTGAAGAAACGACTTGTCTTCGCTGACTGGAAGGTCACCATTAAATCCATTACTGGCTGACCCTACTTGAGGACTATTTGCGCGAACACATCCGGATGTAGCTCCCATTCCCCAGCATCCACCCGGACCCTGCTGAGAAAGTCCGCCACCACATTGTCCTTCCCTGCAATGTGTGCTGCCGAGATCAACGTCAACCGACGCTCCACCCAAGCGAACAGTGCGTCTGCTTCCTCTTCCATGGCAGCACTTCCTGTGCCGCCCTGCCGATTGATGTACGCCACTGTTGCTGAATTGTCTGATAGCACGCAGACCGCTCGGCCCATCACCGTATCCTCGAACTGTTGCAACACTAGGGACATCGCTATTAGCTCTAGCTGGTTGATCAACCATGCACTTTCTTGCACTGACCACGTTCCTTGCGCGAACCGACCTTTACAATGTGCTCCCCATCCCACGAGACTCGCGTCTGTCAGTAGCGGGAGCCACTCCGGCTGCTCCAGAGGCATTCCGGACGACAAGGATTCCGGAAGCAGCCACCATCGCAGAGCCTGCCTGACCTTGACTGGGCAGGGCAGTCGCTTGTGCAACGAATCCTTCTGGTGCGACCACCGGTGGAGCAACGCCCTCTGGAGCGGACGCATATGAAATCTGGCCCAAGGCACCGCCTCCAGGGTCGCCGCCATGGTTCCCAGCACCTGGAGATAATTCCACGCTGTGGGGGCCGGAGCAGCCCGGAACTGGCGAATCAGCTGACAAAGGGCCAGAACTCACCTCTCCGGAAGAAACACCGCTCCTTTCTGCGTGTTGAAACGGATGCCCAGATACTCGAGACCCTGGGCAGGGACTAAGCGGCTCTTGGTCAGGTTGACTACCCATCCGAGACTTTGCAACGTACTTGTCTGTCGCCCGGATGCTCTCAGCCTTGAACTTGGCTCGAATTAACCAATCAATCATCGAGATAAGGATGAACCAAAACCCCCTCTCTTCAAAGCGCCGCCGCTACCACCACCATAACTTTGATGAACGTCTGCAGAGCTGTCGCCAGACCGAACGGCAAGGCCTGGAATTGATAATGACCCCAGGGCAGTGCGAATCGCAGAAACCTTTGATGGGCCGCCCTGATCGTAATGTGCAGGTACGCCTCCATAAGACTGAGGGATGTCAAGTACTGCCGCACTGCTACAATGATGGAATGCAGCGTTTCCATCCTGAAGTGGGGTACCCGAAGACACCGGTTTACCCCCTTCAGGTCCAAGATAGGTCGCAGGGCCCCATCCTCCTTTGGCACCACAAAATAAATGGAGTATCGACCCGTGCCGTAATCTTCTAAAGGCACTGGTACGACCGCTCCCAACTGCAAAAGATGATCTAAAGTCTCCTGCACCGCCCGGGTTCACTGTTGACCCCTGCAGGGCGACATCACAAAAGAATCCCGTACGGGTCTTTCCAATTCCATCGCGTAACCTTTGCGAATGATCTCCAGCACCCATTGGTCGGTGGTTATTTGGGTCCAAGCAGGGAAGAATTCCCGTAGCCGCCCGCCTATCGGTAGACTCCCCGCCGGGACCCGCCTCATTTCATTGTGTTTTTCGGCCTGCCGCCAAGGACGTGGCTGCGAAGCCCCTATTTGCCCCACGGAAGCCACGAAACCCCTGGGCTCTGGAAGAAAATCTTCCTTTTTGGAAACCGCCCAGCCAGGATGCACGGAACCTTCGGAAGTCCCGAAATGAGCCTCTAGAGCCTTGAAAGAGCTTCCCCTGCTTGGGCTTATCCTCCGGAAGTCTCCCCCCACCCTTGGACTCCCCGAGATCCTTGACCAGTTTGTCCAAATCTTCACCAAACAGCAACTTCCCCTTGAACGGCAGCTTCCCGAAAAGAACCATCGGCCGCCCAATTCCTCAACCAGACCGACCGCTGCACAGCCACCACGGGCGCCGTACTATTGGCCAGCACCCTAATTAAGTCATAATGCATATCTGCCAAATATGCTGTCCCTGACTCAAGCCGATCCAGCTCACACACCTCCTCCTGCTTCAGACGCGTGGATTGTCGTAAGCGCTGGGTCCACCTGAGACACGCCTTCGCCACCCAGGCCCCACAAACGGAAGCATGCAGGGAGAGAGCGTCCGCTTCAAAGACTTGTTTCAACAAAACCTCTACCTTCCTATCCTGCGCATCCTTTAGAGCTGCGCTACCTTCCACCGGGATAGTGGTCTTTTTAGTGACCGCTGCCACAGCCGCATCGACCCAAGGAGATTTGAATTTCTCCCTGACCGCCTCTGCCAAGGGATAAAGTCTGTTCATAGTCCTAATTCCTCTGAGACCAGCCTCTGGCTAATCCCACTCCTCCTGGATCATTCTGTCCACCACCCGTTGAACCAGGAACACCACCTGCGCCTGCCTCACCGCCTGAATGATAGGATCTTCCCCTCCTTCATCCTCGTCTCGCTGTGACGTAGCCAGGTTGAGGGTTTGAAGGGATTCCGTGATAAGCGCTGAAAGCTCTTCTCTCCGGAATACTCAAATAATCTTTGCCTGATCCTCCAGCTCCTGTATCTCACCTTCTTCCAACTCCTCCACGCTGTCTTTGCGCTCCCCATCGGCATCCTCTGCCTCTGGCCATTCGCCCTCCGCAATCGAGCGCTCGCTTGTTCTGGGCCTCTTAGGGGCTCTCTGGGTCCAACTGCCCGCACCGCCTACCGCAGGAAGTTGCCCCTGGCTAACTATTGCCCCATCAGGGAGCTTTCCCTGCCGCCGCAGGCAAAAAGCTTGATGCATAAGCAACACAAAGTCTGGACAAAAGTCCCCTAACTGGGACCCCACTCCCAAGGCTGAGGGCCCTCCGGATGTGCCAGCGACCGCCTCGTGGTCAGCTCCCGGCGCCGTGGCCATCAGGGACTTGAGCTCGGCCCTGGGGACGGGCTCCTGTGACTCCTGCGCAACTTCCATCTGATGCTCTACACTTGTAGACACTAGGGCACAACCCCGACAGATCCTAGAGTCTGCAGCTGTACCCCTGCGAGTGCCGCAGATGACACACTGCGGGCACGCAGACATAGCCGGGCACTGGCTGTATATATTTATCTTCTTGTTCATTTAAAAAAGCAAAACAAAACACAACGAAATAAATAACAAAATGTCCAGAGAAACTAATCTCTCCTTTAAAACCAAAGATGCTCTAACACTGCTCACCTAAGGGCAATTCCCCACCAGGCCTGCCCCGCAAAACGCCAGAGCTCTAAAACCCCAAAAGAAGCTAAAAAATAACTACTGGCAAGCCGAACCTTATAAGCCCCCCTGGCTTATTGCTGTCTCCAGGCCTGCAACTTGATGCCCCGAATCTGCCGCCGCAAGTGCCGGCCACGCTGTGCACACGTGGCTTCAAAATGGCTGCCGCTCAGCTCGCCCGTGAAAATGGCGCCTACCCCGCTCCCAAGCCAGCTACGAGGGTTTCAGGCAAAACCGACCCTCTCCCTCAGCGCCCACCGCTAAGCACGGTTACCCGAGTGTGTTCAGCCTTCCGGCCCGATAGAGAGCCTCCCACCTGCGCGACTCCACTCCCCAGAACAGCGAGCAGATCGCTGCAAGCTGATCCAGCTCCGTCCGTTCTCCGCTCCCGCGAGTCTAATGCCTCTGAGGAAGACTGCTGAGGGAGGGGGGGGGGGGACTGCTTACCGGCGAGCTCTCCTCCGGACAGGCAGGGAGGAGAGATCTGACCCGGTGCACACCGATAAAATAAGCACAGCCAACACAGAAGGCAGAGAGGGGCCGGTGCAAGTAGAAATGCCTCTGTCACCTGAAATGAAGTAATTAGATCTTACCTGCTAATTAGTGTTCCTGAAGGAACGACAGTTCAGTCCCTTCACTTCTGGGTTGCGCAACCCTTCCAACAGCTTGGAGGCTGAGCCCAACCTTTTTGGGGGTGGAGCGGTATAAATACCACTGATGCCACCCACCAACTCCAGTAATCAAATGAAAAAGCAGAATAAACGAACCTCTGTAACCAAATTATAACCCAAAAACTTAACCCCGAAGGGGAAACCACCATTAAACTCTTTTTTTTTTTTTTTTTTTTTGGAATAGGTAACAAAAAAGGGGGGGGGAGGGAGAGGAGGGGGAAGGCGCCGTAGAAGGATTGTCCGATACTGCTCGCGCCTGCCTTCACCTGGCCTCCCTCACCTTGATCTGCTTCCCAGCTCGGTACGCCGCTCCGCCCTATAGGCCTTCAGGTCCGGCATATCCGGGTGGGATCAGGGACTGGACTGTCGTTCCTTCAGGAACACTAATTAGCAGGTAAGATCTAATTACTTCTTCCTTATCGTCACTCCAGTCCAGTCCCTTCACTTCTGGGATGTACCAGAGCAGTTCAACCCTGGGTGGGCTCCGGCAGGCCGGACTGAAGAACCGCTTGGCCAAACCGAGCATCCGCTGCACTCTGTACGTCTAGCCTGTAGTGCTTGGTGAAGGTATGCAGCGAGGACCAAGTTGCCGCCCTGCAAATATCCAAGGGGGGAACGAGACCGAATTCCGCCCATGAAGTAGCCTGAGCCCGGGTGGAATGTGCCCGCAGCCCCACCGGGACCTGCTTTCCTTTCAGGATGTAGGCAGAGGCAATCGCTTCCCTAATCCATCTGGAGATGGAGGCCTTGGCCGCCGCTTCCCCTCTGTGAGGACCTCCGAACTGGACAAATAGCCGGTCTGATTTCCTAAACGAAGCTGTTCGGGAGAGGTACCGCTTCAAGGCCCTCTGGACGTCCAGCAGCCGAAGCCTGCTGTCCTTATCTCCCGGACCCCCGGATGGGAAGGCTGGGAGCGTGACTGCCTGGTTTATATGAAAGGGAGAGATGACCTTGGGTAGGAAGGAAGGCACCGTGCGTAGGACCACCTTGTCCTTCAGGAAGGCCAGGAACAGAGGTTTGGAGGACAGCGCTTGCAACTCGGAAACCCGTCTGGCCGAGCAGATCGCGACCAGGAAGACTGTCTTCAAGGTTAAATCCTTCAGGGAAGCCTTCTTTACTGGTTCAAAGGGTTCCCCTATCAGTGCATTAAGGACGAGATTGAGGTCCCAGGGGGGGATGACCGCCCTCCTCTGGGGGCGCAGACGTCTGACCGCTCTCAGGAACCTGGAGACGTCCGTGTTACTCCCTAGAGGCTTGCCGCGGACCTTCCCCCTATAACACGAGATAGCCGCTAGCTGGACTCGTAGAGAACTGTGCACCAGACCTTTGTCAAACCCTGCTTGCAAAAATTCCAGGATTTCCGGGACCGAGGCCGAAAGGGGCTTCTTTTGACGCTCCGCGCACCATGCCTCGAAAATGCGCCAGACCCTAATATAGGAGAGACAGGTAGAGCGCTTCTTTGCGTTCAACAGCGTTGAAATCACTGCACCTGAATATCCTCGCTTCAGGAGCCGCGCCCTCTCAAGAGCCAGGCCGTAAGCGAGAATCGATCCACGTGCGGCATTCGCACCGGGCCTTGTCTGAGCAGGTCCCTCCTGCAAGGCAGTCGCCAGAGCTGGTCGGCCAGCAGCCTCACCAGGTCCGCGTACCAGGGGCGACGAGGCCAATCCGGGGCTATGAGGATTACCAGACCCTGGTGGGACTCCACTCGTTGAAGAACCTTTCCGATCAGCGCCCAAGGAGGGAATACATAGAGAAGCCCCTCCGCCGGCCACTTCTGAGATAGAGCATCCAGACCTTCGGACATTCTTTCCTTCCGTCGGCTGAAAAATCGGTCCACCTTGGCTGAGAAGAATCTCGTCATGAGATCCATAACCGGGGACCCCCATTGGGTCACTATTTGGTCGAAGGTCGATTGCTCCAGTTCCCACTCCCCGTGGTCTATCGTGTGCCTGCTGAGGTAATCGGCCGTGACATTGTCTGTGCCTGCTACGTGCTGCGCCGAAAGCGCTTCCAGGCGGATCTCCGCCCATTGGAGGAGAGTTTCCGCTTCCTTCTCCAAGGCGGGGCTGCTGGTGCCGCCCTGGTGGTTGATGTAAGCTACCGTGGTTATATTGTCGGAGAGGACGCGGATTGCCTTGCTTTGTACCCGGGACTCGAGTGCCCTGAGCGCCAGGGTGACGGCCCGCAATTCCAGTCTGTTTATGGGCCATTGAGATTCCAACGGAGACCATCGCGCCTGGACAAACTGGTCCTCGCAGTGCGCCCCCCAGCCTACCAGGCTGGCATCGGTTGTCAACAGCACCCACCGGTGTGGCTCGAGGGGCATCCCGCGTTCCAGGTTCCGTGGGCACTGCCACCAACGAAGGGATCTTCTGGTCCTTGGAGCGCAGGGTAACTGTGTCGACAGGGGATGGAGTTGCGGAGACCACCGCCGCAATAGAGCTCGCTGTAATGGACGCATGTGGGCCCTGGCCCAGGGTACTACCTCTATAGCCGCCGCCATTGTGCCCAGGACCTGAAGATAATGCCATGCTGATGGGGATCGCTTGCCTAGAAACCGCATGACCAGTAGTCTTAGGTCCCTGGCCCGAGTTCGGGACAAGAACACTCTGCCCTTGCCGGTGTTGAATCTTGCGCCGAGATACTCTAGATCCTGGGAAGGAGTCATCTTGCTCTTTGCTCGGTTGATGATCCACCCCAACTCTTCTAGGAGATGAACTACTGTGTCCGTCGCCTCGCGACTTTCCTCCTCTGACTTTGCCCGGATCAGCCAATCGTCTAGGTACGGGTGAACGAGAATTCCCTCCTTCCGAAGGAAGGCCGCTACGACCACCATCACCTTGGTGAAAGTCCGTGGAGCCGTCGCTAGGCCGAAGGGAAGGGCCTGGAATTGAAAGTGGCCCGCTGGCACCGCGAATCTTAGAAACCGTTGATGGGATTCCCTGACGGGGATATGCAAGTAGGCCTCTGTCAGGTCAAGGGACGTCAGGAACTCCCCGCTCCTTACGGCTGCGATGACTGACTGCAGAGTTTCCATCCGGAAGTGTGGAACCTTGAGACAGCGGTTGACCTGTTTTAAGTCCAGGATTGGCCGGAAGGCGCCTTCCTTCTTTGGCACAACGAAGTAAATTGAGTATCGACCCGAACCGCACTGATCTGGAGGTACTGGAACCACCGCCCCGAGAGCAATTAACCGAGCGAGAGTTGACTCCACCGCTGAACTTTTTGCCAAGGTACCGCAGGGGGACTGAACAAAGGCTGGAGGTATCTGCTTTGAGAATTCGAGAGCGTAGCCCTCTCTGATCACTTCTAGAACCCATTGATCCGACGTGACCCGGGACCAGGCGGGAAGAAACTGCCTTAAGCGTCCTCCAACTGGCAGCTCTTCCCCCTGGACCCCCGCGACTTCACTGTTGTTTTCTAAGGCTCGAGGAGGAGGAGGAGGAGGCTGCTCCAAAACCGCGGCCTGCTCCCCGAAACCCTCGAAAGCCCTGACCCCTAGAGGGAAAACGCCCTCTGGCAAAGGAGCTGGATCTGGCTGAGCGAAACCTCCGGGAGTCCCTCGGCTGGGAACGCGCCGGGGGCGGGGGACGGCCTTGTTTCGGTCTATCTTCCGGGAGCCTGCCTCCCTTGGACTCGCCGAGATCCTTTACCAGCTTTTCTAAATCCTCGCCAAACAACAGCTTCCCCTTAAAGGGGAGTCGGCTCAGGCATGCTTTCGAGGAGGTATCTGCTGCCCAGTTCCGTAACCACAGATATCTCCTGGCCGCCACCACTGAAGCCATGTTCTTAGCTAGGCTTCTGATGAGGTCATACTGGCTATCTGCCAAGTAGGCTGTTCCGGATTCCAATCTGGTCGCGTTGGTCCGCACCTCGCCTGCGGAGCTCTCGTCTGCCTGAAGCTGTTGAGACCACCTTAAACAGGCCCTAGCTACCCAAGCTCCGGAGACCGAGGCCTGCAAGGCGAGGGCGCTTACATCAAATGCTTGCTTCAGGAGAGTATCCAACTTTCTGTCTTGAGGATCCCTTAAGACTGTACTGCCCTCGACTGGGATAGTGGTTTTCTTAGTGACCGCTGACACCGCCTCATCCACCCTAGGGGACTTCAGTAGCTCCTTGTCTGTCTCCGGGAGAGGATATAACCGAAGCATGGACCGGACCCCCCTTAGACTTGACTCAGGTTGGTCCCATTCTTCCTGTATCATCTGTCGTACCACCCTATGCACAGGAAAGACCTTCTGGGATTTCCTAATGGCTTGGATCAAAGGATCTTCCAACGCTTCATCCTCTGCCGGCGTATCCGAGGCCATATTGAGGGCCTTCAGAGACTCGTTGATCAATGCCGGTAGCTCCTCCCGACGAAAGACTCTAACTATCCTGGACTGGTCTTCCTCTGGAATCTCCCCTTCTTCCAGCTCCTCTTCATCCTCGTCAAGGTCCTTATCCGAGGGCGACTCCTCCAGAGACCCCTGAGAGAGGAGCTCCTCTTCAGACACCCGGGGGCGCTTCGGTGGAATGACGGAATCCGGGTTGCTCGTCCTCAGGGGCCTGGGTGGCTTGACCCCCAATGCCGGGCCGGCCTCTACTCCTGCCCCTGAATTCTGCTTACGTAAGCAATATGCCTTGTGAAGTAAGAGGATGAAATCCGGGGAGAAGAAGTCCCCTACTCCACCCTCCCCTGCAGTGGGGGGGAGGGGGGGAGGGAAGGGGCAGGTAAGTCCGAGGACGTTGAAGGAGGCACTTGTGACCCCCCCTCCCCGCCAAGGAGATCGTCAGACTCCTGGGAGGGATGGGTCATGGCCAGATTAATCTCCTGTTCCGCTGAAGCCGCCATGGCGGTACAGCTCCTGCAGATCCCTGTCTCTGCGGATGTACCCCTGCGTATCCCACAGGAAAGGCAGCGCGACTTGGTGGACATGACCTAGAGCTGAGCCCTCTGTTGCCAGCTCTCCTGGTCCTAATGGGGAGGGTCTGTCCTTACTGTGGAGATAGCTCACTTTCCAGTCAATTTACCCCAAAGAATTACCCCAGGAGGGAAACCAAAGCCTATTAGCCTTAGAGACAAAAATAAAGAAATACTCTAGCCGAGTTAAACCCCCCAAAATTAAACCAGGATACTAGCAATAAAACTAGAAAAAATTTTAAACGCAAATTAAAGAAAAAGTAAATTACAGCCCTAAGCAAATAGGGGTACTTGCGGGTTTTTTCCTGTTTCTCAGGGCTGGGCTAGCTTCAGGGCCGCCGCAGCGGTGCCCACCCGTTGGCTCCACACGTGGTAGGCCTCACCACGTGGAGCCTGAACGGGGGATCCTGAGACTCTCCTCTCGGATGATGGCTGAGTCTCCCGCTGCCCTCCGGAGCGAAAAGCTTCTGCTCCCGATGCAAGTCGCTGCTCCAAAGCTCCCCCGCGGACCTCGAAGAGATCGTGTGTGGCCGCCGCGTCCTTCCGATCTCGGACGGGTCTGGCTGTGCACGCGGTCCCGCGGTGCTGCCTCCAGCGCTCAGCCTGCCGGAGGGCTTCGGCGCGAGGCAGCAGATGAGGGTGAGGAAGGCGCAGGAATCTGTGGTCTCTGCAGCAGAGAAGGGCAGAAGGGCCCTCCTCAATGCTGCGAGCAGCGGCTCTCCTCCGACGTTCTATCCGGCGGGAGGGGGGGGGGAAGGAGCAGGAGCAATTAAAGGGGCAGAGCTCTAGAAATTAACTCAAATTCAATCAAAATAAAATTCAAATAGAAATAAATGAATAAATAAATGAATAAATAAATACAGTGGAATCAGTGAAATAAAGTCAAAGAAGGACTCCAGTAAGCCCTAGGCTTACGGAACCCTCCAGCTGCTTGGAGGCTGAGATTACTGGAGTTGGTGGGTGGCATCAGTGGTATTTATACCACTCCACCCCCAAAAAGGTTGGGCTCAGCCTCCAAGCTGCTGGAAGGGTTGCGCAACCCAGAAGTGAAGGGACTGGACTGGAGTGACGATAAGGAAATTCCCTTTTTTTTTTTTTTTTTTTTTTTTTAAAAGAGAGGCTCAGGATGAAATCAAAACACAAAAACAAAAACAAAGACAATTAAAGCTACTCTAACAGTTCCTTAACAGCCCTCAAGTGAGCCCACATTTAGGCTCACACGTCCTCCTGCTGCATGGAGCCTGGAAACACTGGGGCTGTTGGGAGAAGTCAGCAGAGTATATCCAGTGATGTCACAATTTTGACATGCCCAGTCTCCAAGCTGCAGGAGGACATTGACAACCCAGAGGTAGAGGACTGAACTGGAGGAACGATAAGGAAATATAAGATTTGTTGGAGCATTGCAATGGGAAGCCTGAGGCAGAGTTATCTTAATGTTTTGGACTCGAAACATGCAACGTCGCTTGGGGATTCTTTTACCACGTTTGCTGCATCTCGATCAGATAAGTACTGTTTAAGTTTAATAAAGCAAAAGTAAAAATGATTAAAATGGGAGCATGATACCTTGTGAATTGAAACGCTTTTCTTTTCACTTTTTCAGCGCTCTGACAAATCTTATATTTTTTGTAGATTTGTTGCTAGTGCCTTTTTTTCTTGGTTACCACATTACTGGCTGAAAGTGAAAAAGATCCGAAACACCTGCTTCTGAAGATTAAGGAACAGTCTTAAAACGGGCCTGCAGCCTAATATAAAGACGACAAGCATACTGACAATTGGCAAAAATCGGCAAGTTCATCGCTGATGGAAAAGAAATTGAAATAGTGGACAACTTTATCCTGCTCGGATCAATAAAGAAACCACAAGCAGTCAAGAAATCCAACGACGCATTGATCTTGACAGAATGGCCATGGAGGACCAAACAAGATTCTCACAAGCAGAGATGTTTCTCTCCTTACAAAGATTTGACTTGTCCAAGCCATGGTATTTTCAACAACATTTTATGGATGCGAAAATTGGACAGTGAAAAAGAGACAGGAAGAAAACCAATGCCTTTGAATTATGGTGCTGGCGAAGAATACTGTATACTATGGACTGCCTGAAGAACAAACCAGTCAGGACTGGAGAAGATCAAACCAAAGCTTTCTTTAGAAGTTCAGATAAGACTTTGACTTTCATACTTTGAACACATTATGCGAAGAGAGAGATCATCCACTCAATTAAATTAGATCTAATTCAAACTATATAAAATTAATGTAAATATGTAAAAAAGTTTGATTACATCCACTCAATACAATTGGATGAAATCACTGTTTGCATGTCTTATACTGTTAAATGTAAAAAGTTAAATCTGTTCACTGTAATATGACTAGGACATGATTAACCATGTACTTTAAATTTTTACTGTTATCTGTAAACCGCACTTGATACTTGGGAAAGAGCGGTATATAAATGTGTGCTAAATAAATAAATAAAAATAAATCATTAGAGAAAGACATCATGTTTGGAAAGGTTGGAGGTCAAAACAAGAGGAAGGCCAGCAATGAGATGGATTGGTACAATAACAGTAGCTATGGATACCACTCTATCAACAATGAGCCGCCTGACTAAACACCAAACACATTTTAAGACAGCTATTCAGAGGGTTGCCATGAGTCATACAGACTCGACAGCACTTAACAGGCGAATTCTTAAAGAATGTAACGTCTTGCTCACATACATCAAACAGCATGGGCAAATCAAAACAAACAACTGTTGTCAAAACACAGTCACCTAAAAAAACTTCAAAGAAATAGGAGGGTTACCAGGCAAGACCAATGGGTTTCCAGACCAGATCAGATTACAAAACGGTCAACGTGAACAAGGAAAAAAGGCCAGCATAAGTTGCCAAGGAAAGGGCTGTTTAACAACACTCGTAAACAGAAATTAGACCTTACCTGCTAATTATCTTTCCTGGAGATCTCTCCGGGCCAGTCCAGGAACAAGAGGGTTGTCAATCTTCTCCAGCAACTGAGGACTGAAATCTGAAGTTTTGTAGACCTGATATCTGGCTCCCCCTGCTGGGCAAACCTCCGTCTATACCTATCTAAGCAGTGGAATAACAGTATTTATTTTTATTTATTTATTTCAACTTCTTATATACCGCACTCTTTGACATCAGCGCGGTTTACAAATAACAGAAAGGAACCAGAACAACAGGCTGTTTGGTATTACATATAACAGGAGTATCAACTTGGATAACATGGGAGAACTATTTACATGGAGTATATAATCTATTAGCTAGATAGCATGCTCGAACTATTTACATAAAATTAGCAGTAGAAACCAAGAAAGGAAATACAGATAAAGGCTAGTCAGCAGGAACTCCACTTAGCGCAGCTTAACACTCCTGCGCGAGAGGTTATGAATTTCTTTTTTTTTTTTTCTGATTGATTATAAATTTATTTATTTATTTATTTTATTTTATTTTATTCGAAGAACTGGGTAAAAATCCCAAAAAAAGGCTCGAAACGAAACTGCACCCCGAGGAGCCCCAGAGAACACCCCGTGCAATAAACAAACGGGCACATAACGCCAAAGGACAGAAATCCAATTGAGTTGGAACCCTCAAAAAAAAAAACCCCGCACCACTACAAACTCTAGCCATAGACAAGGGAGGGTCCTGGACTGGCCCGGAGAGATCTCCAGGAAAGATAATTAGCAGGTAAGGTCTAATTTCTGTTTCCTGATCGTCTCTCCGGGCCAGTCCAGGAACAAGAGGGAAGTACCAGAGCAGTATCTAACCCTGGGAGGGACCAGCTAGGCCCGCTATGATGGCCGAAGCCCCAAAATTCGCATCTCGCCTGGCCCAAACATCCAATCTGTAATGTCTTGTGAAAGTGTGAAGGGACGACCAAGTAGCCGCCCGACAAATATCCGCAGGCGGAACAAAAGCATACTCAGCCCAAGAGGCCGCTTGCCCCCTAGTAGAGTGAGCCCGAAGCCCCTGTGGAGGCACACGCCCCGCCGCTTGATACGCTGCCAATATCGCTTGACGCACCCAACGCGCAATTGATGCCTTGGAAGCAGCAGCTCCCTTACGAGGCCCGCCAAACAGCACAAACAATCTGTCAGATTTACGGAAGGATTCGGTTCTCTTGAGGTAACCCTTGAGCAACCTACCCAAATCTAATCTTCTTAAAACAGCGTCCATGGGAAGACCCTGGCCATCCCTGAAAGTGGGAAGCGAAATAGTCTGATTCAGATGGAACTGGGATACTACCTTCGGCAGAAATGAAGGAACAGTCCGCAAGAGCACTTTCTCCTCCGAAAACAAAAAAGATACGGAGCTCTACAAGAGAGAGCTTGAAGATCCGAGATTCGTCTCACAGAACACAAAGCTACTAAGAACGCCACCTTCCAAGAAAGCTCCCGTAAGGAAACATCCTTAAGCGGGTGAAACGGAGGCCGCGCCAAAGCTTCCAACACGAGATTCAAATCCCAAGAAGGGACGACGCTACGAAGAGGAGGAAGAATGAGCTTAACCGCTCTGAGAAAACGAAGAACATCCGGATGGGCAGATAAACGAACTCCTTTGATCGCCCCGCGAAAGCAAGCAATGGCCGCCAAATGAACCCTAACGGTACTGAGGGCCAACCCTTTATCCAGGCCCTCCTGCAGAAAAGAAAGCACATGTGGAACCAAGGCGACCTGGGGATGGAGACGACGCTCCTGACACCAGATCTCAAACGCCCTCCAGACACGAACGTAAACCAGAGACGTAGACTTCCGACGAGCCTGCAGCATCGTGGACATGACAGAAGCGGAATACCCCTTCCACATCAACCTGTCCCTTTCAAGAGCCAAGCCGTAAGCGAGAAGCAATCCACATTTGGCATGAACAGAGGACCCTGAACCAGCAGATCCGCTCGAGAGGGAAGCCTCCAGGGACTGTCGATGAGCAGGCGAAACAGATCGGCGTACCACGGTCGCCTCGGCCAATCCGGCGCTATGAGAATCACTCGACCGCAGTGACGCGCTATCCGCTGAATCACTCAGCCGATCATCGGCCAAGGCGGGAAGACAAAGAAGACTGGTCTCCGGCCACGTCTGAACCAAGGCGTCGAGCCCCGCCGACATTCGCTCCCTGCGCCTGCTGAAAAACCAAGGCGCATTCGCATTGTCGAAGGTGGCCATCAGGTCCATGATCGGCTGCCCCCAGAGCAGAGTCAAATCCAGAAAAACTTCCTCGTGCAACTGCCACTCGCCGGGATCCACGACATGCCGGCTGAGGAAATCCGCCTGGACATTGTCACGACCGGCCACATGAGCCGCCGAAAGGGCCACGAGGTGCGACTCTGCCCAGGACATCAGCTGTAGACTCTCTGCCAACACCGTGCGGCCTGTTCCTCCCTGACGGTTGATATAAGACACAGTCACCGCATTGTCTGAGAACACCCGAATCGCCTTGTTCTCTATCAAGGGAAGAAACTCTTGGAGGGCCAAGGATACCGCCCTGAGCTCTAACAGGTTTATGGAACACACCTGCAGATCCGTCGACCAGACCCCCTGCACAAAGCGTTCCTGACAATAAGCCCCCCAGCCTACCAGACTGGCATCAGTCGTGACTAGCACCCAGTGCAGCTGATCCAAAGGCAACCCCGCGCGCAGGTGAGCCGGATCCAACCACCACTGAAGACTCGCGGAAACCTCGGGCAAGGTGGGCAGTCTGCACTGAAGAGGATGCTCCTGAGGGGACCAACGGGAAAGCAAGGCTTGCTGCAACGGCCGCATGTGGGCTCTTGCCCACGGAACCAGATCCAAGGCCGCCGCCATGGACCCCAGAAGCTGCAGATAACGCCACGCCGTCGGTGCTTTTAGGCGCAAGAAGCTTTTCACTTGCGACAAGATCTTTTGCACCCTGCACTCCCTTCCTAAAGACTCTAAACATATTAGGATCCTCACTAGAGCCGAGATCCGCATCCTTGACCTCGGTGGTCCACTCCATCCCAGAATCAGAAAAGGAGCTCCCCTTCCTCCACACTGGGAATCTCCAAGTGGTGCTGAGTGGCTGTGCCGGCAGGATTTTCCGCCCCAAGAGAAAGTTTGGAGGGACCCTCACCCGGATCCGACCCAGAAAACTCATTCATCAAATTCTGAGTGGCCCCCTGGCTAGAAGGCTTCTGCTGAGACTGCTGCCATTTAATACAGTATGCCTGATGAAGAACTAAAATGAAATCAGCCGAAAAAACCGATTCCAAACCCTGTTTTAACTTCAGACAGGGAAGATGGAGGAGCTTCCCCCACTAAACCATGTCGTTTGGTCTTGGCCTTCTTCTTTGCAGGCTGTCCCTGCGATACCGAGGGATCTGAGGCTGAAACGGAGATGGCTGCCGTTCCCGCCAAAACTAAACCGCTCTGAGAGCCTTCCCCAGAAGAATTCTCCATAGGGAAAAACTAAGCGCTATCCCCCGAAGCCAAAAAGAACCACAGAAGAACCGGAGGAAGACCCCCTCCCCGGGTAGAAAACCGGAGCCGCAAGAAAAAAAAACAAACCCGCGAACGAAAACAAATGCGGAGGAAAGAAAAAAAACCCTTAAAGCCCCGGAAGGATCAAGAAACAGGCCACATACCGTTTGAAGGCACAAAACTGCTGAGCAACGAACCCCACTGCTAGTGGGGGATTAAACTCAACTTCGCGGGTAGCAGGATCGACTCTGGGGCTCCCAGCACTAACCTGCTCCCGTCTAAGAGAAACAAAGCAATTAAGAAGGTAGGCTCTGCCCCACGCGCTTCGTGTGCCGTATGCTTAACAGCCGTGGCTAGCCAAATGAAAGTAGCAAAAGTGGAGGAGAACCCTGCTAGAGTCCGTTCCACCGGAGCACTGCTGATAGCCAAACAAATGAAAAAGAAAAATAAGAATAACTCTAAACATGAAGGGTTTATTCGGAGCCAGTCAGGAAACAGTCATTCCCAGCTGCTGAGGACTGAAAGACTGAGGTTTGCCCAGCAGGGGGAGCCAGATATCAGGTCTACAAAACTTCAGATTTCAGTCCTCAGTTGCTGGAGAAGATTGACAACCCTCTTGTTCCTGGACTGGCCCGGAGAGACGATCAGGAATGATCGTCGATTTACAGAGGGTGTATAGCACTAAAGCTGAATAGGGGTAAATTGCACGGCGTTTTTTAAGATTCTTCGATCACAAGAAGGAGCGCTAGAACTTAACAAACAAGTAAATTATTAGAGTTGAGCATCTACATACGCCAAACAATTGCACATTAAATACCGCCTTGGGTGCTTAAAGGATCTAAATTCCCCCTGAAGAAACTTCTCACCTGTGAAACGCATGAACGGAGCCAGATGGTGGCGTCGGGGAGTCTACAACTGCTCAGATAAGCACGATCAATACTATAATAATATATCCGAATGCAATATTAATACTAAACATCGTAGGGGATGTGGATACAAAGGTCGTTGATGCAAACAAGCACTAAGGCATAGGATGTTGTTTGATAAGCCAGTGCTATGGGAAGTCTGAGACCTACATACCCCTTATAACCTATTATTTGTAAAATTCAGTTTCAAATATACAAAGTCAATGTGATATTTTGATATTAGTGTTGAGAACAAGAGACAATATTAGAGATTACATAGCCTTGGAGGATTGGAGGGATTTACCCCTATTCAGCTTTAAGGAAAGGGCTGTTGGCACAAAAAGATAGTACCAGAAAATCCTTTAATTTTAAACCCCACTTGAAAGAAAAGAGGAGGCGGCTCCTAAAACACCAAGTGTGTCCCTAAAATAAAACCAAAAACGCTTGTGGCTATGATCATATTTTGGATTTAAGTTTTAATAAGTGTTTATTTAAAGAATAAAGAAAAAACGTTTAAAAGGACTTTAGCAGGGGAGTCAAGTGATGAATGTGTGGCGCTTTCTTCCAAACCTTGTCAAGTATGGTTGGTTTTTGTGCTTATTGATCACTCCCGCTAGCCCTGTTGAATAGCTTGTGTATTTTCTACTCCTGCTTGTTTTGCTGCATTTGCTTGATGCTATTAGCATAGAAATAATTTTGAGCATTGCTTATAGCTTGTAAGCATAACAATGATACTTCTTAAACTCCATCTTCATAATATCCTTTTTAATGTATCTCCATCTTCTTAAGCTGCCAATTCTTCCTTTTCAACTGCTGCAAATCTGATGTATAGCACACTGCTGCTTGTTCTGTAATTTTGTAAAAGGATAAGGGCAAAATACGCTAAAAGGCCAATAGGCTGCAATTGTGATCTGTATCTAATGTCCTGAAAACAGGACCAATCTACCCCCCGACTTTTCTAACATTTCCTATCCCTTATATGGTGTACTCTTATTTTATTTTTCATGTCCTAGGACTCAGGGAGTTGCTCTACTTTGGTCTCATACTACATACTGTTTCCTATGTATTGCAGGTTCCCTTTAGTGGCTTCGAGAACACTTCCTCCAAGATTTGCTTACCATTTTTAATCAATGGGCTTTCACCCAGTGTATTATTTTAGGACAGATAAGGATCTTGACAAGACAAAGCCCGCAGCTCAGAAATCTGCCTTGCGAAACAAATTGCAACCTAGACCACCACTTTGAGCGTCAAATACTTCAAAGTAGTGTGCTTAAACAGCTCAGAGGGTGCCACCATCAGGGCCCTGAGCACCAGACACAGATCCCAGGAAAGGATCACAGACCAAAAGTGAAGATGCAAAACGCCAAAACCCCTGGAGATACTGTGAGATATTTGGGTGAAAGGCTAGAGACTTACCAGCCAATGGACCTCAGAAACAGGCTAAAGCTGCTAGCTGAACTTTCAGGTAGCTAAGGAAAAGGCCCTTCTCCAGGCCATCCTGTAGAAATGCCAATAGAGATGGCATCTTGGCAGTCTCAGGAGTCAACTGCTGAGCGCCACACCATCATTCAAAGAGGCAACAGATCTACAGGTATGCTAGCTTTGCAGACCTCCTCTGGGTTCCAAGCAGAGCAGAAATCACCACTGAAGAGTAGACTCCTGACTCACCTCCCACTCTCCAGGGGATCCAAAGAGTGACAGCTGAGGAAGTCTTTGTCCACCCCAGCAATGTACTGAGCCAACAAGGTTAGGAGGTTCTTCTCTACCCAGGCAAACAGGAGAGCCATCTCCAAAGGTATCCCGGCACTCCTCATGCTGCCTTGTCGATTGATATAAGCCACTGCCTTGAGGTGGTTGATGGACCATACCGCTTTCCTGAGGTTCCAATAGCCCTGGGCCATATGGTCTTGGTAATGGGCTCCCCAACCCAAGAGACAGGCATCCACTGTTAGCAGGATCCAGGAAAAATCGTACAGCGGCATGCCCTTCCTCAGGTGACAGGGCTGTTGCCGCCACCACTGCAGGCTGGTCTTCACATCAGAAGTGGGAGCCTGGGCTTGAACTCCTAAGAACTCGGGGACCACCGAGTCATCAAGGACTGCCGGAGAGGCTGCATGTAAGCATGCGCTCATGGCACCGTCTCTATGTCGCTGCCATCAATCCGAGGAGCTGATGATAATCCCAGACTCTGGGAGCCTGCTGCACACAGAACAGTGCCAGGCAATCTAATAGTCTTAACTTTCTCCTTTGGTAGGAAAATCTCTGCCCACTCAAGTGTCAAAATGTGCTCCAGGAACTGGGAAGGCAACAGCTGACTCTTTCCCCAACTGATCACCCAGCCAAGGCTTTCTAAAAATAGACGACATTCAGGACGCCACTCGAGATGCCTCTGAAAGGAAACAGGCCCAGAGGAACCAGTCATCCAGATACAGCTGGACACACATCCCTCAGCACCGCAGCCGCCACCACTATGACATTGGAAAACGTCCTTGGGGCAGTGGATAGCCTGAAAGGGAGGGCGGCAAACTGATAGTAAGAGCCAAGCATGGCAAAACGCAGATACTTTTTGATGATCTGCCCGAATTGGGATAAGAAAATATGCCTCAGCCAGATCAAAAGAAGCCATGAAATCCCCTCAGTGCACTGCTTGAATCACAGAGTGCAAGATTTCCATCCGGAAGCACAGGACATGCAAGTGCTCATTGATCCGCTTGAGGTCCAGAATGGATCAGAAGGAACCGTCCTTTTTGGGCACCTTGAAATAGACAGAGTATCTGCCCTTGCTCCGCTCATCTGGGGGGGGATGGGAACCACCACCCTTAGGGCACAGCAACTTGTCCAAAGTAGTCCGCACAGCGGCACTTTCATTGCAGACCCATAAAGGTAGATAACAAAGGCATCCGGAATCAGTTCTTTGCATTCTAGGACATAGCCAAACTGAAAGGTATCTAGCACCCAGCGATCCTTGATAACCCGGACCCATTCCTGAAAGAAAGGGCAAAGCCTGCTTCTAACAGGAGGAACTAGGAAATGGGGCCCCAAACCTTCACTGCGCAGCCTGGGAGGGGCCTCCTCTGGAGGGGACCAAGTTCCTGGGCCCATGCACTCCACGAAATGACTGAGAAAAAGCCCAAAGTCCATAAGAGGAAGGAGGAGTCTCCAGGCAGGTAGCAATGGAATTTCCGAGACCCCCAGGAGTCCAGCCAGCGCTTCTGCAAGGAGCGGGCAGAGGCTGATGGAAAAAGGAGCTCTTGCTCGCTACACAGGTCCCTTGGACCTGTCTTTATCTTTATTTACATTTAATATACCGCCCTTGTCGAAACGTGAGAGCGGTTTACAATAAAATAATATAAATAAAAGCATCGACAAGAAAAGAAATCCATTAAAATAGAGAAAAGATGGACCAAAGAGGTCACAAAACAAACAATCCTCTGGAAGGCAGCTGATTTTGTCTTGCCCACGTCCTTAACCTTCTTCTCCCAATCGGACCAAACAGAAGCACCCCTCTAAGGCCAGATGGGCAACCGGGCTTTGGAAGAGGAGTCGTCTGCCCCATGTCAAAGCCAATCCAACACCATGTCACCGTCAACAGGGCACAATCTCTGGCCGCTAGACATATCAGGTCTCACATGATATCAGAAAGGAATGCCTAGCAGACTCCAAAAGAGGGGTAGAATCATCCGGCGGAAGAGAATGAATCCTCTGGAGCAGGACCCAAAATGTCAGGTCTGCATATTCCGCCAACTGAAGAACAGCAGTCGCTGCAGCAAACTGCTTCTTCAACACAAATCCATCTTTCAGTCTAGTCTGTCTTTCAAGGCCAATCCACGTTCCACAGGAATCGTGACCCATCTGATAACTGCCGTGACCTGCGCATCCACTTTGGAAATATCAAACCATACAACGCACTCCCTTTCCAGGAGAGTGGGCATCTTTTTATACACCCTCAGCCCTTTAGGCGGGGAGTTGGGGGAATCCCACTCTGAATGGAACAGGCCCTTAAGCTCCTCTGAGAATAGGGGACAGTAGTGAATTTCCACACCTCTTGCAGGAGTGGATGCTGCTTTGTTTCCTCCTCTGTGTCTGGAGCATCACCCAAGCTCAAGGTGGATAAGACTCAGGGATCAACGTCTAATTCCTACTCCCGGAACAGGTGGATAACATCAGCCTCCTCACAAGCCTCTGAAGGTGAGAGTATTCTTCATCCACATCAAACATCTTAATCCATGTCATAGTCCAAATCTCAAGACAGAACCCAGCTGATCCCCATCTCCAGGGGGCACCCTTTGCCATGGATGCTTAGCCATCAATCGAACAGGGTTTCCACTCTCAGCATTCTCTTCACTAGACTGCACTCGAGGGAAACCAGAGGCCGCAGGGTCTGAATTTCCATGCCAGGATGACCAGGCCTGCGGAAAAAGGAAAAGAATCCCAGGGAAGACAATTCGGACTCTGGAAGATCTCCTTGCGGAAATGACTCCACACTAGGGGGCATAGTCACCGTCGATCCCTTAAAGGATGGGGAGAAGCCACAGCATGGTCATCTGAGCCTCTGGCCTGCTGAATATCCTTCCCATTAGAGCATTCCGCCACCTCCTGCCCCGAGACAGGCAAGGTCAGACTAAAAGCATCCCCCGGCTGAAAGAGAGGGAGTAGGGCCCTCCAGGGATGACTCAGAAGCAGCCACACAAGAAGGGCAGAATCTAGAATTTGGAGATGAGGTGCCTCGCTTGCCACAGGCCAAACAACGTTCTCTGGAAGAAGACAGAGTTAAGGCAATTATTACAACAGTGGGCACTAAGGCGAGGGTAGCCCGAAAGGAGCATGCTAATTGCACTTTTATTGTAATGCGTGTTGGAGCCACTAGGGCAGAATACACACAAGGACTGTGTATTTGCCAGGTGCACAATATTAAAAATGCTACTAGCACGTGCAGAAAATGGCAGGAAACTCATACACAGCACAAAAGGTCGCCAGTAGTCTATCCTGAATTGCATCCACACAGACTGAATCGGGAGTTTCCGACAAGGACAATGCAGAGGTCAAGCCTTGGTACTCACCGCCTGAGAACCCTAGGCAGACGATCCGTGCCAGGCTCAGCTCCACTTCCCTTAAACTGTTTTTCTGGCTTGGCAGCACTGTGTTTAAGGTGGTTGGCAGGCAGATCCCTCAAAGCCTTCTGCAATCTTCAGGAAAAAGCAGAGGAGGGGGAGGGGGCGTCGAGGTTGTGTGAGGCTGCTGAATTCTTAAATCCTTCCAATTTTCTGGCTGATCAACAGGTTCTTATCCAGGGTATGAATGTGGAGCTGAACCAAATTTTCCCTCCTCCTATGGCTACTGAAAAGACCACAGTCTAGTGGAACCTCCCACATTGCACTCAAGTGAGTCACCCTCAAGATGGTCTGTCACAAGCTTTTTATCAATCTCTTCCTCTCAATTCTTCCAATTTTCTTCAGAGAGGAGAAAATCCATAGAAACATAGAAATATGATGACAGAAAAAGACCACATGGCCTATCTAGTCTGTCCTTCCATATCAACAACTACAACAGTCCCCTGTTTACCTTTAGAGATCCTTTGTGTTTGTCCCATGCTTTTTTGAATTCAGTTACTGTCCTCATCTCTACCACCTCCACTGGGAGACTATTCCATGGATCCACTACAATTTCTGTAAAGAAATATTTCCGCAAATCACTCCTGAATCTATCTCCCTTCACCCTCATCCCATGTCCCCTCATAGCAGAACTTGCTTTCAATTGAAAGAGGCTCTCTCCCTGAGCATTTATGCCACGGAGGTATTTAAACATCTCAATCATATCACCTCTATCCCGCCTTTCCTCTAAGGTGTACATATTAAGATCCTTCAGTCTGTCCTCATATGCTTTATAATGAAGACCACTAAACATTTTCGTAGCCACCCTCTGCACCGACTCCATCCTGTTCACATCCTATTGAAGGTGCGGTCTCCAGAATTGCACACTATACTCCAAATGAAGTCGCACCAAAGACTTATAGAGAGGCATTTTCACCTCCTTTTTTCTTCTAGCCATTCCTCTCCGTATGCACCCAAGCATCCTTCTAGCTTTTGCCATCGCCTTTTCTACCTGTTTAGCTACTTTAAGATCATCAGACACAACTACGCCTAGATCCTGCTCTTCTTTAGTGGACAAAAGTACTTCACCCCCTATTGCTGCAGCCCAAATGCATGACCTTACATTTTTTAACATTAAATCCCAGCTGCCAAATTCTAGACCATTCTTCTAGCTTAGCTAGATCCCTCCTCATGTTATCTACACCTTCCTGGGTGTCTACGCTATTGCAGATTTTGGTATCATCCGCAAAGAGGCAAGCCTTACCCGACAGCCCTTCCGCTATATCACTAACAAAGATGCTAAAAAGAATCGGACCAAGGACAGACCCCTGGGGCACACCACTGGTAACATCCTTCTCCTCAGAGTGAGCTCCATTTACTTGTACTCTTTGCCACCTCCCACCCAACCAATTTCTAACCCAAGCAGTAACTTTAGGGTCCATCCACCATCTGCTGGAGACAAGGAAATACTGAAGGGACCTCTGGTGGCTGAGGCGAAGAGAGGCATGGGAGTAATGTCACTGAAACCTGGGCTTTCATTGGTTCTTTGTCTCCACTAAATCTGCTGGTAGGCAAACACAACCCAATGAAGCCATGATAGTGACAAGAAAGCACAAAAGCTCAGAAAAGGCTGTCCTTCCTTGGACTGAAATACAAAGGACAACCAAGTCCTATTTGAACTCCTAACAATCAAAGGGTGATTCTAGGCCCTATGCATGGCCCTACAAGAGGTACTCCTGGCAGCTTGAGGCCTACCCCCCAGGAGTCTCTGAAGGCAAGTCTCAAGGCCTTATTACCTCATTACATGAGGCCCAGGTGCAAAGAGTAACTCGCCCTTAAGGGAAATTGCTCAGCTACAATTTGGAGGTGGCATATGCCAAGTGCAGAGCCAGAGCTATCATCTGGCTACTACTACCGCCTCCATGGATCTTGGAGAGATTTTGATCAAGCCATAGAGGGCAGTGCACTTCCAATCTTGTAGCTTCCGGGCTACCTGGTAGCAGATGGATCAATAGCAAGAGGATTTGCCACTAGCCTGCACACAATGCTGCTTGAGTTCCAAAGGTGGTGGCTACAAAGGCTTTTTGAAGGAGGACCCCATCCCTTCAAACCAGACTCCTTCAGCAGAACACCCCTCCCACCCTCCACAGGGAGGGATGGGCACTTTGTCGCAGTCATGACCAGGGTTCCCATCTCAGGGAGCCTGAAAGGCTGATCCGCTCATCTTGGGGCTGAGGGTACAGCTGATACAGGACCTTAGGGTCCAATTCGGGAGTATTCTACTTAACAATACACTACTGCATATTTGGGAAGAACACAGCCAGACGCCAAACATCCATCAAGAAAGAGGTGGGAATCACCTGCAAACCTCACCTGAGCGCAGGCTCCACCATAGCATCCTGAAAGGGCCCAAGAGAACCTATCAGTGAACACGCAAATCAGAGACCTAAGCCTTTCACCAGAAAGCACTCCATCCTCCTCAGACTTGCCTCCTGACAAAAAGGATTTTTCTTGAGTTCTTCAACCAATCTCTTCAGGGCATAAGGTTAGGCTCCTGAAGGAATGGATAAAAGCAAGAGCGAAGCAGAGGTCGTGACCCCATCTAGCTACTCATGAGAGGTGCTCATGGGCCCTGAGTCTCACGGAAGGGAACCCTGAGCCTCAGACCCACATGAAAGAGGCTGCAATGCAACTAGCTCATGAGCTGTTTCAAGAGCTACAGCACAAGCCAATTGACAAAAAGGGCCACGGAGTGCCCTCAGACGCTAACAGGCCTGTGGCCAAGGCCACCCAAGTCAGGCTCTACCTCCACAGTACCCCTGCTGAAATTCTGCAAACAAAATTCAAACTTGTGTGTCAAAAGGTCTGAATTAAGCAAAATTCTGCATGCTTTGTGTGTCAAAATAACAAAACATATTTTTTGCATATTGTGTTTTAAATTAAGTATCACAAAAAAAAAGGTACGTAATTTTAGTTATTGAGAGCAAAATTCCAGCAGAAGTAGAAAAGGGAATCCCAGTACTTGTCAGGCTGACTAAGAAAACCAAAGCAGGAAAGCTCCAGATGCCCATGCAGATCTGGGAGGCCCAGCTTCCTAATAAAAGACTTTTGTTTTTTATTTGGTATTGCTTTATTGAAAACTGCAGAGAATTAAATACTGACTACTAAAACCAATAGAAGAAAAATATAAAAATCTGAAAAACAAATTCTGAAACAATGCAAAGCATGCAGGTAAGGACAGCAAGAGAGAAAGGGGGGCCTGGGCCCAACTTACCAACCCCCCTTCAGGGGCCCCATAGGGTTATCTTGCTCCGCTTCAGGCCCACCAAGCACTAGGAACCAGTGGATAACAGCACTGGACACAGGGCAGTCGTCAGTTCCAGGAAACAAAGGCAGATCCTGCTCTGAGCAAGGCTGCACCCTACTGATCTCAATCACAGTAACCACAGAACCTTAGTGTGGGCCAACAGTCAGGCCCATCCACACTGCTGTACCAGTCCATACACCTTGCCACCTGCTGGAGGCAGAAACTAATGGCTTCTCTTAGTGCTGCAACAGTAGATATACCGAGTGATGACATCACTAAAAGTTGTTCAAGTCTGCATCCACCTGCCAGCAAGGGAGCATAAGCCACTTGTCTGGACTGGTCTAGCAGAATGATAAGACAGGTTGAACACTGTACACAGTGTGGTAAATCACTGCTTGTACAAAAAGCTAACATATGGAACAAGAATTTAGCTTTTAAGCCCCCCACTGGTACGACCCTGCAGTATTAAGATCCCCCAAAACCAAAAGCTTAGACTGTCAGCTCCAAAGTAATTAAATCCAGTAGCTCTAAGGTAGGACAGATACCCATATCCAGGACCCAATATGCCATTAATTATCTAATGCATTTTTAAAAAGTCCGATATAGAGAATCTTGGCTCCCTCCCCCAAATCATTTGGTTTCAAGGCACCAAAATGTGGGACCCCTTTTCCCTCTACCACAAACTCAACTAACCTCCCACCTGCCCTTACCTTCCTAATCACTATCCACTCACAGGGCTGCCTCTACCATTGAGCAATTGTGTTTTTGTACATGGCACCGCTTTTTAGTTCATATTAACTAATGCAAATGAGGCCCACAATTGTTTCTGCACATTGCCCTGCATCCTTCTGTATCTCACACTGGCAGACCCTGCCACTTACTAAGCTACTCTCCATCCCATTTACTCACCCACTCATCCAACCCCACCACCATCTACTCAACCCCCTTCCTCACCAGCCAACCCACTCATCTACCTACCCTCAGGGTAGAGGCTGGTGTAACGAATGGGTTAAGATATTCTAGGAAGGTGGGGGCTATTAGAATGGTGAAGATTTGCTTGGTGGGAATATTGTTGTCAAGGTGGGTATAAGGCTCTCTCTTCCAGGAATAGAGTTTCCTTGCCTCAGTGATCTTGAGTCAATTAGGATTGAGTCTCCAATACAATAGGTTAGAGGCGTCAGTCAAATTTCCACTGCTACCTGAGGTTAAAGTGTAAGTAGCGTTAACTGCACTTCCCTTTCAACACATTTTATGCTATTTTTGCTTCAGGCCATTGTTCATTATATCTTTTGTTACTTTTATATCAGAAATAAAAAATTAGTGCAAAAGTAAAAAAAAAAAAGCGTAATAAAAATTTAGTACAAATTTTCAGTACTCTTTTGGGCCTAGGAATAAGCAACCCTCAAAGTCCCTAATTTTGTAAACAACTCCAACAGAGGGAGGTAGAAAGAATGAGTGCTGCTGCTTTTGCCATCAGTGGTGTGTGTCCGATGAAACAGGAAAAATGAAAAAGGAAATATTCATGGCTATCAAAGAAAACCTGGGAAGAAAAAGTTTGAACCTCACTGATAATTGTTATAGATGTGGTCACCTTCAGAAATCAATGACTACTACAATTCAACACTATGTAGTGGAAGGCTACAGAAGTTCTTATAGGGGAAAGAAACATTTTTAGCATAATAATATTGCTCCTTTAATATGCTTCTAAGCAGCAAGTGAAATCGATGTCAAGCCACCTTGCACAAGATCTTGCAATGTGGTAGGAGCCTACACAAATTGCTCAAGCTGGGGAGTAAGTACGGTGACCACATAACTTCATGTCAAAGGGGCCAAGTGGAGCCAGTCCAGGTTTTTGCTCGCATGGCAAGCCTCTCTTAGTAGCATTCGGGCCTTGGGTTTCACCTAGCTCTGTCTCCTCGATGCTGGTGGCGGCCGCATTTTCCTCTTTCTCCACCATTCCCCCGTGAGTATCGTTCACAGCCTCCGCTTCTAGGGGCAGCGCGGACATCTTTTTCAAGCGCCGCTTTGCAGCCCGAGAGCTCTGCAGGCCACGGGAAAAGCACCGTTAACGCGCTGCGGCTCTCCTCTTCTCTCGCCCCCTTACTCAAGAAAGCGCCCGAGACGGCGCCGAGTCCTAAACGCTCGTGCGCGAGACTTCGCGAGCCCCCAAAACGCGCATGCTCCGTACTTTCTGGCGGTGCGAAACCATGTCTTGAAGCGGACGGGAAGTTTGGTTACAAAGACTCTTTTTAGAGGGTTTTGTTTATATTCTGTTCCTTTTATAAGCTAGTTAGGTGTAGAAACCTGTTTCATCAGCTTTTTGAAATGTAATGGGTGTGATTATTTGTATCTGTACCAGTCTAGAGCTCAAGATACGACGGGGCATGAGGACATCTGACGGGAACCTGGCCTAGTGGTAAGTCTGTGTGTATACACACACACAAACAGTGCATATTTCTGGATTAATAGTATGAAAGTATATATAAATAAAAGAAAAGCGGGGTGGGGGGACAAGGGTAAAAGAGAATCTTTAAAAGATTATTTGTGCCATGTTCTCGCTCCTCTTCCAACACCTACAGCTGATTAGTATAT
The DNA here is from genome assembly GCA_033557465.1 of Ichthyophis bannanicus. NCBI lineage: Eukaryota > Metazoa > Chordata > Amphibia > Gymnophiona > Ichthyophiidae > Ichthyophis > Ichthyophis bannanicus. The sequence goes on from CM066040.1 coordinate 51,440,097, forward strand.
TAGCGTTTCTACGTGTACACAGCCCTGTATTAATACATGCACTTCCTCTTCCCCCTCTGTCACTCTCGGTCCACTATCATACACCTTACTCTTCCCCCCACCCAGGGGCGGCTCAAAGCAATCTGCTGCCTGAGGCGAAGTATGAAAAGGCGCCCCCCTCCCCCCACACACACCTTAGAGGGGGCGGGGCTTTTTCAGAAATCCAATCAGTGACTGAACCAAACCAAAAAGCCTATTAGATTATATGGAGGAAATGCAAGATGTTTGCACACAGGGCCATATCGAGCTGCAATCGCTCCCCCTCCCCTATACCTCCGTCCAGCGCTGCCTGCTAACTTTCCCTGCTGCTGCCACCCTCTGTTTTTTTCACAGAGGTGCTGGCAGCAGGGAAAGAGCAGGCAGCGCTGGACAGAGGTATGGGGAGGAGGGGGGGGGGGCATATGCCTAATCTGAAAGGCACCAGCACTTTAAGAAGATCTGTCCCTCCGTACTCTGACATGGCATCAGAGAAGGGAGGGACCAGACCTGCTTAAAGTGCTGCAAAAAAGGCTTAGGGAGCGCATTTCGTCTGCCTGCTATTGTCTTGCCAGCAGCGGCAGGGCAACAGCAGACAGACGAAATGCACCCCCCAAACCTTTCTGCCCTGTGCTGCTGCACCGCTTGCTCAGGGCTAGTTACGGTCCCGTTTGCACACCAAGGAACTAAAAGACAGCAAGAACCAACAGCACAGTTTATAAAACTAAATTATAACTCATTTTTATTTTGTTGTTATAAACTGCATTATGGTTCTTGCCTTTTCTTTTTTAACATATATTCTGCAGCCACAGTAGGTGCAGAGCAGAACCAGGACATTCACCCACAGAACTCAATATTTAAAAAAAAATCTGATTCTGATCATCTCACTAACAACAACCACCACTATTTTTCAGTACCAGGCATTTTGTGAACTAATACAAAACCCTACAACAAAGAACAAACCTACCATACCATACCATATCAGCACAAACTTCCAAAACTCACATAAGGAGCCCATCCAAAAAAAGCATCACTGTAAATACTACAGTGGGCCCTGGAACATCCATACACCCATTTGAAAAGCTGAACAAGTCAAATTACTACAGTACAGTATAGATCTTTATGTACAAATTCCATGTTAACAGAACACCTGACCTCGGTCAAACACTCGCAACATCGACCCTCACCAAGTACAGAATAAGTAACCACAATCTAAAGTAAAAATAAAAATATGTAGACTAAATTTAAATTGAAACCCCAAGAAGCCAGAGTCCACATGCAGTGCAATATCAGATAAATAAGAGATGCAGTTCCCCAATACTGTGTAAAATATAAAAATAGCACAAAGTCCAATAACTAAAATTAAATATTATTTTTTCTACCTTTGTTGTCTGACCATTTTATTCTCTGATCATGCTGGTCCCGATCTGAGGCTTCAACTTTCCTGTCTTCTCTTAGCTCTCTTTCTGTGGTCTATGGTCCATCTGCCTTTAATCTTTTGTTTTCTTCACTTCCTTCCATCAGCCCATTTCCAGTTCCAGTAACCCTCCTCAGTATCAGCCCCCTTTCCAGTCCTTCCCTCCCAGTACCTTCCAATGTCAACCACCTTGCATTCCCATGACTGCAACTGGTGTCCATTCCCTTTCAGTCCCCCTCTTTCCTCACTGTCCAGCCCCTTCTAGTCCAAATACCATCCCAGATATCAGCTCACATCCACTCTGTGCCACCCCCCCAGCCAGCTCCCTTCTAGTCGCCCTACCCTCTGTCCGACCCCCTTCCAGTGCCATTGCCACTTCCAGCCTCCTCCCCATTACCCAACCACCTACCACTCCCATCCCCAAATGTCAGCTCCCTTCCAGTCCCCCTTCAGTACATCTCAGGTGTCAGCTCCTTTCCAGCCCCCTCCTTCCCCCGTGTCAGCTCCCTTCGTGCCCCCTCCTTCCCCTGGCACACCCTCTCATTATCTGGTCCCTTCCAGTCCTATTCTACCATCCTCCCGCATCAGCCCATTTGTACCCTAGCCCTAGTTTTCTTCTAGGGTCAGCAGCACTCTCCTCCCCTCCCCCATTAGCCCATTTCCAGTCCTATCCCCCTTCAGCCCACTCTAGTCCTAGCCCCCCAATCAGCCCATTACCAGTCCTAGCTCATTTCCAGTGCTAGTCTCCCATCAGCCCACTTCCAGTCCTAGCCCCCCATAGCCCATTACCAGTCCTAACCCCCATCATCCCATTTGCAGTCCTACCCCCCCTCCATCCCGCTTTCCAGTCCTGGCCCCCAGGAAAATAATTACGCTCAAATTTCTGCTGCTGCCGAGTCCGCTTCTCGGCAGCGGCAGACTCACCTCTCCTCTATAGCAGCCGCGGCTCCTGCTTCTTGGAGCCGCGGCTGTACTAGCGTGAGGATCAGCCAGCCACTGCGGAGCCTTCCCGTGCAGCAGCGTCCCGCCCTCCAAAGGCAGTTCTTTTGGGGGTGGGACACTGCTGCACGGGAAGGCTCCGCAGTGGCTGGCTGATCTTGCGCTAGTACAGCCGCGGTTCCAAGAAGCAGGAGCCGCGGCTGCTATAGGAAGGAGAGGTGAGGCTGCCGAGAAGCGGACTCGGCAGCGGCAGAAATCTGAGCGTTTGGATTTTTTTTTTTTAAACGTTTGAAGGCGAAGTGAGGCGGCTGTTTTGGGGGCAAAATGCCGCCTTTAAAACTTCGCCGCCTGAGGCAGCCGCCTCACTTCGCCTCATGATAGAGCCGCCCCTGCCCCAATCTTTACATAGTTACAAACATCTTTAATGTTAAAAAATGTAAGGTCATGCATTTGGGCTGCAGCAATCCAAGGGAGCAATACAGTATAGGACAGCGATGGCGAACCTATGGCACGCGTGCCAGCTGTGGCACGCGAAGGCCTTGCAGCTGGCACGCGGGAAGGTCCGCATTTAAAAGGTCCCAAATTTAAAAAAAAAACAAACCAAACAAACCGGCTGCTTCTGCCGCGGCAGCCTCAAGAGCTCTGCCGCGGCAGCCTCAAGAGCTCTGCCGCGGGGCCCCCCCCCCCCCCCTGCCCGGCAGAGCCTCCCTGCCCGGCAGAGCCTCCCTGCATCATCTACCTTCAAGTCGCAAAACGCGGGCTTCTTTCAGAGCCGCGAGAGTTTCCTTTCTCGCGGCTCTCCCGCGAGAAAGGAAACTCTCGCGGCTCTGAAAGAAGCCCGCGTTTTGCGACTTGAAGGTAGATGATGCAGGGAGGCTCTGCCGGGCAGGGGGGGGGCCCCGCGGCAGAGCTCTTGAGGCTGCCGCGGCAGAGCTCTTGAGGCTGCCGCGGCAGAAGCAGCCGCTTTGTTTGGGTTTTTTTTTTTTAATTTGGGATGATAGGGGGGAAGGGGGTTTAGGACTGGTAATGGGCTATGGTGGGGAGGCTAAGACTGGAAATGGGCTGATGGGGGGGGGTTAGGACTGGTAATTGGCCATGGGGGGGCTAAGACTGGAAAGGGGCTGATGGGGGGGGGTTAGGACTGGTAATTGGCCATGGGGGGGGCTAAGACTGGAAAGGGGCTGATGGGGGGGTTAGGACTGGTAATTGGCCGGGGGGGGGTAGGACTGGTAATTGGCCGGGGGGGGGGGTTAGGACTGGTAATTGGCCATGGGGGGGGGGCTAAGACTGGAAAGGGGCTGATGGGGGGGGGGTTAGGACTGGTAATTGGCCAGGGGGGGGGTAGGACTGGTAATTGGCCAGGGGGGGGGTAGGACTGGTAATTGGCCAGGGGGGGGGGTAGGACTGGTAATTGGCCGGGGGGGGGGGTAGGACTGGTAATTGGCCATGGGGGGGGCTAAGACTGGAAATGGGCTGATGGGGGGGGGGGGTTAGGACTAGTAATGGGCCATGGGGGGTGCTAAGGCTGGAAGTGGGCTGGTGATGGTGATGGTGATGGTGATTTGGGGGGGGGTAGGACTAGTAATGGGCTATGGGGGGGGCAAAGACTGGAAATGGGATGATGGTGGTGTTAGGACTGGTAATGGGCTGATGGGGGGGTTAGGACTTGTAATGGGCTATGTGGAGGCTAAGACTGGAAATGGGCTGAGTGGAAGGTGGGCTTGAACTGCAAATAGCTGTTGGGATTGGGGCTTGGAATGGAAATGGGTTGTGAGGGGGAGGGAGCTAGGACTGGAAATGGGTGAGGGGGGCTAGGACAGGAAATGGGCTGATGGAGGGGCTAGAATAGGACTGGAAATTGGCTGTTGGGGGGGTGCTAAGATTGGAAATGGGCTGTGGTGGGGTTTGGATTGAAATGGACTCCTGACGGGGCTCGAAGTGGAAGTAGGCTCTTGGGCTTGGATTGGAAATGGGCTGCGTGGCGGGGAGCTAGGATTTGACATGGGCTGCTGGTGGGGCTAGGAAAGGACTAGCACTGGGCTCATGGGGGGCTGGGTTTGGAAATGAGCTGATGGAGGGACTCGGATGGGACTGCAAATAGATGGGGGAGCTAGGACTGGAAATGGGCTTATGGGGGGTTAGGACTGGAAGTGGGTTGATGAGGGGGGCTAGGACTGGTATTGGGTTGGGAGGTTGCTAGGACTGGAAATGGGTTGGGGGGCTGCTAGGACTGGAAATGGGCTGATGCAGGGACTAGAAGGGAATGGATGCTGTGTGAGGCTGGAACTAGAAGGGAGCTGGTGTTGGGGGAGGATTAGAATGGGATGGGGCTGGGAGAGTAAAATGGAGAGGGGAAAAATATTTTGTGTGGGAGGGATAAAAAATCTACAATTGGCCGGGTATTGGGAGAATAAGTGGGGATTGAGGATGGAGGGGTAAATTTTGAGTAGATGAAATAGGAATGAGGAAAGAGCAAAAGGAGAAAGATTAGTATGTTAAAGCAGATGTAGAGAGAGAATGGAAAAAAAAAACCAAGAAGACAGAAGAAAGGACAAATGGACAGCAGATGGAGAGTTAGGAGAAGACACGAAGAAACCAGAAGAAAGTGGCTGGAGCAATTGCAACTGAAAAAAAATGCACAAAAGGTAGAAAAATATCTCTTTATTTTGAATTTATTAACTGGAATATGTCAGCTCTGGGAAATGTGCATCATTAATTTTTGCGCTTTGTTTAGTACAAGAGGAAATTAATTTATAGTTTTATTTCTACAGTGTTGTTGTATATTCCAAGTTTGGCTTTTGGGGTTCCCAGTTTAATTATTGTCTTCCGTTTTTTAAATTGTGATTCCTTGTTTGGTGATGGTCTGTTCTGCATGTGTAACTGAGCTGAGGTATTCTGTTTATATAATTCCTATTTGACATTGCCACTTGTTCTTTCCCCAGTAGGTCATGTATTGTTGTTCTCTGAAATGTATTGGTTTAATATTTGCAGTGTTGCCTTTTGATAGTTAGGGTATGGTGCTTTGTGAGTCCTGGTAGTACTGTTAGGATACGGCGGGTTTGCTATGGGTTCTAAATGGGCAGCGTTTGTAGTAGTTCCTAATGTGCCTGGCGGTTGGTACTGGATTATAGTAATGTAGAAACCTTTTAGTCTTTCTTTATCCATATACTCATTAAGAGGCATGTTTACTAAAAGTTAGTGTATGGTAACATTATGCAAATATTTATGCAAATGAGGCACCTTATGCAAATGAGGCTTTAATGGACGTGCTGGCACTTTGAGGAAATTCTTTGGTTTTGTGCGGCAGTTTGGGCACTCGGGCTCAAAAAGGTTAGCCATCACTGGTATAGGAGGTGAAGTACTTTTGTCCACTAAAGAAGAGCGGGACCTAGGCGTAGTTGTGTCCGATGATCTTAAAGTAGCTAAACAGGTAGAAAAGGCGACGGCTAAAGCTAGAAGGATGCTTGGGTGCATACGGAGAGGAATGGCTAGCAGAAAAAAGGAGGTGATAATGCCTCTGTATAAGTCTTTGGTGCGACCTCATTTGGAGTATGGTGTGCAATTCTGGAGACCGCACCTTCAAAAGGATGTGAACAGGATGGAGTCGGTACAGAGGGGTGCTACTAAGATGATTAGTGGTCTTCATTATAAAGCATATGAGGACAGACTTAAGGATCTTAATATGTACACCTTAGAGGAAAGGCGGGATAGAGGTGATATGATTGAGATGTTTAAATACCTCCGTGGCATAAATGTTCAGGGAGAGAGCCTCTTTCAATTGAAAGCAAGTTCTGCGACGAGGGGACATGGGATGAGGGTGAAGGGAGATAGATTCAGGAGTGATATGCGGAAATATTTCTTTACGGAAAAGAGTAGTGGATCCGTGGAATAGTCTCCCAGTGGAGGTGGTAGAGATGAGGACAGTAACTGAATTCAAAAAAGCATGGGACCAACACAGAGGATCTCTAAAGGTAAAAAGTGGACTGTTGTAGTTGTTGTTATGGAAGGACAGACTAGATGGGCCTTGTGGTCTTTTTCTGTCATCATGTTTCTATAGTCTTTCTGTACCCGTTGTTGTTTTCCTGCTCCTCCCCCTACTATTCTCTTTTACCCTTGTTCCCCCCCGCCCGCTTTTCTTTTCAATTTGTACTTTCATACTGTAGCAGATAAACGAGTGAAGAAAGAAACACCCAAGGAGTCTTAAAAGAAACAACGGTTTAATATGCACAGACCCAGAGAAAATAGTTTTTCCAAATTCTGGGTCCCCACCAGGGGACTCAGAGAGATTATATAGACTTCTTATCAGAATATTACAGCATTTCTTCATGATTGGTCACTTTATTACAGTATAGTCCGGATTGGAGAAAGTCTACTGTACTCTTATCTCTAGCAAGCAGAGAGAGCAGCAGGACAAAGGTATAAGGGAGGGGACAAGCCTGTACCAGGGTATGACTTCACCAAGAGGGGTGTATCCTTTTCACTTAACCCTTCCAGCTCTCAGCCCTGCCTGGATTTCTACCTCAATACTATTAATTCAGAAATATGCGCTGTTTATTTATCTCCCCCGACCCCACTACCTAATTGTATATTAAGCCAGCATCCTGTTTCTGATAGTGGCTAATTGGGATCATTAGGAAGTGACCTCAGATGTAAAGGCTTCAGGCAAAAACCCGGAAGAGACCCCAAGGGCCCACTTTAGGCTATGTAATGTAATGTACTGTTATTGATAAAGGGTATCGGTGAGAAGCTTTCTTGGCAGGGACGAGCTTAAGAGGGCCTTGCAGCCGTGTGTGGTACCCAAGAGGGAGTAGCTGGTTGATTCCAGCCAAGGAACTTTGTAGCTTTTCCTGTTTTCACAGAGACTACATGTACAGCAAGGGAGTTTTACTTGTGGGGGTTTTTTAATTGACTGTTTTGCTTTTGAATGAAGACCGTTAGAGAGGCTTGAAGCTGAGCAGTGCCCAGTTCCGTAAAGACTATATTAAGCCAGCCATGTGGGATAAATAGGTTTGTCGTGTGCAGCAGTGCTGATTCTCCTTTGAAGCCTAGCAACTGGAGCTTCAAGGCAAGTGCTGCACCTCAGAGATGCCTTCCTCTCCACGTAGTGCACACCGGATCTTAGTGTGACAGTATATATTCCTGAAAACAGATGCCTCTGGCCATTTATTCCTTGTTCACTTCTGACATGCTTATGTCAGTTTACCATTACACATACAATCATTGTTCAACAATTCAAGGACACCAAAAAAAAATCTGCATAGAATAACCAAAACCTAGCATCATTAAAACTCCTATATAGACTGCAATGCGTTGGAAAAGTACATTGTCGCTAGAAGCATGAAATAATGTGTGTAGGTCTTGATCTTTAGAGAAGCACACAACATTTTGGCAGTGGGTGAGAAGCATGACTGGATATTAGGTTAAAGGGGGAGAGATGAGCATGAAGTATGTATACAATGTGCTGGGATCTTCATGTGCAAGTGTGCATGTGAATCAGTGAGCATGCAATGGGAATAAGACAATGTGATTGCATGTGTAGATTGACTGACTGAATAAAGTGTGTTGAGTGGAAAAATGATGCAGTGTGATTGAATGAAGTAGGTGTCTTTGAATAAGTGAAGTATGTTTGTGGTGTTAAGTAGCTGGGTTAGTATAATTGAGTGGACGGGGGTTACCATAGGGCAGCGATGGCGAACCTATGGCACGCGTGCCAGCTGTGGCACGCGAAGGCCTTGCAGCTGGCACGCGGGAAGGTCCGCATTTAAAAGGTCCCAAATTTAAAAAAAAAACAAACCAAACAAACCGGCTGCTTCTGCCGCGGCAGCCTCAAGAGCTCTGCCGCGGCAGCCTCAAGAGCTCTGCCGCGGGGCCCCCCCCCCCCCCCTGCCCGGCAGAGCCTCCCTGCATCATCTCCCTTCAAGTCGCAAAACGCGGGCTTCTTTCAGAGCCGCGAGAGTTTCCTTTCTCGCGGCTCTCCCGCGAGAGAGGAAACTCTCGCGGCTCTGAAAGAAGCCCGCGTTTTGCGACTTGAAGGTAGATGATGCAGGGAGGCTCTGCCGGGCAGGGGGGGGGCCCCGCGGCAGAGCTCTTGAGGCTGCCGCGGCAGAGCTCTTGAGGCTGCCGCGGCAGAAGCAGCCGCTTTGTTTGGGTTTTTTTTTTTTAATTTGGGATGATAGGGGGGAAGGGGGTTTAGGACTGGTAATGGGCTATGGTGGGGAGGCTAAGACTGGAAATGGGCTGATGGGGGGGGGGGTTAGGACTTGTAATTGGCCATGGGGGGGGCTAAGACAGGAAAAGGGCTGATGGGGGGGGGTTAGGACTGGTAATTGGCCATGGGGGGGGGGCTAAGACTGGAAAGGGGCTGATGGGGGGGTTAGGACTGGTAATTGGCCGGGGGGGGTAGGACTGGTAATTGGCCAGGGGGGGGGGTTAGGACTGGTAATTGGCCATGGGGGGGGGCAAAGACTGGAAAGGGGCTGATGGGGGGGGGTTAGGACTGGTAATTGGCCAGGGGGGGGGGGGGTAGGACTGGTAATTGGCCAGGGGGGGGGGTAGGACTGGTAATTGGCCAGGGGGGGGGGTAGGACTGGTAATTGGCCGGGGGGGGGGGTAGGACTGGTAATTGGCCATGGGGGGGGGCTAAGACTGGAAATGGGCTGATGGGGGGGGGGGTAAGGACAAGTAAAGGGCCAGGGGGGGTGCTAAGGCTGGAAGTGGGCTGGTGATGGTGATGGTGATGGTGATTTGGGGGGGGGTAGGACTAGTAATGGGCTATGGGGGGGGCTAAGACTGGAAATGGGCTGATGGGGGGGTTAGGACTGGTAATGGGCTGATGGGGGGGTTAGGACTGGTAATGGGCTATGGGGGGGCTAAGACTGGAAATGGGCTGAGTGGAAGGAGGGCTTGAACTGCAAATAGCTGATGGGATTGGGGCTTGGAATGGAAATGGGTTGTGAGGGGGAGGGAGCTAGGACTGGAAATGGGTGAGGGGGGGCTAGGACAGGAAATGGGCTGAGGGAGGGGCTAGAATAGGACTGGAAATTGGCTGGTGGGGGGGTGCTAAGAGTGGAAATGGGCTGTGGTGGGGGGTTGGATTGAACTGGACTCATGAAGGGGCTAGAACTGGAAGTAGGCTCATGGGGGGCTTGGATTGGAAATGGGCTGAGTGGAGGGGAGCTAGGATTTGACATGGGCTGATGGTGGGGCTAGGAAAGGACTAGAAATGGGCTCATGGGGGGCTGGGTTTGGAAATGAGCTGATGGAGGGACTCGGATGGGACTGCAAATAGATGGGGGAGCTAGGACTGGAAATGGGCTTATGGGGGGTTAGGACTGGAAGTGGGTTGATGAGGGGGGGCTAGGACTGGTATTGGGTTGGGAGGTTGCTAGGACTGGAAATGGGTTGGGGGGCTGCTAGGACTGGAAATGGGCTGATGCAGGGACTAGAAGGGAATGGATGCTGTGTGAGGCTGGAACTAGAAGGGAGCTGGTGTTGGGGGAGGATTAGAATGGGATGGGGCTGGGAGAGTAAAATGGAGAGGGGAAAAATATTTTGTGTGGGAGGGATAAAAAATCTACAATTGGCCGGGTATTGGGAGAATAAGTGGGGATTGAGGATGGAGGGGTAAATTTTGAGTAGATGAAATAGGAATGAGGAAAGAGCAAAAGGAGAAAGATTAGTATGTTAAAGCAGATGTAGAGAGAGAATGGAAAAAAAAAACCAAGAAGACAGAAGAAAGGACAAATGGACAGCAGATGGAGAGTTAGGAGAAGACACGAAGAAACCAGAAGAAAGTGGCTGGAGCAATTGCAACTGAAAAAAAATGCACAAAAGGTAGAAAAATATCTCTTTATTTTGAATTTATTAACTGGAATATGTCAGCTCTGGGAAATGTGCATCATTAATTTTTGCGCTTTGTTTAGTACAAGAGGAAATTAATTTATAGTTTTATTTCTACAGTGTTGTTGTATATTCCAAGTTTGGCTTTTGGGGTTCCCAGTTTAATTATTGTCTTCCTGTTTTTAAATTGTGATTCCTTGTTTGGTGATGGTCTGTTCTGCATGTGTAACTGAGCTGAGGTATTCTGTTTATATAATTCCTATTTGACATTGCCACTTGTTCTTTCCCCAGTAGGTCATGTATTGTTGTTCTCTGAAATGTATTGGTTTAATATTTGCAGTGTTGCCTTTTGATAGTTAGGGTATGGTGCTTTGTGAGTCCTGGTAGTACTGTTAGGATACGGCGGGTTTGCTATGGGTTCTAAATGGGCAGCGTTTGTAGTAGTTCCTAATGTGCCTGGCGGTTGGTACTGGATTATAGTAATGTAGAAACCTTTTAGTCTTTCTTTATCCATATACTCATTAAGAGGCATGTTTACTAAAAGTTAGTGTATGGTAACATTATGCAAATATTTATGCAAATGAGGCACCTTATGCAAATGAGGCTTTAATGGACGTGCTGGCACTTTGAGGAAATTCTTTGGTTTTGTGCGGCAGTTTGGGCACTCGGGCTCAAAAAGGTTAGCCATCACTGCCATAGGGGAACTATGTATGTTTGTCCGTGACCGAATGGGAGTGTGTGGAATGCATGTGTAAACAATAAAATATTAGATGTGGGATGCAGATAGGGGTGTGTCTATAAGTGTGTAGTTCAGGTCTCTGGTTGAGATCTGCTTTTCAATATGTATGTAACTTTCTTTGAATTTAGGAGCCAGGTCAAAAATATAGGAGCTAGAGGCTGATACTCTTTCCCCCCCCCCCCCCCATGGTGTTATCGTCATAGTAGTTGTGGAGGAAAGGGGAAGAAATCTCAGAGGAGATCTACTATAGCTCCTTTAAAGCCTGATTTACGAATACTAGGTTGTTTTTTTATTCCATGTCTAGGAAAAAAGAAAGCTTAGTAAATAAAGCCCTTAATGCACTGCTGCAGGCCAAGACAAAAGAACACATCCAGCAGCCTAGTCTGTGTGTGTCTCTCTCTCTTATCCCTCTTTTCCTCACAACTCTCCCTCTCTCTCTTATCCCTCTTTTCCTCACAACTCTCCCTCCCTAATCCATCCTCTCCCTCCTTCCCTAGTTGGCTACATTTCCCCTCCCTCCCCATTTGGCCATCTATACTCCTATCTAGCCCTCACCACCTAAGAAGCCAGTCAGTCACCCCGAAAGCCCCCATGTAGCCAACTACATTATCCCCTCCTTTTCTTATTCTGACTGGATTGTGGCCTGCCTCCCTTCACAGAGATGGGTCTTCAAACAGACTTCTCGCTGCATCTGGTGGATGGGTGGAGGGTATTGCTAGTGTTCATCCCAATTTCTCATGTCTCCCATCAATCAGACAGTTTTCATCCTTGGCAGTTTGAGAGAAATGCTGGCAGACATCAAGTCCTCTCTTGCCCATTCACCCCTAGAGATGTTTGTGTGCAGTGTGCATCCTGCCTGATTAGCACGCTCAGGAGTCAGTCACAGCTCATACAACCCTTTTGCATGAAATCCATGTGGGTGTCCCCAGAGGACAGTTATAAGCCTCCTGGCTTTAGTTTCTCACATTTGTGAGGCGCCCAGGGTGCTTGGGGAAATTTATTCAGATGACTCCTCTGGCAGGATAATCTGTTCTGTTCGACTCCCACCCTGAGTCCTGATTGCTTGGGTACATCCCACCTGTCTGGAATGTTGAGCAGGATGATAGGTAAGTTAAATCTCTCTTTCCTTAATAATCTCCTTTCCTTGAATCCTGTTAGACCAGTCTAGGACCTGCCCTAGAAAACACCTTTTGCAGTTTGGAAAGCTTGCTCCCTTTTGGTTGCATTAGTGATGTTCCTGCCTAGGACATTCTTTCTGCAAGTTTGGGAGGTTCCAGCTGCCATGGAAGGTCTAGTCAGCCTTGTGGGCTGGCTCTACTTTTTCATAATAAGAGAGCCAAGTACTTGATCAGTCTTCGTGACAAGGATGTGTGTATTTAGTAACATTCTCTGAGTGTTTTTCAGTTTTGCTTACTCTTGGCAAGTGACATACTGGCTTCTTTCAGTGCTGTACCAGAGGATATTCCATGTGATGATATCACTGAAAGTTGTTCAAGTCTGCCTCCATCTGCTGGCAGGGGGATATAACCCACAAATTTGGACTGGTCTAGCAGGATTCAAGGAAAGGAGATTATCAACTCTATTAAAATCTTTCCTTACAGTGGCTGCTCTCCAATCTTCAGACACTCCAGATGAGTCTAATGAGAGTTCCATGATTACAAATTAGTAGGTCTGTAATCTCATTTTTTAAACAATTTTCAGCCCCCCTGGTATGTGTGCCATCTGGTTCAGGTGATTTGCTACTCTTTAAGTTTATCAAATTTTGTATTACATCTTCCAGTTCTATTGAGATTTCAGTTCCTCTGATACCCATGCCCAAAAAAAAACCTTCTTCCCTACAAATTCTTCAGTGAAGACTGAAGCTAAGAATTTATTCTGTGACTGCACTATAGCCTTATCCTCCTTTAGCGTTGCTTTTACCCCTCTATCATCTAATGGTCCAGCTGACTCTCAAAGGATTTTTTTGCTATGAATGTTTTGAAAAAGTTTTATTATGAGTTTTTGCTTCCATATCAAGCTTTGTTTCATATTCTCTTTGCTTGCTTTATCAGTGCTTTGTATTTAATTTGCCAGTGCTTATGCTCTTTCTTGTTTTTGTCATTTGATTCCTTTTTTTTATTTTCTGAAAGATGCTTATTTGACTATAAGAGCCTCTCTGACCTCGCTGTCAACCCATGCTGGCAGTCGTTTGACCTTCCTTCCACCATTCTTAAAGCATGGAATACATCTGGTCTAGGCTGCCAAGATGGTATTTTTAAACACCCAGGCCTGATCTAAATTTTTAACCCTTTGCAGTTGTTCCTGTTTAGTTTTTTCTTAACCATTTTCTTCATTTCATCATAGTCTCCCTTTTGAAAGTAAAATGCTAATACAGGGGATTTCCTTGCTGTCTTCTCTCCATTTATTAAATTAAATGTGATCATGAGGGACTGCTGACAGAATAGCTGCGTCTATTGGGAAGAAATCTGCACTTGTAAGTATTTATCTGCAGGATAAAAAGGAGTTCTTTGGTCTTAAGGTCATAAAAATCTGTCTATTTAAAAATTCTTTGTGGTGGGGTGGGGCTTTTTGTTGTTGTTGTTGTTTTTTTATTAGGCAGTTAGGGCATAGTATAACAAGCCAACTTTCAGTTAGTGTTCATTTCTTTTTGCTTTATAGCCTGATCTTATTCACTTTCAGGTTTAACCGGACCCATTCCTGAAAGAAAGGGCAAAGCCTGCTTCCAACCGGAGGAACTAGGAAATGGGCCCCCAAACCTTCACTGCGCAGCCTGGGAGGAGCCTCCTCTGGAGGGGACCAAGTTCCTGGGCCCATGTGTTCCACAAAAGGACTGAGAACAAGCCCAAAGTCCATAAGAGGAAGGAGGCGTCTCCAGGCAGTTAGCGATGGAATTTCCGAGATCCCCAGGAGTCCAGCCAGCGCTTCTGCAAGGAACTAAAATCCTCTTCTCTACACTATTGTGTCATCCATGAATTGAGACTCAAGCTCTGCCTGTCTCTAGGGTCCTGTGTGTTGAACTGGAAGCATTTCTAAGAATGCTATCCTGGAAGTGCTGGATTTCAACTTTTTACCTAAAAGCCAAAATTTGGCTTGCAGGAGCTTTCCTCCCAGACTTTCCCATGTCATTGGTACCAACATGTACTAAGACAGCAGGCTCCTCCTCAGCATTGTCTAAATTCTTATTTGGGTGGCACATGTGGTCTGCCACCTTTGCACCAGACGATCCTCATGTCCACCAGCCACCTAGCTATCTACATGCCTAATGACTGATTCGCCAACTATAACGATCATCTTAACAAATAAACCAAGAAAGTTTACAAAAACCATTCTTGCAGAAATAGAACAGACATCCAGAAAAGTACTTTTTTACAAGATACCTTTTGTGTTAAAATGCTTTATGTTTTTTTATTTCATTGTGTATCAGCTCACCCTAGCCCACAAAGTGGGGGGAAGTCTCATTTATAAACTCCAACCAAATACGTAAGAAATAATAGGCAGGCAGTCAAAATCCGGAACAATACCTAATAAGAGCACCTAGGAGGAGTCAATGGAGGCCTCCAGGCGCCTAGCATTAATGAAAGCCAACAGTTGTGAGGGTTCAAAAAAAATATAAGAAATGGAGTGATATTTCACTAAACATTTACATGGCTGCTTTAAGAAAAAGAACCCACCCAACTGTACTACACCAGGGCGGAGCAGGAGAAATTCCCTGCGCCGCTTCTGGGTATCTCTTGCTAAATTAGGATAAATACGTATCGCTAGGCCACGAAACAGTAGCTTCCTTCTTTGAAAAAAAACGTTTTCAACAACCATTCTTTATCAGATAACAATGCAAATGTCACTAATAATGTAGAAGGAACCTGAGACTCATACACTGAATTCTCTAACAAATCTGTAACATTCAAAGTATTCCCCTGTTCTGAAACCCCCCCCCCCCCCAATTAATCACTGTCGGAGTTAACTTTGCCTTAGGTAAATAATAAATCTTAACAAGAGGTGGAATCAATTCAGGAGAAACCCCTAATACATCTACCAAATATTGTTTGAACATGTCTCTAGCTGAGACTGTAACCAGCCTTGGAAAATTAATTATTCTCAAGTTATTTGCTCTAGGCAGATTATCTAAATGTTCCAACTTGAACAGATGCAAAGTTCTTTTTATAAGCGTCAGAGTGTTCCTCAAGGTTAGTGACCTTATTACGCGTTTCTTCCAATTCCAACCGCATTCCTGAAACTTTTGTTTCCAACTATTCAACTGCAACCAAAGAGGTGTTCAATTTCGTAGTTAAGGAAGTTACCTGAGGCAGTAAAACCTCGCCCAACGAAACAATGGCATTCCAAATAGCCTCTAGGGTAAAATTCACAGGCCGCAGTAAGGAAAAGGCCACCACTGATTCAGCAGCTGGCGACACGACTTCCATTCATGCTGACGCCTCTCCTTGTAGTGCAGAGATTCCCTTCCCTGCACGCTCCTCACACGCTGACATATTTTCGAACTATGTGCTCCTTAGCGACTGTTTGCTTTTCCCCTTTATATAGTTTTAAAGTTGCTCTCTCTCTTTTTATTGTTTGGGGTTTATTTTTTTTCTTTTTTTTTAAATGTTATTGCCAGTAGCTTGGTTCCACCTTAGTTAAGGTGGAGCCCAACCTTTCGGAAAAACCCTCCCTTTCCCCAGTGTTGCCCAGTCAACAAATCTAAAATCCCATGGAGACACATTCTTAGTGCGAGAGGATATGGATCCTAGCTAAAGGATCACTTCTTGCCACTGAAGGTGATGCTCTCCTTTCAGGTGACCTCTTTCCTCCATGGCAGAAGAGAAGCTGCTAGGCTGTAGGTGGAACCTCTCTGCCTTGTCCCTGAAGGTCTCATCTATATACCTCTATCTGCGTCAGCTCCTCCAAGTATATTACTCCAACCTCCAGAGATTGGACTCATTCCCTGAGAGCAAGGAGCTCTTTGCACCTAGTGCACACGCAAGATCTCTCACCAACTAGGAGATAATTCTAAAAACGTGACACTTGGTGAAATAGACTGGATAGCCCCCATCTTGCTGCTGGACTACTGTCTGCATCTTACTGACAGTGATTTGCTTAGCTATTTAAAGTTGTTCGGTTATTTAACGTTGATAAGAGATTAGGGATACTAGAACTAATACAAACATGCATAATAAATTTAAGGGACTTTGCTGTTCATTTTGAACAGTTGCTTTTAATCAAAGAATAGGTTTATAATTATTACATTCTTGCTATACTGCAATTTTGTAGTAACATCGATGCAGTTTACAATTAAAATTTAATTTTAAAAAGTCAAAGAAAAGAAGCAAAGCATAAAAACAAAGAACAAAAACACTAATTTCCCCCTAGATGTATCCTATGTCTACAACTATTGTGTTGTCTGTCATGACTAGATTGTAAGCTCTGATGAGCTAGGACCAACTCTTACATGTGTCTGTTGAGCACTGTGTACGTCTTGTAGTTCTATACAAATACTCAGTAGTAGTAATACAGTTAAAGTTGGTTTGGATACAGATTAACAGGCAAACTTTCCGTTTTAGATTTATTTCAACTCCCACATTCCATTTCCATTACTCCCCCACCACCACCAACCATCTAAGGCTATTCAGCCCCCTCCTTCTACCTCCCACCTCAGACACCCTCCTTTTGTCCATCCCTCTAACCCCCCTCAAAAGCACAAGCATTCTGTCATATACGTTCTAAAATTATACCATCCCTGTATCTTACCCCCTCCCCTTGTTAAATGCTGTTTATAATTTATCTGTACCTAATTTAAAGTTGCCTGTACATGTTTTCAATTGTTCCTTGTAAACCGTTTCTTTTTGTTCCATGTAAATCATTTTGCCTGGTAGAAAAACGGTATATTAAAACCAGTTAAATACATTTCCCACCCACCCAGGCACAATTTTTGATTTATAGGCTCTTAAGTCAGTTAAAGGGAAAGGAAGGTAATTTTTTCACTTTCAGGTTTAACTAATTATCTTCATTAGGAAGTTATTATGCCTTAGGAATAGATGAATTCTAGGGCCTTGTTTAATATTCACGTCAACCTGAACAAGGAGAAACAGGTTTAAAATCGACAAAGGTGTTCAACCAGGCTGCATACTTCCCCATATCTGTTCAGTTTATATGCAGAATAAATCATCGGAAAGCAGGACTGTATGAAAACAACCGAGGTCATAAGAACCTAAGATATGCCATACTGCGTCAGACTAAGATCCATCAGGCCCAGTATCCTGTTTCCAACAGTGGCCAATCTAAGTCACAAGTACCTAGCAGTTTCCCCAGAAAACACAGGTTCCACAGTGCTTGTATTGGGACAAGCAGTGGATTTCCCAGGTCCCCTTTAATAATGGTTTATGGACCACTCCTCCAGGAACTTGTCCAAACCTTATTTTTAAACCCAGCTACACTAACAGCTTTTACTGTATTTTACGGTAACAAATTTCAGAGTTTGATTATGTGTTGAGGTCTGAAGATTGATGGAAAACTTATCATCAACATTCACTATGCTAATGTCACTTTACTGGCTGAAAGTTAAGACTATTTGAAACATTTGCTTATTGGGATCAAGGAACATAGTCTGAAGATCCTGACAACTGGCAAAATTAATAGATAATTTTAACCTGCTTGGATAAACATAAACATCAATAATAATAAAATGAAAAGCAATCAAGAAATCAGGTCTGGATAAGATTTTCAAGTGCAGAGATGTATCTCTGTGCACAAAGATTGAACTTGTCCAAGCCAATGTATTTTCAAAAACATCACATGGATACAAAAATTGGACAGTGAAGAAGAAATATGGGAAGAAAATCAATGCCTTCAAATTATGGTGTTGGTGAAGAATACTTTCTGTACCAAGGACTGCCCAAAGAACAAATCAATCAGTACTAGAAGAGGTCAAACCTAGTTTTCCTTGGAAGCTAAAATGTCAAGACTTTAATCTTCTAGCTAAGAGCAGTGGGCTGACAACCAGGGAAGCCAGGGTTGAATCCCACTGTTGCCCTTGTGATCTTGGGCAGGTCACTTAACCTTCCATTGCCTTGGTTACAAACCTATATTGTAAGCCCTCTGGGGATGGGAAAATACCTACAGTGTCTGAATATCACTCACCTTGAGCTGCTGAGAAAGGTGTGAGCTAAATTCAAGTCCCTTTTCATACTTTGGACACTTCATCCGAAGAGACGTCATTAGAGAAAGACATAATGCTTGGCAAGGTTGAAGGTCAGTGCAAAAGAGGAAGATCTGCAACATGAATCAATACAGTAATGGCAGCTATGGATGCAACTCTGTCAACAATTAGCTGCCGGACTGAAGACAAAAGACAGTTTAGGACAAGTATCCACTGGGTTGCCATGAAGCAACTGACTCAACAGCATTTATCAAAAACATCTGGATAGTGACTGCTGCTGCTGAATATCCAGACTGAGCCTCACTATTTGGATAAGTGTTGGCTTGTCTTGATAAGTGCCGAATGGCAATCACCATTTACCTGGATAAGTCACTTAGACCTGTTTTGCATGCAGCCTAAATTATCTGGATAAATACTGACTGATATTCGCCACATATCCGGCTTAAGTTGGCACTTTTCTATATAGCTGTGGTTGACCACGCCTGTATTAACTGAATAATGCAGGAGTGGTCTGTGAGCACTATCCAGACGATACTGCTGAATATTGCGATCAGAAGCCTTAACTGGACAGCCTCCCATTTGGCTGTCTGTTAAAAGATTCTGAGTATTGGGCCAATAATGTTGGTTTGGCTATGTGTGTAATAAAATAAACATAAAGGCGAAAAATGGAGTCACCTCTTTGTAGGATGGATTAATCTCCAAACACACAAAGAAGTGCCATTTAAACTACAATCCTGCCTTTTTTTCCCCACAGACCCTTTTAAAAGAAATTAACTTGGAGGCTGACACACACTTGTCTCTACTTTTCTCTAGTAGCCACACAGACAAGTGTGTGTGCAGGCTTTGGGAGAACAGCACAGAAATCAGCCTGTATGCATCATGCAGCTTGGGAGCCAAACATGAGCAGAGATTTTTACTTAGTTTATGCTATGACTTCAGGCTGAAAACTACCCCCTAGCATAGAGGTCTTTGAGCATACATTGGGGGTTTGAAAAGGACAGTCACTCCCCATCCCCAACCTCCACCCCCAGCAATCTCAGCCCTGATATTTCCATAGATAAAGCTAGTGTGAGGGAGGAGAAGAGCCTTTGCAGGGAATTCACAATGATTAATACTCCAAACAGCTCCAAGTTAGTACAGTCAAACCTCGGTTTTCATGACTAATCCGTTCGAAAAAGTCTGACTAAAACCGAAACGTATGAAAACTGAAGCAATATTTACCATAAGAAATAATGTAAATCCAATTAATCCGTTCCAGACACCCAAAAATATTCACAAAAAATACATTTTATAGAGAATAACTATATTTTTACATACATAAAACAATGAGAAATAAATATAAATGACTAATGAAATGGATAAATGAACATTTAACATCACTGAAAGCAAGCTAAGTACAGTACTGTACAGTACAGTATGTTAGCATCTGGCCTTAGCCACCCCTGACAAGCTGCTGTGCCCAGCTCTCTTCGGAATCACATTGGATTCAGCCCATTAAAATACCTTTACTTTATCTGCTCAATGCTTCAGAATGGCAGAAAATCTTAATGATTATAGCTTCAGACGTACCCTGCAAGAGAAAGAACTGCCTCCCACATTCATGCAACATCTCCTGCTTACGTTGACAGCTTTTCTTCCCTGCTACCTCCGAGCCTGAGGGGGCGCTCCAGAGAACGGGCAGGCAGTGGACGAGATCGGGGCCTTCCTCTCTACGCAATCCTTGCCTCCCTAACTCTGACCAGGCTTGAGGATGTGTTTCATTTACGTGCTCAGCTGGCTTTCGCTTCTCATCACGCTGGCGATCGGTGAGTCCGGGGGGCAGTGCTGCCGGGACCGGGCGGGCGTTCTGGCAGTGTATACAGACCGGTGTGCAGCGCGAGGGTGTATGTATTTACAGTACTGTACTTTACGAAAACCAAGGCGATGTACGAGAACCGGGACAAAATCTCAGTCAAAAAAGACGTTGAAAACCGAAGCGATGTATGAGAACCGGGACAAAATATCAGTCAAAAAAGACGTTGAAAACCTAAGCGTATGAAAACCGGGGCAAATGAAAACCGAGGTTTGACTGTATCTGTGTTTTGGAAATGAAGCAGCAGTTCCTGCCTTGAACTTGCACTGGACACCACGCTATTACATTTATTTATTTATTTTATTTTATTTACATTCTCTTATATACCGCGGTATTCCGCATCAGTGCGGTTTACATTGAACAAACTGAAATTACATTGAACAGGGCATTATAACTATTTTACAGGGAACACCTTGTAAATACATTTGCTGAATCAGTTTATACATTTGCTGAATCACCTTGTAATATGCAAGGTGATTCAGCAAATGTATAAACTATTAGCAATTGTGCCTACTGCCACAGACCTTTGTAAACTTTGTATATAAAAATTCCATATCGTCCTGCTAGACCAGTCCAGACAAGTGGACTGGTCTACCAGCAGATTGGTACAGACAAAGAGCCAATGAAAAGCCCAGGTTTCAATGACATCACTCCCATGTCTCTAGAGGTCTCTCCGGTATTTATCTCCAGCAGATGGTAGATGGATTTTTTTCCTCTCTGAAGATTGAGCGAAAAATATTTTCTTTATTTAACAGATTGATTAAATGTTCGTGAACAACCATGCACACCATGCAAGGAGTCCCCGACCATTAAATTCACCTCTTTACTATATCTCGTTATTGACGCTGTTGTGTAAATAGTTATATTGTTATCCAAGTTGGTTCTCCTGTTTGTAATATAAGACTTATGTATCCTGTCTGATTGTTATGTTCCATGTAAACCGCGCTGATACTGAATAGTGCGGTATAGAAGAAACTGTAAGTAAATAAATTAATAAATAAACTTGAGGATGACTTTCACTTGAGCATGACGTGGAAGGCTCCACTAGACTGCGGTCTTTTCAGTTAGCCATAGGAGGAGGGAAAATTGGTTCAGCTCCACGCACTTATGATCAGAGCCTGTTCAGCAGCCAGAAATTAAAAGGATCTTGCACAACCTCAACACCCTCTCTCTCCTCTGTCCCCCCCCTTGTTTCCCCCATCCCTCCTGCTCTCTCCCAAAGATTGCAGAAGGTTCTTGGAGGGATCTGCCTGCTAGCCGCCTTAAGCGCAGTGCTGCAAAGCCAGTGTAACAGTATCAGGGGAGTAGAGCTAAGACTGTCATGAATCCTCTGCCTAGAGTTCTCTGGGTGAGTACTAAGGCTTGACCTCGTCATTATCCTTGTGGAGGGCTCCTGATCCCATCTGTGTGAGACGCAATTTGGGGTAGACCGCTGGAGACCATTGGCATGGTGTGGGGGTTTCCCTCCATTTTCTGCATGCACTAGTAGCATTTTGTCTTTATGTACATTCTGCCCAAGCGGCTCCAATGTGCGTTGCTACCCCAGAGCCTGTAATGCGCATTGCAGTAAAAGCACAGTTAATGTACGCCTTTAGGACGCTGCGGCCGTACTGGGCACTGTTGTGATACTTGCCTTAACTTTCTTATCTTTTCTTCCAAGAATCATTGTTTTGGTCTGTGGCAAGTGTGGTGCCTCAACTCCAGCTTCTGGACTGTGCTCTTTTAGCATAGCAGCTCCTGAGTTGCCCCTGGAGAGATTGTTCCCCCCCCCCCCTCTCTCTACACTGGAGGATGCAGTTAGTCCGGACTTGCCTGCCTAAGAGCAGAAGGTGGCAATTGACACTGTGGGTAAGGATAACCAGCCAGCTGGAGGTTCCAGCGACCTTGCTGTGTGTTGCTCTCCGACCTCTAGGGATTGATGGTGACTATGTCCCCTGGTGTAGAGGGGCTCATTTCCGTGGAGAGAGCTTCGAAAGTCCAGATTGTCCACCCTGGAATTCTTTTCCTCCTTCATTCTGGCATGAAAAATCAGATCCTGTGGCCTCTGGGTCCTCCACAAGCAGTCTCGTGAGGGGCAGGCTGAGAGTGGAAGCCCTGTTCCATTGCCTTTGGCTAAGAGTCCCCAGCAAAGGGTGTCCCCTGGAAATGGAGGTTAGCTGGGATCCGAGACTTGGACTGTGGCTTGGATTCAGATGTCTGATATGGATGACGAAGTCTTGCCTTCAGAGGATTGTGAGGAGGCAGTTGTTATCTGCCTGCTCCAGAAGGAGCAACTGGAAGCACTGATTCCCAGGGTCTTAGCCACCTTTAACTTGGCGGATGCTCCAGGCATGGAGCAGGAGCCAAAGATGCATTCACTCCTGCAAGAGGTGCAGAAATCCACTACTGTCTTCCCATTCTCAGAAGTGCTCAAGGACCTGTTCCAGTCAGAGTGGGAGTCTCCCACCTCCCTGCCTGAGGGGCTAAGGGTGATAAGAAGATGCATGCTCTCCCAGAGAAGGAGTGCATGTTGTGGTTTGATATTTCCAAGATGGATGTGCAGGTCATGGCGGTTTCTAGTCGGACGACCATTCCTGTAGAAGGCAGATTGGCCTTAAAGTATACTCTGGATTGAAAGGTGGATTCGTGTTGAAGAACCAGTTCGTTGCGATGGCTGCTATTTTTCAGTTGCGGTGTGTGCAGGCTTGATGTCTCGCCCTGTTCAGTGGATTCAGTCTCTTCCACCAGATGATTCTACTCCTCTTTTGGAGTTTGCTACGGCCTTGTTTCTGATGCCAAGTACATCTAGCGGCCAGAGATTGTGCCCTGTCGATGGTGACATGGTGTTGACTTGGCTCTGACACAGTGCAGCAGACTCATCTTCCAAAGCACAGTTGCCCATCTGGCCTTAGAGGGATGCTTCTCTTGGGTCCAATTTGGAGAAGCTGGTGAAGGATCTGGGGGAGACTACATCTTACCGCTTTCCAGAGGACAGGTCCAAGGGGCCTGTGAAATGGGCAGTAGTCTATTTTCCATCAGTTTCTGCCTGCTCCTTGCAGGCACACTGGCCAGATTCCCAGGGGTTGCCACCCTCCCGTCACTGCTGGACTGGAAAGCCTTTCTTCTCTGCTTATGGACATCAGGCTTGTATTCAGTACTTTCATGGAGCGCTTGGGCCCAGGGACCAGGTCTCATCCAGAGGAAGACCCTCCCAGTATGTGCAATGACAGCTTTGGGGGCCCATTCCCTGGTTCCTCTGGTTGGGGACAGGCTTTGCCTCTTCCTTCAGAAATAGGCCCGGGTCACCAAGGATTTCTGGGTGCTAGTCCCCATTCAGTATGGCTATGTGCTGGAATGCAAGAGCCAATCCTGGCCGTTTTTCATCTTTTCCCCATGTGGAGCTGCGAACAGCAGGGCCACTGTGTGGATCCCCTTCAACTAATTGCTTCTCATGAAGGCAGTGGTGCCCTTTCCCCCAGATGATCGGGGCAGGTTTTCCATCTGTTGCGTGTTACTGATACAGAAGTAACATTTTGGCCCATTCTGGACCTCAAATGTGTGAACGAGTGCTTGCACATCTGCACTTCTGGATGGAAATTTTGTGATCCATGATTCAAATGGTGTGCAGAGGGGAATTCCTGGCATCTCTGGATTTGGCCAAGGCGTATTTTCATATCTTGATCCAGGGAATCAGTAAAATATCTGTTTTGCCATGCTTGGCTCTCACCTTCAGTTCGTCACTCTCCCATTTCGACTGTCCACTGCCCCAAGGATGTTCTTCAAGGTCATGGTGGTGGTGCCTGCAGCACTATGGCACCAAAGAAATTGGGTGCATCCATATATGGACTGTTGGCTCATCTGAACCCATTCTCTTTCAGGGGTGTCTCTGGCAGCTCCCCAAGTGGTGTCCTTTCTGATGAGCCTCATCTGGGTAATCACTTGGGGAAAGAAGTTGTTGCATTCCTAATCCCTGAGGTTCCTGGGATCACGGTTCGATACTTTGAGTTTCTTCTTGCCAAAAAGTTATGGGCTGGATTGCCTAGTGCTATTCTGTTCACAGTGGCTCCTAGAGTCTGGGATTGTCTTCAACTTCTTGGATTGATGGTGACAACAATTTAAGATGGTGCCGTGTGTGTGTGCTCATTTGCGACTGCTCCAACGGCTCTTGCTGACTCGGTGGTCCCTGAGTTCTCAGTGGTTCGAGTTCAGGCTCCTGCTCGCAATGATGGTGATGGCCAGCTTGTGATGGTGGCAGCAGCCCAGTCTTCTGAGGAAGGGCATACCACTGGACGATGGCTCATGGACCCTTCTGTCAACCAATGTCAATTTCTCCGGCTGGGGAGCCCATTGCCTAGGCCGAACGGCCCAGGGCTGTTGGATCCTCAAGGAAGCAGAGTGGTCCATCAACTGCCCAAGGCGAGGGCTATTAGGTTAGCTTTTCTGCATTTCCTGCCCCCAGTCAAGAGCTGGGCAGTTTGAGTGTTCTCTGACTGCCAAGTGGGTGGCTTATGTCCATTGGCAAGGCAGCACGAGGAGTGCCGGGGTAACATAGGCCATGTTGTCTTTTCAGCTATCATGTTTCTATCTAGTCTGCCCTTCCATATCAAATACTACAGTAGTCCCCTTTTGAGATACTCTGTTTTGTCCTATGCTTTTTTAAAATTCAGATACTGTCCTTATCTCTACCACCTCCACTGGGAGACTATTCCACACATCTACTACTCTTTCCATAAAGAAATATTTCTGCATATTACTTCTGAGTCTATCCCCTTTCATCCTCATCCTATGTCCCCTTGTAGCAGAGCTTGCTTTCAATTGAAAGAGGCTCTCCTCCTGTGTATTTATACCACGGAGGTACAGTAGTTAAATGTCTCCGCTATCCTGCCTTTCCTTGTCTGTCCTTGTATGCTTTATAAAAAAGACCACTAACCATTTTAGTAGCCACTCTCTGCACTGACTCCAACCTGTTTATATCCTTTTAAAGGTATGGTCTCTAGAATTCCCCACAATACTCCAAATGAGGTCACACCAAAGATTTATACAGGGGCACTCTCACCTCCCTTTTTTTTTTCTGCTAGCCATTCCTCTCCCTATGCACTCGAGCATTCTTCTAGCTTTTGTCGTCACCTTTTCTACCTGTTTAGCTGTTTTAAGATCGTCAGACACAATCACACCTAGGTCTTGCTCTTTTGTGGACAGAAGTACTTCATCCCCTACATTGTACCACTCCCTTGGATTATCACAGCCCAAATGCATGACCCTGTATTTTTTAGCATTAAATCTCAGCTGCCAAATTCTCAACCATTTTTCAAACTTAGCTACAGTAGATCCCTCTTCATGTTATCTTCCTGGGTGTCTACTCTATTGTATATTTGGGTATCAACTGCAAAGAGGCAAACCTTACCCGACAGCCCTTCCGCAATATCACTAACAAAGATGTTAAAAAAGAATCGGACCAAAGACAGATCCCTTCGGCACACCACTGGTAACCCCCTTATCCTCAGAGTGAACTTCATTTACCTGTACCCTTTTTTGCCTCCCACTTACCCAATTTCTAATCCAATCAGTGTTTTAGGGTCCATCCCTAGGGTGCTCAGCTTGTTTATAAGTCACCTTTGTGAAAAGGTGTCAAAGGCTTTACTGAAATCTAAGTACACCACATCTAGAGCTCTCCCTCGGTCCAACTCCCTGGTCTCCAAGTCAAAGAAATAATCAGGTTAATCTGACAAGATCTGCCTCTGGTGAATCCATGCTGTTGCCAATCCTGTAATCCATTGGACTCCAGAAACCTCCCTATTTTCTCTTTCAGCAGCGTTACCAGTAGTTTACTCATCACAGAGGTTAGACTAACCGGCTTGTAGTTTTCAACCACATCTTTATTTCTGCTTTTGTATAAAGGGACCACATGTGCCTCTCTCCAGTCCTCTGGCACCACTCCCGACTCCAAAGAGGCATTGATAAGGTCAGTCACTGGAGCTGCTAGAATATCCGGTCCCATCACTTTGTCTACTTTTAGTTTTAGCTAGTTCCTCATGAACACAGTCTTCTGAAAATCATTTAAGATCCCCATCTCTTCTGTTCCTATTTGTGGGTGTTTTCTGAGGTCCTGCTTCTGGCTCTTCATCTGTGAACACAGAACAGAAATGCTTGTTAAGCAATTCCACTTTATACTCATCAGTTTCTACATATTCCTCCCTTGAGTCTGACAATACCACTTTTGCCGTTCCTCCTCTCACTAATATATCTGAAAAATGTCTTAGCCAATGTAATAAAATGCAGGGCTATTTCTTCTTCTTTTTGTATCTTTGCTTTCCTGACTACTTTGCTAGCTTCTCTTAAGTTTTTCCAAATATAGATGCCTGTTTTCCTCTCTCTGTGATCTCTTGTAGTTCATAAAGACCTTTCCCTTTTCTCTTCACCTTTTCAGTTACTTCTTTTGAGAACCATAGCGGCCTCCTTTTCCTTTTACCTTTATTTACCTTTCTAACAAAAATGTTGGTTGCCCTTAAAATATCCCCTTTCAGCTTTGCCCACTGTTTTTCTACATCTCCCAGCTGTTCCCATCCTGCTAAAGACTCCTTGAGGTATTAGCAGGATGGGCAAAGTTAGTTTTCCTAAAGTCTAAGACCCTCCCTTTTGAATGGATTTTATCAACCCTAGTCCTAATACTGAACCACACCATCTGGTGATCAGATGATCTCCCACTATAACATCAGAAACACGTTTCCCATTGGTAAGCACCAAGTCCAGTATGGCCACTTCACGTGTGGTTTCTGTTACCAGTTGCCTGACTAGTTCTCCCTGTAGAGAATCCAGGATCTCCTTACTTCTAGATGACACCATAGCAGGGATATACCAATCAACATTAAGCTTGCCTTTCTTATCCAAGATAATTGAGAAGGTAGTTCAGATTCACTTGCAAGATCACATTGATATACATGCTCCACTTGATCTTCATCAACATGCCCAATTAAAGTGTTGAGATGCTATTTACATCTTTTCTTGACACCCTCCTATCTGGTATAGACAATACTAGAGTAGGCTATATCTTAATCTTTATTGACATCAAAGCTGCCTTTGACTCAGTAAACCACTATATGTTAATTAAAAGGCTCAGTGACATTGGAATTTCTGGTATGGTCCTGAAATGGTTCATTTCTTATCTAACTGATAGAAATCAACAGTTCAGACTTGGAAATGATCAATCAAATCCATTTACTCTACGCCAGGTTTCAGCACTGTCTGCTCTACTATTTAACATTTTATCTACAACTGCTCTGCTCCATGATAAGCAAGTATAATATCAACTATGAGATTTATGCAGATGATATGATCTTTACCTCATTCAATACTGATCAACTGGATCACTCTCGGATTACAAATTAAGTGCAACGATAATCTGCCTTAATAAGTTAAGCCTTGTAATCAATTTCATGAAGTCTGAGGGTTTTTTATGTTACAAGAAATACCTCTTTTACACCACCTAAGAATATACATATTCTAGATTATGATCTAGCTGTTCAGCAATACGTAAAGTATCTTGGTATAACTTTTTACCAAAATCTCAACTTCCAAGAGCACATTAAGAAAATAACTAGAAAGGCTTACTATAAGTTACAAACAATCCAGAAATTAAACCTATGCTAAACGAATGTGACTTCAGGACGATTTGTGAGTCTAGCTACCCTGGTTTATTGCAATTTAATCTTCCAATGAAATCGATATAACCACTACAACTTTTTCAGAACACAGCTGCACGTCTGATCATGGGAGCCTCCAAGATAAATCACATAACTCCAATTCTATTTCAGTTACTCTGGTTTCCAATTCATATGCACTGCAAGTTTAAATCGATTCTGATCATTTTCAAAATTATACATAATATTTTTCCAGCAACCTTTCAACCTTTACTTACAGTGAGACCTAACAATAGACAGAGAAGATCTTCTTACGAGAATTTCATATCTATACCTAAGCAACATACAAGCACAATGCAAATAACTTGTAGCCATGCCTTATCTTTATACGCTTCATCTCTTTGGAACTCTTTGTTAGGGGAATTGAGATCCATATCTGAAATCAAAGATTTCAGGAAAGCGCTGAAGACTCAGTTCTTCAGGGAGCATTTTGGACCTGATATGTTAACCTAGTTTGCATTTGATTATATCCCCTTATTTTATGTTTTTTTGTAACATTCCAAGTTTAACATTCCCTATTTAATGTATCCATTTGTGTTTTATGTAAACCGCATTGAATTTAAGAAATGCGGTATAGAAGACCTGTTAAATAAACAAACAAACATCCAGCATATTGAAATCGCCTATCAGTAGCACTTCCCCTTTCCTGGCAATGCTCTGTATATCTTCTATTAAATCTCTGTCCACTTCCTCTCCTTGAGAGGGGGGGTCTGTATATCACGCCAATGCAAATGGATTTCTCTTTCCCTCTTTCTAGTTTAACCCACAGTGTCTCCTCGCTTCCTTTTTAAGCACTGTAATTCTGTGGCTTTAATATTATTTTTTTACATATAGTGCCACTCCTCCCCTTCTTCCTACCCTATCCTTCCTGAGTAAAGTATAGCCTAGTATAACTATATTCCAGTCATGGTTGTCTGTTAAACTTGTCTCCGTAACTGCCACTAAATCCAAGTCATCATCTTCCATTAACGTTTCAACATCTGGGATCTTATTTCCCATTCTATGAGCATTTATAGACACCGCTTTCCAGATGTTGCCTCTTTTACCCATTGCTAAAGAGGTATTTAATGTTTCATTTACCTTGGGGCTTTCATCACCCATGTCCAACAAATCTAGTTTAAAGTCCACTTCAGTAGGTTAGCCAGTCTGCTATTAAAGAGACGTCCAACCTTCTTGGACAGATGGATGCCATCTCTGCTCTGCAGCCCTTGGAACATCATCCCATGGTCCAGGAAACCAAAATGCTCCCAATGACACCATCCACGCACCAATGGATTTATCTCCAGGATGCAAGCTTTTCTGTCTTGGCCTTTACCCTCAAGAGGGAGGATTGAAGAAAACACCACATGAGCATTTGTCTGCTTCATCCTCTGTCCCAGAGCCATGAAGTCACATTTGATATGCTTAGAGGGATATCTGGCAGTATCATTTGTGCTAACATGGATGAGCAACATCGGGTAATAGCCAGTAGGCTTGATCAGTCTCGACAAGCTTCTATGTAAGATCTCGGATTTTGGCACCTGGCAGACACAGACCTCTCTGGACATCAAGTCTGGTTGGCAGATGGATGCCTCAGTACCTCTCAGAAGAAAGTTGCCAACTACCACTATCCTTCATTTCCTCATGGTGACTGATTTTGCAACTTTGGGGTTCTTGAGCTATGGTTTCTCCATTTCTTGTGATGTTTTCACCTCTTCCATTTCTAGGGCTGCATATTGGTTCTTCAGTTCAAGGGCTGGAGGAGTTGGATTGGGGTAGTCCTGGAGATGGCTCTCCTGTTTGCCTGGGTGGCAAAGAACTTTCTAGTTTGTCGACTCTACACATTGCCAGGGTGGCTACTGTGGAAATGGATTTTCTCAGTTGGCCCTCTCTGGTTTCAGGGGAGTGGGAATTGAGTCAGGAGGTGTTTCTATTTGTTTCTACACCTCTGGGGATGCCCCGAGAGGGATCTGATGGCGACCCGCTCCAGTGCCAAAGTGTGTTGTATCTCCAGGAACAAGCAGGAATGAGTCCTCACATATGGGTACGTCGGTACTGACGGAGCCTGCACGGGAATGCTCCCCAGCTTCCCAAAAAGGAAAGCTTTTGGGAGCATCCCACAGTGCCTGCGCGCTGCCTTCCCGCCTTTCCTAACCAACTCTCCTCAGTTCTTCTTTTTCGGTCGTGTTCCTGTCACCGCTGAAGAAGTTCTTTATTTTAATTTATTTCTTTGGTCGCGTGTCTGCCTTCCCCGACGCCGGACCGGTACCGCCGGTCTTTTCTTTTCTTTCTGAAAAACAAAATAAGAAAAATACACCAAGTGAGGGAAAAAAAAAATATTTTTTTTTTTCCTCACTTGGTGTATTTTTCTTCTTAGGCCTCCAGGCCCATAAGAAAATTTTCCCTCATGGAAAAACCAGCCTCCGGGTTCAAAAAATGCACTAAGTGTAGCGGTACAATTTCTGTTACAGATACCCATGAATGGTGTCTTAAATGTTTGGGTCCTGAACACTCCATTCCGGATTGCCAGTCCTGCTCTCTTATGTCTAAACAAGGGTTACAGAACCGAGCAGCCAAGCTCCATGTGCTGTTTCCCACGGATGCACCGGCGGTGGCATCGACATCTTCCAGGTCTTCCTCTCCTGATGGGTCTCAGGTAACCAAACATAATCCTAGCAGGTCCTTGAAGGGCAAATCTCCCTCTAAGCATCGAGATGCCTCCGGGCTTGCCCTCGAGGATCCTGCCCCAGCCAAACAACCCCGGCGGGAAGCTCCGGCTTCCAAAGCTCCTCCTATGGGGTTACAGGTTGACATCGATGGCACGGCTTCGACCGATCACCTGTTAGACTGCTCTGGGGTACCGGCACTTTCTCCCGGTACCGACATCCAGGTAGTCGTGGCGTCCATGGGTCACACTGTTCAATCCATGCAGCAGGCTATAATGGCTTTTATTAAAGCTGCGACGCCGACGGTACCGCAACCACTTCCATTGTCAGTACCGGTACCAGCACCGATACCGGTACCGACTGCATCGGCCAGGATACCGACTCCGGTTCCTTGTCCAGGGCTATTTCTCGGTACCGATCCGGTACCGGGGACGCCTGATGTCGGTACCGATCGATACACGTATCGATCGTTGGAAGCGGACAGACGATACTTCGATTCCTCTGATGATTCTGATTCATCAGATGAGTCTCCTGAAGTATCCTTCTTCTCCAAAAAGGAGAATGTCTCCTCCAGAGGATTTGTCCTTTCAAGACTTCATAATAGAACTGGCTAAAGGACTCTCTATTTCAGTAACCTCTGAAACAGAGCCTAGAGCAAAAAAATTAGATATTTTAGGATACTCTAAGGCTCCCAGAGAGGCAGCCACCTTACCAATTCATGAAATTCTTCATGAACATATGATTGACTTATGGGAGACTCCTCTCACCCTTTCTCCTCATTCTCGCAGATTGGACACTATGTACCGTGTCCTTCCTTGTCCTGGTTTTCAGAAAACTCAGCTTCCTCACCACTCCATTGTGGTGCAGTCAGCTATGAAAAGGATAAAGAGTACCAAAAGACACTCTTCTGCTCCTCAAGGAAGAGAATGCAGGACCTTGGATGCTTTTGGTAGGAAAATCTTCCAAGCCAGCATGCTTATTGCCAGAATCCACTCATATAGCCTTTATATGGGTATGTTTTTCTAAAGGAAGTTGCACAAAAGCTGCACAACTTTCTCCCTTTTCTTCCAGAGGATAAAAGGGATGAGTTCCTCCTTTGGCTTAAGCATACTCAAGATATTTCAAAGTTTTCCAACAGGGCAGCCTTTGACTCCTTTGAAGGTGCCAGCAGAGCCTCAGGCATTGCCATAGCTGCTCGCAGAATTGCTTGGCTCCAGGCTTCTGATCTAGAGCCCTGGGTTCAGGATGGCTTAGGAAATCTGCCCTGTACGGGTGAAAATCTCTTTGGCAAAGAGTGGCAAATAAAAGCCACTCAAATGGATGCAGAGAATTCTGCTCTGGATAGACTTTCCAAGTCAACCTCCATTCCAGCCAAGAAAAAACCTTTCAAAAAGCCTTTTTACAAAAGGAGCAGATTTCCTTCCACTTCTGGCCAACAATCTTCTACAGGTCGCTTTGCTACTAAGCGTCAGCAACCTAAACAGGCCAGGCCTAAACCTGCAGGGACTGCTACAACCCAGCAGTCCCAACCCCCTCAGGGTTTTTGACTTGATACTAGAGAACTTAACCTTTCTGGCTCTACAACAGCCAGAACCTCTCACCATTCCAGGAAGGTTAGCTCATTTTGCTCCCAGATGGGAGCAAATCACATCAGAGCAGTGGACCCTCTCCATCATAAGAGAGGGCTACAAACTTCATTTCTCAGACTTTCCTCCCTACACCATGGTGAGACACTTCAATTCTCCCACATCTCTCCTCGACCTTCTGGATCAGGAGGTGACTACCCTTCTGGCCCAGAGGGCCATAGAAGAAGTTCCTCTTCTTCAACAGGGATCAGGGTTTTACTTCCCCTATTTTCCCATTCCAAAGAAAACAGGGGGATACAGACCCATTCTAGATCTCAGAGAATTGAACAAATTCCTATGCAAGGAGAAGTTCAAGATGCTTTCTCTAGGCACTCTCCTTCCATACCTGCAGAGTCAGGATTGGCTTTCTTCTCTGGATCTCAAGGATGCGTACACTCGTGTCCTCATCCATCCATCTCACAGAAAATTCCTACGTTTTCTGTTCCAGGGAAAACATTACCAATACAGAGTGCTTCCTTTCGGTCTAGCCTCTGCTCCAAGAGTGTTCACCAAATGCATGGCAATAGTTGCTGCATTTCTACGCACTCTTGGAATATTTGTCTTCCCATATCTAGACGACTGGCTCATCCGAGCTCCAACCCAGTCGGAGGCTCAGATCTCCCTGAACCGCACCAGGCGCATTCTGCAATACCTGGGACTTGTGGTAAACCTCCCAAAGTCCCAGCTCACCCCTATTCAATCCCTGGAATTCATAGGGGCCTGGTTGGACACCACTTCTGCAAGGGCCTACCTTCCTCAGGCCCGTTGTCAACGTCTAGTGCAGTTAGCCTCCCAGATTCAGTCAAAGAGCCACTTAACTGCCAGGGAGATGCTACAGCTGCTAGGCCATATGGCTTCCACAGTACATGTGGTACCCTATGCTCGCCTACACATGAGAGCAGCTCAATGGACTTTGTCCACCCAGTGGACTCAAGCTTCAGGAGCTCTCTGACCAAATAGCAACCTCCAAACGTCTCTTTTGGTCTCTCCAATGTGGATGTCCACTCAAAATCTGTTGCTGGGGTCCCCCTTCCAACCTTTGTTACCCCAAGCAACCCTCACAACAGATGCCTCCCAAACAGGTTGGGGAGCTCATCTACAAAACCTCTCCACCCAAGGCACTTGGTCCCCACAGGAGACCTCTCTTCATATCAACCACTTGGAACTTGTGATAAGGAAGCTTATCATAGCTCAGGTAGGAGCTATAGAAAAGATGATGTGACTCTGAACAAGCAACCTGTCAGTTCTGGTAGAAGCAAGAAAACAGAGTTTTCACATAAAAGACTACCAGTCCCAGAATGCACCAGGTTTCCAGCAGCCATGAGAGGGGCTGAAGTGAGAAAATGTGTGTGCAATCAAGAGAGCTATGAGGTAATCCCTAAGCCAGCGATGGCGAACCTATGGCACGCGTGCCAGCTGTGGCACGCGAAGGCCTTGCAGCTGGCACGCGTGAAGGTCCGCAAAAAAAGAAAAAGCGGGCTCTGGCTGCTGCCGCGGACGCGGCAGCATGCAGTGTCCCGCGGGGCCCCCTCCGCCCGCTAAGCCCCTCTGCAAGGGCTTTCAGATTCGCGAGGGAGACAGCGTCTCCCTCGCGTCTCTGTTAAGCCCGTAGGGGTTAATGGGAAATTTCCCATCAGCCCCTTTAGACGCGAGGGACTGATGGGAAATTTCCCATTAGCCCCTGCGGGCTTAACAAGAGACGCGAGGGAGACGCTGTCTCCCTCGCGAATCTGAAAGCCCTTGCAGAGGGGCTTAGCGGGCGGAGGGGGCCCCGCGGGACACTGCATGCTGCCGCGTCCGCGGCAGCAGCCAGAGCCCTCTTTTTCTTTTTTTAAATTTGCCGGGGGGGGGGGGGTGTTAGGACTGCTAATGGGCTGGGGGGGTTAGGACTGCTAATGGGCTAGGAGGGGGGGGGGTTAGGACTGCTAATGGGCGTGGAGGGGGGGTTAGGACTGCTAATGGGCTAGGGGGGGTTAGGACTGCTAATGGGCTGGGGGGGGGGTTAGGACTGCTAATGGGCTAGGAGGGGGGGGGTTAGCACAGCTAATGGGCTAGCAGGAGGGGTTAGGACTGCTAATGGGCTGGGGGGGGTTTGGACTGCTAATGGGCTAGGAGGTGGGGGGGTTAGGACAGCTAATGGGCTAGGAGGGGTGAGGATAGGAAATCTAATGGGCTGTGGGCTGATGGGGTCAGTAATGAACTGGGGTGATGGGGGGTTAGGACTGCTAATGGGCAGGGGGGGGGGTTAGGACTGCTAATGGGCTGGGGGGGTTTGGACTGCTAATGTGCTGGGGGGGTTAGGACTGCTAATGGGCTAGGAGGGGGGGTTAGGACTGCTAATGGGCTAGGGGGGGTTAGGACTGCTAATGGGCTGTGGGCTGATGGGGGCTGTCTGGAAATGGGGTGATGGGGGGTTAGGACTGCTAATGGGCTAGAGAGGGGGGTTAGGACTGCTAATGGGCTAGGGGGGGTTAGGACTGCTAATGGGCTGGGGGGGTTAGGACTGCTAATGGGCTAGGGGGGGGTTAGGACTGCTAATGGGCTGGGGGGGGGGTTAGTACTGCTAATGGGCTAGGGGGGGGGGTTAGGACTGCTAATGGGCTGGGGGGGTTAGGACTGCTAATGGGCTAGGAGGGGGGGGTTAGGACTGCTAATGGGCTGGGGGGGTTAGGACAGCTAATGGGCTAGGAGGGGTGGGTTTAGGAATGATAATGGGCTAGGGGGGGTTAGGAATGCTAATGGGCTGTGGGCTGATGGGGGCTGTCTGGAAATGGGGTGATGGGGGTTAGGACTGGTAATGGGCTATGGGGGGGGTTAGGACTGCTAATGGGCTAGAGAGGGGGGGTTAGGACTGCTAATGGGCTAGGGGGGGGTTAGGACTGCTAATGGGCTGATGGGGAGGGGTTAGGACTTGAGGTGGGCTGTTGGGTGGGGTTAGGACTGGAAATGGGCTGATGGGGGGTTAACACTGGAGGTGGTCTGATGGGGTTAGGACTGGTAATGGGCTATGGGGGGGTTTAGGACTGATAATGGGCTATGGGGGGGCTGGGACAAGAAATGGGCTGATGGGAGGGGTTAGGACTTGAGGTGGGCTGATGGGGTTAGGACTGGTAATGGACTGTGGGCTGATGGGGTTAGGACTGGCAATGGGCTATGGGGGGCTGACTGGAAGTGGGGGGTTAGGACTGGTAATGGGTTATAGGGGGGGCTTAAACTGAAAATGGGGTGATGGGGGGTTAGGACTGGAAGTGGGTTGATGAGGGGGGATAGGACTGGTATTGGGTTGGGGGCTGCTAGGACTGGAAATGGGCTGATGCAGGGACTAGAAGGGAATGGATGCTGGGTGAGGCTGGAACTAGAAGGGAGCTGGTGTTGGGGGAGGATTAGAATGGGATGGGGCTGGGAGAGTAAAATGGAGAGGGGAAAAATATTTTGTGTGGGAGGGATAAAAAATCTACAATTGGCCGGGTATTGGGAGAGTAAGTGGGGATTGAGGATGGAGGGGTAAATTTTGAGTAGATGAAATAGGAATGAGGAAAGAGCCAAAGGAGAAAGATTAGTATGTTAAAGCAGATGTAGAGAGAGAATGGAAAAAAAAACAAGAAGACAGAAGAAAGGACAAATGGACAGCAGATGGAGAGTTAGCAGAAGACACGAAGAAACCAGAAGAAAGTGGCTGGAACAATTGCAACTGAAAAAAAATGCACAAAAGGTAGAAAAATATCTCTTTATTTTGAATTTATTAACTGGAATATGTCAGCTCTGGGAAATGTGCATCATTAATTTTTGCGCTTTATTTAGTACAAGAGGAAATTAATATATAGTTTTATTTCTACAGTGTTGTTGTATATTCCAAGTTTGGCTTTTGGGGTTCCCAGTTTAATTATTGTCTTCCTGTTTCTAAATTGTGATTCCTTGTTTGGTGATGGTCTGTTCTGCATGTGTAACTGAGCTGAGGTATTCTGTTTATATAATTCCTATTTGACATTGCCACTTGTTCTTTCCCCAGTAGGTCATGTATTGTTGTTCTCTGAGATGTATTGGTTTAATATTTGCAGTGTTGCCTTTTGATAGGTAGAGTATGGTGCTTTGTGAGTCCTGGTAGTGCTGTTAGGATACGGCGGGTTTGCTATGGGTTCTAAATGGGCAGCGTTTGTAGTAGTTCCTAATGTGCCTGGCGGTTGGTACTGGATTATAGTAATGTAGAAACCTTTTAGTCTTTCTTTATCCATATACTCATTAAGAGGCATGTTTACTAAAAGTTAGTGTATGGTAACATTATGCAAATATTTATGCAAATGAAGCACCTTATGCAAATGGGGCTTTAATTGACGTGCTGGCACTTTGAGGAAATTCTTTGGTTTTGTGCGGCAGTTTGGGCACTCGGGCTCAAAAAGGTTAGCCATCACTGCCCTAAGCACTCATCTCAAAGGGCAGGGCCTGATTCAACACAGCTGCGCTGTGTTAGGGAGCAGCACACATTAGGACAGAATAAGAATAGAGCTTATTCTTCAGATAACAGTTACTACAAGCTCCAGCCCAGTTTCAAGAACAGCTTCAGCAAAAGCCACAGAAAGAGCTTGAGGGAGAGCTTCAGCAACGGCTACAAGCACCAGTATCACCTGGAGAAACAGAAGCCAAGCCAAGCAGATAGAGAGAGAAGGAAACTCTCTGGAAGGAAGAGAAGAAAGGCCATTGGAAGGTCTGGGGGATTCCAAGGCAATACTCATACTGGGAGGTATTCCAAAAGCCAGCAGAGTCCATTGGACTGGTTTCAGCCAGAGGAATGGAGTGGCAGAGATAGGAATCACCAGTGGCTACCTGGAAGAGAGAAGACTGCATGTGGAAGGGACTTTCAGACCAAGGCCAGAAGGTATGTGAGAGGAGATCCAGTGTCCAGGGATCAAGATTGGAAGGCTGGACATCAGAATTGGATTACATATTGGCCAGGCTATACAGAGAGGAATAATGATAGCAGGAGAGGCTCAGGTATGAACACTGATCCAGACCCTATCTATAATAGAGAATGGCAGCAAGGGAATGAGCATTCTCATGATAGTGCCTTAATGAAAGACTCGTCTGTGCCAATGTATGATAATGACCCTATGTTGATTGATACAGCAGATGAAAGTACAGTTTATATGGACTGTTCTCTATCTAAATGCTATTGCTAGCTTTCTCTGAGCAAACACATCAGCCATCACAAAGAAACCTAACTTTGTTGTTTATTTCCACTGCAAACAGCTCTTAAAGCAGGATTTGGGCTCACACAGTAGCAGCCAGCCAGCTAAAGGCTTTCAGCTGGTCCATTGATAGTAATTAGGGCTGCACCTGATTGTGTGTGTGAGCAAGGGAGAATCACTGCTGAGATCGGCGTGGAAAATAAGCAGAAGTTAACCTAACCAGCAAAGTTTATTCTTTACTTTTTGCCTTTGTATTTGGTAATTATTTGCTAAGAAAACATTAGCTAATTGCCTGACAAGCTGAAGGTTGTTTTCTGGTTTACTTTGTGACTTTTTGTTATCCATTTTAAACACTGCAAGCAAGTAAACTCATTTATAGTGCTATCAAGCATACATGTGCTGGGTGAATTAAACCCCATCAATAAAAGAAGTATTTTATTGATCTTACCACTTGGTTTCACAACTCAAATTATTGTCATCAGCTGTGTTTGGGAGTGAATGAACTACAATACCCACAATACCTTGCAAGAATCATATGAATATATGCATCGTCAAGATTGTGTAAGTTCTCACCCTAGGCAGCCGTCTGACAAACTTCGAGCAGTGTTCCTAGCTCTCAAGGTCTTTCATACCCTCCTCAGCCAGAAGACCGTCCTCATTCATACGGACAATCAAGTAGCCATGTTTTACATAAACAAGCAAGGAGGAACTGGCTCTCTGTCGCTTTGCAACGAAGCTCTCAGATTATGGGCCTTCGCCAGAGAGCATCAAATCCATCTCCAGGCAGTATACCTTCCAGGAATCCAAAACTCTTGGGCAGACAGACTCAGTCGAGTTCTGCTTCCACACGAATGGTCCCTGCACATGGATCAGGTACTCGGAATCTTCCAAGAATGGGGAACCCCGGACATAGACCTCTTTGCAAGTCCGTGGAATGCCAAACTTCCCCGGTTCTGTTCCAGAATTCCGTGTCAGGGAGTTCAGGCCAAGGATGCCTTCCTCCTTCATTGGGGTCAGGGCTTCCTGTATGCCTTTCCACCCATTCCTTTGATTCCCAAGACTCTGTTCAAACTCCAGAGGGATCAAGGATCTATGATCCTCATAGCTCCACGCTGGCCACGCCAAGTGTGGTACCCTCTACTTCTGCATCTCTCCCAAGCCCCCTCCCTGGACTTGGGAGCTGCGCCAGACCTTCTGTCCCAGGAGGAAGGGACTTTGTGGCATCCAAACCCCAGGTCCCTTCACCTCAGAGCTTGGTTACTGAAGGCCTAGACCTTCAAGACTTCAATCTTTCTCAGCAAGTGAAGGATATCCTCCATGCTTCCAGAAAACCTTCCACTAGGCATTCCTATGCTTTTAAGTGGAAAAGATTTTCCATTTGGTGTGCTCAAAAGGGTCTTGACCCTCTGGCACTTCCTGTGAATTCTCTATTGGAATATCTCCTGCATCTCTCCAATGCAGGCCTTAAAACAAATTCAGTAAGGGTCCATTTGAGTGCTATTGCAGCATCCCTTAAGCCTCTCAATAGACAACCTATTTCCTCTCATCCTCTTATTGCAAGATTCATGAGAGGCCTAACTTTAACTAAACCTCCCATTCGACCTCCTCCGGTGGCATGGGACTTAAACTTGGTTCTTGGTCAGCTTATGAAGCCACCTTTTGAACCCTTAGCCACTACCTCCTTGAAATTTCTTTCCTGGAAGGTTATTTTCCTTATTGCAATCACTTCTGCTCACCGCATCAGTGAACTGCAGGCCTTAGTGGCTAATCCACCTTATACAAGGTTCCATCATGATAAGGTAGTCCTTAGGACAAATCCTCACTTTATGCCTAAAGTGGTCTCACCTTTTCATCTTAATCAAGAGGTATATTTACCTGTCTTTTTTCCAGCTCCTCATGCATCCAGTGCAGAGAGGAACCTTCATACTCTAGATTGTAAAAGAGCTCTTGCCTTTTACTTACACAGGACACAGCAACATAGAAAGTCTTCCCAGCTTTTTATTGCTTTTGATTCTTCTCATTTAGGACTTCCAGTCTCTAAAAGAACACTGTCCAATTGGATTGCTCAGTGCATTTCTTTTGCTTACCAGAGTAAGAACCTTTCTCTGGAGGGCCATGTCACAGCTCACAATGTGAGGGCCATGGCCACCTCTATGGCTCATCTTCATTCTGTGTCCATCGACCAGATCTGTCGAGCAGCCACCTGGGCCTCGGTTCATACCTTCACAGCCCATTACTGTTTGGACAAGGACTCCCGCCGGGATGCCTTGTTTGGTCAGGCTGTCCTCAGACACCTGTTCCATTCTTGAACAACTCATGCCCTCCTTCCCTGAATGGATGCCTGAGATCCATAGGAAGACGAGGAACCCTTCAGGGTCTCATACCCTTGGGGATCTACCAGGCATCTTAGCTAGGGAGTCCCCATATGTGAGGACTCATTCCTGCTTGTTCCTGGAGATAGCACAGTTACTTACCTGTAACAGGTGATCTCTGGGAACAGCAGGAATTAGTCCTCACAACCCTCCCACCTCCCCTAGGAGTTGTATCTCTCTCTGTCTTTCCTTTCCTCCCTCTCTCTATTGTCTCAGTTTTAAACTCGAACTGAGGAGAGTTGGTTAGGAAAGGCGGGAAGGCAGCATGCAGGCGCTGTGGGATGCTCCCAAAAGCTTTCCTTTTTGGGAAGCTGGGGAGCGTTCCCGCGCAGGCTCCGCCGGTACCGACGCACCCATATGTGAGGGCTAATTCCTGCTGTTCCTAGAGATCACCTGTTACAGGTAAGTAACTGTGCTTTCTTCAGTGGCCACATGGAGATGGGGGTCTGAGAGTGTCGGAACCCTGGCTCAACCTTTGTCTATGTCAATACCTGCTGTATGTGTTTCCTCTGATTCAGCGTATAGAGTGCCACCGGAGAAGGATTGTTCTGGTGGCATCAGATTGACTGATGAGTGTGATTCAGAGATCTGATGTGTCTCCTGTAAGCACCACGTCTTCGTTTGCCTCCATCTGGGGGCCTGTTGCGTCAAGGGTCTCTTGTCCTGGAGGACCCAGCTCCCTTCTTGCTTACAGCTTGGCTCCTGTAAGGAGACGGTTAGTGCCTATGGGCTACTGTCCAGTGGTGGTTTTCCACTCTGTTCAGAGCCTGGAGGAGGTCTACCAACCTGGTATAAGTACAGGCTTTGTGCTTGAATACTAGTGTGGCACACAGCAGCTGGCTCTAGAGGTGGAGGTGGCCAAGGTGCTGTCTCTGTTGGGCCTTTTTTTACAGGATGGTCTGGAGAAGGGTCTTTTCTCTTAGCTCTCTGAAGGTTCAGATGGCAGCTTTGGCTGCTAAGTCTCTAGCCTTGTATGCGGATGTTTCAGCGTTTCCGTCTTCCCTCTTTTCTGTAGTCCCTTCCTGGCATCTGTATCTGGTGCTCGGGGCCCTGATGTTGGAGCCCTTTGGGCCGTTAAAGCATGCTACTCTGAAGGATTTGACACTGAAGATGGTATTCTTGGTTGTGATTTGTTCCGCAAGGCAGACTTCTGAGCTGCAGGCTCGGTCTTGCCAAGATCCTTATCTGTCTTTTTCAAAGGAGGCTGTTTCCATTCAGCCTGTACCTTCCTTCTTGCCTAAGGTGATTTCTTCCTTTCATGTGAACCAGGTGTTCTGCCTGTCCTCCTTCTCTAAGGAGCAGGGTCAGGGATGGATAAGGATTTTCGCCTTATGGATATCTGGAGGGTGCTTCTCTGGTACTTGGAGGTTACCAATTCTTCTCGTAAGTCTTTCTTTTAATGCTGTTTGCTGGCCTATGTACGGGTGGCATGGCAGCTATCTATTTTGGAATTCTGGATTAAGGAGGCCATTGCCTTGGCATATCTATTGCAGAACTGGCTGATTCCGGAGGGTTAACGTCCCCATTCTATCTGGGTGCAAGCATCCTCATGGATGGAGCAGAGCTCGGCAGCCCCCGCAGACATTTTTTGGGCAGCAACGTGGGCATCACTTTCCAGTTTTCTCAAGCATTAACCCTTGGATGTCCATGCACAGGTGGACATGGGTTTTGCAAGCTGCTGAATCTTCTTTCTGCTCAGTGGAGTCATAGCTTTTGGTACATCCCACTTATCTAGACTGGTCTAGCAGGAAGATATGGAAGCACTGTTCCCTCTAAGCTGTGCGCGTGTGCGCGCGCACACACCTCGCCGAGTGAGCGCACATACTTTACAACAGAGCGCACAAAAATTACGGCTCTGATTCTGATAGAAAATAACACAGACGTCTTAAAATTTAAAAGTTATGATTGTAATTACTAGAAATGTCCCGCTTCATTTAGTAATCGTCTATTTTCATGTAATTTAATTAAAATCAATGTGGTGTACATACTGTATTCTGACGTGTAGTCAAATTTTAAAGTATATAACTCTGAGTGTCGTTATGTGGCGCACAAAAATTTAACCTTCCTTCAAAAGCTGCACACAGCTGATATTTTATGCGCACACAGCCTACAGAAAATTAGAGGGAACATTGTATGGAAGGTGAGATTTTACTTACTGGTTAATGTCCTTTCCTTGAGTTCTGTTAGACCAGTCCAGGGCCCACCCCTGAAACTGTTACCTTTTGTGTCCATTATGATCTTTATACTTGGTTCTGCAGGTTCATCTTCTACCGCCAGCCTTCTCATTGTTGCCCACGATTGAGGTTGCATGAGGCTTGCTATGTTTCTCCCATATGCTATGGGATGAATATTGAAGAGACCTCTGGTGGCTGAGGTGGATAGAGGCATGGGTGTGATGTCACTGAAACCTGGGCTTTTCGTTGGTTCCTTTATCTCCACCACCCTGCTCGTAGGGGAACACAACCCACTTGTCTACACTGGTCTAGCAGGACTCAAGGAAAGGATATTAACTGGTAAATAAAACGTTACCATACTTAGGTTAA
Organism: Ichthyophis bannanicus; assembly: GCA_033557465.1. NCBI lineage: Eukaryota > Metazoa > Chordata > Amphibia > Gymnophiona > Ichthyophiidae > Ichthyophis > Ichthyophis bannanicus. The sequence continues at coordinate 51,482,092 of CM066040.1, forward strand.
TAACTGTGCACAAAATAAAGACAATGACTAGTATTTCAAAATCAACACTGTTTCAGGGAGGTTTAGAAGACTGGGGAAACAGAGCAACAGATATATGCATCTGCAGAGGGGTATGGCTCCTGTCTCCTCCAAAGCAGCAGTTGGAAGAGCCAGTGGGAGCCCCATTCCGCCAGCATGAACAGAACTGTGACTGAAGATGCCTGTGGAAAGGCCTAGATCCCACTAGCATAAAGAGCCCAGCTGCCTGGCTGAAAGATGGAAAGGGCTGGTTAAGGGGGCAGAGCATAAATTGAAGAGGTGGGGTTAGAGGAGGGAGGCAGGGAATACATAAGGGAGTGTGTGGGGCTAGAGGGGTAGGTAGGAGAAGGGGGTGAAGCATTGGGGAGGGGAGGGGTTAAAGGAGGGATTGAGACTTGAAAGAGTGTAAGTGACACAGCAAAGACAGGGAAGGAGAGGGGGAGAGTGCATGCTGGGTGAAGGGTGTCAGACGGCTGCCTAGGGTGAGAACTTACACAATCTTGACGATGCATATATTCATATGATTCTTGCAAGGTATTGTGGGTATTGTAGTTCATTCACTCCCAAACACAGCTGATGACAATAATTTGAGTTGTGAAACCAAGTGGTAAGATCAATAAAATACTTCTTTTATTGATGGGGTTTAATTCACCCAGCACATGTATGCTTGATAGCACTATAAATGAGGTTACTTGCTTGCAGTGTTTAAAATGGATAACAAAAAGTCACAAAGTAAACCAAAAACAACCTTCAGCTTGTCAGGCAATTAGCTAATGTTTTCTTAGCAAGTAATTACCAAATACAAAGGCACAAAGTAAAGAATAAACTTTGCTGGTTAGGTTAACTTCTGCTTATTTTCCACGCCGATCTCAGCAGTGATTCTCCCTTGCTCACACACACAATCAGGTGCAGCCCTAATTACTATCAATGGACCAGCTGAAAGCCTTTAGCTGGCTGGCTGCTACTGTGTGAGCCCAAATCCTGCTTTAAGAGCTGTTTGCAGTGGAAATAAAGAACAAAGTTAGGTTTCTTTGTGATGGCTGATGTGTTTGCTCATAGAAAACTAGCAATAGCATTTAGATAAAGAACAGTCCATGTAAATAGTTTCATCTGCTGTATTTCCCCCTGCATCAACAATCATAGGGTCAATATCATACACATTGGGCACAGATGAGTCTTTCATTAAGGCACTATCATGAGAATGCCTATTCCCTTGCTGCCATTCTCTATTATAGATAGGGTCTGGATCAGTGTTCATACCTGAGCCTCTCCTGCCATCATAATTCCTCTCTGTAAAGCCTGGCCAATATGTAATCCAATTCTGATGTCCAGCCTTCCAATCTTGATCCCTGGACACTGGATCTCCTCTCACATACCTTCTGGCCTTGGTCTGAAAGTCCCTTCCACATGCAGTCTTCTCTCTTCCAGGTAGCCACTGGTGATTCCTATCTCTGCCACTCTCCAGTCCTCTGGCTGAATCCAGTCCAATGGACTCTGCTGGCTTTTGGAATACCTCCCAGTATGAGTACTGCCTTGGAATCTCCCAGACCTTCCAATGGCCTTTCTTCTCTTCCTTCCAGAGAGTTTCCTTCTCTCTCTATCTGCTTGGCTTGGCTTCTGTTTCTCCAGGTGATACTGGTGCTTGTAGCCGTTGCTGAAGCTCTCCCTCAAGCTCTTTCTGTGGCTTTTGCTGAAGCTGTTCTTGAAGCTCTCCCTGAAGCTGTTATCTGAAGAATAAGCTCTATTCTTATCCTGTTCTAATGTGTGCTGCTCCCTAACACAGCGCAGCTGTCTTGAATCAGGCCCTGCCCTTTGAGATGAGTGCTTAGGGATTACCTCATAGCTCTCTTGATTGCACACACATTTTCTCACCTCAGCCCCTCTCATGGCTGCTGGAAACCTGGTGCATTCTGGGACTGGTAGTCTTTTATGTGAAAACTCTGTTTTCTCACTTCTACCAGAACTGACAGGTTGCTTGTTCAGAGTCACATCATCTTTTCTATAGCTCCTACCTGAGCTATGATAAGCTTCCTTATCACAAGGGACAGTAAGAGAGTCTGGGAGGGTATGAAGAGTATGGGATAGGAATGACACGCACACACATGTAAGCACGCCCCACCACCTACAATGACGCGCGCGCACACACACACACCCTAGTGTCGCACAGATATGCCCCCCCCCCCCGCACCTGTTGATTCTGCGAATGAGGGAAACATGCTATCATGTCACATTGCAAGTATACACTTTTCAACATGTCGACTTGTTTGATCTATTTAACATTGAGAAAATAAATCTTTTTAGGTGTTGGTCACTGACTCCCAAATGCACAGTACCACTAAGTATTATTTAATGACTACAAATAGTTTGGCCTCTGTACTCGTAAAATCTAGCAGGGTCCAAACGGACTCCTGCATGAGGTCCACCACAACAGATTTTCCCATCAGGGGTTAACTTCCATAATACATATATAGGCTTATGCTTCTGATTCTAGAAATACAGTAACTTGCCTCTTCGGGGGGAGGGGGTTCTTTTATGTTTTGGGGTGACCTATGGATTAGGGTGTGTTCAAACTTCTTCCTAACTCCCATTATGGTATACTGTAGAAGAAGTTGCCAGTATACAAAGGGACTTATTTACGTTTAGCAGCCACCGATAAATGTGTAGGTCCCTATCTGTGAACGTTCAGTGGCCAAAAATTCTCTCTAAAGCCTCTGCACTGTCTGGATAGTGCCAGGACAGAGCGAGGAGATACCACCTAATTATATGGAGTGACAATACGTGGTCTCTATCCATACATCTAAATGGTTTGTTAGGCCCACCCAAAAGCAGTCTCTTAAACAACTTAGCTATATCTCTGTATAGCTACTGGTGGATAAGCGCTTTCCATGTGTATTCCGCATCACCACCTATCTGAATAGTGGCACTGCTGTGGCTAGTACTAAATAAAAACAAATACAAGACAGACCAGTTATTGCTGGGTCTGAATATTGACAAATGATTTTTTTTGCAGGTGTCAAAACCTTTGCTTTTTCTGCTTCTAATCTAGTAATCACAGTTGAATCAAACATTCAGAAATTTTTATTTTCACCTTTCCTTGGATGCTTGAACACTATGGAGGATATCAATAGTAGGCTTGTGATGACCTTCCTGATTTCACTGGTCAACAAATTTTTACAAAAGTCATGTTACTGAAATAAAAATAGTCATTTCTTATCAATTTTTATATACTGAACACGAATATGGACAGTGAAATTGCAAAGTTGGCTCTAGTTTTTTTGTAATCTACAAGAATTAATGTTTACATCACAAAATGCATGTCAATAGTAAATATAATAGGCCTTCAGTTAATACCTGTAAAAAACCAAGTCATAGACTACTTCTTAGATTTTTTCGCATGTCTCTTGTACAGCTGTTTGGGAGCTTCTCTGGGGAGTGTCCAGCAGTAGTCAGCCAGCATTGTAGTGGACCATTTTCCCTGGTATCTGCTCCATCATTGCGATATCCTGGTGAAAACGTTCGCCCTGTTCATCACTAACCACAGTTGTCAGGAAAGAAATCGAGATGGGAATCAAGGAAATGGATCTTTAGAGACATATTGCAGCCAAGTTTCTGATACTGCATGAGCAGTATCCTTGCAGTTCCTTGCAGTTTTCTGCCCTAACATTCCCGAGAAAGTTTGTTGACACTAGCAAGTTGTTGAACCGGTCATCTTTGAAGAGCTCTCGAATCTGAGGACCCACAAAAACTCCCTCTTTAAGCTTTGCTTCGCTGAGTCGAGGTAATTTTTCATGCAGGTATCGGAAAGCTGGTGAAGTGCGGTCCATGGCTTTCACGAAGTTTTTCATCAAACCTAGTTAGATGTGAAGGGGTGGTAGCAGGATTTTGTGAGCCTCAACCAGAGCTGGGTGCTGGATATTCTTCTCTCCAACTGTTACATTTTGTCTGCGATTCCATTCCTTCCGCAAGTAGTGCCAATCCGTTGCTCGGCTATCCCACTCACATAATAAACACATGTATTTTATATATCCCTGCTGCAGTCCCATTAAAAGGGCAACTACCTTCAAGTCACCACAGAGGTGCCAGCTGTACTTGTTATAGCTAATGGAAGTCAGTAGATACTTTTAAGTTATCGTATGTCTCTTTCATGTGGACGGCATGCACTACTGGAATAGATGGAAGATGGTTTCCATTGTTCAAAAGCACAGCCTTCAGACTTGGTTTCGAAGAGTCTATATAGTCTCCAGTCGTGTGGGTCATGAGTGATTTTTAAGGCATTCATGAGGCTTTCAATATCGGAACAGAATACCAGATTACTTTCCTTTCTGAAGAAAGGCTCCAACTGCTGGTGGCGCTTTCGATATGGAGTAATGTTGACATCTTCTAGAAAATTCCATTGTTGGAGTCTTGATCCTAGCATTTCTTCCTATCTCCAGGAACAAGCAGGAATGAGTCTTCACATATGGGTACGTCGGTACCGACGGAGCCTGCGCGGGAACGCTCCCCAGCTTCCCAAAAAGGAAAGCTTTTGGGAGCATCCCACAGCGCCTGCGCGCTGCCTTCCCGCCTTTCCTAACCGCCTCTCCTCAGTTCTTCTTTGCCGCGGAGCCAGCAGGTCGAGCCCTGTCACCGCTGAAGAAGTTCTTTGTTTTATTTTCTTTATTTCTTTGGTCGCGTGTCTGCCTTCCCCGACTCCGGACCGGTACCGGCCGGTCTTTTCTTTCTTTTCTTTAAAAAAAAAAAAAACTATATATTTTTCCCTCACTTAGTGTATTTTTCTCTTTGGGCCTTAGGCCTCACAAGAAATTTTCCTCATGGAAAAACCAGCCTCCGGGTTTAAGAAATGCACTAAGTGCAGCGGTACTATTTATGTTACAGACACCCATGAATGGTGTCTTAAATGTTTGGGTCCTGAACACTGCATTTCGGATTGTCCGTCCTGTTCTCTGATGTCTAAACGGGGTTTACAGAACCGAGCAGCTAAGCTCCATGTGCTGTTTCCCGCTGATGCAGCTTCGGTGGCATCGATGTCTTCCAGGGCTTCTTCTTCCCCCAATGGATCTCAGGTAACCAAACATAAATCCAGCCGGTCCTCGAAGGGTAGATCTCCCTCTAAGCATTGAGATGCCTCCGGGCTTGCCCTCGAGGATCCTGCACCGGCAAAACAACCCCGGCGGGAAGCTCCGGCTTCCAAAGCTCCACCTATGGGGTTACAGGTTGACAGCGATGGCACGGCCTCAACCGATCACCTGTTAGAATGCTCTGGGGTACCGGCACAACCTTCCGGTACCGAGTTCCAGGCATTCATGGCGTCGATGGATCAGAATGTTCTGTCCATGCAGCAGGCTATCAGTGCCTTCATTCAAGCTGCGACGCCGTTGATACCACAACAAACTCTGTTGTCGGTATCGACTCGGGTACCGGCACCAGCGCCGATACCGGTACCGACTGCATCGGCATCGACCAGGATACCGACTGCAGCGGTTCCTTGTCCAGGGCTGCTCATCGGTACCGATGACGCCCGATGTCGATACTGCTCGATACGCGTACCGAGCGTTAGAAGAGCACCCTACATCAGAGGAGTCTGCTGAAGTATCTATAGCCCTTCCTGAAGAGCCGCCTTCTCCAAAAAGAAGAATGTCTCCTCCAGAGGGCTTGTCCTTTCAAGACTTCATAAAAGAAGTAGCTAAAGGACTTTCTATTTCAGTATCCTCTGAATCAGAGCCTAGAGCAAAAAAATTAGATATTTTGGGTTATTCTAAGGCTCCTAAAGAGGCAGTCACCTTACCAATTCATGAGATACTTTATGAACACATGATTGATTTATGGGAGACTCCTCTCACTATCTCTCCTCATTCTCGCAGATTGGACACTATGTATCGTGTCCCTCCCTGTCCTGGTTTTCATAAAACACAGCTTCCTCACCATTCCATTGTGGTGCAGTCAGCTATGAAGAGGATAAAGAGTACAAAGAGACACTCTTCTACTCCTCCAGGAAGAGAATGCAGGACCTTGGATGCTTTTGGTAGAAAAATCTTCCAAGCCAGTATGCTCATTGCCAGAATCAACTCCTATAGTCTTTACATGGGTATGTTTCTAAAGGAGGTTGCAGATAAACTGCACACTTTCCTCCCTTTTCTGCCAGAAGATAAAAGGGATGAATTCCTCATTTGGCTTAAGCATACTCAAAAAAATATCAATGGGTCAACTCCGTATTATAAACTGAAAGTAATATGTTTAAATAGAAAACTGTATTTCTCATCAACTAGGAGACATATTTTTTTTGGCAGTTAAGCGGTCTCAGTATCTCGGGGTATAAGCTGAAACTTGCAGCGTATCCTCCCCTTCCGTCACATCAATGACCACATATACTTTTACTGCCGTTTTTTTATAATTTTAGCAAGTGAAAAATTTACACGTTAAAAATGCCTCTCTTAGTAGTTATGAATAGCAATTTGCTTAGCTTTTGTTGTTGATTCTTAAACTTCGATCAATTCTTTGTAATACATTTGTAAATGCTCCCAACGCTATCCAGCGCCAAGCGTTTCTCCAATTACGGGTTCCTCAGGGGAATGGCTAAGCTCTGCAAATGAACACACAGTGTTAGAGAACTTTACTTTCCTCTAAAATGTTGTTTCGTCTCTGGTAAGGTAACCGATTTTTCTCTTATTAGTATACTCACTATTCTGTTGATCATACCCGCGTTCAAACCGCTTGCATTATGCTGAACTGCAAGGCTGTTGTCAAAAGGACGCCAACGCATGCGCTTTTTTAAGTTGAGATGAACCAATCCTAGATGAACCCTCCCCCTATTAATTTCATATGCATGATTCCCATTCAATGCGGGCATTTAAACCATAAGGTTCAACTGTTTGTAATCTGTATATCCATCGTTGTTCCATATACAAGAGAGTTTCATCTATGGTACGGCCCTGATGTGGTTGTTGTATTTGTGTTATGCAAAAACATTGTAAATCTTCAAAAGTGTGTTGTAATGACAAACAATGCTCCACTATCGGGGCTTCTAAACGTTTGCATTTAAGTTTACTTTTATGTTCCATCAGTCGGGTTCGGAATGTGCGGTGAGTTTTACCGATGTATAGTAAAGAACAGGGACATCTTATGCAATAAATCACCTGTATGGAAGCACATGTAGTAAAAGATCTTAAGACATAAGTCTTCCCATTATGACAAAATTGATTGCACTCTTTAGTAACTGAACAAATAGAACATGTCCCACATGACCTATGACCTATTATCGGAAAACAACAGATAAAAACACTCTCCTTCACTACTCGAGTGCTCATCCAAGACAACTTAGAAATGGGTTACCATATTCACAATTCATTAGATATCGAAGAAATTGCAGTACTATAGAAGAATTTTGGGAACAAACAGAACAACTGCGAGAAAATTTCATTCAACGGGGATATCCGAAAAAGATATTGAAAGAAGCTTATACCAGAGCATGGTTTACAAATCGGGATTTACTTTTACAACCAAAACAGAGAACATCATTATCTGACTCAGAAGTGGTGAATTTCATAACTAAATATTCTCCCTTGAGTAGCTGTTTACAATCCAGTTTGAAGAAACATAAAAGTGTGTTGACTACTATATCAGGTCTTAGAAAATATCAAACACGATGTGTGTGGCAACGACAGTGCAATTTGAAAGATATTTTGAGTCCAATAAAAGTGAGACACCCGCAATTGCCAGCTTTGAAAACATTAGGTCATAGGTCATGTGGGACATGTTCTATTTGTTCAGTTACTAAAGAGTGCAATCAATTTTGTCATAATGGGAAGACTTATGTCTTAAGATCTTTTACTACATGTGCTTCCATATAGGTGATTTATTGCATAAGATGTCCCTGTTCTTTACTATACATCGGTAAAACTCACCGCACATTCCAAACCCGACTGATGGAACATAAAAGTAAACTTAAATGCAAACGTTTAGAAGCCCCGATAGTGGAGCATTGTTTGTCATTACAACACACTTTTGAAGATTTAGAATGTTTTTGCATAACACAAATACAACAACCACATCAGGGCCATACCATAGATGAAACTCTCTTGTATATGGAACAACGATGGATATACAGATTACAAACAGTTGAACCTTATGGTTTAAATGCCCGCATTGAATGGGAATCATGCATATGAAATTAATAGGGGGAGGGTTCATCTAGGATTGGTTCATCTCAACTTAAAAAAGCGCATGCGTTGGCGTCCTTTTGATAACAGCCTTGCAGTTCAGCATAATGCATGCGGTTTGAACGCGGGTATGATCAACAGAATAGTGAGTATACTAATAAGAGAAAAATCGGTTACCTTACCAGAGACGAAACAACATTTTAGAGGAAAGTAAAGTTCTCTAACACTGTGTGTTCATTTGCAGAGCTTAGCCATTCCCCTGAGGAACCCGTAATTGGAGAAACGCTTGGCGCTGGATAGCGTTGGGAGCATTTACAAATGTATTACAAAGAATTGATCAAAGTTTAAGAATCAACAACAAAAGCTAAGCAAATTGCTATTCATAACTACTAAGAGAGGCATTTTTAACGTGTAAATTTTTCACTTGCTAAAATTATAAAAAAACGGCAGTAAAAGTATATGTGGTCATTGATGTGACGGAAGGGGAGGATACGCTGCAAGTTTCAGCTTATACCCCGAGATACTGAGACCGCTTAACTGCCAAAAAAAATATGTCTCCTAGTTGATGAGAAATACAGTTTTCTATTTAAACATATTACTTTCAGTTTATAATACGGAGTTGACCCATTGATATTTTAAGATTTTACTCTGTAAGAGGTGACCTATATAGAAATTTGTGATTAAGCATACTCAAGACATTTCAAAGTTTTCCAACCGGGCAGCCTTTGATTCCTTTGAAGGTGCCAGCAGAGCTTCTGGCATTGCCATTGCTGCTCGCAGAATTGCTTGGCTCCAAGCTTCTGATTTAGAACCCTGGGTCCAAGATGGCTTAGGAAATCTTCCCTGTACAGGTGAAAACCTGTTTGGCAAAGAATGGCAAATAAAAGCCACTCAAATGGATGCAGAAAAGTCTGCTCTGGATAGACTTTCAAAGTGAACCTCCATTCCTGCCAAGAAAAAACCCTTCAAGAAGTCTTTTTTTTTAAAAAGGGCAGATTCCCTTCTGCTTCTGGCCAGCAATCCTCTACAGGTCGCTTTGCTACTAAGCGTCAGCAACCTAAACAGGCCAGGCCTAAGACTACAGGGGCTGCTGCAACTCAGAAGACCCAACCTCCTCAGGGTTTTTGACTTGATGCTAGAGAACTTAGCCTTTCTGGCTTTAAAACAGCCAGAACCTCTCACCATTCCAGGAAGGATAGCTCATTTTGCTCCCAGATGGGAGCAGATTACATCAGAGCAGTGGACCCTCTCCATCATAAGAGAGGGCTACAAACTTCATTTCTCAGACCTTCCTCCCCACACCATGGTGAGACACTTCAATTCTCCCACATCTCTTCTCGACCTTCTAGGTCAAGAGGTGGCTACCCTTCTTGCCCAAGGGGCAATAGTAGAAGTTCCCCTTCTTCAACAAGGGTCAGGGTTTTACTCCCATTATTTTCTCATTCCAAAGAAGACAGGGGGATACAGACCCATATTAGATCTCAGGGAATTGAACAAATTTCTATGCAAGGAGAAGTTCAAGATGCTTTCTCTGGGCACTCTCCTTCCATACCTTCCAAGTCAGGATTGGCTTTGTTCTCTAGATCTCAAGGATGCGTACACACATGTCCTCATCCATCCATCTCACAGAAGATTCCTCCGTTTTCTTTTCCAAGGAAAACATTATCAATACAGGGTGCTTCCGTTTGGTCTGGCCTCTGCCCCAAGAGTGTTCACCAAATGCATGGCAACAGTAGCTGCATTTCTACGCACTCTGGGAATATTTGTATTCCCATACCTGGACGACTGGCTCATCTGAGCTCCATCTCAGTCAGAGGCCCAGATTTCCCTGAACCGCACAAGACGCATTTTGCAGTATCTTGGCCTTGTGGTAAACCTCCCAAAGTCTCAGCTCACCCCCACTCAGTCCCTAGAATTCATAGGGGCCTGGTTGGATACTACCACTGCAAGGGCCTACCTTCCTCAGGCCCGTTGCCAACGTCTAGTGCAGTTAGCCTCTCAGATTCAGTCAAAGAGCCACTTAACTGCCCGGGAGATGCTACAACTGCTAGGCCACATGGCTTCCACAGTGCATGTGGTACCCTATGCTCACCTACATATGAGAGCAGCCCAATGGACTTTGTCCACCCAGTGGACTCAAGCATCAGGAGCTCTCTCAGACCAAATAGCAACCTCCAAACGTCTCTTTTGGTCTCTCCAATGGTGGATGTCCACTCAAAATCTGTTGCTGGGGTCCCCCTTCCAACAGTTGTTGCCCCAAGCAACCCTCACAACAGATGCCTCCCAAACAGGTTGGGGAGCTCATCTACAAGACCTCTCCACTCAAGGCACTTGGTCCCCACAGGAGACCTTTCTTCATATCAATCACTTGGAGCTTCGAGCAGTCTTTCTAGCTCTCAAGGTCTTTCATACCCTGCTCAGCTACAAGACAGTCCTCATTCATATGGACAATCAAGTAGCCATGTTTTACATAAACAAGCAAGGAGGAACTGGTTCTCTGTCGCTTTGCAACGAAGCTTTAAGATTGTGGGCCTTCGCCAGAGAGCATCAAATCCATCTCCTGGCAGTATACCTCCCAGGAATCCAAAACTCTTGGGCAGATAGACTCAGTCGAGTTCTGCTGCCACACGAATGGTTCCTGCACATGGATCAGGTACTCAGAATCTTCCAAGAATGGGGAACCCCGGACATAGACCTCTTTGCAAGTCCGTGGAATGCCAAGCTTCCCCAGTTCTGTTCCAGAATTCCGTGTCAGGGAGTTCAGGCCAAGAATGCCTTCCTCCTTCACTGGGGTCACGGCTTCCTGTATGCCTTTCCACCCATTCCCTTGATTCCCAAGACTCTGTTCAAACTCCAGAGGGATCAAGGATCTATGATCCTCATAGCTCCACGCTGGCCACGCCAAGTGTGGTACCCTCTACTTCTGCATCTCTCCCAAGCCCCCTCCCTGGACTTGGGAGCTGCTCCAGACCTTCTGTCCCAGGAGGAGGGGACTTTGTGGCACTCAAACCCCAAGTCCCTTCACCTCAGAGCTTGGTTACTGAAGGCCTAGACCTTCAAGGCTGGAATCTTTCTCAACAAGTGAAAGATATCCTCCATGCTTCCAGGAAACCTTCCACTAGGCGTTCCTATGCTTTTAAATGGAAAAGATTTTCCATTTGGTGTGCTGAAAGGGGTCTCGACCCTCTAGCACTACCTTTGAATTCTCTATTGGAATTCCTCCTGCATCCTTCCAATGCAGGCCTTAAGACGAATTCAGTAAGGGTCCATTTGAGTGCTATTGCAGCATCCCTTAAGCCTATCAATGGACAACCTATTTCCTCTCATCCTCTTATTGCAAGATTCATGAGAGGCCTAACTTTAACTAAACCTCCCATTAGGCCTCCTCCGGTGGCATGGGATTTAAATCTGGTTCTTGGTCAGCTTATAAAGCCTCCTTTTGAACCCTTAGCCACCATCTCCTTGAAATTTCTTCCCTGGAAGGTTATTTTCCTCATTGCAGTCACCTCAGCTCGCCGCATCAGTGAGCTGCAGGCCTTAGTGGCTAATCCACCTTATACAAGGTTCCATCATGATAAGGTAGTCCTTAGGACCAATCCACATTTTATGCCTAAAGTGGTCTCACCTTTTCATCTTAATCCAGAGGTATATTTATCTGTCTTTTTTCCAGCTCCTCATGCATCAAGTGCAGAGAAGAATCTTTATACTCTGGATTGTAAAAGAGCTCTTGCCTTTTACTTACAAAGGACACAGCAACATAGGAAGTCTTCCCAGCTCTTTGTTGCTTTTGATCCCTCTCAGTTGGGACTTCCAGTCTCTAAGAGGACACTGTCCAATTGGATTGCTCAGTGTATTTCTTTCGCCTACCAGAGTAAGAACCTTTCTCTGGAGAGCCATGTCAAAGCTCATAATGTGAGGGCCATGGCCGTCTCTATGGCTCATCTAAATTCTGTGTCCATCGACCAGATCTGTCGAGCAGCCACCTGGGCCTCTGTTCATACCTTCACAGCCCATTACTGCTTGGACAAGGACTCTGACCAGGATGCCTTGTTTGGTCAGGCTGTTCTCAAACACCTGTTCCATTCTTAATCAACTCCTACCCTCCATCCCTGGATAGATGCCTGAGATCCATAGGAGGAGGTAGAACCCTTCCCAGGGTCTCATATCCTTGGGGATCTCCCAGGCATCTTAGCTAGGGAGTCCCCATATGTGAAGACTCATTCCTGCTTGTTCCTGGAGATAGCACAGTTACTTACCTGTAACAGGTGATCTCTGGGAACAGCAGGAATAAGTCTTCACAACCCTCCCACCTCCCCTAGGAGTTGTATCTCTCTATCTCTCTATCCTTTCCTCTCTCTCTCTTTTGTCTCAGCTTTAAAACTCGAACTGAGGAGAGGCGGTTAGGAAAGGCGGGAAGGCAGCGCACAGGCGCTGTGGGATGCTCCCAAAAGCTTTCCTTTTTGGGAAGCTGGGGAGCGTTCCCGCGCAGGTTCCGTCGGTACCGACGTACCCATATGTGAAGACTTATTCCTGCTGTTCCCAGAGATCAGCTGTTACAGGTAAGTAACTGTGCTTGTTCTTGGATACGTCCAAATCATGAACCAGGCCATTTAGTTCTTCCTGTGTTATTCTGTGTGGAGTTGATAATGCATCCCAGTGAAAATCTGGGTCACTGCATGCTGACAGACGAACAGGTCGGCTCACCCTTGTCCTCATCAGATGAATCAAGAGAACATTCTGATGGAGGTTCTGGAATAGGAAGTCCCTCACCATGTGGAACTGGTCTCAATGCAGACGGAATGTTTGGGTAGACTATACTCGACTTCCTTTGCTTCGTTATTCCGCTGGAAAGCGGAGGAACCAAGCAGAAGTAACAGTCATTTATGTGGTTGCTTGGCTCTCTCCACACCATGGGGACTGGAAACGGCATTGATGGTCTTTTGCAATTCAACCACTGTGAAAGCTGTGTTGTACATGTAGCACAGCATATATGCGGGGCCCAAGGCTTGTCTTGGTCACCAATCTTGCATCCGAAGTAAAGATGATATGCCTTCTTTAGTTGAGAAGTGATACTTTTCTTCTGGTTGGCAAATGTCACTTCCCCACAAATGTAGCAGAAATTGTCAACGATATTAATGCACTTTTGCGGCATTACTGTTCTGTATTGTACCTAAATGTCTAAAATTATATGATTAATAAAAGTTCCTGAGCGGTCCTCCAGTTTAGTCCTCCACATCAGGGTAGTGCACCTCCTCCTGCAGCAAGGAGACTGGACCAATCAAATCTTCTCCCTATGGGAATGTATACTACTGGAGCTCCCATCAGCCCCCCAGTGTGTCCAGTCTCCTTGCAGCAGGAGGCGGTGTGAGCCTTTTGTGGACTCACTTCTGTGTTAGGACTAGATCATTTTTTACTTGTTTTCCTTTCTTGCTCCTTGTAGCACATTTTGTTTTTCTTGCAGTGTAGGTGTCTGTCTCTTTAAAGTTTGCTTCTGCATCGGGGTGAGCCGAGATTGTGCAGACCGTCTGCCTTCTGTTGAGCAACGGCACGACGGCTGCACTCCTGTAGCTGATGATCTCCCCTCCAAGCCTGTTCGGAGGAGGAGTCCGGCCTCAATTGCCCCCCTCCTAGTTTGGGAGTACTTTTCAGGCTCGATGGACCCCAGGTCCCTTCCTTGCCGGTCGGTGTTCTCTCGCACCGCGGGGCCATTGCAGTGTGTTTCTTCTTGAGCTCAGCTCCGTTGCCGTGCTCTGTCCTGCCTTCGGGGTAAGTCTCTTTTTTTCTTTTTCGTCGGTTTTGGGGTAGCCCCGTTTTTTTCTCCTTGGCTGGATCGCGGTTTTTCATTTCTTTTCCTTTTCTTTAGTTTTCTTTATTTTTCGCGCCTTTTTTCGGTGCTCCGGAGTGCCGGCGGCCATTTTATTTTCGGCTCCTGCTTTATTCCGCAGGGGCTGTGCTGGGGCGCGTTTGATTCAGGGCGTCTGGATTCAGACAGCCTTGATTACTAGCTGATTCTTTAGCAGTAAGTCGGTGTGTGTAAAAACACATAAAAAAAAAAAAGAGGGGGCTTTTGTTGCACGGGTTGGGATTTGCAGTCCTGTGGCACTTTGGACTGTTTTTTTCTCTCCTGTTAGTTTTTGCACTGTTGCAGATCCCTTCCAACTATTGCGGTTCTCTGCACATGTCCCGCCGGCCGCAGTGCGTGATTTGTGGGTCCCGCAAAGGGGCCATCTCGGATGCAGGAGTTTGCAAGGCCTGCAATCCGCCAGAGCTGCAACAACCAATGGAGGCCAGTGTTATCTTGGATTCCGTGGTCCCTCCAGTTTCCAGTGGGGAGGAACTGGCTGCAGGACCTATCTTGCCTTCTCTTCCGTCTACTTCTACTCCGCAGGCGGGTCTCCAAACCTTGGGGTCTCCCGAGATGGCCTGGGGGGATTTTTCTCCTGAGTTCGTGCTTCTTATGCACCAAGCTTTCCAAAGGGGCCGCTTGGGGAAAGGTTCGGAGCCGGGCATGGCCGCTTCGGCTCCGCCGTCTCTCCGGCTGGAGGGAGGGCGAGCGGACCTCCCTAAGGCGGCTAAGCGTGCTCGCGGGTCTGACGTGGAACTCCCTGAACTAGCCTGGCCAGAGAAGGACTGGTCTGATGTAGATCCCGAGGATAGACTCGAGGATTTGGAGGAAGGGGAGATTCCGGAACCTGAGGAGCAGGCTCGGATCATCCGGGTTTTTTGCAGGGAGGAACTGATTCCCTTAATTACGGAATCTCTCCAAGCCCTGAATTTGTCAGTCGGGCGACCCACGGAGGAAGAGGTGTTGGAAGATCCTCTCATTCAGGCGGTTCGGGATTCTCAAACGGTCTTCCCAGTCCACAGAGTGGTGGATCAGATGATTCAAGCTGAGTGGGATCACCCTGATTCCGGCTTGAAGGGTATCAGAACGATGAATCGCCTTTACCCTTTGGCGGACAAGGATAAGGAGAGATTTCGTTCTCCGCGAATTGACGCTGCGGTTTCGGCTGTCACCAAGAAAACTACGATTCCGGTTGAGAGCAGCGCGGCCTTGAAGGATGTCCAGGATAGAAGAGTGGATGGTTTGTTGAAGCAGGCCTTTGAAACTAATGCCTTGGCCTTGCAGGCCTCTATTTGTGGAGCCTGGGTCTCTCGGGCGTGTTTGCACTGGGCTCAGCATTTGCGACGGGATTCCCATCTCGACCAACAGGGTTTGTTGGACATTGCCCGCTTGGAATCGGGGTCCGCTTATTTGGCGGATGTTCACTATGACTTGATTCGAACATTGGCCAATAGCATGGCGTCTGTCGTGGCGGCGCGCCGTTCTATTTGGCTGCGCAATTGGGCCGCTGACGGCTCCTCTAAAGCGTGCCTCAGCAAACTCCCCTTTAAGGGCCGGCTGTTATTCGGGGACGATCTGGATAAGTTGGTCAAGGACCTCGGTGAATCTAAAGGCGGGCGGTTGCCGGAGGATAAGCCCCGACAAAATAAGGGTGTTTCCTCCACTAGAGGCTCGTTTCGTGACTTTTGCAGGTTCCGGGCGTCCAGGTTTGGGGGGTCCCAGCGCGGACGGCTGGCGAATAGATCCTCGGGGTTTCGAGGATTTCGAGGAGCGAGTAGAGGATTCTCGGCTGCCTCTTCTTCTCCCTCCTCTTCCTTTAGTCGCAAGCCGCAATGAAGCGAGGCAGACCCCGGAGGGAAGTCCGGTGATCGGAGGGCGGCTTCGTCATTTTCTTTCTTCCTGGGTCCACGTAACTTCGGACCAGTGGGTCCTCGAGATCGTCCGGGAGGGGTACGCTCTCGAGTTCGCCTGTCCTCTCCACGATGCCTTCGTTCTGTCCCCCTGCAAGGGTCCTCACAAGGTGTTGGCCGTTCGCTCAACATTGGACCATCTGCTGGCCTTGGGGGCGGTGGTACCAGTTCCGGATGCCGATCTCGGTTCCGGTCGGTACTCTATTTATTTCGTGGTGCCGAAGAAGGACGGCTCCCTCCGTCCTATCCTGGATCTCAAGGGGGTGAATCGCTGCCTTCGGGTCCCTCATTTTCGGATGGAAACTCTGCGGTCCGTCTTGGTTGCGGTGCGTCAGGGAGAGTTTTTGACGTCTCTCGATCTCTCCGAAGCCTACCTACATATTCCGATCAGGGAGGCTCATCAAAGATTTCTCCGCTTCGCTCTCCCATGGGGCCATTATCAGTTTCAAGCGCTGCCCTTCGGCCTCGCCACGGCGCCAAGGGTTTTCACCAAGGTCATGGTGGTAGTCTCTGCGGCCTTGCGAAAGGAAGGGGTGTTAGTTCATCCTTATCTCGACGATTGGTTGATTCGAGCGAAGACCAAGGGAGAGAGCTTGCGGGCCACGAGCCGAGTGAAAGCCCTTCTGCAGAGTCTCGGCTGGGTGGTGAACCGGAAAAAGAGCCAGCTGGTACCGACCCAGTCCCTCGAATATCTCGGGGTTCTCTTCGATACGGAGAAGGGGTTAGTGTTTCTGCCGGATCGTCGGGCACGGGCCCTACGCAACTTGGTTCGCAAATTTTTAGCGTTCCCGGCTCCGTCGGCTTGGTGGTACCTTCGGGTTCTTGGAACGATGGCAGCGACTTTAGATGTGGTTCCCTGGGCCAGGTTTCATATGCGCCCGCTGCAACGAGCCCTTTTACGGCGTTGGTCGAATCAGACGGATTCGCTGAGCCAGAGGTTGCCTTGTCCGCGGAGAGTGCGGCAGTCGTTACGCTGGTGGCTAAGCTCGAGGACGTTGCAGGCGGGAGTGCCCCTGGAGCAGCCGGTATGGCTGCCGGTGACAACGGATGTGAGCATGGCAGGCTGGGGAGCTCATTGCGACAGCCGCTTTGCGCAGGGTGCGTGGTCCGTCCTGGAGGCTTCCTGGTCGATCAACCGTCTCGAACTGCGAGCGGTACTGCGGGCTCTTCAGGCGTTCGAACCTCTGGTGACAGGTCGGGCGGTGAGGATACTCTCCGACAACTCAGCAACAGTGGCATACCTCAACCGTCAGGGCGGCACGGGCAGCAGAGCGATGGAAGCGGAGGCCGACCTGTTGTTCCAGTGGGTGGAGCCCCGACTGCTAGCCATTTTGGCAGGACACATCGCCGGAAAAGAAAACATGATGGCAGATTTCCTCAGCAGAGTGCACGTGGATGCCGGGGAGTGGGAACTTCACCCGCAGGTATACGCTCAGATAGTCCGCAGATGGGGGCCACCGATCATGGATCTCATGGCGACCTTTCAGTCGGCCAAAACTTCTCGGTTCTTCAGCAGACGGAGAGAGCCTATGTCCGAAGGCATAGACGCTCTCATTTGCCCATGGCCGATTCCCGGGCTTCTTTACGTCTTTCCTCCGTGGGCGTTGATCGGTCGAGTGATTCAGCGCATAGAAACACATCCGGGGAAGGTACTTCTGGTGGCTCCAGATTGGCCCAGGCGTCCGTGGTATGCGGATCTAATTCGGCTCCTCGACGGGGTTCCGTGGCGGTTGCCGCTCCTGCGGGATCTCTTGCTTCAGGGGCCGCTACAAATGCCACAAGTGGATCGATTCTCGCTTACGGTCTGGCCATTGAAAGGGCTAGGTTGAAGCGCAAAGGTTATTCTTCAGCGGTTATTGCGACTCTTCTTCGGGCGCGGAAAACTTCTACATCGCTCGCTTATGTGCGCATCTGGCGACTTTTTGAAGACTGGTGTTCGAGGCATGATCTCCGGGCCATGACGGCTTCCATTCCGGCCATTCTCAATTTCTTGCAGGTGTCACCCACCTACTTACCCCGCTAGGAGGCAGCCTAGGGGACTTTCAGTGGGGCCTCTTCTTTAATGTAGCTGGGGCTCTTTTAAGGCCCCCTGGGAATTATCTCCCACTAGCCGTTCTAAAGGTTGTAGTTGTGACGAGCAGCCAGGCTTTTTAGTAAGAGGTATTTTTATTATCCCTTTCCGGGTGGATTCTTGCACGTGAGAAATTAACAGAAACAGACCATGTTTTCTGGTACAAATAAAAATACTACTGGAACCAAAAGAGCTTCATTTCAGCTTAACTCAAAATATAACAGCTACTAAATTTATACAGGTAGTTTTCAGAAATCCTTTTTCTTTAAAAGGTTATCTTCTTAGCACAGCTTAGCATAAGGAAGACACATCATTAGCCAGGGTCAAAGCACATTCCATTTGAGATACCTCTGTATTATCTTCAGCTAATTCAAAGTCCATTGCCTCGTAGCTTCCCTGGTTGCTACTCTCTGAACAGCTGTGTCTCCTTTCTTGGCTGTGCAAGCTTCCGTCTTCTGCAGGACTTCCCTTCCCCCCTTCACCAAGGTAGGATGGGAAGTTACCGTATTTCTCACAGTCTGCCCCTAGGGGACCCAACCTTCCTAGTTGTGTATAGGGAAAACTTATGCTTCTAAGGCCCTCTCTATTACAGGCTTTCAGCCAGTCCTCAGGGAGGATTTCTCTCGAGCTTTTACAGCATGGAAAGTCAGCGTTGATACTTCTAAAAGCAGGCTTCTTACTGCCTCTAGCCACTGGCTGGTTCTTAAACAGGTAAGTGTCCCTTCTAAACCCCTTACTGTTTTCTGGGTACCTGTTAGCAGAAGGACCGTCTCTCAAGGGTTTCTCTTTCCTGCTGGATTGAATTCCTCTGTGATTCTTTTCACTGGCCTCTTGCTCTGTGCTTCCTAGCACCCTGCAATTGCCCTTGGATATTCTTTCCTTAGGAACTTTATTCAAACTCCAATGAGAAGTATTCTCCTTTTCTGCCCCAGCTGTTGTAGTATCCTTAATGTCTCTCTCCTCTGAGAAATCCCAGTTAGCTCCTCTCTCTGAGAAATCTTGCTTAGTTCTGCTCTCTGAGAAATCCTGCTTAGTTCTGCTCTCTGAGAAATCCTGCTTAGTTCTGCCGGTAAGTGACTCTGTATGCATTTTAACTGCGTCACTACCTGCATTCTGTTGACCTTGCCCTGCTCTCAGCTGCCCTTCATTAACTGATTGAGGATGAGGTAATCCTTTGCAGGAGCACGTTCTACCTCTGGTTACCTTTGTTTTCCATGGTTGCTTATAGCAACCCTGCAGCATGTGCTTGGATCTGTCAGTTTCAGATCTACCTAGCCCTGCCCTTTCTGTTTCCATAGGTAATTCCTGCTCTACCCCGTGACACAGGACGGTTTTGATAAAGGTCTTGCTGCAAATTCTCTAAAGGTGCAGTTGGCGGCTCTGGCGTGTTACAGGGGTAAGGTCTTGGGGGTTCCCCTGGGGGCTCACACGGATATACAACGTTTTCTGAGAGCCGTGTTTCAGCTGTGTCCTCTGCGCAGGATCACCGTTCCTCCGTGGGATTTGAACTTGGTGTTGCACTCTTTGGTTCAGAAGCCTTTTGAGCCTCTTCGTCTTGCATCTCTCAAGGATCTCACGTTGAAGGCTGTGTTCTTGGTGGCCATCTGTTCGGCTCGCCGTATCTCGGAGTTACAGGCGCTTTCGTGTCAGGAACCCTTCCTTTCTTTTTCTCGGGACAGAGTGGTATTGCGTCCTGTCCCTTCCTTTCTTCCTAAGGTGGTATCTCCTTTTCATTTGAATCAAGCCGTTTTTCTTCCGGTTTTTGATTCTACGGAGGAGGACGGTTCAGGAGGTCTGCATCGTTTGGACGTTCGGCGGGTGCTCCGTCAATACCTCCGAGCTACTGAGTCGGTTCGTAAGACGGACCGCCTCTTTGTTTTGTTTGGTGGTCGACGCAAGGGGGAGGCGGCGTCAAAGTCCTCCATTGCTAGATGGATCAAGGAAGCTATTGCGTCGGCATATATCTTGCAGGGCCGGGCGGTCCCGGTAGGTCTGCGCGCCCATTCTACCAGGGCGCAGGCAACCTCTTGGGCGGAACACAGTTTGGTTCCCCCATTGGACATTTGCAGGGCGGCTACCTGGTCCACGCTACATGCCTTTAGTAGGCATTACCGGCTGGATGTCCTGGCATCTCGTGATTCTGGCTTCGGTGCGGCGGTTCTGCGCGCCGGTTGGGGGGGTCCCTCCCGTTGAGTACTGCTCTGTTACATCCCTGATGTGGAGGACTAAACTGGAGGACCGCTCAGGAAATAGAAATTACACTTACCTGGTAATTGTAGTTCCTGGAGGGTCCAGTTTAGTCCTCATTCCCTCCCGTGGCCTTTGCCTTATCATTCGGCGCGCTGTTACAGTGTGAGAACGCTCGTTTGGCGTTACCTGGGTTCCCTCGAGTCCGGTCATTTCTTTCTCTATCCGGATGACAGTGTCTGCTTTCGCTCTGTGCTCCGGGTGGCCGCGATCTGCACAGTCTCGGTTCCTTCCTTTGGGGGGGAAGTCCAGCTTTTGGGGGAGGGGTCTTTTTGCTGTTTTCCATTTGGTTTTTGCTTGTTAACAGTTCACTGGGGGGCTGATGGGAGCTCCAGTAGTATACATTCCCATAGGGAGAAGATTTGATTGGTCCAGTCTCCTTGCTGCAGGAGGAGGTGCACTACCCTGATGTGGAGGACTAAACTGGACCCTCCAGGAACTACAATTACCAGGTAAGTGTAATTTCTATTTACATGTAACAGTAGCTTAAACTGTCTCGTGCACAGTCTGAAATATTTTAAATGCTCAGTCTTTCCGACTGCGTATAGTACACTGCTGACGTCGGATGGCTTCAGCAGCCCTCTGGCAGTAGTATTGCATTGCATCAGAAAATGATGCAGTCAACTCTGGATGATGTGTGCATGCTGGTATTATGCAATGTGGTGCAATATTACATCATTCAAGGCTTATTTGGGATGTTGATGTCCTACTGGATAAATTTACACGGTGAAACTTCAAAAATGAACGACAAGCTTTAAGAAGTATCTTCTTGACACTTTAATGGTCCCTGTGGATTTAATTCCTCCAGTACAGAAAGTTTTTTACTTACCTTTGGGTAGGAAAGAGGGTCGGACCATTCAAGGTGGTGTGGATTTTGATTTTCTTAATGTCTCCGCTATGCTTTCTTCCCCTGGGGAGGGTGAAATTAAAACTTCTACATTGTTGGCAATGTTCCCTCTAATTTTCTGTAGGCTGTGTGCGCATAAAATATCAGCTGTGCAGCTTTTGAAGGAAGGTTAAATTTTTGTGCGCCACATAATGACACTCTGAGTTATATACTTTAAAATTTGACTACATGTCAGAATAAGGTATGTACACCACATTGATTGCACTAGAAAATATTGTAGAACTTGTGAAAACTGTAAATACACAACAACTTTTAAATTTTAAGACATCTGTGTTGTTTTCTATCAGAATCAGAACCAAAATTTTTGTGCGCTCTGTTGTAAAGTATGTGCGCTCGCTCGGCGAGGTGTGTGCGCGCGCACACGTGCACAGCTTAGAGGGAACAGTGATTGTTGGTATCCTTTGCCCTTTCGTCCGATAGGGACTGGCTCCTTAAATGGTTTTACAAGAAAAGAGCCAATTTGTTTATGGGAAAAAAGATTTCTGTATTTCCGGATGTTTCAAAGGAAACCCAGAAACGCCGTAAAGCCTTTCTTTTGTTGAAACCTGGGGTTACTCAATTGGGGGCTTCTTACACGTTAAGGTTTCCATGTAAGTGTGTAATTCTTTTTAAGTCCCAGAAGTATATCTTTTTTCAGCCTGGAGACCTCTCGTCATTTATCAGTACGCATACTGTTGAGTCAACGCCTTCTTAAGGGTTCACCATCTGCTTATGAATATGATCCTAACCTCTTGTTACCATCTTTATTATTGAAATAATTTCTTGTTAGCTGTGGGGGGTTTTTTCCTGCCTTCAGTTATTCTGTAATCATTCTCCCATTATGGGGACTAATGATGTTTCTTGTTAAATATTTTAGATACTGTTGATTTTTTCTTTTGTATTAGTTTCACAAGAATTCATCTTTTCTGTAAACATTATTGATTGATGTTTAAATTTGTAAAATTGCATAAACAGAAAATAAAAAATAAAAAAAAGAACTACAAGCAATATCTTCAAAACGAGAGCCAATAAAAAATTTGTAATGTTATATTCGTGTTCAGCTCACCAAGTTACTACAGATTAGGGCCTTTTAAAGTCAGTAACGATTTCAATGTTGACCAGTGTTTTCAAGAAACCTCTTTCCCTCTCAAAAAAAAAGTTGCATGCATTCTTCTTGCATATAAGTGTGGGCTTTTTTGCCCATTAGTGCACACAAGGAAAGAGAAGCAGGAATGGAAAAGGAGCTTACAGAAAAAGGCAGATTTTAGACATGAACTGCCTCAATAATAAGTACCCTTTGACTGCTTCTATGTGGGGCAAGATCTTCAGATAATTAATTTTTGTGAAGCGAATGATGTAAATTGCTTTGGGTCTCCATGGAGGAAACAGCAGTGCATAAACACAAGAACAGAATAATGTTGTAGCCTATTTCTGCTAGTATTTTCCAGCGTGTATAAGAGGTACTGGCAATGAGAGATTCTCTAAGGATAATTCCACCTTTCATTTTCTCCTTGATTCAGTAGATGTTGGGTAGTGGCAATTCTGACATAGATTAATTTCTCAGCAAACTGTATTATTAAAAAAAAAAAAAAGTGCCAGCACTCAGAAGAGAAGGTAATAATATTGTTTCCTGATCGTTCCTCCAGTCTAGTCTCGGAATCTCTGGGGTTGTCAACCTCATCTAGCAGCTTTGGAGACTGAGAAACTTCACTGCTGTGATGTCACCGGTATATAAGTAGTGGCACCGCCTCCTCACACCAGTTATCAGTCTCCAAAGCAGCTAGAGGGTTGGTGAGCCCAAGGGGATTTAGGGCTCACTAGAAGAACGATTAAGCAGATCTTAGGTTAAAAAAAAAGGGGGGGGGTTTAAATTAAGTTAAGGAGATCAGAAGGGGAGTTAGTGCCATTTCTACCTGTCCACTCAGCAGGTAACTCTGGCTCTCCGTTGCCCTGAAGTCCTCTGTTTTTGGCCCTTGTTTTTATTTTTCTTCTAGCCCCCATTTCAGGGTCATTCGGCAGCCTGCGGTTTATCAAAGCAGGCTGGGAAAGAGGATCTCCAGTTGGTTACCGTGCTCATTGAGAGAGGCACAGAAACCAGCCGGGGGGGGGGGGGGGGGCGGGGCTCAGCGTGCAGATGTCTTGTCTTTTAGCGCTTTGAGCCGCCCTGTCCAGCACAAGTGGTGTCGAGCGTGTTTGTGGCACCTGTGTTTGAGCGGCACTCAGTCGACTCCCATGGGACAGGGGAGCACAGGCCAGATCGCGGCCGGCGTGGCACCAGAGGTAAGACGGCGGTTTTTGGCAGCAACGGCAGTTCTGAGGGGACAGGCCAGGCCGCATGTGATTCGCGCGGGAAAATCGCCGTTGGCAGTTGGGGGACTTCTTGGGCTTATAGGGCATTCGGGAGCCCCATTTTCAGTAGCTTTCTTCAGGGTTAATCTGGGGAAGCGAGGCTGAAGAGTTAATTAGAAAAAATAAATTTTTACTTTGGTGACTTTAGCATGCCTGCCAAACAGCTCTGTCTCCTGTGTGGGGCCAGACGGAGTTCACTGACGCTGGACGGTGTGTGCAGGGGCTGTAGCAGCGAATCTGGGGCTAGGGAGCTAGCGTCAACCGCAGAGGCAGGGGGTCAGGAGGGTTTGAAGGACGTTGAGGAGCCCATCATTCCTTCTCTGCCTGATTCTGAGCCGGGGCCCAGTGCTGCTTGCGTATCGGATCCGCCGCTTTCCCAAACTTCTTTCAGGAAGTTTGGCGGCTATTTTCTCTTCAGATTTTATGGCACTGATCCAGAAGGCATTGGGTAGCCCACAGGGGCCACTGCTAACAGGGGCCTCAGGGGATGGGCTCAGAGGAAAGAGACCGGGTTCTCCTTTGACGCTGGACGTTGCTGGCGGCAGTGCAAAAAGAGTCAGAGCAGATAGGGATTGGTTAGAGCCATCAGTCATGTCTGAGGACATACGCTCAGAGGAGGCAGACCTGGAGGACGGTCTGGAAGAGGACCTAGAGGAAGGAGAGATTAAGGAGCTAGAGGACCAGTCCAGAGTAGTTTGAGTGTTCCGTAGAGAGGAATTACCGTCACTCATTGCGGAGTCCCTCAATATGTAAACCGGAGGGCCGGCAGAGGATTCTACTCTGGAGGATCCTCTACTGCAGGCTATTTGGAAGACGCAGAGGGCATTCCCAGTACACAGGGTGTTTAAGGAAATGATTCAGGAAGAGTGGGATATGCCTGAAGCCGTGCTGAAAAGATCTAGAGTGATGTTGCGGCTTTACCCCTTGTTGGATCAGGATCGGGAGTTGTTTAAGGCTCCGCGAGTGGATGCTGCAGTGTCCGCGGTGACCAAGAAAACTACCATTCCGGTGGAAGGATCGGTGGCTCTCAAAGATGCACAGGACCGTAAGTTAGAGACCTTGTTAAAACAGGTTTTTGAGGCAAATGCACTATCCTTACAGGTGTCTATTTGTGGGGCTTGGGTAGCCAGAGCCTGTTTACGGTGGGCACAGCAGATTCAGGGGGAGCGCTCAGTGGAGGAGTCCGAGGAGGCATCCAGATTGGAATCGGGCGCAGCGTATCTAGCGGATACTCATTATGATCTTATCCAAGGGTTGGTGAAAAGTATGGTTTTGGTGGTTGCGGAAAGGAGATGTCTTTGGCTGTGCAATTGGGCAGCGGATGTTTCTTCTAAAGCTAGGTTGAGTAAACTTCCTTTCCGCGGTAAGTTACTTTTTGGAGAAGATTTGGATAAGCTAGTAAAGGACTTGGGAGAATCCAAGGGCGGTAGATTGCCAGAGGAGAAGCAAAAGCAAGGGCGTCCCGGTCCCGGGCCTCGGGGGCAGCAATGGGAGTTTCGCCGGTTTTGCTCTCCGAGGTTCGGACAAGGACAACGACAATGGGGGCGTTTTTCCTACACGCAACCAAAGTTTTCGGGGGTTTCGAGGGGCAAGCAGGGGATTTATGCCTGCGACCTCTTCCTCCACTTTCAGAAAGTCGCAATGAAGCCACGAGGGTCCAGGGGGAGCTAGTTCCTGTAGGAGGTCGGCTCCGGGAATTTTACCCATTCTGGACCCGACTCACTTCCGATCGGTGAGTGTTAGAGGTGATTCAAGAAGGTTGTGTTGGAGTTGCATCGGCCAGTGACTGACTCCTTCGTTCGATCGCCGTGCACAGCAAGGGCAAAGCGCGTGGCAGTGAGGGAGACGCTACAAAGGCTGTTGTTCCTCAAGGCAATTGTACCGGTCCCTCCAGACCAGTTAGGTTGCGGTCGATACTCCATTTACTTCGTAGTTCCAAAGAAAGAAGGCACATGGCGGCCTATTCTAGATCTGAAAAGGGTAAATCGCTGTCTCCGGGTTTCTCATTTTTGAATGGAGACTCTCAGATCAGTGATCGTAGCGGTCAGAAAGGGGGAGTTTCTGATGTCCTTAGACCTATTGGAGGCGTATCTTCACATTCCCATACGTCAGGAACATCAAAAATTCCTCTGTTTTGCGGTGCCGATGCGGCATTTTCAGTTTCAGGCACTACCATTTGGCCTAGCGACTGCGCCGTGCACATTTACCAAGGTGGTGGTGGCGGTGTCCTTGCGGAAAGAAGGAGTGTTGGTTCATCCGTATCTGGATGATTGGTTGATCAGGGCGAAGTCCCGGGAAGAGAGTGTGTCAGCGACATCCAAAGTAGTAGCTCTGCTGCAAAGTCTCGGTTGGGTGGTCAACGTAGCAAAGAGCAAGTTGGAACCATCTCAAAACCTAGAGTATCTCAGAGCGCGGTTCGATACGAGGGTCGGTCGAGTCTTTCTACCGCGTCAGCGGATGTTGGGGCTCCGGAAGTTGATTTCTCGGTTTCTCAGCAAGCAGGGACCCACGGCCTGGGATTATCTTCAGGTGTTAGGGACCATGGCGGCAACCCTGGAATTGGTGCTGTGGGCACGCGCCCACATGAGGCCTTTGCAGAGAGCATTGTTGCGAAGGTGGTCGCATCAAAGGGATTCCCTGTCTCAGAGGTTGCCTTGTCCATCTTTCTTGCCTAAAGTAGCTTCGGGGTTTCATATGAACCAAGTGGTGTTTTTGCCGGTTTTCAGCACACAGAGAAAGGGTCAGGTTGTGCAATAACTGCATCGCTTAGACATTAAGCGGGCCTTGAGGAAATATGTGGCTCGAACGGCTAGTTTCCATAAGTCCGACAGATGTTTTGTGCTGCTTGCGGGGGCAAAGCGAGGAGACGCGGCCTCTAAGCGGACGATTGCCCGCTGGTTGAAGGAGGCGATCTCGTCGGCATATTTGTTGCGGGGTTGCCTGGTTCCAGAAGGACTGAGGGCGTATTCTACCAGGGCACAAGCGGCGTCGTGGGCGGAGTGTAGCTTGGTGCCAGCGGAAGACATCTGTAAGGCGGCAACATGGTCGTCTTTTCACTCTTTTGTGAAGCATTACTGTCTCGATGTGCAGGCGGAACGGGATACCTGCTTTGGTTCGGCGGTTCTTCAGGCTGGTTTATCGGGACCCTCCCGTTGATTATTGCACTGCTCTGTTACATCCTCAGAGATTCCGGGACTAGACTGGAGGGACGATCAGGAAGGGTAAATTAGACTTATCTGCTAATTGTAGTTCCTGGAGGAACTGCAGTCTAGTCCCGGTCCCCGCCCTGATTTTATGGTGGTCTATGGCCTGAAGCAGGAACTTCTTTACAGGTAAGCTACTTCGGTGGTGGAGTGCGGTCATGGGTCACTGTAGGGCGTGGGTACCCTGGGCATGGTGCATCATTCTTGATACATTAGGAATAGGGAACCTCACGGCATAGTGGATATGGTGCATGTCGTTTTTAAACAGTTGGATCACAGGTTCTTTATAATTAGTTGCACAGTTACTGTTGTTGCTGTAATTCACTACTTACTTGTTGCTCCGGTGAGTCTGCTTTGTCAATAGATTAACTGGTGTGAGGAGGCGGTGCCACTACTTATATACCGGTGACATCACAGCAGTGACGTTTCTCAGTCTCCAAAGCTGCTAGATGAGGTTGACAACCCCAGAGATTTCGGGACTAGACTGGAGTTCCTCCAGGAACTACAATTAGCAGGGAAGTCTAATTTACCCATGCCTGAGCAGCAATTATATATGTAACAAGCCAAACAGCTATAGTAATATGCTAATATAAATTCTGATTTATACAAAATTCCTAACGAAACCTAAGAACCAATATATCACAAGGTCTGCCTTGCATTTGCAATAGCTAAGGACTTTGCTAACTAACTCCAAGCTAAGAAGGAATAACAGCCATACACTGTTGGGCTGAAGAGAGTGCCAATTCCCAAGTCTTAAGAGACGGTCACAGCTTTCTGCAATTAGTAAGGAAATGTTGGGGGGAGGGGGGTTTCTGCCAGGATCAAGCAGCAGTTGCAAGTCAGCTAAGAGTCCTGGGCTCAAGAATAGAGTGACTTACAAGGTGGAATAGGTTGGTAAAGGGCTCAGTTCAGATGTTGTGCTGTAGTAAATCTGAGGGCTTTGCTATAAGGATAGTGGCTATGGACAGTCTGAGGCACAAAGTCAAGGCACAGGTTTTAGCACAAGAGAGAAGTAAAAACTCTAAGACCTTTTTCTTTCTGGTAAGACTTGTTAGAAGGTCCTCTCTGCCCTTTTCGGTTCCTCATGCAAATAGGATTTTGACGCATTGTTTGGTCCAGAGCTTGCTGGGTCCTACTAGTGAATCAAGTTATCTTGTCATGTACCTGTCTAGTATAGGGTGCCATTGGCAATGAGAGATTGATTCAGAGTGTGACATCTCATTTTCTAGCTCTGGTCTCAGGCTGGTTAGCAGCATTACAGCATCTTGAAGGTCCTCAGAGCAGATAACAGGGCTAAGAATGTTTGGAGTTCCTGCTTCTCTGCACATATACAGCAACAACCATAAACAAATTCTCTTTCAGGAATGCATACATAATCAACTTGATGTTTGTGCAGTGTCAAAAATCCAGAAGCCTGTGGTCAGAGTCCATGTCGGTTTTGGTTCATATAGTTTGTTTTATGTGACCGTCACAGGTTGTTTGAATCCTGTCCTATTTCTGGCTTGGGAAAGCTGTGCCATGTTTGGGGTTCTATTTCTTACGGTTCATTGTGCAATTATGTTTTTTTTTAATACAAATCCAGAGAATCAAGGAAGTGGAGCTCCATGTCTGAAGAATTGATCTGGCTGATGTTCATGAATGATTGCAGTAATTCAGCCTTTGAAGGCTATTCAAATGATGATCCAGAATTTCTTCCTGGGAATGATGATTGTTCTGAACCTAAAGATCACATATCGCATGAATGTTCCTCCAAGACTGATAGGGATGAGTTAGTAGTGCTGGCAGTCAACTTGCCAAGAAATCTAATGGTATAGGGAAAGAGGATCATCCTAAGACTTTCACAATTTAGGGAACCATAACCACAGTCCTATGAAGGCATCCTATATTTTGTGACCATGAGAGGTAGAAGTTGCATATTGTGGATAAAAGTGCTACAGCAGTCTTGTAACAAAATGATGGCTAAAGACACTGCACAGATGAGACTGGTCAACAGGAACAAGCCAGAGGAACGATAATTTAGAAACATTTGCCTTATTTATGTCTGACCACATTTTCCATATGATTCTGCTAGACCAGTCCAAACAAGTCAGTTGTGTTCCCCTACCAGCAGAGGTGAAGACAGAGAAAAATTATAGAGGTTTCTTATGTCCTCATTCTGCTATATCAGTCAATGCAGCTCTGGTGAACCTTTTGGGAAAGATTTTATTTAGCTTGTGAGTAACCACCCTTAGGGGTGACTTCCTCACTGGAATTTGATGCTGGAGGCTTCACTAGATTCATCCTTAAAACTGGAGCTCTTTTGGGTATTGCCATACAAGGGAGGGGAATTGGTTCAGCTTCTCAGCCTATATCTTGTTAAAGGTCAGTTGAGCAGCGAGAAGTTTGGAAAAGGATTATTCACCTCGCACAACCTCCCTACATCTTCTCCACCCCCCCCCCCCCCACCCTAGGCATGAGTACCAAAACTGAGTCTCTGTTTTGTATGA
Source organism: Ichthyophis bannanicus (assembly GCA_033557465.1). Taxonomy (NCBI): domain Eukaryota; kingdom Metazoa; phylum Chordata; class Amphibia; order Gymnophiona; family Ichthyophiidae; genus Ichthyophis; species Ichthyophis bannanicus. The sequence goes on from CM066040.1 coordinate 51,511,263, forward strand.
CTTGTTTTGGGGGGGGCAACCCAACTTTGTTCACTGGGCAGTGTGTCTGTTGGGTTCTGGGTTGATTGGGGTGACTTGGTGAGGCGTGGTTTTTCCCATCAATTCTTGCCTTGTGTTTGCACATGTTAGCTCTGCTATGCGCATTAAGTGCATATCTTACTGCACATTAGTTTTGCATGCTTTGGATCTGTGCGCAGCCATAGCATGCATTAGTGGTGCCGGAGCACATTGCATCGTGTGGTTTTAATGTGTCCTGCGCCTGTAAAGCCTGGCTGTTAGAGATGCATAAGGCGCACATTGTTGGCATGAATGCATCTATTCTAAGAAGCACTGCCTGGTCTGTGGAAAGTTGAGATTTTGGACTTCTGTGGTTCCTGCATAGAGGCTTCGGATGCACCCTTGGCGTGTCTGCTTCCCTGGTATCGACTGGGTCAATGTCACTGCAGGTTCCTTATCGGTCCTACAGTTCAGTCCTCCACCACTGGGTAGTGCACCTCCTCCTGCAACATGGAGACTGGACAAGTCAAACTTGTGACATCACCGGGTATATCCTGCTGGTCTTCTCCCATGATCCCCCAGTGTGTCCAGTCTCCATGCAGCATGAGGACGTAGTGAGCCTAGGTGCTGGGCTCACTTGAGAAGCAGTTTAGGAGCAGTTAGTCAGGATTTGATTTACCTTGCATTTCTTTTGCCCTTCTTTAGGTATAATCCTGTAAATTGAATTCATTTACTTTTACTTTATTTATTTTCACCTAGTCTGCCTTAGTGTAAAGGGGGGTTCTGTCCCTTTTCAAAGTTCACGCTGCCAGCTAGCCTCTGTGCTTGGGATTCTTCGGTCTCTGTGCCCGGTGATGATCTCTCCCCCAGGACTGTACGGGGGAGAGCTCTGTGGAACACCTGCATTTTGGCAGTGTCCATGTGGCAGATTCCCATCGCGGCGGGAGCCTCAGGCCGTTCGAGGTTCTTTAGCCGGTGGGCCGGGGCTCGCAGCGTCTGCTACTTCTGGTGGCGCGAGGCAGCAGCGTGTCTGGACAGCTCTTCACCCCGCAGCTACAGCGGGATAACTGCTGCATCCCAACGCCACAAGGGAGTCTCTCGAGTCCGCATGGAGGGGCTCTGAGCTCTTGCCGCCTCTGTGGTGTTTGGCGCCAAACGGGCCTGCTTCGGATTGGCGCCATTTTCTCGGCAGGGCTGAGGCCTCGTGGCGGAGAGCGGAGCAGCTCCGCGTTTGAGCAGACGCTGTTCCACGCGGCTACACCCAGATAAGGACTTCCTTTTGCTGTTACTTTTAATTTTAATTCTAATTTTAATTTCCTTTTAATTTTAATTTCCTTTTAATTTCATGATAGTTTATAGTTCTTTGACTGCAATGTGATTGGTTTGGGTTTTACTTCTTGGGGGGTGCCTTTACCTTTGTCTGCATTCTGGCAGTTAGCGACGTCTGTCAGCAGCAGGTTTCCGTGCTAGAATTTGGCCATTCAGGGTCATCGGCGGCACAACCACCTACAAATTGAGCCCTTTCTGAAATTGTCATTTACATAAGGATGCTATTTCCATGTTTATACGCTTGGAAATTGTGCAGACAGCCTCTAAATGTCAATATGTAGCAGCAAAGCGCAGACAAACCAATGATACCAGGAGTCTGTTCAGAAGGTCCAAATCATTTATTTGTGCACAAGTCTCAAGCAAGACAATTTCAAAATGGCTGAGCAAAGTTTTCAAGCATTACAACAACTTTTATAGACTTCTGTTCCATTCTAGGTATAGAAAAACATTTCATTGGTCCCGGTACGCTCCCGTACCTCCCGTAGCCCCTCTATTGGTCCCGGTACTGATAAGTTTCTCCAATTATGTTCCTTCTGTGGGCTTCTGTAGGCATGACACCTGCCTGCCCCCCTTCTAGTCCCAATTACAATGGTCAGTTCATCAACTTGTTACTTTCACACTTTCAAGGCTATGGGACCATTTGTGCGTGCAGAAGAGCAAGGTTCTGTAACTCATCTGTCAGCACTCCTCAATATTTCTCTGCAAATGTACTCTTTCTTATCAGTAACTTTAAAACACATCTTTTCTGTATTTTTCCATTTCTTAATTCTGCAATTCTGCTTATCTAAGCTAATTCAATATTTCTACTGAGTTCTTTCTTACAATAGCAGCATATTGGGGGATGTGCAATCCTATATGCCTCTCCACAGGCCTCATTTACAGGTCAAGCTAGCCATGCTGGCCTGCCTATGTCAGACACCGTGGGTCACAGGCCTGCACCTGCCACATTCCCCCCTTTGATTAATCTCACCCTATTACTTAATAAGGTGTGAGAATTAAATCACTTTCTAGAAGATTCACATCCTGATTAAAGGATTCTTACTAGTTCCACTAGGGCTGGCTTTGTATAAAGCCATTATTCTAGTTGCGGTCTTCCGCTCTACTGTACTATCAATAGCACTATGAAGGGAACGCATACAACATGGGATTAAACATGGTAAGCAGAGGACAACAGCAACAAGGATTAGTACTAAGATAATAAAAGTCTTAAATCCTCCCAGCCAAGAGAAAAGGTTAGCAAACCAATTAGGAAATTTCAAGGCGTGCCAAGTCTGTACTGGCACATAAGCATGTCTCTGCATATCTTTAGCAATTTCTTCAACTACTTGACCTTTATCATCTATTTTCAAACAGCAATTGGTTAAATTCAGCTTACCACATACTCCTCCTTCAGCTGCTAGCAAATAATCAAGGGCTAAGCGATTCTGATATATGGCAGTGCGCATCTGAGTACTTTGTCTAGCTAAGAGCGTGAGAGCATGACTAGTTTCATTGGTTATTATTTCAACTACTGCTTGTAAGCGAATAATACGATTAATCATGTAGACTGGGGTTCGGTAGCCCCACATACCATCATCATTCCAAGTGGCAGGTCCATAATACGCAATAATTCTTTCTGGTGGCCAATCATCACCTTGCCATTTCTCCCACTTGCCTATCAGTAAGGCCTCTCTTTTCTGTCTAGATGCTCCTTTGTGTTTGTGGGTAGTATATACAGGGTATCCTAATTGTTCTCCATGTTCAGTGTTTAACAGGAAGAAAGAAGGTCTGATGGTTCCTAAGACACATGCTCCTCCCCATTGTGGTGGGAGTTGCGCATATGCTCGGTTTCCACAGATCCAATATAGGCCAGGTGGGGCTTGCCAGGCTTGGACTTTGGCAAGGTTAGTCCATAGACCTGCAAGTTCAGGAAATCTGGCTAATGGGTTAGGAGGTTCAGGATGTCTGATTCCTGACCACCATGCTACCTTCTTGGTCGTGGCATTATAGTATTTCTGGCTAAGACAGACCAGCTGTCCTACCTTTTGGGTGAACTGGGGTCCAGTTCTGGCATAGCAAAGACGTCCAACGATTGAGTGCGCTAACACCCATTCACTGGTTGTCTTGTGTAATTCAGTCTGATTGTAGATCATGGAATAATTCAATTCTTGGGCTTCCCAGGGCCATTGGTCTCCCATTTGGGTTCCGCCACAGAAATAACAATCTGTGATCTTAAGACTAGATACTACTGCTCCGGCTAATTCTAGAAACAAATTCTGTGAAGGGTGAGGGATCTCAAACTTATTTACATGCATAGCTTCATAAAAGGTGCTATGAATATGATATTTAGATGACTTGTGGGCTTGGGTATTCAATCTAACATACACAATGGTCCCTGGATCTGTTCCTCCTCCCGCAATACGTAAACCAAACTTATATCCTTGTTTCCATGCATGGGGGTTATGTACACGCAAATGTAAGGGGTTGCAAGCATCTTTCTGACATTTATCATTCGTGGTTGGCTTGGTTAGAGTAGCCATCCGTTTATCTATTTTCTCATCAGTTATACCAGTGTTCCAGGTAGCATAAAAAACACATTCCCAATACGGGCAATAGTAGTCTGCCGCTGTAGCAGTACTATACCCTGATCCTGTTTTACCTGTACACTTCCACCAATTTGTGGCACCTTCCGGACACATATACTTATGGTCATTTCGATACGCTTTCTCCCATGTACCACAGGTGGACTGACTATCTCTATTAATAGCATTACATGCATCAAAATTCAAAACAGCAGGTTTAGTAATGTCCTTAAGTGGTGGTGTAGCAGCTAATATAGGTCCATCTGCATCCTTCCATCTTATTTCCAACGTGTAATAGGATGGATTCTGATGCGGATTATAGCATGCTTTAATTTTGCCATGAGTGCAAACATTTAGTTCAGTGGTGTTATAGATACACCGAGTTATTGTTCCCTTGCAGGTATAGTAAGAATGGTAAAGCAAAGTCTGAGTTACTTTCAGTCCAGTTCTAGTAGAGGTAATGCAAGCAGTGCATGGAGGTAGAGCATAAGTCTGTTCAAAACCTCCAAAGAAGGCAACCAAGGCAAAGCAGAAGCAAAGATACATGTTGATGTTGATTGGAGTTCTTCTGAATCCTCAGTTTGCTGATCTTGATCACGACGGTCTATTATTCTTCGTCCCGTTTGCTAATGAAGCAATTTAACGGGTGCTGAGTGTTGATTGAAGATCCTCAAGATGTCCAGCACACATTAACCAACTTAGCAATTCAGTTGGCTTGTGAAGTCTGGCTTAGTCAATGTAGTCTCAAAGTAGTGTGTCAAATCACACACACAAGTTGGGTTCGTTGAAACAAAGCTGTTGCTGCATGGAAAACAGCAATCCTCTTCGAAAGACTTGGCTACTGCAAAGCACTTGTGATGAAGTGTCTATACTGCTGGTTGCCGTCTCAGAGTAACTCGCAAGGGTACATCAGGGTGCTGCTCTGCTGTCCACCGCTCTGGTTCAGGATCGGCGGCGGGCTTGACTCGGCTGTGGTGGATCCAGGCGTCGATCTCGCCTACCTTTACTGCAGTTGGGGTAGACAGGATGACGGTGTACGGTCCCTTCCAATGGGGTTCCAACGGTATCTTCTTCCAATCTTTGATCCACACCGAAGTTCCAGGCTGGTAGGGATGCAAGGGTTCCGTCAAGTTGATAGGCAACTGGTCTTGGATCCACGTATGGAGAGTCTGCAGAACAAAACTAAGAGCTAGGAGTTCTTGTCTGGTTACTTCTGAACCAATCTGGGCTAGATTTCCTTTGACTCCCTGCACTATTGGTGGGGGTTTACCATACAAAACTTCAAAAGGGGAAAATCCTGTTGACTTTACAGGGGCTGAGCGTATTCTGAGTAAAGCTATGGGGAGCACTTGGGGCCATTTCAAGTGTGTCTCCTGACAAAGCTTAGACATTTGGGCTTTCAATGTACGATTCATTCGCTCAACTTTCCCTGAACTCTGGGGTCTGTATGCAGTGTGGAGCTTCCACTGTATCTGCAAAGCTTTTGCTAACTGCTGAGTAACTTGAGAGACAAATGAGGGTCCATTGTCTGACCCTATTACTGCTGGGATTCCAAATCTGGGGACAATCTCTCTCATTAAGGCTTTGGTAACTTCTCGGGCTTTCTCAGTTCTGGTTGGGAATGCTTCTACCCACCCAGAGAAAGTACAAACTAATACTAGTAGGTAATGGTATCCATTAGCTTTTGGCATTTCGGTGAAATCAACTTGGAGGTTGTGCATGGGGGTCACACCTCTTGACTGAACTCGGGGTGCTGTAATAAGGCCTTGCTTGGCATTATTCTTGGCACAGATTTGACATTGTCGGGCTACTGAGGCTGATATGGTTGTCATCAGAGGAATGTAGAAATGTGGTCTGAGTGCTTTCTCCATAGCACTCTTTCCATAGTGGGTGGCTTCATGAAAAGCTTTAACAAAGGATGGTCCTAACAGTTCAGGAATTACTATTCTTCCCGGAGGTTGACTGCCTTCTTCTGGTGGCAGCTCAATCCATCCATCTTTCAATACTCCCTCTTCTTTGTCACAATAGTAATCCAATTCTTTGGTGGTATATCGTGGGGTCCATAGATTCAAGGGTACTGGAAACAATGCTGCTTGCATTGGCATAGCTTGTGGGGCAATCTGTCCTGTCATAGCTGCTTGTCGTGCTGAGGCATCTGCGAATCTATTTCCTCGAGCAACTTCTCCTTTTCCTGCTTGATGTCCTCTACAATGCATGACAGCTACACGTGTTGGGGCCCAAACTGCATCAAGTAACATCAATATCTCGGGACCATATTTGACTGATTTTCCTCCGGATGTGATGAGTCCTCTTTCTTTGTAGAGAGCTCCATGGGCATGCAAGGTAGTGAAAGCATATTTGGAATCTGTATATACATTTAGCACAAGTTTTTCTCCTAATAACAATGCTCTGGTGAGTGCTATCAATTCGGCTTTCTGGGCTGATGTGCCTGAGGCTAGGGCTGATGATTCAACTACTTCGTGTTGAGTGACGACTGCATATCCGGCACAGCGTCGTCCGTCAAGGATGAGACTGCTCCCATCAACATAATAGATCTGGTCAGGATTGTCTATGGGCACATCTGTTAGATCAGGTCGACTTGAGAACACAGTTTCCATGACTTCGATACAGTCATGTTCTGGGAGTTCTTCACTAATGGGTATCAAGGTGGCTGGATTCAGGGCATGGCTCACTTCGAGTTGTATCTGTGGGTTCTCACATAACATGCTCTGGTACTTTAGCATTCGGGAATTGGTGAGCCAATAATTTGCTTTCTGTTCCATAAGGGCAAGGACTGCATGTGGCACAGTGACTCGTATGTTCTGTCCTAATGTGAGTTTGTCTGCCTCACTCACTAGTAGCGCTGTAGCTGCAACTGCTCTCAAGCAGGGTGGCCATCCTTTGGCCACAGGGTCCAATTGTTTCGATAGGTAGGCTACAGGTCGTTCCCAATTTCCTAATTTCTGAGTCAACATGCCTAAGGCATTTCCCTGTGCTTCATGTACAAACAAGTGGAAAGGTTTGTGGACATCTGGTAGTCCAAGTGCTGGTGATGACATCAGTTCTTCTTTTAACTTCTGGAAGGCTGTATCCTGCTCAAGTCCCCACTCCAGTGGTGACTTCTCTTCTCCTTTTGTGGCTTCATACAGTGGTTTGGCAATTTGGGCAAAGTTGGGTATCCAGATTCGGCAATATCCTGCCGCTCCCAGAAAGGCTCTAACTTGCTTTCTGGTTGTTGGAGTTGGAATTCTACATACTGCTTCTTTTCTTTCTCTGCCTAATCTTCTGCTTCCTTGGGTAATACGAAAACCCAAGTATTTCACTTCTGTTTGGCATAGTTGTGCTTTGGCTCTGGAAACTTTATATCCAGCTTCATTTAGTAACTGCAAGAGATCTTGGGTGGCTCGTATACATTCTTTTTCTGATATGGCAGCTATCAACAGATCATCCACGTACTGGAGAAGTACTCTCCTCCCCGGGGCTACTGGATAGCTTGAAAGGTCTTGATTTAGTGCAGCACTAAAGATGGTAGGTGAATTCTTGAATCCTTGGGGTAATCTTGTCCAGGTGAGTTGGCCCCCTCTTCCAGAGATGGGGTCTTGCCATTCAAATGCAAACAATATTTGGCTTACAGGGGCTAATCTTATGCAAAAGAATGCATCTTTCAAATCTAGTACAGTGAAATGAGTAGCTTCAGCGGGTATCAATCCTAGTAAAGTGTAAGGATTGGGTACAACTGGGTGTATAGTTTCAACTGCATCATTTACTCTTCTCAAATCTTGCACTGGGCGATAATCATCTGTCTCAGGTTTCTTTACTGGCAAAAGTGGGGTATTCCACGGGGATTGACATACTTTTAGTAGGCCATACTCGAGCAATCTCTGTAGGTGGCGATGAATGCCTTCAATTGCAGCTCTTGGGAGAGGGTACTGTTTGACGTGCACTGGTGTAGCGCTAGGCTTGAGGGTTACAATCACTGGAGCTATATGTTTGGCTAGGCCTGGGGGACTGCCTTCTGCCCATACTTCAAGTGGTGCATGAATGTTCTTTAAAGTTTGTTCAAAATAGGTATCTTGAATCGAATCATCAATGTAGTATCTCCACTCTTCTTCTCGGGGTACTGTCAGCAGCATTATTCCTGCTGGTTTGGCTTGAGAATTCACTGTCATTTGCATTTCTCCTTGCTCAGAGAAAGATATTTGGGCTTGAAGCTTGGCTAGCATGTCTCGTCCCAGTAATGGTACTGGACATTCGGGCATGTAAAGAAATTGATGAGTTACTTGCTGTCCTCCTAGACTGCATATTCGGTTTTGTAGAAAAGACTTTGTGGCTTTGGCACCAGTTGCTCCTATAATGGTGACTGCTTTCTTGGTGAATGGGGCTATCTTTTTGTCTATTACTGAATGTTCTGCTCCAGTATCAACCATAAAGTTCATAAATTGGTCTCCTATTTGTATTTCGACCATAGGCTCCTGGAGACCTAAAGCAAACTTGGAGCCCGGTCTGTCCTAATCCACGTCATCCTCATCATGGGCCTGTGTGGCCAATGCTTGGATGGCTCCTCCTCCCCTCTCTCTCTGGAATTGTTCTCGATTGGCTCCTCCTCGGCCTCGGGGACGGCCTCTTCTTTCTTCTCGCCACTGATGATCGTATTCGTCATCTTGCTGGGCGTCTTCGAGTTGCGGGCAAGTATCTCTCCAATGTCCTTCTTCTTTGCAATAGGCGCATTGGTTCACGCCTAGTCTCTGGGTCCGGCCTCCGCCTTGACCCCGCCCTCTTCCTCTGCTCCTTCGATTAGGGACACCTCCCCTTTTCTTTTCAACTATGGCCGCAGCCAAAAAATCAGCTTTCTTCTTCATCTTTCTATCACATTCTCTCTGTCTTTCAGTATCACGATTCACATACACTTTATGAGCGACTTCCAATAACTGTGTTGCATTCATGCCCGCAAACCCTTCTAATTTCTGTAATTTACGTCTAATGTCTGGTTGAGACTGGTTTACAAAAGCAGAATTCACCATGCATAAACTTCCTGGTGCCTCGGGATCATAGGGAGTATACATTCTATAAGCTTCAGTTAATCTTTCATAATAATCTGCTGGGCTCTCATCTATTCCTTGGATAATTCCTGCTACTTTGGAAAGGTTCATAGCTTTTTGGCCTCCTCTTCGCAGGCCTTGTAAAAAGCCTTGGCGAAAACGGGCTAGGGCGGTGGATCCTTCATCTGTATTTGGATCCCATTGGGGGTCTTCATTTGGGAATTCTCTCTGAGCTGCTTCTCTACGATCTATTATATTCTGCCCCTGCGCTGGAGCTGCAGGGTTTTCTGCCATCCATTCAATAGCTGCTTTTCTAATTCTCGCTCGTTCTTCTGTAGTGAATAGGGTGGTCAGGAGCTGACGGCAATCTGGCCAAGTGGGCTGGTGAGTTTCCATAATACTAGTTACTAATTCTGTCAGCTCCTGGGGCTTGCTAGTATAGGAGGCATAGTGCGACCTCCAATTTAATAAATCAGTTGTAGAGAATGGGATATACACATAAGTTAGGGGTCCCGCTACCACTTCATCATTATCATTCTTTACGGGCACCCCCGGGACTTGCCTTAAGGGAAACAGTTTGGCTGTCCTCGGCGTCATTTGAGTCTGGGATCTAAGGGCTATTGTCGTTGTCTTTGCAGGAGTTGCTGTCTTTTTCTCAACTGGTTTTGCTTTGGGTTTTTCTTTCACTGGCTTGCTAGTGCTGGCGCTGACTTCCTCAATTATTTGTACACTTTCCTCTTCTTCTTCTTCTGGGGGATCCTCACTTTCCTCTTCTTCTAGCTCCGCTTCTGGCTCACTTTTTACATCCTCCTCTCTTCTCTCCGCTAATTCTCTCTCTTCCTCTTCTCCAGGAGGAGGGAGGTCAGGGATTGGGTCTCGCCTCGGCTCCGGCGGTCTCTGGGGTGCTGGGGCAGGACGCCGCCGGGCTATTCTTACTGGACCTGGGGTTCGGGGCTGCCTGAGGACTACTTCTGGGGAATCGGGATCTGCCAAGATGGGTTTCTTCTTGGCTTTCTTATCCTGCTCTTTCATTCTAGGCTGTTCCTTTCTCTGTCTAGAATCTGTTTTAGCTAACATTATTCTGCACTGTTCCTCATAACAGCGCTGCGCCCAGGAGGGCGGATCTTCACAAATACTTAACCAGGAATCTATATAGGGGTACTGATCGGGGTGCGCTACCCGCACTCTACGATGTATTGACTGGATAATCTCTACGGTGAACGTTCCCTCTCGGGGCCAGATGGGGTCTAGATCGGGCCACTCCCTAGTACACAAAATCTGCAAACGGGCTGCTGTCATTTTAATACCATAATCTCCTGAATATCCCTCTTTAAAATGTGCGATCATACATTCTAATGGAGTGTTTCTAGTAGACTCCGCCCCTCCCATTTCGATGTGTGCGCGCAACAACAGACAGAAGGGAAAAGGTGGGCGGACCGTGGGTAAGGGGTCCTCACGGCCCTGGAAACGTATAGGGAATACAAATAACAAGACAAGACGACAATCGCTTCCCCCTTTTCGCGACCTGAACGCGGTCGCCCGGTCAGGAAATGCGCTAATCAGGGGTCAGCTTTCACTTGGTCCGTGCTGCCAGACCTCTCATTCATACTTCGGTCACACACTCATGCTAGCAACGTATTCCCAGAATGCATTCGTTTCTATCTGTTCTGACTAGTCTTTTCCAAGTACAATTACAAAAAGGATGAGGGTTTCACCTAGCGAATTCCCATGCCAGGCTACTCGGCTCTTCCTTGAGAGTTGATCAGGCTCTCTTACCAATTCCCAATATCTCGAGATTACAAATTCCAAGTTCCAAGTTCCAATGGCAGTACTGCTCTTTCTATTTCTGTCTAGACCCAAAATCAAAACTATACTCACCGGATCCGGTCCTCAAACTTCCCAAGCAGGCGCATGAGTTGGACCTCGGACTCCCCTCACTCGGGTTCGAGGCGTTGACTCCAGCCGGGCTCGTCGCCCGCCGAGGTCCGACCAGCTCCCTCCGATACAAGGGACCGGTGGCGCCAGGGAGCGGCCCTCGTCGGAAGGGCGCGATCCCGGCAGGACCAAGCCTATAGAGGCGGAAAGTCGTGGTATATTGCCCTATATACACTTTGATTCCACAACTTCCCGGCCAACGCACCAAGGAATATGTAGCAGCAAAGCGCAGACAAACCAATGATACCAGGAGTCTGTTCAGAAGGTCCAAATCATTTATTTGTGCACAAGTCTCAAGCAAGACAATTTCAAAATGGCTGAGCAAAGTTTTCAAGCATTACAACAACTTTTATAGACTTCTGTTCCATTCTAGGTATAGAAAAACATTTCATTGGTCCCGGTACGCTCCCGTACCTCCCGTAGCCCCTCTATTGGTCCCGGTACTGATAAGTTTCTCCAATTATGTTCCTTCTGTGGGCTTCTGTAGGCATGACACCTGCCTGCCCCCCTTCTAGTCCCAATTACAATGGTCAGTTCATCAACTTGTTACTTTCACACTTTCAAGGCTATGGGACCATTTGTGCGTGCAGAAGAGCAAGGTTCTGTAACTCATCTGTCAGCACTCCTCAATATTTCTCTGCAAATGTACTCTTTCTTATCAGTAACTTTAAAACACATCTTTTCTGTATTTTTCCATTTCTTAATTCTGCAATTCTGCTTATCTAAGCTAATTCAATATTTCTACTGAGTTCTTTCTTACAATAGCAGCATATTGGGGGATGTGCAATCCTATATGCCTCTCCACAGGCCTCATTTACAGGTCAAGCTAGCCATGCTGGCCTGCCTATGTCAGACACCGTGGGTCACAGGCCTGCACCTGCCACAGTTATGCCATCTGCAAATTTGATCGCCATGCTTGCTGATCTCTTTTCCCGATCATTTCAGTGCAGTAGATGTTACCAGATGCCAGTTCCAGTGCAGATCCCGAGACATTCCACTATTTACGGGTCTCCTGTGAGAAAACTGGCCATTTAGTCCTATTGTGTTCCTGTTTTTGATCCATTTCCCATTCTATAATAGCACATCATCTCCTTCCTCAGGAGAAGTTCATAAGGGGCTTTGTCAAGTACCTTCTAAAACATCCAGATACATATCATTTGGCTTACTCACATGTTTATTAACCCTTTGAAAAGACAGCTTGGTGCTGCTTTTCAGAACAAGTTCTATCATTTAACTGGCACTGAACTCAGATTCATTGGTCTGTAGTTTCCAAGATCGCCTTTGAAGCTCTTTAAAACAAACAAACAAAACCAAAAAAACCCCAATTAGTGTTACATTAGTAACTCTTCAATCTTTAGAGATCATTAATACTAATGTTATGATTGAGTCTGGCTGATATTATGAATGATCACTATTAGACAAAAATTAGCTAGGTTAAGACACTTTGATTTGGTTTTCTGCACTATGTTATCAGAGCGCAGCTTGCCCATTTGGCGGGAACACTGCCCATCTGGGCCATCTGGGGAAAGGCCCCTGCTGGGGATCGTGAGAAGTGTTGCTGGATGGCACAGTCCGGGGCTTAGTGTTCCAGGGTCCTGGAAGGGTTGATAGCGGCAGTCAGGCCTCCCTGTCTTTGCTATGACGGTCACCTAGGTTCAAGCGTCCTGTGTTTTGGGTGACAGGAGTGGGACACCTGGACATGTGGTGCTGGATGTTGGATAGGCTCATACTTCTTAGGTGCACTCTCCTTGAGTGCGTCTGCATGTCCGTGTTCCATCTGTGATCTCATGCTCAGGTGATTGTTGCAGCAATGACAGAGATCGCTTGGGATATTGTGAGCGGGGTTGTTATGGTGTTGCATGGGGTTGCCAATGCAAGATGGGGCCATCCTGAGGAGTTTGGGCCTCAGTCATCAGCTTTCCCTTCGGTGGCCCGGCTGTCCAGGAGGCACCCCTCCAGATCCGCCGGTCCAGTTCTTCTCTGCCTCTTCTCAATGTGGGCAGGGGGGCTGGCAGATCTGGAAATTCACGTCCACTGCACGTTCTACTGTTTTACCTCTGTCTTGGGGTTCTGAGGTCATATATTCCCAATCATTTGTTTGGTGGGGTGCTGCTGTCTGTTGTGCAAGACAAGGTGGTCAACAGTCGGAGGCTGTCGTCTATTCCCCTTACCCCTGAAGGTGCTCACAATTTAAGTTTTTTGTACCTGCGGAGGTGTATGTTGTTAAAGGCTAGCAGGCGCACCTGTGGGACCAGAATCCTCGGTTCTTCCGACCTTCCGTTGAGGTGCGCGTGTGGAGTTTACTCCCTTGGTCAGCTAGCAACTTGCTTCACCCATTGGGCCTTCCCTTTCCTCAAGGCATCGTTGCGTCCCACTTCTTCATGGGGGCTCGCCGCAGGGCCTGGAGTTATGCTCAGCCGGTTCCAGCCAGGGCTGAGTCCTTGGGGGGAGGCTCCGATCCTAACGATACAGGGAGTGCTGGGATCCGTTCAACCAGGTTCCTTCGGGCCCAGCGTACGTCGTCTTTTGCTGGCCGGTTTAGGTCTTCGGGTCGTGGCGCTGCTCCGAGAAGACCAGTAGGCTGCACAGTGCTTGTCTTGGAGCAAGCGCGGGATATCTGTAGGTTCATATTCAAAGCCGTCCGGTTACATGTCCCTCCATTGTGGAATGCTGTACTAGTAGGCATACTTCATATGCTGGGCTTACAAGTTGGCTTCCGCGCTGCTCGGCATCAGCCAAGGTGACTGCCGGTTTAGGCTGTGGAGTCAGCCTGGAGGAGGGGCCTTGCATTCTCTGGACAATGCCCTGTTCGGTTGTGTGCCTTGTGGCCCTTATGGAGTTGTAAAAAGGAAAAAAAAAAAAAAGAATGAATAATCAAACAGGAAAGCCTTCCTAATTGTCCCCACTTCTTTTTTATAAGGTTCTGTCCCTTTCTTCCGGGAGCTTGGCCGGAGCGTGGTTAGACTCAGCTACATTTTGGGGATCCTTTATATACAAGGCGTTTTAGTGTACGCAGCACGCCCAGTGTTCCATCGTCTGACTGGAACGGTACGCGGTACGTCAGCCGTGGCAGGCGTTCACGGACACGGTAGCGGATCGAGCGCTGTAGTAGCTGTCAGATCTCCGGGATGGTGGCCTATTTCGATCGGCAGGGTGGAGTCGGTCGGGTGGTCAGGGTGGCCCGAGCGAAGGGACAGCGTGCGCGGTTGAAGCCTTGGCGGCCTGCGTTTCGGTGGGGACACTGTGGTGGCGAATGTCCTTAGTGGGGTCCGAGTGTTTGCCGGAGGAGTGAGATTGCATCAGGCGGTGTGCGCGCCGCATGTGCTCAGATGCGGTCAGCCCATATTGGACCTCATGGCGACCTGTCAGTCTGTGGCGACGGGTCGATGTTTAGCAGAGGACATATGAGGCTACTGGATAGCGTCGACGCATTGGTACGGGGCCGTGGCCCGGTCCATTCTATGCCTTTCAGAGGTCATAGTGAAAATGGCCGACTGGGTCTGGTTGCTAAGATATGTGCTCTTCATTAGTCAGTGGGGACCATTACCAGTGTATTCTGCAACATTTGCGTGAGCTTGCATAATCTTTACTTGCAACCAATCGAAATACCTGTCCAAAACCAGTTGATGCAGTCACTACTTAAATTTGCCTCGCTTGACAGTAAAAAAAAAAAAAAAAAGAAAAAGACATATTTATTTTATACCGATAGGTCACTCACAGCATATTTGGCGATTCCTCGTCCTGGTGTTAATCATGCAGATAATTTCTGCTCTAGTTGTGGTGATGTGACTTTTACATCACAAAAATGGCATATGACTGTGGCGGTTCAGAAAGCCTACAATTTATATTTTGGCTGCAGAATAAAAGATCAGGATAAAAGCTAGGCGCCACACATATGCTGCAATACATGTGTAACAGATCTCAGGCTGTGGATGGATGGGAAAAGACCATCAAAGTCTTTTGCGGTTCCAATGATCTGGAGAGGACCCATGGATCACGTCGGCGATTGCTACTTCTGCATGGTTCCTCCAATTCCGGAGGGCATATCCAGGTGATGTAAGCGGTTGGCCTACTGGCATTGCGTCGTGGGCGTGGCTACCAGAGTCTCCTTTCTTTTTTGTCACACCATGTAAGACTCCACATCTTCTGAAACAACGCTGGACTCTGGGGCACTTGACACCCTCTTATATGCCCTTGGTGGATCACGCTTGGTTTATTGCAACTCATTGCTTCGCTGCATTCCACATTCTCAATTAAAAAGACTCCAACTGGTCCAGGACATAGCTGTAGAGCTACTTTGTGTTGCAAAGAATAAAGCCCTTAAGAGGTGTGACAAATAGGGTGTTTGACGCTGGTGTTTTTTTCCATTTCCCTCATTTTGCTTCCCACCTCTGTCTGGATGGACCTCGGTTCCGTTCTCCCTCGTGGAATCCGGCTGTGCCTGTTTAGTTGTCGGTTTGGGACTTACGCAAGAACACTTTGCTTGTAACCTGCGTTCCTTGGACCTTAGGTGAGGTTCCGTCGCTTTCTGGGATGTCTCTTCGCTGCCTGTCCCTCCGTGGAGGCGGGTTCTGCGGGAAAGCAGCGGTTGCTAACACTTGACACCCTGGTGGGGTCGAGAGCCAAGGGGGAGCTCAAGCGGATTTTTCAGGCGGAGCTCCGGTAGCCTTCTCAGTAGGTCTGTTTCTAGGGCGTTCAGTGTGTTTGCGATGGCGAGTTTGTCTTTCTGAAGCACTAGCGCTGCTTGGGGCAGAGTTCTGTGCTGTTTTCACCAGTGAAGAGGATCCAAGTGGGCTCTCGGTCGTGTCTTCCTGGTTGGCTTACCGCCTGTTGACGTGAGGAGCGGGCTGGGGTCGGTGCCTGTTCTGTTCGTTTAGGGGCCGAGCCGACTGGATAGGTCCCTCCCAATGATTACTGCTCTGGTACATCCCAGTGGTGGAGGACTGAACTGTAGGACCGATAAGGAAATGGAAATTACACTTACCTGGTAATTGATGTTCCTTGAGGGAGTACAGTTCAGTCCTCATTCCTGCCCGGGGATGGATGTTTCAGACGCGAGGCGTCAGTTCCGAGTATGCTTTCGGATCCTAGAGCTTTCGGATCCGGCAACAGGCTCTGATTGGCAGGTAATCGCGAGAGCAACCTTTTCTGCCTATACTCTTCCTTAGTTCTCCTTCCTTCTAGCTCTCTGTCTTCCGCTGTTTGGTGCGCAGGGGGACAGGGGCACGGAGGAGGGTGTTTTCAGCCTTTCTTTTTGGGGCCCTGTGATTTTAAAGTTGAAGTTTGAGCATAGCTTTGTATTTAGTACTTTAACTGGTTGTTTGTTTGCTCCTTTGAGTCTGCTTTGACAGTAGGTCACTGGGGGATCATGGGAGAAGACCAGCAGGATATACCCGGTGATGTCACAAGTTTTGACTTGTCCATTCTCCATGTTGCAGGAGGAGGTGCACTACCCAGTGGTGGAGGACTGAACTGTACTCCCTCAAGGAACATCAATTACCAGGTAAGTGTAATTTCCATATATGCTAGGGAGATAAAGTTTCTAGATGAAATAAATGACTGCTTCTTGGGGCAGCTGGTTCATGAACCAACAAGAGGGGAAGCTATTTTGGACCTAGTCCTTAGTGGAACACATGATCTGGTGTTTGGGGCCACTTGGCAATAGTGATCATAGCATGATTGCGTTTGATTTAAATGGAAGAAGGACTGCAAAGAAATCCACAGTACTACCTTTTAACTCTCAAAAGGAAAATGATAAAATGAGGAAAATAGTTATGAAAAAAATAAGAGGGGCAGCTGCAAAGGTTAAAGATTTACATCAAGCATGGGTGGTGGTAAAAATACTGCCTTGGAAGCCCAGACCAGCTGTATTCTACGCTTTACGAAAAGCGGAAGGAAGGCCAAAAAACTGCCAGTATGGTTTAAAGGCGAGGTCAGAGAGGCTGTTGTAGCCAAAAAAAGCATCTTTCAGGAAATGGAAAAAGGAGCCAAATCACGAAAATGTGAAACATAAGCACTTATGCAAAGCATTGAAAAGGCAGACAAAGAGAGAATTTGAAAAGAAGCATGCAGTAGAAGCAAAAATGCACAATAAAAACTTTTTTTCAAGTATATTCATAGCAAAAAAAACTGAGAGAGTCATTTGGACCATTGGATGATAGAGGGATAAAGGGAGGGCAAGGCCATAGTGGAGAGATTGAATGACTTCTTTGCTTCGGTCTTTACTGAAGATGATGTAGGAAAGTTACACTTATTTATTTATTTATTACTTTTATATACCGCGCTCTTTAAAATTGGTGCGGTTTACAGGTAACATTTGTGCATATTGATATATCAGATATGTCTTTACAGAAAATAGGGATACAACTTAGATTTCAACTTGGGTAACTATATACAATATATACAATTCTGTACAACATAGCTACGAAATGTTTGTGGGTCATCGATGTTTAGCTGGGTGTGTTGTGGCTAATATTGGGCTGTGCATAGTGTAGGAGAAAGAGGTGATGTTTTAGAGCTTTTCTGAATTGTATATCGGTAATTGCTCGGATTGAGGGTGGGAGTGCATTCCAGCATGTGGGTGCATAGAACCTAAAAGCTCTGCTCCTTGTCGCCTGTGAGCATTTGGTTATTTCGTTAGGGATCAGAAGGGTGTTGATGACGAATGATCTCCTCTCTCTGTTTGCCGGGGTAAGGTGGATCAACCCTGTAAGGGAGGAGGAAGACATGTTGTTGATGGCCTTAAATGTTATCAAGGCTACTTTATATGTTGTCTGACAGTAGATTGGCAGCCAGCGTAATTCCTTTAGAATAGGGGTGATATGGTCTCCTTTGGAGGCTCCATGGAGGAAATGAGCCGCGGTATTCATAGCTAGTTGTAGTGGACTTAATGAGCACTTGGGTAGGCCATGAAGAATAGTATTGGCAGTCAAAGGGGGGGGGGTCACAAGTGCCTGAAATCGCCTGGTTGTAGTAGAGGTCAGAGATGTCTCAATGTTCGTATTTTATGGTGGATCTGCTTGACGGCATTGCTGATGTGTGCTTTGAAATCTAGCCGCTGGTCTAATGTAACACCAAGGTAGCGGATCGTGGGTTTGGTTGTGAGCTCAGCATCTTTAGTCTTTAGCGCAGGTGGAGGGGAGAAGTTTTGATTTCTTGTAGTGAAGAGTACGTCTGTTTTGCTAAAGTTTATCTTGAGGCCTTGTGCATGGAACCAGTCTGTTACAGCCTCAAAACAATTTATCAGAGGGGAGAAATCTGGCTTATCAGTCAAGAATGGGATGAAGAGTAGTACGTCGTCAGCATAGATTAGACATGAGACGTTGAAGGAGCGGATTACTTTGCATACGGGTTGCATATATATGTTGAATAATAAAGCAGAGAGTGAGGAGCCTTGAGGTACACCTGTTTTTGCTGGAAAGGTTTAGAGGTTGTGGAACCTGTACGAACTTGCTGCCATCTATCCGTTAGGTATGATTTACACCAGCTCAATGCTAAACCGCTGATTCCCTTATCTTGAAGCCGTCTCAGGAGTTGATCATGGTTTACGGAATCAAACACGGCGGCAATGTTCAGGAAAATCAGTGCGAATCCTTGTTTGATGTTATCGGTTCCTGTGACTAGTGTATTGATTAGTGTGGTTAGGAGAGTTTCCACGCCGTGTGATTCTCGAAAGCCATGTTGGGCTGGGTCCAGGGGAGCCGTTGAGTCAATATGGTCCTGTATTTGGCGTTGCACAACTTTTTCAATTAACTTTGCCAACAGTGGAATGCTTGATATTGGTCGATATGACTCAACCTTCTGTAGATCCAGTTTGGTGTTCTTCAGAAGAGGTCTGATTGACGTCTGTTTGAGGCATGATGGGAATAGATCTGTAGAGAAGGATAGGTCCATGATCTTACATAGTATAGGGCTGATTTCCTTCCGTAGAGCTCTTATCCAGAATGCTGGACAGGGGTCATTTGGTGCAGTGGTGGCGTTGACGGTAGTAATGATGTCCTCAACTTGTGTGGTTGTTGGAGTTGCCTGAAATGGTATTTAAAGATGATGTATCGGAAGAAATACTGCTAAACCATGACGATGTATTACAAGTATGTGATAAACTGAAGAGTAGTAAATCACCTGGACTGGATGGTATACATCTGAGGATGTTGAAAGAACTGAAAGTTCAGATTGCAGACCTACTATTGGTAATCTGTGTACTATCATTAAAATCATCTGTAGCCAGACTGGGGAAAGCCAGAGGAATGGTGCTGCAGAGCTAGGAATCTCCAGACGGTACCTGTGAGGGAGACGGCTGCACGTGGAAGGGACCCTAAGACCCGTGCCAGAAGGTATGTGAAGAGAGATCCAGTGTCCAGGGATCTGGATTGGAAGGCTGGACATAAGAACTGGACTACATACTGGCCAGACTATATAGAGAGGAACTCTAACAGCAATGGAAGCTCAGGTATGAACACTGATCTATGCCCTAGCTATAACCTTGAAAGACAGCAGGGAAACAAGTATTCTCCTGAAAGTGCTCCATTGGGACATTCATCTGTGCCAATCCATGATATTGAACCCATGTTTGTTGAAGAAGGGGGAGTGATAGCAGATGAAGAATGTGTTTACATGGACTGCTCTCTGTCTAAACTCCTTTGGTGATTTTCTGTTATAAAATACAACCACCATCACAAAGAAATACAAACTTGTTCTTTAATCTACTCAGAAAAGCTCCTGAGTAGGATTTTTAGCCACGCAGTAGAAAGCAAGCCAGCTAAGGGGTTTCAGCTGGATAACTGCTAGCAATTGAGCCTTACCTAATTGCTTGTGAGCTCTGAGAGGATCACTTCTGAATCTATGTGGGAAGATATAAGAAGTTAACCTGAAAAGAACAGTTTTTCTCTTCTTTGTGGCTTTTGGTTTGTTGTTTTGATATATGCTAAGAGAATATTAGCTAAAGCCTACAGAAAAGACCAGTTTGTTGCCAACCAGGTCTTATTTCTTTTGCTTTGATTGCCTGACAAGTTCAAATGTTGTTTTCTTGATTTTGTTTTCCAAGTTTAACACTGAAAGCAAGTAACCTGATTTATGTGCTACCAAGCATATCTGTGTTGGGAGAAATAACCCCATAAATAAATATCTTATTGGCTTTACACTTGAGCACAACTAAATTATTGTGAGCAGCTGTCTGGTGTGAATGGACTGCATTGACCACAATCCCTTGCAAATCATATTGACATATGCACTTGCCAAGTCTGTGAACATTCTCACCCAGGCAGCCGTCTGACAAGCTACAATGTAACTCATTTAAGACTAATAAGAGAGAATATTTTTTCCCTCAAAGCATAATCAAACTCTAGAATTCGTTACCGGAGAATGTAGTAAAAGCTGTTAGTGTAGCTGGGTTTAAAAAAGGTTTGGACAAGTTCCTGGAGGAAAGATCCATAAACTATTATTACAGAGGACCCAGGAAATCCACTGCTTGCCCTGGTACAAGCATTGCGGAACCTGTGTGCCTTTTGGGAACCTGCCAGGTACTTGTGACCTGGATTGGCCACTGTTTGGAAACAAGATACTGGGTCTGATGGAATTTGGTCTGACCCAACATTTCTTATGTTCTCTCGCAACAGGAGGCACAAGTGCCCTGTCCTTGTTGTCCTCGCTGCAGGAGGCAGCAGACACAGTGATAAAGAAAATATGATTCCCAAGCCTTGGATTCTGGGCTCTCACTCTTGGCCGCTCCTCCTCTTTTAGAGGTCTGTTATGAAGTCTGCCCCCCACTGATGATGGAACTAATCCTGACTGGGGGAGTTCCTGGTCTCCGTGTTGTCCTCTCCAGAATTCTTTTCATTTCTTCAGCAAGCTTAGTCCTTCTGGCGAGGCAGTTCGAGTCTCCTCATTCTGCTTAGTCAGATGAAGACCCTGTGACACAGGATGGTCGAAGCCCAGACTGGGCTGTACCACCTAGGCGATCTTGACAGAGATTGGGGTCCGGAGTTTTAGACTTTTTCTCTATGCCTGTTATCAGGAGTACATTCCAATACTTCTGGCAAGGACCAATCTTAAGGATGAAATATCTTCTTCCAAAGATCAGGATGATTCCCCGCTTCAATAGCCTGTTCAGGAATGAAGAACTGGCAGCATGGATTGCTCAGGTGCATTCCACTCTGTGGTTGGCTGATCTTTCAGCGGCAGAACAGATGCCAGATGGACACCCCCCCTCTTACCAGGAGGTTTGGAGACCTATTAGGGCCTTTCCATTTTTGGAGGTTATCAAGAGCATAGTCTGCTCCGACCTGCCTGACTTCCTGTTGAAAGGGGTCAGTCATGAGGAAGTTCTATGCCTTGCCAACAGGATGATTGTACCACGTGTTTCAACAGGCGTCAGGTGGACGTGCATGTCACGTCAGCCAAAAAGTGGACCACCCTCCTAGTGGAGGGTAGTTTGGCCCTAAAAGACCACTTGTATCGCAAGATGGAAGCTTTTCTGAACAGTTAGATTTTGACTTTCACTGTTATTCTCTAGCTAATGGTGTGTGCAGGTCTGATGACTTGAACTCTCCTTCAGTGGATTAAGTTGCTCCCTTCGAATGATACCTCTGTTGTCTTGGAATCTGCAGCAGCCTTTCTGTGGGATGTTATGCATGATCTAGTCTGCTTAGCAGCTAAAGGTATTGCCTTCTTGATGGTAGTGTGACAATGAGTCTGGCTTCTCCACTGGGCAGTGGACTCTGCCTCCAAGTCCCGGTTGTCTTGACTTGGCTTTAAAGGATTGTTCGTTGTTTTGGAGAGGACTTGGAAAAGTTGATTAAGGATTGGGGCAAGACCAGACCTCACAGCCTCTCAGAAGACAGGTACAAAGGGCCTGGGAAGCAAACGGGCACATTCTTTTCCTTGGCGTCTGCCCCTTATCCTCATTCCTGATACCTCAAACCATCAAATTCCCAGGATTCCCATTGGTATCTACCAGGAGTTGGCCCAGGTCATCGTGGATAGCTGGGTGCTAGACCGTATACGGCTTGGCTACCTTACTGAATTCAGGGATCCTATCCCGGACACCTTCATCATCTTCCTATGTGGCTCTGCAGCCAAAAAATGTTTCTATTCAGGCTACACTGGAAAGATTGCTCAGTCTACAGGCTCTCGCACTGGTTCCCTCTGCTGACCAGGGCAAGAGCTGGTGCTCTATCTATTTTGTGGTGCTGAAGGAGTATTGGTCCTTCTATCCAATCCTTGACTTCAAGGGGATAACGCCCATCTGCAAATCTTGGACTTCGATATAGAGTCTCTATGATCGGTGATCCCTGGATCCGACCTAGGCTTATTTCTGCATTCCTATTCACAAGGATCAGCAGCACTTCCTCCAATTCAGCGTTCTGAGCTCTCATTTTGTTTGCCACTCTTCCCTTTGGCCTCATCACTTTTAGGATATTCTCAAAGGTCATGGTAATGGTGGTGACTTAGGTGTGAAGGGTTCTGTGTTTTTCCATATCTGAATGACTGGCTCGTCTGAGCCAGGTCGCAGTCGGAAGCATTTCGTGTTTCTGCATGAGTGGTGCAGTTCCTGGAGAGTCCCAACTGGGTGATCAATTGCAGCCTTCCCAGTTGCTAAAATAGCTAGAATGGAGGGAGGAGTGGCCTAGTGGTTGGGGCAAGTTATCTCAGGCTGGAGGGCCAGGGATTCAAATCCCGCTAGAGGACAACAACCTTGGGCAAGCCACTTAACCCTCCATTGCCTCAGGTACAAAAAACATAGATTGTGAGCCCTTTGGGGACAAGAGAAAGCTATAGATATACAAATATATACAGTACCTGAAAGGGGCAACCGAGCTACATGACACACAGGAGGATGCCTACTTTGAATTGTAGAAAAGCGGTATATAAACCTAAATAAATACCTAGGAGCACATTTTGATATTCCATGTATGCAGGGCCTTTGTATCCAAGGAGAGAGCTGTCTCAGCTGGCAGCCTTTTGAGCGCAGCAGGTACAGGATTGTTTTACAGCTTATCAGCTTGATGGTGACATCAATCAAAATGGTTCCTTGGATGTGAGCTCATATGAGTCTGTGACAGAGGTCCTTGCTAGTCTACAAGCTCTCAGGATTTTGAGGCCAGGCTTCCTCTTCCTCCCTCAGTGGTGTTCAGCCTGTCTTGGTGGGGGTAGCCCCAACATCTGAGGAAGGTTATGCCACAGGATGATCTTTTGTGGCTCCTGCTGTCGACAGATGCTAGTCTGTTTAGCTGGGGAGTGCATTGCAAGGTTGAAAGGCTTAGCTCCATTGCAACAGCCAGGAAGTACTTGGCCCATCAACCTCCTTGAGGGCAAGGGTCATTAGTTTGGCCCTACTACACCTCAGTCCTTGGTCTAGGACACAGCTGTCCCATTGAGATTGGATAATGTCATGGCGTACATCAACTGATAAGGAGGCACAAAGAGTGCCAAAATGGCCCTGGAGATGACCCTCTTGTTCTCTTGGGCAGAAAGGAACCTCCTAGCTCTCTCGGTGGAACACATTGTGGGTACAGAAAATGTGAAGACGGACTTTCCCAGTTGCCATTCCCTCAATCTGAGGAAGTGGGAATTAAGTCAGTTTGCGTTTCAGCACATTCTGGATCTCTGGGATTTGTTCAGAGAGGGATTTGATGGCAACTCAGTCCAGTGCCAAAGAATGCAGGTTCTTCAGTCACCGCGAGGAAGCAGGCTCTGAGGGCATTGATGCCCTGATTCAGCCCAGGCCATAGCAGTGTCTGCTGTATATGTTACCTCCATGGCTGCTTGTGGGACATATAGATTGCCACACAGGATGGGATGTCCTGGTGGCACCGGATTGGCCATGGAGGCTATAGTTCAGGGACCTGATGCAGCTCCTGTGGAATCCTCCTCCTGCAGTTTCCTAAAGCCCAGGGGCTAGTCCTTCTGGATGACCCGGCTCACTTCTCGCTTACTCTTTGCTTTTGAAAGGTGACGTTTAGCATGTAAGGGTTATTCTCTGCCAGGTCTCCTCATTCCTAAAATTGAGGAGAGGTTATACTAGCCTCACCTACATGCACGTCTAGTGCCTGTGTGAATGCTGGTGCCATGAGCATCAGGTTTGTCCTAGTACGGCGGACTTATCTTCCTTTTATCGCCTTTGTCAGGATGGCCTTGGCAAGGGCCTCTCCCTTAGTTCCCTGAAAGTTCAGATGGCAGCCTTGTCATGCTGGTTTCAGAGAGATTGCATGCACACTCCACTCAAGCACAGGCATCCTCCTGTGTGGCATGTAGCTCGGTTGCCCTTTCGGACATTTTGTCAGGCGGCAACGGCATCACTTTCCACTTTTGTCAAGCATTACCGCTTGGATGTCCACATTCAGATGGACATGACCTTTGGTACAGAGGTCCAGAAAATGTCTGTTTGTTCTTCCTGCCCAGTGGAGTCGTAGCTTTGGTATTTTCCGCCTGTCTGGATTGGTCTAGCAGGACAGTATACAAGATGACATTATCCAGCAGGTAAAATGTTGTTTCTTCAGAGTTCTGCTAGACCAGTCCAGGATCTGCCCCGTGACTTGTTACTGTCTATTGTGCTTCTCTGTGATTAGCCCTATGGCCCCATATCTTCTTGACAGGCCTTCTGTTTGAAAATGATCCTGTACAGAGTTATGGGTCCTTATTCTGTTGAACTTTGTTATCCTCATTGAGGTTATGTGCAGTCAGGGATTCTTGACTATGTGCTTGGGAATGAATACTGAGTTGTGCCCCTAGTTGCATAGACTGCTATAGTAGGAAAAAGTAATAAGAAACCTCTGGAATTGTTTCTCTGTCTCTACCTCTGCTGGTAAGGGGACACAACCCACTTTATTTGGACTGATCTAGCAAGACTCAGTAAGTAAAATGTTACCTTTTGTCAATAATCGTTTTTTACATAAACAGGGAGGCAGGGCATAATACGCTCAGCGAATGGGCTCTCCCACAGAAGCAGCTGGATGATGTTGAGATGAAGGCATACATGGACCTCTTCACTTTTAATGGCTTGTTTCATAAATTTGCAAAATTATGAAAGAATTTTCTTTATGCAAATGACATCCTTGTGGCACAAAACAAATCTGCAAAGATTCTAACACAATAGTCATTCAGATGTGTTTTGATAATAAATTTTCATGGGAGAAAGAGAACTGCGGGCAAGTTCACTGTCGTCTGTAATTTTTTAAAAAAATGTTAAAGTGAGAATAACGTACGAAACATTAACTCTTAACATCCAGACAAAATTAAAAGTGGTAATAGAATTAGCAGCATAACTTCCATTTAGTTCACCATGAGGCGACCAGAAGAGAGGAGGGGGAAAAAGAATATAGTGAAGTATACACCTACAAGAAAGAGAAGAAAATGAAAAGAGACAGTTAAGGAGAAACCATATACTATAAGGCAGCAAAGACAGGTGTGACAAGCAGCTGGTGCACTTGCTTTAGGGGATACCAAAAGAAACTTTTTCCTTGTTGAGGGGGGAAAATGCATTTTATTGAGGTTAAAAAAAAATTCCTATCAACTAGATAAACTGGACATTTGCAGGGACATTTAAGTGAAAACCTAGCACCCAAAGCCACTACCCAGAGCCATAGGTCCAAGGTGACTTTATGCTTTTGTTGTGCTGCTTTGACAGATCGGGGGAAAAACCCCTAATGAGAGCTCAGGAGCTCTGATTATTTCCAGACAGTTCACAGAAATTTCTCCCCTATCCACTCCTGACATTCTCTCAGTTAAACTTTCAGGGGATACATAGAGGACACATGTAGTTCTCAAAATCTCCTGAAAATTTCCATATGTTTCAGGGTCCAAACAAAGAAGACTTAATATACATTGATGAACTTTTAAGTCACCTAAGCTAATTTTTCCATATCATCATTATGCAACAAGATCATTTGCTGCTCTAAAGTCCAGTTTTGATCATTGTTCTAGCAAGGATGCTTGCCTTTTTAAAACTCTGGTCAGGACCAGTTGAGAGTCTTCAAAAATGTCATCACTTATGTTTATGGCATCCCATGAGCATTCAGAGTGACCACTGCCATTCTTGCTAACCTTCCAAGCTGTTTCTGACACCAAGTATGGGTAGTTTTGCTGAGACTTTTCAAAGTGAACTTAAAGCAATTTTCAAAGCAAACTTAAGTGTGTGTGTTAGGCATGCAACACCCACAAATCTGTGTGGACCATCATAAAATCATCTTCATAATATCCACAATTCTATATGTCCCTGGAACATATTTTCAAAGTTCCTCCACAGTCTCCACACATCACAGAAGGAAGCAAATAAGGGTGCTAAGATGGTGTTTGAGTCAATTGTGCTATGGTGAGCTATGAATTAGAAAAGGTTTTCTGTGTTGAGTTTGCCTAGAGTATCAAATATGCAGAAGACTCATCTTTAACATCCAGACAAGCCAAGCTCCACAGCTGAGACAAGTGATTTTTAAAAGCTTCAAAACCTAAGTACAAAGAGATGGAATTACTGGTTCCTTGTTTTGTTTTGTTTTTGATGGAGCGGCTGACTGGAATATTGATAAGAGCATCATTGAATCTAGAGCATGAGGCATGGGCTCTGTGCAGGGAGTTGCTGAGAGAATTTTCACACAATTATCAAAACCAAAAGGTATGTTTGTAAAACCTAACTCTACCCGGACACCACCTCCTCCAGATGGCACCCAAGCCCGCAAATCATGGAGCAAATTTTACATATTCTAAAACTAAAGTAATACCACGGCAAGATACTGCTTCGGCCCATATCCCCTGGCAGTCATTCAGCATGACCACCCCGCATAGCATAGAGAGCATAATCGCCAGCCTTAACACATCGACTTCCCCGCCCCACCCATGCCCTGTGAACTAGAGCAAGATAGAGTAGAACTCTGCCCAGTGATAGTCAAGAACACAGCTGACCCTCACTCAAGGATATATGCCTGCCATAGAAATATGACAGCAGAAAAAGACCATATGGCGTATCTAATCTATCCTTCTATGTCAACTACAATAGTCCCCTTTTTGCCTTAGATTTTCTGTGTTTGTCCCATGCTTTTTTGAATTCAGATACTGTCTTCGTCTCTGCTGCCTCCACTGGGAGACTATTCCATTATCTACCACTCTTTCCATGACAAAATATTTACACACATTATTCCTGAGTCTATCCTCTTTCACCCTCATCCTTTGTCCCCTCGTAGCAGAATTTTGCTTTCAGTCAAGAGAGACTCTTCTCTTGTGCATTTATGCCATGAAGGTATTTAAATGTCTCTATTGTATCTCCTCTGTCCTACCTTTCCACTAACGTATACAAATTAAGATCTTTGTCTGTCCTCGTATTCTTTATAACAAAGACCACTAACCATTTTAGTAGCCACCCTCTGCATTGACTCCATCCTGCTTATATCCTTTTAAAGGTGTGATCTCCAGAATTGTACACAGTACTCCAAATGAGGTCGCACCAGAGACTTATACAGAAACACTATCACCTCCTTTTTTTCCCTGCTGGCCATCCTCTCCCTATGTACCCAAGCTGCCTCCTGGCTTTTACCATCACCTTTTCTACCTGTTTTAGCTGCATTAAGATCAGCTCTTTTTTTTTGTGAGCGGAAGTACTTCCCCTACGCTGTACTGCTCCCTTGGAGCGTTCACCTCAGCTCGCAGGGTCAGCAAGCTCCAGGCCCTGTAGGCTCACCCACCTTATATGAGGTTCTACAATAACAGGGTCATGCTCTGCACACACTCCAAGTTTCTACCAAAGGTGGTGTCTCCATTCCACCTCAACCAGGAGGTGGTGCTTCCAACATTCTTCTCATGGCCCCTATGCCAACAGGGCTGAGGCCGCTCTCCACACTCTAGACTGTGAGCAGACCCTGTCCTTTACACAGGCCCACCGCTGCTCCTCAGCACTTCGTCTCTTACGACCTAAATCAGATGGGGACAGTGGTCTCTAAGCATACTCTGTCCACTTGGCAACGTAGTCTTCTACCTTCACTTATGAGCAGGCTTTATCTTTATTCAGCATTTAATATATCACCCACACGCAAGTATCAGAGCAGTTTACAATCAAAAAGTTTTATATGCTGGTGTTTTGCTGGAGTGCCCAGTTAGGGCACACGGTGTCCGGGCCATGGTGGCTTCAGTAGAGAACCTGCATTCTGTTCCTTTGGCACAGACCTGTCGTGCCGCCACCTGGTCCTCGATCCATACCTTTGCAGCTCATTACCGCCTGAAGAGGGAGTCCCACCAGGACAGCGCCTTCGGCCAGACAGTACTCCATCATTTGGGGTGTAAGGCAACTCCTGCCTCTGGCCCTTCAGTGTGTTCAGGCTACCGGAGAACTGATTTCTCTCTTGACACTTGGGGCCGCTCGTGGGTCTGGTGTTCCTTGACTCAGTTGCTGCTTTTCACAGTTCATCTTTTTCTGGTCTCCTGTGGTTTTACAGGTTTTTTCGGTAGTCTGTAGCTAGGGAGTCCCATATGTGAGGTCTGACTTGCTGCTTGTTCTCAGAAAAAGCATAGTTACTCACCTGTAACAGGTGTTCTCCATGGATAGCAGGAATCAATCCTCACAAACCTCCCTCCTCCCTGATGTAGTTGCTTTTCTTTTTGCTGTCTTGAGCTATGTTATCATACTGAGGCAAAATGACATCCTTGGGCGGGAAGGGGACCACGCATTTGTGGTACATCTCCCAAAGGCTTTCTTTGAAATCTTCGGAGAGGTTACTGCGCAGGCACCATCGGTGCCGATGTCGCTCGTATGTGAGGACTGATTCCTGCTGTCCCTGGAGAACATCTGTTATAGGTGAGTAACTACACTTTTGAAGAAGTTGGGAATCCCACTCATCCAAGCTCCTTGGATAATTTTGCAGTGGAGTGGCGTGGAGGAGTAGCCTAATGGTTAAGAACACTGGCTTGGGACCCCAGAGACCAGGGTTCAATTCCCACTAGCACTCCTTGTGGCCTTGGGCAAGTCACTTAACCCTCCATTGCCTCAGAAAAATCCAAGTTATCAATGTCCCCGTTTTAATGCACACTACCAACTTAAAGTTTCAATGTAAACCGCTTTAATTGAAATGATAAAGCGGTATATAAAACCTGTTAAATATATTTTAGCTTTTTGAGAGAAATGCAAGGTGGCTTACTGGCCCACAAGTAGCCAATTAAACAATGGTCCAACTGTGCATAAAAGCCAGGAGAAAAAAAGCACTGGCAAAGAGTAAAGCACTGGCAAAGAGTACAGCACTTTAATGAATCTGTGGTCATTTTAATACTAGGCAGCCCCACCAAGACAAGACTAGGGGAAACCATTTTATTGCATAGCGCTTTCATTCAAACAGACTTCAGACTTGTTACATGATCTATTCAGAGTAAGCAGCTCAATCTTGTCCCAATTTACTTCACAGTCAGACAGCCCAGTATATTTAGAAACATAGGACGTGTTTTTCTGCTGACATTTTTCTATCTAATCTGCCCCCTTCTGTGTTTGTCCCATGCTTTCTTGAATTCAGATACTTTCCTCGTCTTTACTACCTCTACTGCATCAACCACTCTTTCCATAAAGAAATATTTCCTCATATTACTCCTGAGTCTATCCCCATTCACCCTTATCATATGCCCCCTCGTTGCAGAACTTACTTTCAATCTAAAGAGGCCCTCTTGTGCTAAGATAAAAAGAATTGGAGAAAAGGGACATAGTAACACAGTAAATGATGGCAGATAAAGACCAATGTGGTCCATCTAGTCTGCCCAGCAATATGGCAGGAGTAGGTGCACCCCTTCCTATGTCTTTTAGGGAGTAGTTGCACCCCTACCCATGTCTTTGCTTAGTGGTGCACCCACCAGGAGCAGGTGCATCCCTCCCCATGTCTTCACTCCTCCCCATATCTTTGTTTCTTTGTTTAGGGGTGAACCCACCGCTCCTCCCCCCATCGCTCCATGTAGGACACCCCTATTTGTTGAGAAATTAGATGGTTCAGTTTATTTTGATTTAATCCTGTTGCTGTAAAGTGATCCACTGTGTCTGTCCCAGGCCACTTTGAATTCCGTCACTGTGTTTGCCCCCACCACCTCCATCGGGAGGGCATGCCAATCGTCTACTACCCTTTCAGTAAAAAAGTATTTTGTGACATTGCCTTTCAATTTACCACCTTGCAGCTTCATGTCATGCTGTCTAGTTTTACAGCTTCCCCGTCTCTGGAAGAGGTTTGTTTGTTCGTTCATTATTTCTCTTTAAGTATTTAAAGGTTTGAATCATATCTCCCCCTATCCCTCCTCTCCTCCAAAGTGTACATATTTAGGTCTTCAAGTCTCTCCTCATAAGGCTTCTGACGCAGGCTCCAAATCATTTTGGTCGCCTTCCTCTGAACAGCTTCCATTCTTTTTACATCCTTTGCAAGATACGGTCTCCAAACTGGAATACAGTATTCCATGTGAGGACTCACCAGCGACTTATACAGTGGCACTAGTAGCCCTTCCGCCAAGCCTGCCTTGTGCTCTGTGATGAGAGACTCCAGCAGGGAACTAATTGATGGACAAACGAATAGTGGGATTAGAATACAAAATACTGCAAACTTTATTAAACTAGTGTGTAAGCCCAAACCATTCCGACATAGAAAGGATGGAATGGAAATTTATCTTATCGAAGGCTTTCCCCATATCCAGGGATATGGTCACTACAAGGGATTTTAACTTTTCTGCCATTTCCAATGCCTATCAAAACTCCCCTGGTATTGTTCACTGCCAAACAACCTTGGACAAAACCAGTCTGTTGTGGGTTTATCAGAACAGGTATAACTTTTTCCAAATGACCTGCTAGGATTTTAGGAAAACTCTTGCAGTCTAAATTTAATAGATATAGACCTATATCTCTGAACCACCCAGGCTTCTCCAGAAGAACCACTAAGGCTTCTGAGAGAGACTTACAAAAGCTCCCTTGTTGCAAGAAAGCTGCATAAAATGTTAACAGTCCTGGGGTTGAGAGAGTCAATAAATGCACCTAAGAAGACATGCCAGCACGTAGACCACGCACAACTTGTCCCGTCTCAGCTAGTTTTAGTGGATGCTCTAGCTCACGTGCTTGTCCAGAGTCACTGGTAGGATAAAGTGCTTTAATGGTTTCATCTGACGGTTGACACTCCTGTGAGTGTAACAGGGCAAAGTATGCCACAAAGTCCTGTTGGATCTCCACCTTAGGGGTTAGAATTTTATGAGCTGTTTAGTGTGAATTCAGTTTTCACAGCAATATGCTTCAAATAATTGGCCAAAAGCCTACCTGCTTTATTTTCAACTAAGTAATATTTAGTATTAAATATTTATTCTTGAACCTGTTGTGATAATGACATATTATGATCACTGTGTATATGCTGAGACTCCAGTTGACAGAGTTCAGAAAACATTTGTAGGGAAATAGCCCTCTCGCCTGCAAACGACTGATAAGATGTCAGATAGGCCTTAAAAGCATCCTATACTATAGGAAATGACTATTCCCCAATGTCATTCAATCTACAAATCTCTGGAATGGATTGTATAATCTGATCCGCAAATATGGGATCAGCTAGCAAAGAAAGTGTCAAAGTGCCATAAACTATGTACATCTCTCCCAGAAGAAGATTCTAGAATAATGTTATAGTTGCATGGGCAGGACGCTTTGTGATCCATGATTCAAGTGGCGCATCAAGAGGAGTTCCTGGCATATCTGGATTTGGCTGAGGTGTATTTTTATATCCTGATCTGCCAAGTATCTTTGTTTTGCCATGCTTGGCTCTCCCCTTCAGTTTACCGGACTCTCTACTGCCCCATGGACGTTCTCCAAGGTCACGGTGGTGGTGGCTGCGGCACTATGGCACCAAGGGATTTGTGTGCACTCATCTGGACTACTGGATCATCTCAAAGGCATCTCGGGTAGCTTCCTGAGTGGTGAACTTTCTGATAACCTTTGGCTGGGTAATCACTTGAGGAAAGAACAAGTTGTTGCATTCCCAGTTTCTGGGAGCATATTTCAATACTCGAATGTGCAGTATCTTCCTGCCAAAAAAAACACAAAAAATCAAAGGCTGTTGGACTGTCTAGTGTATTTCTGTTTGAAACAGGCTCCCAGAGTCCGGGTTTATCTTCAACTCTTTGGATTGACGGTGGTGAGGATCAAGATGGTACCGTGTGTGCATGCCCTTTTGCATCCACTCCAATCATCCTTTCTGACTCTGTGGTCCCCAAGTTCTCAGTAGTTCGAGCTCAGGCTTCTGCTCCCAAGACATATGTTTTATGGACCTTTCTGTCAATGGACGTCAGTCTCTCGTGCTTGGGAGCCCATTGCAAAGGCCATGTGACTCAGGCCAGTTGGGACTGCAGGGAAGCAGTGTGGTCCATTTAGTTACCTTGAGGTGAGAGCGATTATGCTGGCTCTTTTGTTTCCAGCCACCGGTCAACAGCTGGGTGGTTCAAGTGTTCTCGGACAGCACCATGGTGGTGGCTTATGTCCATGGGCAAAGGCAGCACAAGGAGTGCCAGGGTAGTCCTGGAGATGGTTCTCCTGTTTACCTGTGTGGCGAAGAATCTCCTAGTTTGTTGGCTCTGCACATTACCAGGGTGGCTATCAGGGGCAGCCCAAGGGGGGTGTGCGGCCATGTGCAGAGACTCGTTATGGGACCTCACTTGAATAAGGGGCCTCATTTGCATAAATAGTTGCATAATATTAACATGCGCTAACATTTAGTAAATATGCCTCTCAATGAGTGTCTGGATAAAGAAAGACTACCGGATATCTACATCACTATATTCCAGTGCCAACTGTCAGGCACATTAGAAAATACTATAAACACTGCCCATTTAGAACCTATAGAAAACCCACCGTATCATAATAGCACTACCAGGACTCACAAAGCACCAAATCCTACCTATCAAAAGGCAACATTGCAAATAATTAAACCAATACATCTCGGAGAATACCAATACATCTCCTACCGAGGAAAGAGAACAAGTGGCACTGTCAAACGGAAACAGCAAGAACAGAATACCTCAACTCGATTGCACATGCAGAACATAGACAGTCACAAAACAAAGAACGAAGGATCACAATTTAGAAATAGGAAGACAATAATTAAATTGGGACCCCCAAAAGCCAAACTTGGAATATACAGCAACACTGGAGAAATAAAACTAATTTCCTCTTGTACTAAACAAAACACAAAGATGTTAGTGATGCACATTTCCCAGAGCTAACATATTCCAGTTAATAAATTCAAAATAAAAAGTATTTTTCTACCTTTTTGTTTGGGCATTTTATTTTTCAGTTGCAACTGCTCTAGTCACTTTCTTCTGGTTTCTTCATGTCTTCTGCTAACTCTCCATTGTCTGCTGTCGATTTTGTCCTTTCCTCTCTTCTAGTTTTTTTTTCTATTCTCTGCATCTGCTCTAGCATACTGATCTTTCCCCTTTTGCTCTTTCCTCCATTTCTTTCTTTATTTCTTTTTCATCCACTCAAATTTCACCCTTCCATCCTCATTCCCCACTTATTCTCCCAATACCTGGCCAATCGTAGATTTTTCTTCCCTCCCACAGAAAATATCTTTTCCCCTCTCCATCCTCACTTCCCCAGCCCCCCTCCTAGTCCTCACCCAGCATTCTCTCCCTTCTAGTCCCAGCCCCACCCAGCATCCTCTCCCTTCTAGTCCCATTCCTTCCATCAGCCATTTCTAGTCCTGTCCTAACCCCTCAAGAGGCCATTTCCAGGCATACTTCCTCTCCAGTCAGCCCATTTCCAGTCCTAGTCCCCACATCAGCCATTTCTAGTCCTATTCTAGCCCCCCTCCCCCCCCCCTTGAAGAGCCCTGCCCCTGTCTGATCGTCTTCAGAGGGAGACGGGGAGGCCTGAAGCCCTGGATCACCTCTGCACAGCTGCCAGCTCATGCTGGCAGCTGTGTTCTCATGAAGTGCGCTGAGTGCTGGGAAAGGTTAAAGGGCATTTCCTGTTTCTCGGCACTTGTATGCTTCACGAGAACACAGCTGCCAACATGAGAGAAAACACTGCTCTTCATGCTGGTGGCTGTGCAGAGGTGAGCCGTGGCCTCAGGCGGGCCTCTGAAGCCGGCATTGCAAAACGAACATCATGTGGGAATGAAGTTTACATGGGGCCCTGTGCGAACAACATTCTCGCACAATGGACGGGCCGGCCCTGGTGGCTACTGTGGAAACAGATTTTCTCAGCCAGCACTCTCTGGTTTCAGGAGATTGGGAGTTGAGTCAAGAGGTGTTTTCATTGTTTCTGTGTCTCTGGGATTGCCCTGAGAGAGAAATATGATGGTGACCCACTGCAAATGCCAAAGTGTGCTGCTGCTTCAGTTGCCGCATAGAGATGGGGTCTGAGGGCACTGGCACCCAGGCTCAACATTTGACCAAGTCATCACCTGCTGTATGTGTTTCCTCCATGGCCCCTTGTGAGGCATGTGCTTTAGTGTTTGGCGCGCCACCCGAGAAGGATTATTCTGGCGATGCCAGATTGACCTGATAAGAGCGTGATTCAGAGATCTGATGCAGCTCCTACAAGTGCCACCTCTTTGTTTGCCTCCGTCTTGAGGCCTGTTGTGTCAGGGACTGCTTGTCCTGGACGACCTGGCTCCCTTCTCGCTTATGGCTTGGTTCCTGTAGGGAGATGGTTAGTGCATACAGGCTACTCTCCAGCTGGTTCCGGAGGGTTTGTGTGCCCATTCTACCAGAGCGCAAGTGTCCTTGTGGGCGGAGCAGAGCTCTGTAACCTCTGCAGACACTTGTTAGGTGGCAACATAAGGATCACTTTCCACTTCTGTCAAGCATTACTCCTTGGATGTCCACGTGTAGACGGATATGGCCTTTGGCTCAAGGGTTTTGCGAACTGCTGTGTCTTCTTCCCACCCAGTGGAGTTGTAGCTTTTGGTATGTCCCACTTGTTTTGGACTGGTCTAGCAGATGATATGGAAGGTGAAATTTTACTTGCTAGTTAATGTCCTTTTGAGTCCTGCTAAACCAGTCCAGGCCTCCCCGGCCCCCCCCCCCCCGAACTGTATTTGCTCTGTTCTGTTGCTGCTGCAGTACCTGTGGGTCTGCTATGATTTTTATACTTGGCTCTGCAGGTAGCTCTTCTATTCATAACTTTCTGTTTGTTTTCCAGTACATAGTTCTCTACTATTGATTATTCATTGTTGTCCATGACTGACGTTATGTGAGGCTTGCCATATTTCTCCCATATGCTTTGGGATGAATAATGAAGGGACCTCTGGTGGCAGAGGCATAGGCATGAGCATGATGTCATTGAAGCATGGGCTTTTTATTGGTTCTTTGTCTCCACTGATCTGCTGGTAGGGGAACACAACCGACTTGTCTGGACTGGTCTAGCAGGATTCAAATAAGGGACATTAACTGGTAAGTAAAATGTCACCTTATAGCACTAGCTACCCTTCCACACACACACAGCATACTTATCCCCAGAGCGAACCCAATAGATCCCATACCGGAGCAATCCAGCCTAATGGAAATACTTCCAGAAAGGATTGGAGATCCAGAATATTGCATCCAAATGCTTTAACCCTACAGACAGACATACTTCAAAGGTACAAACCCACAGTCATACGGATACATAATTGTACATACACTTCCAATCGAAACCAAGTAACCCTGCCAGTCTTTCGATACATCTTCAAGTACAAGATGCATAGTAGGTTGAATTACAACCAAGGAAAGACCATAAAAGACAGAGATCGTTGCCTATTGGTAGTCGGATGTGCAGCTAGTATTAGAAAGGACTCATAGACTTATTTTATTTATTTATTTATTTACACTCTCTTGTATACCGTGCTATTCTGCATCAGTGCGATTTACATTGAACAAACTCAAATTACATTGAACAGGGCATTATAACTTGGAGATAACTATTTTACAGGGAACATGGGCTATGGAGGGTTAAGTGGCTTGCCCAAGACCACAAGGAGCACCTGTGGGACTAGAAACCCCAGTCCTTCCGGCCCAAGGTTGCTGTCCTCTAGTGGGATTTGAACCCCCGACCTTCCGGCCTGAAGTACCTTGCCCCAACCACTAGGCCACTCCTCCACTCCAATGACTTAGTCACACTTGGTCAACATTGAAATCGTTACTGACTTTAAAAGGCCCTAATCTGTAGTATCTTGGTGAGCTGAACACGAATATAACATTAAAAAAGATTGTATTGGCTCTCGTTTTGAAGATATTGCATGTAGTTCATTTTTGACGTTTCACCATGTAAATTTATCCAGTAGGACATCAACAACATCCCAAATAAGCCTTGAATGATGTAATATTGCATCACATTGCATAATACCAGCATGCACACATCATCCAGAGCTGATTGCATCATTTTCTGATGCAATGCAATACTACTGCCAGACGGCTGCTGAAGCCATCTGACGTCAGCAGTGTACTGTTCCGATATTGAAAGCCTCATGAATGCCTTAAAAATCACTCATGACCCACAAGACTGGAGACTATTTATAGACTCTTCAAAACTGAGTCTGAAGGCTGTGCTTTTGAACAATGGAAACAGTCTTCCATCTATTCCAGTAGCGCATGTCGTCCACATGAAAGAGACATAAATAAATAAAACCAGGAGTCTTTTCAAGGATCCAAGCCAGTTTAATGTGCACAGGCTCAAGCAATAATCAATTTCAAAATGGCTGAGCGATGTTCTCTAGCAATACAACAACTTTTATAGACTTTTGCTCCATTCTAGGTATAGAAAAACATTTCATTGGTCCCGGTAACCTCCCGTACCTCCCATACCCCTTCTATTGGTCCCGGTACTGATATGATTATCCAATTATGTTCTTTGAGTGGGCTCAGCACCTGCTTTGCCCCCTCCTAGTCCCAATTACAATGGCCAGTTCATCAACTTGTTACTTTCATACTTCCAAGGCCATTGAGCCAATTTGTGCGTGTAGGGGAGCAGGGCTCTGCAGCCTTTCTGTCAGCAGTTTCAATTAAATCCCTTAGAGCTGCATTCTCTTATCAGTGGGCATTTAAACATATTTTTCTGTATTTTTCCAGGTTCAGTTCTGCTTGTCTAAGCTAATTCAATTGCTTTACTGAATTCTAATTCTACAATAGCAGCATGTTGGGGGATGTGCAATTCCTATGGGCCTCTTCACAGGCTTCATTTACAGGTCAAGCTTGTTAAGCCTGTCTGCTTAGTTCAATTAGCATGGAGCATAGGCCTTCGCCTACCACATTCCCCCCTTTGATTATTCTCACCCGCAAGTGAGAAAGGGTGAGAAGCAAATCACATAATACTAAATAAAGATATCACTCTGTGGTATAGGGTAGTAGTTTCACATAGCTGGTAGCTTTGTAGCTGCCTTATGCTCTACAGTGTTAATAACTGGAGTTATCATTCGCAAGCAAAGTGGCAAGAAACAAGGGAGCAACAAGCAGATAGTCAAAGTCCATAGTTTGGCAAGAGTGGGAAAGAGAACTAAAAAAATTAGAAGGTTCAGGAGCATTTATGCCGGACCACCAAGATGTCTTCTTTGTTGTGCTGTTGTAAAACTTCTGATTTAGACAGTCCAGCTGTCCGATCTTCATAGCAAATTGTGGTCCGGTGCGAACAAAACACAAACTGGCAACAATGGGGTGGGCCAATACCCACTCACTAGTAGTATTATGTAAATCAGTCTGATTGTAGGGGATGGAGTAATTCAGTTCTTGCGTCTCCCAGGGCCACTGATCTCCCATCTTAGTTCCTCCACAAAAGAAACAGTCAGAAGTGTGGAAACTAGATGCTATTGCTCCAGCAAGTTCAAGAAACAAGTTCTGGGAGGCATGAGGAGTTGCAACGGTGGCTTGCATAGCCTTGTAGAAAGTCAAGATCTAGAACAACTTTTGGATCGGAGAGTATACCAATGCAAGTATAGGAAGAATGATAAAACAAGGTCTGAGTGACCTTCGGTCCAGTTCATGTTGTACTTATACAGGCTGCCCAGGGAGGTAAGGCAAAAGTCATCTCAAAGCACCCCAAGGCTGCTGCCAGAATAAAGCAATAATAAGGATTCATAATGAGCACAGTCTCTGGAAAATTGGTGGAACTGTCGACTTCCACAACAGATAACAGATGTAGGGTTGATTGTAGATTCTCAAGCTTCTGCCGTACGTAGACCTGCCAGCTTTGTGGCAGAAGTAGGGCTGTAGATTCCAAAGTATCACTGTCCTCTGGGATGTCTCAATTTCTTACAATATCATAGCATAGTCTCTTAGGCTATTATTGCTTCCTTAGAGCAGTTCACTCTTTAGGAGATCAAAACAGTCTTTTCAGAGTATTTAGACACAGTCTCTTAGAAGATTCAATTTCTTAACACAACACAGTCTCTTTCTGATGATTGCAGTTTTTTTTTGTTTTTTTTCCCAGATGCGAAGCTTACTTTCAGATAAACAGACAGTCTTGAAATAGTGCAGTTTGAGGGACCAATAAGTCTTAGGTCCGTGGCTGTTTTCGTAGGGTGAGGTGCAATGGAGTCTCAGGATGCTGTACAGTAGTCCAGTGATCAGGTTCAAGAGCAGCTGCTGGCTTCACTTGATTATGATGGATCCAAGGTTCAAATTCTGCGACTTTTACTGCAGTTGGAGTTGACAGGATGACGACATAGGGTCCCTTCCAATGCGGGGCTAACAGTGTCTTTCTCCACTCTGTGATCCACACCGAGACTCCAGGCTTGAGAGGATGCAGGGGTTCAGACAAATTGATGAGTAATTGATTTTGTACCCAGGTATGAAGACTCTGCAAAACAGAACTTAAAACCAATAGTTCATGTCTAATAATTTCAGATCCTATCTGTCTCATATCTCCTTTTATTTCCTATACAACAGGCAGGGATTGCCCATACAGAATCTCAAAAAGGGGAAACTCCTAAAGACTTAGCAGGGGCTAAGTATATCCTAAGAAGGGCTATGGGAAGAACCTGGGGCCACTTCAGGTAAACCTCTTGGCAAAGTTTGGACAACTGAGATTTCAGGGTTCTATTCATACATTCTACTTTTCCTAAATTCTGAGATCTATAGGCAGTATGTATCTGTTAATATCAATATCTTGGGGCTATACTTAATGGACTTGCTTCCTAAGGTTATCCACCCTCATTCTTTGTACAGGGCCCCATGTGCATGCAAGGTTGTAAGGGCATACTTGGAATCTGGGTATACATTTAGACAGGGCTCTTTTCCTATTGTTAGTGCTCTTGTGAGGGCTATCAGTTCAGCTTTCTGTGGTGAAGTTTCTGGGGCCAGGGCTGAGGACTCAACTACCAAATCAGGGGCCACCACTGCATATCTAGCACAACAATGTCTATTGATGATGAAACTGCCTTCAGCCACAAAGAAAGTCTGCTCAGGGTTCTCCAGAGGGACATCAGTCAAATCCAGGCGGCTTGAGAATACAGTGTCCATAATTTCTAAACAGTCATGATCAGGGGGTCAAGACCAACTGGTAACAACATAACAGGATTCAAAGCTTGACTGACCTTCAATTGGAGCTGGGGGTTTTTACGCAACATACTCTGTGGCACCCAAGAAGGCTCTCACTTGCCTCCTGGTGATTGGAGTAGGAATACTGCATACAGCTTCTTTGCATTCTGGTCCCAGCGTCGAATTCTGCTGGACAACTGGAATCCTAGGTGTTTAACTTGTTGGACATAATTTCACCTTGGCTCTTGAGACTTGTATCCAGCCTCATTAAGAGGGTGCAAAAGTTCACTGATGGCTTGTAGACATTCACTTTCTGAGTTGGTGGTTATGAGCAAGTTGTCCACATATTGAAGTAGAATTTTTTTCTCCTGGAATTACTGGATAACTTGTCAAATCTTTTGCTGAGTGAGGCAAGTTCTTGAATCCTTGAGGTAATCTTGTCCAGGTGAGTTGGCCCCGCCTCCTTGTAGTGGGGTCTTGGGCTAAGCGTATGCAGAAAAAGGCATCTTTTTAAGTCCAGAATGATGAAATGTATAGCTTCAGCAGAGATCAGTTCCAAGAGAATATAAGGATTTTGGTACCACTGATTGTATAGTTTCAGCTGCATCATTCATTCTTCTTAGATCCTGCACTGGGCGGTAGCCACCTGTCCCAGGCTTCTTGACTGGCTTGAGGGTGACAATGACAGGGGCTATGTTCTTCGCTAGGCCAGGTGGATCATCTTCTGCCCATACTCCAGGTGGGGCTATAAGGTTGGTAGGTATACAGGAACTTGTTGACTTGACTGGAGGTGTGCTATAGAACCGCCACTCCTCTTCTCGGGGAACAGTCAGCACCATCAATCCAGCAGGTTTTGGGTTTACAGTCATTTGCATTTCTCCCTCTTCAGCAAAGGATATCTGTGCCTGAAGCTTTGCAAGCAGATCTCGGCCCCAAAAGTGGAATAAGGCACTCAGGCATATACAGGAACTGGTGCATTATTTTCTGTCCCCCTAGTTCACACATGCGGTTCTGCAGGAAAGGCTTTGCGGACTTAGCCCCAGTAGCTCTGATAATGGTGATGCATCTGGCCTAGTCTTTATCCATGCTGTAGCCCTCTTTAGTTGCCACTTACTCTATAGCTACTTCCTTCTCCTACTAAAACATTGTGCTTGGTTTATTGTTTTATGACTCTGCAATCAAGTACTCCCTCCTCCCCTCCTGGGGAGGAGTCAAGATATGGGCATTCACTTCTCTAATGTCCTTCTCCTCTGTAATGGGCGCACTCACACCCAGTTTTCACTTCCTCTGCTCCTTTGATTAGGAAAACCTCCTCCACATCATTCAACTAAAATATCAGCAAAAAGATCTGTTCTCTTTTTCCATCTTACAATTTTTACTTTCTCTGTCCCTCTTCAACAATCCACATACTTTCTAATCAACTTTCATTTAACTATCATGCCCGCAAATTCATCCAGTTTTCTATAATTTCTGTTCATTAGTTCAATCAAGTCCTAAAACATCTCAGTGTATAATGCAGTTTTTTCAGTTCTAAACAAGTCTGGTCAGCTGACTTTCACTTCTGGTCCAGAGGGGGTGCACATCCCCCTGCTGCGGAGGTGGCTGGCAAACTAGGGAATCTGCAGGGAGGAGTCCCCCCCCCCCTTCTCCTGGGCTCTGTTTCTCCTAGCAACGCTCTATCCAGGAGGTTGTTTTTTTTTTTTTTTATTATTTTTTTTTTTTTTATGATCTACTTCTCTGCTGTGGGCACATTAGTTCACGCCCACCGGGGGGGGGGGGGGTGGCATCATCGGTGGACTGGGCCCCATCCCCCCCCTTAAGCACTCTGAACGGAGCTACTTACAGAGAGAGAAACTGATGGGACAGGATATCTAGAGATTCTGGGGCAAAATATGGTGAACAGCAGAAACCACTCCCTTTCACATAGCATTCCTAATTGGGACAGAGACATTTGATTACCATAGTCTTCAGTAAATCCCTTACTGAAATTCTTGATCATACTTGAAAAGACACTCATTAAAAAAACCTTATTATCGTAAACATAAGCTTAAATTGAGCACAGACATACAATTTAGATACAGTTCTTAAAATATCTTATAGAGAGAACTATAGCTATCTGTTACGTATGACTAAAATTAAATTTCTTAGCGAACTAACTGCCAGCCGTAGTCTGCATCTGCAAAAGAAAATATTATTTTATTTTTATTAAATCTTACAGTTCAGAAAGCAGATATTCAAGAGACATGAAACGAATACTTTTCCATGGCTGTTCTTTTTGTTTTGTTTTTTTTGGGGGGTTTTTTAACAATAAATATGTCTTCTATCAGGTGCTTGCCACAGTAAATCAGGAAATAACGTCTTGGAATTTTAAAAAACAAAGTACCCTCTTTCTCTGGACACGGACATACAAAATTCAAATACAGAAAAACAAATGAATCCATCCTAAATTGTAAAGGTCTTCATTAGTCACTAGTACAGAGTTTAACAATCCAATGTAATTACCTTAAATCTTACAGTATGGGGAAGCATGCATTCAAAATGCAAACACTCCAATCTTTTATTTTAAACAAGCAAGAAACTTTTCAATCGAGAGCTGCGGTTTCATTTTATTTTTCCCCTCCTGTCCTCTTGCTGTGTGGCTCGCTGGAAACAGCTTAACTGTTCACACACACAGACAGAGACATGCCGGCATTCGAATAAGAACTTAACCCTTTCCAGGCTAAGCCCCAAAACTATCGGGACCCACAATCCTGACTAAACATTCTTATTAAATGATATATAAATGATATATAATACATAACCATAGCAGAAGGAACATTACTATTAAAAACATATTGAATAAAACAGGTACAATTTTCCTGAAATATGCACAAACTAACAGCATTGAGATTTAAGCCTGCACAGGGTTAGAAAGACACTGTACATTCTTTCCTTCAGACACGCCCCCTGTCAGTTTCACACTGTGCTATAGGAAAGCGAACTGGGTGAGACCAGCTTCTTGATTTCTAAAGTGACTCTAGGTGTTTTGCGTCTTCGTGCTGCTGATTAATACAATTTCTTAATCAGTGAACTGTCACAAATTACTCAACAGAATAATCTCACATTTATAACAGAAGGGGAACTCGCAGTTTCAACAGA
This sequence comes from Ichthyophis bannanicus, assembly GCA_033557465.1. Classification (NCBI taxonomy): domain Eukaryota; kingdom Metazoa; phylum Chordata; class Amphibia; order Gymnophiona; family Ichthyophiidae; genus Ichthyophis; species Ichthyophis bannanicus. Next base: position 51,553,681 of record CM066040.1, read on the forward strand.
GAACAAAAAGAACAGATACACAGTAGGGCAGACAATACACATCAAACGCTTCACAATCATGCTAGCAACGTATCCCAAAAAGCCCAATCCTGTCTGTTCTGACTAGGCTAAATCATGATTCTCTATAACAGCTGTACCTCGCGACTACTCATGCAAGGATTTTCAAACAAATTTTCCCCACGCATACTCATGTAGGGACCTCGCGCATACTCATGCGAGGTTGACTTAAGTCTTACCAAACAAGAAGGACGATGGCTTCACCTCGCGCATACTCATGCAAGGTTAATAGGACCGCCCTTGAGAGGGGATCAGTGCTCTCTTTTCCAAGTTCCAAGTTCTCGAGATTACAAGTTACAAGTTTCAAATTCTTACTAAAAGTTTCACAAGTTTCAAACTGCAGTTCTAACTCATCTGTCTAGACAGGTTTTCAAAACTATATTTACCGGATCCGGTCCCCGATACTTCACTAGCTTCTGAGTTGGATCCTGGACTCCCCCGGGTCGGAGGTGTTGGCCAGCTGGACCCAGTGCCTGCCGAGGCCAGGCAGAACCCCCTCCGATACAAGAGGATCGGTGGGCCCAGGGAAATTCCCCTGCGTCGGATTGGCATGGTTCCAACTGGACCAAACCTCAAGGCGAATTACGTGGATTTATTCACTTGAACACCATCCACCACTCGCACTTCCAGGCCGACGCACCAAGAAATGTAGCAGCAGATAAGCATGCAATAAATAAAACCAGGAGTCTTTTCAAGGATCCAAGCCAGTTTAATGTGCACAGGCTCAAGCAATAATCAATTTCAAAATGGCTGAGCGATGTTCTCTAGCAATACAACAACTTTTATAGACTTTTGCTCCATTCTAGGTATAGAAAAACATTTCATTGGTCCCGGTAACCTCCCGTACCTCCCGTACCCCTTCTATTGGTCCCGGTACTGATATGATTATCCAATTATGTTCTTTGAGTGGGCTCAGCACCTGCTTTGCCCCCCTCCTAGTCCCAATTACAATGGCCAGTTCATCAACTTGTTACTTTCATACTTCCAAGGCCATTGAGCCAATTTGTGCGTGTAGGGGAGCAGGGCTCTGCAGCCTTTCTGTCAGCAGTTTCAATTAAATCCCTTACAGCTGCATTCTCTTATCAGTGGGCATTTAAACATATTTTTCTGTATTTTTCCAGGTTCAGTTCTGCTTGTCTAAGCTAATTCAATTGCTTTACTGAATTCTAATTCTACAATAGCAGCATGTTGGGGGATGTGCAATTCCTATGGGCCTCTTCACAGGCTTCATTTACAGGTCAAGCTTGTTAAGCCTGTCTGCTTAGTTCAATTAGCATGGAGCATAAGCCTTCGCCTACCACAATATGATAACTTAAAGCATCTACTGACTTCCATTAACTATAACAAGTACAGCTGGCACCTCTGTGGTGACTTGAAGGTAGCTGCCCTTTTAATGGGACTGCAGCAGGGATATATAAAATACATGTGTTTCTTATGTGAGTGGGATAGCCGAGCTAGGGATTGGCACTACTTGCGGAAGGAATGGAACACAGACAAAATGTAACAGTTGGAGAGAAGAATATCCAGCACCCAGCTCTGGTTGAGGCTCACAAAATCCTGCTACCACCCCTTCACATCAAACTAGGTTTGATGAAAAACTTTGTGAAAGCCATGGACCGCACTTCGCCAGCTTTCCGATATCTGCATGAAAAAATCCCTCGACTCAGCGAAGCAAAGATTAAGAGGGAGTTTTTGTGGGTCCTCAGATTCGAGAGCTCTTCAAAGATGACCGGTTCAACAACTTGCTGCAGGGTGATGCAAAACAAGCATGGAATGCTTTTCGCCTAGTGTCAACAAACTTTCTCGGGAATGTTAGGGTGGAAAACTACAAGGAACTAGTAGAAGACATGCTGATGCAGTATCAGAAACTTGGCTGCAATATGTCTCTAAAGATCCATTTCCTTGATTCCCATCTCGATTTCTTTCCTGACAACTGTGGTAGGGTTAGTGATGAACAGAGTGAACGTTTTCACCAGGATATCGCAACGATGGAGCAAAGATACCAGGGAAAATGGTCCACTACAATGCTGGCTGACTGCTGCTGGACACTCCCCAGAGAAGCTCCCGAACAGCTGTACAAGAAACAGGCGAAAAAATCTAAGAAGTAGTCTATGACTTGGTCTTTTACAGGCATTAACCGAATGCCTATTATATTTACTATTGACATGCATTTCGTGATGTAAACATTTAATTCTTGTAGATTACAAAAAAACTAGAGCCAACTTTGCAATTTCACTGTCATATTCGTGGTCAGCATATAAAAATTGATAAGAAATGACTATTTTTATTTCAGTAACATGACTTTGGTAAAAATTTGTTGACCAGTGATACTCGACAAAATAGTCATTGAATCAAGATACTTTTAAAAGATGGCTGACATCGAGCCTGGTGTTGAACTGACTTGATGAAGACCAGGCAGTTCGTGAACCATATCACTAGAAGCAAGGTATAAACAGCTTGAACGTCAGATGACCCACCAATGTAGGCCATTCACTTCACCATCAAATCATAAATATGAGGTAGACACTAAAGATGAAATCCTGAAGCAGACTTTCACCCAAATATAGTCATAGTCCCAATTAAGATCAGTCTGTACTGGTAGACTCCACTGAAGAAAGAAAATGCTCCAGGTCTGTTGGATCAACACAGGTTTTAGTAGAGTTATTGTAAGAGATTTTGAACCTGGCAAGTGAGAACAGGCCATATTGTGCCCCAAGGGTGCTTGGGTGCAACCTTAGGGCAAGGAAGACCTTATGCTTGTTGATAGTACCTTTTAGCAAGTCTGGAATAATAGAGAATTTTCTACCTTCCCAGAGATCCAACTCTTGGATCTGCCAAGCCTTAAAAAGAATTTCTGGAGCTTGTGGAAATCGTAATAACTTCAGTACCATGGAATATAGCCCAGATTGGCCTTGCTGCATTTGAGTTGGAACGCTGTGCCTGCAAGACCTCAGCTGTAATAGCTTAAGCAACATTTACTCCATAAATTGGACAGGATTCTTCAGTCCCCTTCTGGTAGGCATAAAATTCTGAGGTTGTTATACCACTGTTTGGCAAGATCCTCTAAGTAGGCCTGCAACCCAACGAGTAGTCTAGCCAAACCTTCCACCTTGTGTACTCTACTTTCAATCTGAAACAGCTTAAATTTGAACATGCCTAAACAATCTGTTACTGCTAAGATCTTTGTGCGCACTGCTCAGAGTTCTGTTTTTAGCTTTTGGTCCGTGGCAGTGTTGGTCTCAAACAATGCTTTTATCTCACCAAATTGTTCCATCATGGCCACCTCTGCTTTGTCATCGTGGGCTTTATTCTTCGGCTTAGAGTGTGATAGAGGATCAGCCTTGGATCTTTTAACTCTTTTGGGATTTAATCAAGGACATGCTGAGATGTACAGAGGGATGAACAGAATATGGATTTCAACCATGCTTGAGCATTAATGGGTAGTTGAGTATAGAGCTGCGTGTTCACACCATCTCTCAAGAGCTCAGGAGGGCTGAATATAATTGCTGAAACACCTGCAAAATTATATAGTCTGTCCTTTCTGTTTGAGGTCAGGTCAATTTATTTATTTCATCCTGGGAAAAGATCACTAGAGATTCCTGAGCCTTAAGCATGGTCAAAGCAGACTGTTGACCCAGGTTCATCACCTGACTTCCAGATCAGCCCTTGCACTGGACTCAACTCTACACCCATGCTAAACTTTTAGAAGAAGGTTTTTTTATGTTTTTATTAAATTTGCTTAACCGCCCTTCACATAAGCAGTAGGGTGGTGTACAAAATATAAAATAAATTAAAAATGGAAGGAAAAGGTAGAAAGGGACTCCATAATTTAAAAGGATAGTTAAAATCAATCATACCGAGGGGGAGAGGGCAGAGGGGAAGTGAGAAATGGGAAAGGTCGGGAAACTGGCAAGTCAAAGGTAATATTAAAGAGCTGTGTTTTGAAATTGGTGTGAAAAGGTTTAAGTCTGAGGGAAGAGGGGAGAGAGCTCCAAGAGGCAGGAGCAGTGAAATAGAAAGCAGATGAGAGAGTGGATGACAGCCGGGCTTGAGAGGCGGAAGAAAGGTGTAAATGATTGGCATGGATGCTACGGAGGGTGTGATGTGAGGAATGTGAAAGTTGTCTCTCTTCAGTCTAATGCCATAGAACTAGTCCCACCATAGGAAAGAAATTGGGCTTTTTACTGCAGATATTTACTATTCCAAAGAAGGCTAAAGGCTTACAGCCCATCCTGGATCTTAGAGACCTGAACCATTTTCTTCACAAGGAGAAATTGAAAATTAATACTCTTGCCTCCATTCTAACTTTTTTTTATTTGCTTTCTTGTAAAAAAAAAAAAAAAAAAAAAGGGACTGAATGTGTACCTTAATTCTCAAGGATGCGTATCCACAAACCAATCCATCCTTGATAGTGAAAGTACTTTAGAGTCCGTCTTCAGTCAGACTACTTTCAGTACAGAATCCTTCCATTTGATCTTTCGTCGACTGAATATTCATGCAGTGCCTTCTAATGATAGCTATCTACCTCCACAAGCAAGGTCATCTAGATTTCTCATACCTTGATAACTGGTTTCTAGCAGCTTCTTTGGAAATTCATTCTCTAGCCCTCAAGAACAAGACAGTATCTCTTCTTCAGAGCCCAAGTTTCGTTATCAACTTTCAGAAATCTACCTTGCACCCTATAAATATCATTCTTCTATAGGTGCTCTTCTGGACACAGTTAAAATGAGTCTTCCTGCCAGAGGACAGAATTCAAGCCCTCATTTCACATGTCTACAGCATAAAAGTAGCACTGGTGGATATGACCAAGACCTACTTAAAGAGGTTAAGCCACATGTCAAGCCACATATCCCATGACCTATGAAAATTCTTATAGCTGTAACGGTACTTTGCACCACGCTTAAGCCCTAAACAATGTATATCTGTATATAATGTATATAGTTTTGCACTGTTCTGTGCTAGTTAACATTTACATTTGTTTTCAAATTTTATTGTTTATTTTATTGTTTTTATTGTTTTTGGTTATATGATGTTATATGTAAAACGAACTCTGCTTTGTTGATTGTTGTTTATTGTGAACCGCAACTGATCTATGGAAGATGCGGTATATAAGTGATTGTTAAATAAAATAAATAAAAAATGTCTGCAGCCATCTAAATAGTAACGTTTGCTTGACTAAAAGTGAGGGCAGTGGAATTGACAACCACAGCCTCTGTGTCATCCTCCATTCTTTGGTTTAACTTTTGAGTTATGCTACAGTGGTGGGCATCTGAAACTAATCTCACAAGAGGTGTTAACTTTGCTCAGTTGCAGGACTAACTTGTATCCACAGATGCTTCAAACATAGGCAGGGGAACACATATTGATGCTTACTATGCAGAAGAAAAAGATCAAAGTCCGAAAAGCTTCTACATACCAACCACTCAGGGCTCCAAGCTATTTCTTGTGCCCTCGAGTCTTCACCTGCTCCAGGGCACATCAATTCTGATTCAGATAGATAATCATGTGGTGGTGATTTATATCAATAAATGAGGCATGGGACCCCTCAAAGATCTGAGACTGTCATAGCCAGTGGCATACAAATTCAAGCTGCATATATCCATGGAATTCAGAACCATGTAGCCAGCAAAGTTCTTCAGCCTCATGAGTGGTCCCCAGATGCAGCAATCCTGCAGGGAATGGGGAGCTCCTCAAATTGACCTCCTCACCAGCAAAAAGAAAGATAAGCTGCCTCTCTCTATTGTTCCATCCTCCCGTCCTCTGACCACTAAGCCCCAGATGTGCTAGTAGTTTGCTGGACTTGGTCTGTTCCTTACACATTAACCCCCTCTCCCCAATAATACTTATAACACAAACACAACAAAAATTTCAAAAATGGCTAATTTCTCCAGGACCAAGCAGGAAGTCAGTCCTCACTTATGGGTGACGTCGGCGCCGACGGAGCCCTCGCGGAGCAATTTTCCCCAGCTTTCAAAGAAAGCCTTTGGGAATTGCAGCGCGCATGCGCGGTCGTCTTCCCGCCCGAGGGTGCCATCTTAGCCAGTCTTCTTTTTTCCGCGGAGCCCTACAGACGTCCCCGTCTTGTCCCCGCGAAAAAGTTGATTTTCTTCATTATTTTATTCTTTTTCCTTTCGGTTCGACGCCGATCGCTTTCCCGCCCGGACTCGCGACGCCGGTCTCGAGTCCGCTTACTTTTTTCGGTTTTTCTGACTTAGTCAGCTTTCGTTTTCGGTTTCCCTGGCAGCCTGGTCCTTTGACCTCGCAGGGGCCCTTTTTCCCCCGATGGCTGCCAGTGGGTTTAAGCGGTGTGGTCGGTGTGACCGAAATATGTCACTAACCGACACACACGACTTTTGCCTCCGCTGCCTGGGCCCGGATCATGAGGAACTGATCTGTGGGCCCTGCAGCAAACTGTCCTCAAAGGCGTTGAGGAGTCGGCGGCATCAGCGTGAGAGAATCTTCGCTGACCCCAGCCGTACCCGGACCTCGTCGGAGGCCTCCGCGTCGAAAGGCTCCAGCTCGGACCGTCGACGGAGCTCCTCCGACCGGGGTTCTCCCTCCGGGGACCATCGTCGGAAGGAAAAACCCGCGAGGGCGGCGTCGGTGGACGCTCCTGGCTCCGCGAGGGCCAGGTCGCATAGCCCCGACAGCCGCCCCGGGTCCTTGGAGAAGGAACACATCCCGAAGCGACCTCGCCTGGAGTCGGAGATGCCTGCCCGGGTAAGTCCTGTGGTCCTTCTGGACTCGCCTCCGCGACAGCCGACGTCGGGCCCGACGCCGTCGGGGCCCGAGTCGGGGGCTGCTGGGTCACCTGAGCTCGGACTCAGGTTGACGGCCTTGGAGAGCAGACTGTCTGCCTTCATGGACCAGCAGCGGGCACTGCTCGCTGGCCTCGCTGGCGCCGCTGCCCCGACCGCCGGGACGTCGACGTCCAAGTCGACCCCGGAGACCGAGCCGATCCTCGAGTCAATGAGAACTCGAGTCGATCCTCGGTCGAGGTCACCCTCGGCCTCCCGTTCGGGACCGAGGTCGCCGACGCCGACTCCCTCGACGTCGGGACGGCTGGCGCCGCACCCTGCCCGGGCCGACCCCACCGAGTCCTCGTCGGAGTCGGTCTGGGAGTCTGAGGAGGAAGAGTCACCTGATTCTTTCCGGACTCGGTGTGTCCCATCGGACTCACCGGGGTCCGAGCCTCGGAAGCAGTCCCCCCCGGAGGATGCCCGGTTCTCGGACTTCGTTAGGGATATGGCCAAGGCTTTGGCCTTCCCTGCGGATCCCGAGGAGGAGCCTCGAGCCGAAGAGCTCGACACCCTCCAGTATGACTCTCCCGCGAGGGAGCACTTTACTGTGCCGGTTCCTCCTATGCTGGAACGACTACTCTTCCGCATGTGGGAGAGTCCGGCCTCCTCGCCGGTCCTGAGCAAGCGGGTCGATTCTATCTATCGGGTCCGCAAGAGCCCTGGCTTTCAGAAGGCACAGCTGCCACACCATTCCATGGTAGTGGAATCGGCCATGCATCGTCTTAAGAGCCAGAAGATGCACTCCTCGGTGCCTCCTGGAAGGGAGGCCCGTAACCTGGATGGCCTTGGCAAGAAGTGCTTCCAGGGCTCTATGCTCGCATGTCGTGTCCAGACTTACCAGCTCTACATGGGCATGTATCTCCGGGATCTGGCTAAAGAGCTAGCCGGATTCTCCGCTGGTCTCTCCGAGGAGCCCTTGCGGAGGTTCCTAGCCTTGTCCACGGGCATTCGGGAATGCTCAAAGTTCATGTCCCGAGCAGCCTATGATGGCTTTGAGGCCTCGGCTAGAGTGGCCGCAGCCGGCATCGGTGCCCGCCCGCCGACAGGCTTGGCTTCAGTCGTCGGACCTTGAGCCCTGGGTACAGGACAAGTTGGTCGATGTCCCCTGCCGAGGCGAAAACCTCTTTGGCAAGCCCATGGCGGAAAAGGCTGCACAAATTGAGACTGAGACTCTCACCAGGACCAGGCTTTCTAGGAAGACCTCCGCCCCTTCCCAGAAAAAGAAGGGCTCGGGAAAAAAGTCCTTTTACCCGAGGAAGGCGGCTGCCTACAAACAGTACCCCCATTATCAGGCCCCTGCAGCTCCCCAACAGGGCCAGCAGGCCAAGGGACGGGGTAACGGGTCCCGTAGGCAGCAAGCCCCCAAGCCTGCACCACCAGCCCCTGCTCAGCAGGGTGGGGGTTTTTGACTCGCTCAGCATAGCCTCTCCCCCCCCGCTGGTTCCTCCCAGCACCGGAGGCCGGCTGGTTCACTTCGGCCACAGGTGGTCCAGCATCACCGCAGATGCCTGGGTACTTCAGGTCGTGCGAGAAGGCTACCTTCTCCACTTCCATCAGGTCCCTCCCTCCTATTTTCCGGGAGAACCTTCGCGCCCCCCTCTGCACAGGGAGTTGCTCCTTCAGGAGTTAGCAGGTCTTCTGCAGGAACAGGCGGTGGAACCGGTGCCCCACCACCTGAGAGGTCAAGGCTTTTATTCAAGGTATTTTCTGATACCAAAGAGAACAGGGGGCCTCAGACCCATCCTGGACTTGCGCAACCTCAACAAGTTCCTTGTGCGGGAGAAGTTCAAAATGCTTACCCTTGGAATCCTTCTGCCCTACCTCCAGCAGGGAGATTGGCTATGCTCCTTGGATCTAAAGGATGCCTACACGCACATCCTCATCCACCCAAGCCACCACCAATACCTAAGGTTTGTGATGGCAGGAAATCATTACCAGTACAGAGTACTGCCCTTTGGCCTATCCTCCGCACCGCGAATCTTCACAAAATGTCTCGCGGTCGTGGCGGCCCATCTCCGGCTTCACGGCCTCTATGTCTTTCCGTACCTCGACGACTGGCTCATCAGAGCAGCGTCCGCTCAGGAGGTCGCCAACGCCACGCGCCGCACGGTGACTCTGCTGCAGCACTTGGGCTTTGTCATAAACTTCGCAAAGTCCACTTTGCTCCCCTCACAGGATCTCGAGTTCATCGGCGCAAGGCTGCACACTCCTCGGGCACGAGTGTACCTACCGCTCGACAGGGCTCAACGGCTCATGGACCTAGCCGACCGCTTTCGCAGCCAGCCCCTGGTCTCCGCCAGGCGCTTCCTGAGACTGCTCGGCCATATGGCTTCCACCGTCCATGTGACCCCCAATGCCCGCCTGAACATGCGGTCTGCTCAATGGTGTCTCCGCCAGCAGTGGCGACAAGCCACAGGCGGCCTGGCAGACCTAGTGCGCGTCTCCGAGCCGCTGCTCTCGTCTCTCCGGTGGTGGCTCCGGCAGCCGAACCTGATATTCGGAATGCCTTTCCAGTCACCTCAGCCGACCCGGGTGCTGACCACCGATGCATCCCTCCTGGGCTGGGGAGCACATTGCCAAGAGGCACGTACTCAGGGCCTCTGGACCACGTGGGAGTCTGCTCAGCAGATCAACTTCCTGGAGCTCAGGGCGATCCGCCTAGCTCTCAAGGCCTTCTCCCACCTGACTTCCCAACAGTCCGTCCTTGTCCAGACGGACAATCAAGTTGCCATGTTCTACGTGAACAAGCAGGGGGGCACGGGCTCCTTCCTCCTCTGCCGGGAGGCACAGAAGCTCTGCTCTTGGGCCGTCAGTCACGGCATTCTCCTCAAGGCAGTTTATCTCCCGGGCCAAGAAAATTGCCTTGCAGACAAACTCAGCAGGGTCCTCCAGCCGCACGAGTGGCGTCTGGATCCCTTGGTAGTTCAGAAGCTCTTCCTCAAGTGGGGTCTCCCCACGGTGGATCTCTTTGCCAGTCCTCACAACCGGCAGCTTCCTCGCTTCTGCTCTCGTCAGCCACACCCCCTTCGGGTTGCGGCGGACGCCTTTCTGATCTCGTGGTCGGGGAGCCTTCTGTACGCTTTCCCTCCCATCCCGCTGGTCTCTCGGACTCTTTTCAAGGTTCTCCGAGACAAAGCCTTCATGATCCTGGTGGCCCCTCGCTGGCCCAGGCAGCCGTGGTTTCCGCTCCTGCTGCAACTGGCGGTGGAGGATCCAATCCCTCTGGGGGTACAACCGGATCTCCTCACTCAGGATCAGGGGTCCCTTCTGCACCCCAACCTCAGGTCTCTCAACCTCATGGCCTGGCTGCTGAGAGGGTAGTCCTTGCTCCCCTTCTCCTGCCGGCGGAGGTGGAGGAGGTCGTCTTAGCTTCGCGACGGCCTTCTACCCGCAAATGCTACGCCCTTAAATGGCGTCGCTTTGCAGTCTGGTGTACCCAACAGTCTCAGGATCCCTTCTCCTGCCCGGTGTCGGTGATCTTGCAGTACTTGCTGCACCTCTCTAATCTGGGACTTAAGTCCAACTCCGTCAAAGTTCACCTCTGTGCTCTTTCAGCACATCATGTGCCAGTGGACGGCAGACCTCTCTCCAATGACCCTCTCGTAGCGAGGTTTTCTCCGAGGTCTCCTTCTACTTAAACCACCTCTGCGCCCGCCAGCGCCTGACTGGGACCTGAATGTGGTTTTGCAGCGGATCACCTGTCCGCCTTTTGAACCTATGGCTACCTGTTCTCTCCGTTTTCTGTCTTGGAAAACACTGTTCTTGATAGCCCTCACTTCCGCTAGGCGCGTAAGTGAATTGCAGGCCCTCGTGTCTGATCCCCCTTACACTAGGTTCTACAAGAATAGGGTAGTCCTACGGACTCACCCAAAATTTCTGCCTAAAGTGGTCTCCCCTTTTCACATCAATCAGGAGGTGGTACTTCCAACCTTCTTTCCCAGACCACACTCCAGCCGAGCTGAAACGGTCCTCCATACCCTGGACTGTAGAAGGGCATTGAACTTCTACCTTGACCGTACGCGGGAGCACCGTAAAGCTGCTCAGCTTTTTGTGTCTTTTGACCCCAATAAATTGGGGCTCCCGGTCTCCAAGCGTACTCTGTCCATCTGGGTTGCGGACTGTATCTCTTGGGCTTATGGGGCAGCCGGACTCTCCTTAGAAAGTCGAGTCACGGCTCATTGCGTTCGGGCAAAGGCCACGTCAGTGGCTTACCTCCGCTCTGTTCCGCTGGCAGACATCTGCCGGGCCGCTACTTGGTCTTCGAGCCAGACTTTTGTGGTCCATTACTGTCTCGAGAGGGAGTCCCGTAGGGACAGTGCTTTCGGACAGGCAGTCCTCCGTAATCTCTTTGAGGTCTGAGCAACTCCTACCCTCCATCCCGGATGTGGGCTACCGGTGGGTGATAATTCAGCGAAGATTCTATCCTTCTGTGCTGCTGAGCTAGAGGGAGCTCATTTTTGTGCTTAGGGTCTCCGGTAGCCTTGAGCTTGGGAGTCCCATAAGTGAGGACTGACTTCCTGCTTGGTCCTGGAGAAAGCGTAGTTACTCACCTGTAACAGGTGTTCTCCAGGAGCAGCAGGAATCAGTCCTCACTACCCTCCCTCCTCCCCTTGGAGTTGCAATCGTCTGCTTATGTTCTTTTTTTGCAAATTTTTATGCTGTCTTTTTTAGCTATGTCATCTGACTGGCTAAGATGGCACCCTCGGGCGGGAAGACGACCGCGCATGCGCGCTGCAATTCCCAAAGGCTTTCTTTGAAAGCTGGGGAAAATTGCTCCGCGAGGGCTCCGTCGGCGCCGACGTCACCCATAAGTGAGGACTGATTCCTGCTGCTCCTGGAGAACACCTGTTACAGGTGAGTAACTACGCTTTCTCATAGCACTATAGGCATCATCATATCTGGTTTCCTCTTCTAAAAGGTATAGCATTTCTGCCACCATGCAGGCTCTGAGCATTTCCAACACTAATTGCTCACCACAATTGCTTTCTCGTCCATCCCAAATTGGAAGTTACTAACCCTCACAGCATGGAAATTGAGCAGCATTTAGTCAGTACTGTAGGTTTGCCACCACCTATCCAAGATATGGATAGCCACAAAAAAAACATCCATGGTCACAATCCTTTTACTTGTTGCCTACCACCATCCTCCAGTACTTATACTATTTTTATCATCTTGGACTCCAGGCATTCTTTATCAGGTACACCTTTGTACTTTCTCCATCCATCTGGCTTCTCTGTGTCCCATTATTTCATGTTTCATGAAAAGATTTTCCCATGTCAAACTGCCATTGCAGAAGCCCACTGCACCATGGGGCCTTAATTTTGTTTTAGCTTCTCATATGAAGTTGCCATTTGATCCACTGAAGTCTACTTCATTTAAGCACCTTACAACGTAAGAGTTCTTACTAGTAGCTGTTAACTCTGATAGGAGGGTAAGTGAAATCCAAGCACAAGTAACCTATGAATCATTCACATGGTTTCATCATAACAGTGTACTTCTTTGAACTCATCCCAAGTATTTGCTGGAGGTAGAAACACCTTTCCAGTTTTAATAAGGAAAGAGTGCTTAATGCATGCTGTCTAAAATCTTATAAGAATCCATATGAGGAAGACCTCCACACTTTGGACTAAATGGGCACTTGCATACTATCTCAAAAGAACTGAGTCCATCAGGAAATCTATGCATTTTTTTTCCTTTTTCCCCAACAGAACTGGAATACCAGCCACAGCAAAGGACAGTCTCTTTGGTCTAGCTGTGCTGGCCAATCTATCTTGATGATATAGCAACTCCTCCTTATATTTATTTCAGTGTCGATTGCTTCTAAATATGGGACCATACATAAAGATGTGAGAAGCCCTAAGTTTGGGAATTGCCCATTTGTGTGTCTGACTCATTTCTGCTTATGGACAGAAAATGCAGTATCACTGACTGTTACAGGTGTTTTCCCTAGACAGTAGAATTGGGCAGGCACATAGTCCCTCCCACCAACCCAAAAGTTGCCTAGATTTATGAGCTTTGGAACTAACTGAGGACCTGAGAGGACCACTATGTGCGAGAAGAACTGCACATGCTCAGACTACATACTGAGTTCTAGAAGAACTGTTCTATCCTGGCAGCATGTAATAACGTGACTCGTGTGCCAGATCAATCCTGTTCTCTACAGAAGACACCTATTATAGGTGAGCAGCAATGTTTTTCAGCCTTCAGAAATTCTCCCATTAAATATTTTTGCAAATATTGTAAAACGTGTATGAAAACATTTGCAATAGAAAACATTCATCTACAAAACTTGGACACAGTGATCCTTGTTAAGTTTTTAGAGTAGAATTAAAGAAAAGCAGTGGATTTGTTTTGGGTGTAACTGTTTTCATTATGATAGTGTAGTTATAGGTAATATAATAAAAGCTTATAGTTCTATGTACCCCAATAACAGAATCTATCTGATGAAAATTCAAACTGTGCATCTTGTTTGTGGCTTAATAAAAGTATTCCAAATATTGTTGCTTTGCAGATTTGTGTGCAATTGTCAACTTTTTTCAACATGTCCAAGAAACCAAAAAGTGGGAACTCTGATGATAAAAAAAAAAAAAAAAAGAAAAAAGGACTTCCTCTTCAAGCACCTCTGAAGGAAATGTAAGAAGGTTGGCTTTATCTTTAAAAATGGCTTTATCAAAAGGGGGATTAATTTTCTGCGTTCCAAAATGAAACTTATTAAAGAAAATCATCCTAGTTGTCTTGATAATACAAAAGCTTAATAATTCAACCTCTCAGGAACTGTACCTCACTTCAGTATCTTAGAGCTGTCCCTTCTCAAACTCCAGACAGCAGTGATACAATGTAATTATCTTCTCCATTAAACACCCATAATAAGCAGATTTGAAAGTAGCAGAGAAAGCGTAGTTACTCACCTGTAACAGGTGTTCTCCAGGGGCAGCAGGAATCAGTCCTCACTTATGGGTGACATCGGCACTGATGGAGCCCGCGTGGAGCAATTCCCCAGTTTTCAAAGAAAGCCTTTGGGATTGCTGCCACGCATGCGTGGTCCTCTTCCTGCCCAAAGATGCCATCTTGCTTAGTCAGGTCCCCTAGCTAGAGCCCTACTAAGCAGATGGCAAGGGAAGGACAAAAAATTAGCAACTCTTCAGGGGAGGTGGGAGGGTAGCAAGGACTGATTCCTGCTGTCCCTGGAGAACACCTATTACAGGTGAGTAACTACGCTTTCTCCAGGAACAAGCAGGAAGTCGGTCCTCGCTTATGGGACTCCCTAGCTACAGGCTACCGAACCTGTAACCCAAAAACACCTCCGTGAGGCCGTGAGCAGAAGCCGATGCCTGAAGGAGCCAGGGTCCCCAGGGCGGAGCTCTCGGTAGCCCTCGAAGAAGGGTTGGAGGGCAGGAGTTGCTTATACCCCTAACAGATTACATACAGCCTGGCCAAAAGCGCTGTCCTGGTGAGACTCCCTCTCTAGGCAATAGTGCGACGTGAAAGTGTTCACTGAAGACCAGGTCACAGCCCGGCAGATGTCCAATAGAAGCACTGAGTGCAGCGAAGCCGCCTTGGCCTGGATGCCGTGTGTGGTGACTCGCCAAACCAGCGGGGCGCCCGCCTTCACCTGTGTGAAGGCGATGCAGTCTGCCACCCAGATGAAGAGGTACACTTGGTGACTGCTTGCCCCAGGCAGTTGGGATCATAGGCAATGAAGAACTGATCAGACTTTCGATGAACCTGGTTGTGCTGCAGGTTGCAGTCGAGTGTATGTAAGACAGTCGATGCCCAGCCTGCATGAGGTCTCCAGGAAGAGGTTTGGGGTGCAGGGGAGGGGGGTCGAGGCTATGTGTGCCGAAGCACATGGCCTGCTGCCCAGTCATCCTAGGCGGCCACCTAGTGGACGCGCCGGCCCTGACTTCATCATTAGGCATATAGGGACAGACTTAAAAATCTCAATATGCATACTATTAAAGAAAGGCAGGAGAGAGATGATAGAGATGTTTAAATACCTTTATGGCATAAATACACAGGAGGAGATCTTTCAGTTGAAAGTAAGCTCTGCAATGATGGGGCATAGGATGAGGATGAAAATGGATAGACTCAGGAGTAATAAGCAGAAATATTTCTTTACAGAAAGAGTGGTAGATGTGTGGAACAGCCTCCCAGTGGAGGTAGAGACCAGGACAGTATCTGAATTCAAGAAAGCATGGGACCAACACAGAAGATCTCTACAGGAAAAAAAGGGACTATAGTAATTGTTATGGAAGGGCAGACTTGATAGGCTATATGGTCTTTTTCTGCCATCATGTTACTAAAGAAGGTCGGCAAGACTATCGCCTGATTGAGATGAAAATCTGAAGCAACCTTTGGCAGAAACTTGGGGTTGGTATGGAGGGCCACCCTGTTCCCATAGAACCTGGTGTAGGGGACCTCAGCCATGAGGGCCTGGAGTTCGCTGACTCGCCGAGCCGAGGTCAGAGCCACCAGGAAGATGACCTTCCAGGAGAGGTGCCGAAATGAGCATGCTGTCATCAGCTCGAAGGGCGACTGCGTAAGCTGCATGAGCATGATGTTGAGGTCCCACTCCATCGGAGGAGGTCAGATGGGAGGCTTGGAGAGTAAGAGACCCCACATGAAGTGGGAGACCAGGGGCTGCCCCGAGAGGGGTTTACCCTCGATGAGGAGGTGGTTAGCCGAGATGGCGCTCAGGTGTACTCTGACTGAATTGGACTTCAGCCCCTCCTTTGAGAGGTGAAGGATTACTGGAGAGAGCAGGAGAAAAGGTCGATCTGGAGCTCAGAGCACCAGATTGAGAAATGCCGCCACTTAAAGGCATAGGCTCGCCTCGTCGAGTCCTTCCTCAACTTGAGGAGGACCTCCTCGACCTCCCCCGGGAAGTGTAGCGGGGCTAAGGAGACCTGTTCAGCCACCAGGCTGTAAGGGATAGCGAAGCCAGGTTTGGGTGGAGAACCCGTCCCTTCTCCTGCATTAGCAGGTCTGGGGCGCAGCCTAGGGGGACTGGAGGCTCAGAAGAGAGCCGGAGAGGGAGTGGGAACCAGGGCTGTCAAGGCCACAAAGGAGCCACGAGAATCATGGAAGCTCGATCCCGCTGGACCTTGTGCAGGGTCCTCGCAACAAGAGGAGCAGGGGGGGGGGAAGGCGTAAAGGAGCCTGGAGACCCAACCCAGGAGGAACGCATCCGGAGCCACCCTACTCAGGTGTGGAACCGGTCCACAGAATCTGGGGGAGCTGTGCATTCATCGGACTGGCGAACAAGTCCATGGACTGAGTCCCCCACTGATGGAACAAAAGGCTGGCCACCTCAGGGTCCAGACACCACTCGTGTGGATGGAGGATTAGGCTGAGTTTGTCCGCGAGAACATTCTCCTGGCCCGGGAGATAGACTGCTCTGATGGTTATGCCCCGGCGAATGGCAAAGGAGGATCGCATCCTGACAGAAGGGGCGAGAACCTTTTCCCCTTGTTTATGTAGAACATAGCTAACCTGTTATTGGTCTGCACGAGCACCGATTTTCCCCTCAAGTGGTACTCGAAGGCCCTCAGGGCCCACCGAACCACCCGAAGCTCGAGCAGATTGATCTGCTGCTGAGCTTCCTCAGGCGATCACTACCCCTGGGTGCATAGACCGCTGCTGTGGACTCCCCAACCCACCAGGGAGGCATCCGTCATCAGGATGAGCTCGTGCTGCAGGGCCTGGAAAGGCATCCCTCGAAGGAGGCTTCGGGGATCCTGCCACCAATCCAGGGAGGTATAAAGGTTGCAGGAGATCCAGACATGGTCCCAGAGGCGACCGGAGGCCTGGCTCCATTGATCCCTGAGGCACCACTGAGCCGCCCGCATGTGCATGTGGGCTTGAGGGACATCGTGAACTGTGGAGGCCATGTGCCCCAGGAGGCGCAACATGGCTCGGGCCAGAATCCAAACTCGGCCCTGGACTTTGGCTGCCAGGGCGCAGAGACGGTCCGCATGATCCCGGGGCAGGAAAGCGATCGCCTGCTCTGTGTCGAGGAGTGCGCCAATGAACTCCAGGGTCTGCACCAATTCGAGGTGGGATTTGGAGTAATTGACCAAGAAGCCGAGGCGTTCGAGGAGGAAGATCGTGTGCAATGCCGCAAGGCGGGCTTCCTTGGTGTATGCCCCTGTGATGAGCCAGTCATCTAGGTAGGGAAAAATGGGTATGCCCTGCTGCCAGAGATAGGTGGCGGCCGCGGAAAGAGACTTGGTGAAGACCCGCAGGGCAGACGCGAGCCTGAAGGGGAGCACCCTGTACTGGTAGTGCTCTCCCTCCACCCTGAAGTGCAAGTACTGCTTGTGCTGGGGGTGGACCAGAATGTGGGCGTAAGCGTCTTTAAGATCCAAGGAGCATGGCCAATTGCCCTGCTGGAGGAAGTGCAGCAGGACACCAAGTGATAGCATTTTGAATTTCTCCCGCACCAGAAACTTGTTTAGGTTCCTGAGATCGAGGATAGGGCATAGACCCCCCGTCGTCTTCGGGACGAGGAAGTATCGGGCGTAGAACCCTCGACCTCGGAGGTGCGGCGGTACATTTCGACCGCCCGCTGGCCGAGGAGGTTGGTCAGCTCCTATGGCAAACAAGCCAGGTGTGAGGGAAGCCGAGAAGAAGGGAGAAGGGAGCCTGTCCAGAAGAAGATGGTAACTATCCCGGACCACCCTGAGGACTCTGGTGTTTGACGTAATCGATGCCCATTGGGGTGCAAAAAGGGACAGGTGTCCCCCCACAGGAGGAAGCCCTGCCGGGGGCAAGAGGCTATGCCATCTGCATCTAAACCCCTGTGCTGGTTGAGGTGGTGCCGGTGGTTGGGCTTTAGGCCCTTTAGGCTTGCGATGGCCATATGTAAGCTCCTTACCCTGCATGCCGATGGGCAGTGCGGGGGTGGGTGGGTAGGGCGGATATCCCCAGTAGGGGAGCCCCTTCCTCTGGAAGAACAGCTTTTTCGCCGGCAGCTTCTTCCGTGGGAGAGAAGAGGTCTTACGTGAGAGGCAGGTTCGAGTTATGAACTCCGTTTCAGTTTCGGCGGCCTTATCCTCTATGGGCTTGCCGAATAGCTGTTCACTGAGGCAGGGACATCCAGGAGTTTCTCCTGGACCCATTGCTCCAGGTTCAAGAACTGGAGCCATGCCTGGCGCCAAGAGCTGATGCCAGCTGCCGTTACTCGGGCAGAGGATTCAAACCTGTCATAAGCGACGCGGGAGAGGTACTTCGAGCAGTCCGCAACTGACCTCAGGAGGGTCTGGAACCTGAGAAGGTGTTCACCCCCAAGACCTGTGTAAAATCTGCCGAGCTCTTTGGCGAGGTCACACAGGAACATGCCCATATACAGTTGATTGGCCTGAATAGGGCATGTCAGCATGGACCCTTGATAGGCTTTGCGCCCCAGGGCATCTCGGGCCCTGGACTCCCTGCCTAGCGGGACCGAAGAATGTGACCGGGCTCTTTTGCTTCTGCATCACCGATTCCATTACCATGGAGGTGTGTGGGAGCTGGGTCTTTTGGAACCCCAGGCTACGCTGGACCCTATACATGGCATCGAGGCGTTTGTTCATGATGGGGACAGAGGTCGGCGCCTCCCACATGCGGAGGAGCAGCCGGGACAGGATGGGAGGCACTGGGACTGTAAGAGATTCCCGGGGCATGGATGCATTGGCTCTTCCTCGCCTGCGTGGCCAGCTTGAGGGCTCATGCCATGTCCCGCACGAACACCAGAAAGGATGTATCCTTGGGAGGTGAACGTCTCTGGGAGGTGGGTGGGGATGGGTCCGAGGGTAGATCCCTGTGAGCGCAGGTCTCCAGGGAGGTATCCCCGTCCGACTCCCAGCTTGAGAGGTCCGAAAAGGAGTCAGAGTCAGACTGGTCGCCCAGTCCAGAAGCTGAAGCCTGCTTTGAGCCAGAGGCTGTGGAAGACCTCACCCCTGAGGAGTAGGACGGCAAACGATACCAGTGCCAAGGCTCCTCACGAGGCACATGGCTCTCAGGGGTTTCCAGGGCAGGTTTAGGTGTCCCCCTCAGGGGAGCCTCGGTCTTGAGGCCCGAGCCAGTTGTGCTGGGCAGAAGCGCCTGCTGGGCAGCTAAGAAGGCAGAAACGCTGTGGTCTAGTGCCAGCATTCAGGACTCCCACGCGGATGTGGGTCCCTGCGACGCCGACACCGGGGTTACCAGGACTGGCGTGGAAGAGGAGAGGGGGTCCTCGCTGGGACAAACCTCAGGAGACTGGGCACAATCACCGGAGGCCTCTGTGTCTGTATGAGGTACCATTTGAGGCCGCTCCTTGTCCGACTCTCGGGAACGCCGGGGAGGGCTGAGCGACTGAGTGCAGGAATGTTTGTGCTTGTCCGGAGCCCCTGACAGCGACTTCAAGGTCTTCTTCTTTTTGTGCCTCTCCACCTCAGGGGATCCCTGATCGGAGCACCGCCTGGACAGCAGAGCCGCAGCAGAGGATCCCACAAGTGGATGGATGGCCGAGGATGCCCCCAGGGACTCCAGGGCTGCCTTACAGAAAATGTCATCTGACTTCTGCTTATGACTTAGCAGGGCCTTGGCAAACATTTTCTTATAGAGAGAGCAGAGCTCTGGGTTATAGTCGGCCCCCAGACACCAGAGGCAGCAGTCATGGGTGTCTATGAGTGACATATTTTTGGAGCATCTGTCACATTTTTTAAAACCGGTGGCCATCAGGGCAAAAAGGGCCCCTGCTAGGTTGGACCCTTGAGGCCAGCGGTTGAAAAGAGCGCAAAAGGCCCGAAGAGAAAAATTTTTCCAAAAAGGCTGGAATAAAGGACATCCTTTCGCTCAGGGGAAAAGGAGCGAAGGGGAGGATGGGAGAGGATGGTACTACCGGAAAAAAGAGGGCCAGAGGCCGAAACGAAAATACTTTTTCCGAGGGACAAGGACGTGCGTCTGAAGGACTCCGGAAAAAGGGAGACTGAGCAAGATGGCACCTTTGGGTGGGAAGAGGACCACGCATGTGTGGCAGCAATCCTAACAACTTTCTTTGAAAGCCGGAGAATTGTTCCGCGTGGGCTCCATCGGTGCCGACGTCGCCCATAAGTGAGGACTGATTCCTGCTTGTTCCTGGAGAAAACTTTCTGTACTGTCCCTTGGACAAGCAGGAATAAGTCCTCAAATATGAATGATATCATCTGACAGCCCTGCGTGGGAGCATTCCCATATTTTCTTAGAAGTCTTTGGAAAGCCTCATCGCACATGCACACATCATCCCCCCCCCCCCCCCCAAGTTGCCATCATGCCATCTTTGCCTCATATCTGTTTTTTTTCTGTGCAGCCTCATGGATGCTTATTCATTTTTCTTCCTGCATTGTGTGTGAGTTCTCTCTCATGTTCAACTTTTTCTGCATAATTGCGAGCTTTTTTTCTTGCCTGCTGTTGCTCTATATCGCCTATTACCTGAAGCTTCCTTAGAAACTTAAACTTTTTGTGTTGTTTTTATCTTTTTGGTGATGTCATAGCCCTCTTAGGCATTTGGCAGCCTGGTTGTGTAATATTTCAAAATTGAGACAGTTGATTTCTCTGTGGCTATTTTTCTGGCCAACATGTTCCTGAAACTCGCCAGTGGGTTCAAAAAGTGTTCCAGGTGCTCTAGGACCACATCCATGACAGATACTCATAGCTGTTGACTAAAGTCCTTAGGACCCGACTATAAGCTGCTGGAATTGACACTCTAGGCAAACCTTAAGTTACACAGACACACACACCTGTCAAAATTTGTTTTTAGTTTTGAATGCCCTGCTCTTTGCCATCCCCCAGAAGTTGCCACATTAGGCATATATACCGCTTTCTACCAGTCAAAGCGGTGTACATTCAGGTACTGTATATATATATTTCCCTTGTCCCCGAAGGGCCATAATCTGGGTTTTTTTTGTACCTGAGGCAATGGAGGGTTAAGTGGCTTGCCCAAGGTCACTGGGACTCGAAACCCCAGTCCTTCCAGCCCGAGATAACTTGCCCCAACCATAGGCCACTCCTCCCTTCAAGCCTAGTGGTTGGGCTCACCCTGCCTCCCACACAATAGACTATGAAAATTGATAGTAATAGTGCAGGAGGTTCAAACGAGTCAGCAGACATCAGCTCATACCATGCTGAGGTTGTCAGGCCACATGGCCTCAACTGTTCATCTAACACCGTTGGCACATTGCTTTATAGAAACATAGGCTATATGGTCTTTTTCTGCCATCATGTTTTTATCTACTGTTCTTCCATAACAACTACTTTAGTCCCTTTTTTTTTCTTTTGGAGATCTATGTTTCACATGCTTTTCTTGAATTCTGATGCTGTCCTGGTCTACTTCCTCCACTGGGAGACTATTCCATGCATCTACCACTCTTTCTGTAAATAAATATTTTCACATATTACTCCTGAATCTATCCCCTTTCACCCTCATCCTATGTCTAATCTCAATAGATCCTGAGCCACTGGGAAACTTGGCGATGCACTCTGTCACTTGTCCACTTCAGGAGTCCCTCACCTAGTGGACTCTCCACGATTAGGCCAGAGGACTTCCCTACCTAATTCCTCCCTATCAAAACTTCTCACCTTAGATGGATCCAAAGTGGGTTGGGGAGCTCATCTCAATGGATTCCACACTCGGGGGACATGGTCCATTTAAGAAAATCTCTTAATGGAACAGAGAGCAATAGTTAATGATCTAAGTGTTTTCAAGGATCGGTTAACAAACCAAATTATTATGATTCAAACTAGCAATCAAGTAGCCATATTTTATATCAACAAACGGGGAGGAACAGGATCCGTACCTGCTCTGTTGGGAAACCAGTCAGACTGTGGAACTTTGCCATCGCTCAAAGGATGGAGCTAAGAGCTACTTATGTGCCTGTCAAGCAAAATACTCTGATGGACAGGATGAGCAGAGTCCTTCACCCTCACTAATGGACCCTGGACAGGGAGATAGCTCTCCGCATCTTTTGGGAGTGGGGAACCCTCTCGATAGATCTCCTCACCTTGCCTCAGAATGCCCAGGCTCCTCAGCTCTGCTGCAGAGTTAACTAGCCTTGGATACTTTCTTCCTATTTGGGGAGGATCTTCTGTATGTGTATCCTCCAGTTCTTCTCATTGTGAAGACCTTCCTGAAACTCAAAACCAGCAGAGGTATGATGATTCTCTTTGCCCCTTTTGGCTTTGACAACTGTGGGTTCCCTCTTTTGGAACCATCCACCCAGGAGCCAATACATCTGGGACATGTACTGACTCTCATTTCGCAGGAGAATAGTATGATGATACTTCCCAACATCTAATCTCTAGCCCTCGCAGCTTGAATATTGAGAGGTTAACTCGGTCTACCCTCAGTCTGCCATTGATATCACCAATGTATCTCTGGCATCCAGGAGAGCTTCAACAAGGAAGTTTAATGCTTTTAAATGAAAGAGGTTTGCTGTCTGTTGTGGGGAATGGTCTGTAGATACTTTTGCCTGTCCCATACAAACACTGCTCAAATACCCTTTGCACCTTTGAATCTGAACTAAAATCCAGCTCTGTAAGGATTCACTTCACTGCAGTTGGGGCTTATTGTGGCAGGGAAGGTAAATTCATCTCCACATAGCCCTTAGTTGTTTGCTTAATGTGGGATTTGCTTGTTAAACCTCCCTTTAAGCCATGCACAGTGTCTTTGGATTTAATGTGGTTCTCATGCAGCTGATGAAAGCTCTTTCAAAAGCTCAATAACTGTCCTCTGAAGTTCTTGATCTGGAAGGTTTTGTTTTTGGAGCTGGTCACTTCAGCATGCAGAGTGAGCAAGCTTCAGGCCCTAGTAGTTCATCCACTTTTCACAAACGTTTTCCACAATAGAGTGGTACTTTGCACCCATCCCAAGTTCCTTCTGAAAGTGGTATCGGGCTTTCATCTTAATCAGTCAATTGTCCTACCATCTTTTTCCAAAACCTCATTCTGATAAGGGGAAACTGTACTGCACATGTTGGACTGTAAAAGAACCTTAGCTTTCTACTTGGAGTGGACAAAGGTCTATAGAAAGTCAATCCAGCTTTTTTTTTTTTTTTTTTTTTTTTTTTTTACCCTAGCGAACTGGGGGCTGCTGTCTCCAAACACACTCTTTCAATTTGGGTCACAGACTGCATCTCTTTCAGTTATGCCCAGGCAGGACTAAGCCTTGAAGAACATAAGATATGCCATACTGGGTCAGACCAAAGTCCATCAAGCCCAGTATTCTGTTTCCAACAGTGGCCAATCTAGGTCATATGTACCTAGCAGTTTCCCCAAGGGACACAGGTTCCACAATGCTTGTATTGGTTCAAGCATTGATATCCTGGGTCCCTTCTTAATAATGGTTTATGGACATTTCCTCCAGGAACATGTCCAAACCTTTTTTAAACCCAGCTACACTAACAGCCTTTACTACATCCTCCGGTAACAAATTCCAGAGTTTGATTACACGTTGAGTGAAAAAATATTTTCTTTTATTAGTCTTAAATAGTTTACCCTGTAGCTTCATTGCATGTCCCCTAGTCTTTCTATATTCTGATAAGGTAAACAATCAATCTACGTTTACCCGTTCCACTCCGTTCATTAATTTATAGACTTCTATCATATCTCCCCTCAGCCGTCTCTTTTCCAGGTTAAAGAGCCCTAACCTTTTTAGCCTTTCTTCATAGGAGTATCCTTCCATCCCCTTTACCATTTTGGTGGCTCTTCTCTGAACATTTTCTAAAATCGCTATATCCTTTTCAAGATACGGCGACCAGAATTGCACACAATATTCAAGGTGCGGCCTCACCATGGAACGATATAGAGGCATTATAATATCTTTTGTTTTATTTTCCATTCCATTCCTTTCCTTATCATACCTAGCATTCTATTTGCTCTCTTGGCCGCTGCTGCACACTGGGACGAGGGTTTTAACATGGTATCCACAATGACGCCTAAATCTTTTTCCTGGGTGGTGGTTCCTAATGTGGAACCTTGCATCGTGTAACCATAGTTTGGGTTGTTCTTCCCTAGGTGCATAACCTTGCACTTGTCCACATTAAATTTCATCTGCCATTTTGATGCCCAGTCTTCCAATTTATCAAGATCCTCTTGCAATTTTCCACAATCCTCTTGGGTTTTAACGACTTTAAATAGTTTTGTGTCGTCTGCAAATTTGATAACCTCACTCGTTATTCCACTTTCCAGGTCATTTATGAATATGTCAAAAAACAGCGGACCCAGCACAGATCCCTGTGGTACACCACTATTCACCTTTCTCCATTGGGAAAATTGGCCATTTAGCCCTACCCTCTGTTTTCTATCTTTTAACCAGTTCCTGATCCACAATACTACACTGCCTCCTATCCCATGACTCTTTAGTTTTGCCAAAAGTCTCTGATGAGGGACCTTGTCAAAGGCTTTCTCAAAGTCCAGATACACAATATCAACCGACTCACCTTTGTCCTCCTTATTATTCACTCCTTCAAAAAAACATAACAGATTAGTAAGACACAAGATCTTCCTTGTCTAAAGCCATGTTGGCTGTCTCCCATTAGGTCATGACTATCTACATGCTGAGTAATTTTATTCTTTATGATGGTTTCTACCATTTTTCCCGGTACTGATGTCAGGCTCACCGGTCTGTAGTTTCCCGGATCACCCCTGGAACCCTTTTTAAAAATTGGTGTTACATTGGCGATCCTCCAATCTTCAGGTATTAGAGATGATTTTAATGATAGTTCACAGATTACTAATAGCAGGTCTGCAATCTCATATTTCAGTTCTTTCAACACCCTTGGATGTATATCATCCGGCCCAGGTGACTTGCTACTCTTCAGTTTATCTAATAGTTGTAATACATCTTCCCGATGTATCGATATTTCCTTAAATTCTTCCGCACCTTTAAATACCACTTCAGTCATGGGTAAGATCCCTACATCTTCCTCAGTAAAGACTGAAGCAGAGAATTCATTCAGTCTCTCTGCTATCGCCTTGTCGCCTCTTAATGCTCCTTTAACCCCTTTATCATCTAATGGACCAACTGACTCTCTCACAGGTTTTTTGCTACGAATGTACTTGAAAAGGTCTTTACTTCGCGTTTTTGCTTCCACAGCAAGCTTCGTCTCAAATTCTCCCTTTGCCTGCCTTATCAATGCCTTGCATTTGACTTGCCAGTGCTTGTGCTGTTTCCAGGTTTCGTCGTTTGGCTCTTTTTTCCATTTCCTGAAAGGTCATATCATTGCTCATAATGTCTAAGCCATGGCTTCCTCAGTGGCCCACTAGTGCTCAGTCCCCATGGAAGAGATATGTAAGGCTGCAATGTTGACATCCATCTACATTTTCACTTCTCACTACTGTTTCGATGGGAATTCCTGACGTGACAGGTTCAGCCAATCAGTACTTCAGAACCTTTTTGGGGATTAGAATTCAACTTCTCCTCCTTAGACACATTGCTTTCTTTCATGTGGCCTAAAAAAGAAAACGATTAAATGGTCTGTTGCACTCCTAACAGATATGTACGTTGTTGAAGCCTCAGTTAGTTAGTCTCTTGTTCCTATTTTTGTTAAAGGCAGCCTGTAGCTATGTATCCCCAAATGTGAGGGCTCGGTCCTCCTTGTCCATGGAGAAAGCATAGTTGCTCACCTGCAACATATGTTCATGAAAAGAAGGAAAAGTCCTTCACAACTCTCCCACCTCCCCTTGAAGTTGACATCTTTGCTCTTTTTAATGGACTGAGACAAATATGATGCTGTGGCGGCAGGCAGTATGATACATGGTGAAGCTTTCCAAAGGCTTCCAGAAAGAGCTGGAAATGCTCCCATGTGGGGCTCCATTGGATATCATCACCCATATGTGAAGACTTCTCCTGCTATCCATAGAGAACAACTACTACAGGTGAGTAACTATGCTTACCTGGAGTAGGTAGAGGTAATATTAAAAGGGGATGATATAGGAAAGAGTTTCACCTTTCATTCCTAATTCTGCTGCAGTACGGGCTTTGACTGTGTCACCAGCAGGAGCTGGACTGTGGCCTAAGCTATCAGCCAGACTGCTGGGCCTGACCTTTCTTATAGAAGGTTGTAGTTGTGAGTCAAGTGGTCAGGTTTTTCAAAAGGATTTTTATTCCCCTCCCGGGGTTGGATTTTCAAAAAGGTTATAATACAAAAAAACTCAGGATACAACCATACTTCTGGGAAACTGAAGAAAACTTAAACAATAGCATCTTGCTTCAACAGAACTCATAAATCACAGTATAAAGCTTATCCGATATGCTAGCTGTCTCTTCTTAGCTTTCTCAGCACTCACGAGGCACTCTTATCCTGGCTTCAGCATAAGGAGGAAACCATATCGGATAACTACAATCCATGGCTTCATCACATGGGCTTTCAATACCAGCCTCTGTAATCATAGGCTCACACTTTGCTTTATCATTTACAGTATTTTCATTAGAACAGAAAGTTTGCCCCTTTCTTAGTCCCGTATCTCTACCAGTGCTCTCTGAACAGCCTTCTTCACAGCAGGGCAAATAGCTGTCATAAAACTGGTAATAGCAGGAAGGAGAAACACCTTTCTCTGAGTAAGCTTTATCCTTAAAACTTTTAAACTTCCTGCCTTTTACATTTGGCTGTAAACCATAACACTGTTCTCTTCTATTATATGAAGATTTCTCCCTTGGAAATCTTTTGCAGGGTTTCACTGGCACACACTCTTCAGGGTCAGACATACACACATCTTCAATAGCATTTCTTTCCCTCTCTAGGGTTTGTAACTGTTTTAAGCTGCCATGCTTTTCAGATACATACGGTTTGCCTTTTTGCTGCCTCCCATTCATTCAGCACAGCCCGGCGCTTAGGAAATTCAAGCTGCGTCAGAGGTAAGTGCTTCTTACAGCTGACCTCTCTGGGTGAAACTCTCCTTGTTTCTTTCTGTGAATTTCTTTGTGACTTCCTGCTAGAAGTTTCAGGCAGTTCTGACTCTGTGTCTGTATTTCCTGAATATTCTGAGCTTTCTTCTGAGTCTTGCAAGTCTCCCTTGTCTTGCCAGTCTTGCAAGTTTCTCGTGTCCTGCCAGTCTAACTCTGACTGCACTGAGCATTTTTTATACAGCTTCTTGGGCGTTCCCTTGCACAGGTGAAAGCCGTTTTCATCAGCAGCTGGGGAATGCTTACTAGCTAGGCGTGACTGCAGACCTCGTGTCTGAGTTTGTTTACGTTGCCTATGGTAACTGGGAACCTTGTGACTTGCCTGCCTGTCAGAATCTAAACTGCAAACAGCAGATTTCTGTGCTTCTGAGGCAGAGGGCAGATCTTCCGTGTTACAACTGTTATCAAGCTATGCTGTATACTCGGTATTCAGTCTTTTTAAATTCTTGCTAGTTTTGGTTTGTATCTACTTAGAATAACGAAATTTCCAAAACAAAAAAAGCTTGTATTCTCCTCCGGTGTGGAGTCTTCTGAAGTTAGTATATTCTGCCAGCTAATCTTTAATAAATACGAGCAAAAAGCTGCTATGCACATGGCATTCAGGATCAATAAATAGCTATTATCACTGAGCTAACTTCAACTTCCTGGCTATTGCACTAGAGGGCTAATTTTATGATACAACACCTATAAACCTTTCCAAAGACTTACCTGTTTTTTAAAGGCACAAACTGATAAACAGTAGAAATGTTCAACATATAAATAAATACCACAAAACAAATCACTGCAAACCAGAGCACTATTTATTTTATAAACCATTTCTCTTAAGCACTCTTACTCTATATAACAAAATTTTTTTGAGGCGTCGAAAGTACAAAACTGGCCAATCAGTTGCACGCACTATATCATTATTTGTCTATATACTGTAATGCAGCGAGGGCTGATGAAAGCCCAGAGGAGAAAAAAGAAGCTGTTTTTCAGAGGAAAAAAGATGTGCACAAGTTGCAATATTCGCAGGAACCAGCTAGAGGGAGCAGGAGGGCATTCAGAGAGACTGAAGGGCCACGCCCAGCTGGTCACGAGAAACTGACAACCAGCTCCCAATCCTCAAAGGCAGGAGTGCTTTATAAGGGGAGAGTGGAAGACTGGAGAGGAGAGAGGTTGAAGTGGAAACCTGATTTCTCCGGAGCTAGAGGATCACCAGGAGTGAGAGGTGACTCACCAGGAGCTGAGGAAGGACCTAAGGAGGGACCAGCTCAAGATAGAGAGAGAGCTGTTTGCCCGAAGAGGCAAAAGCACTGTACTAATTGCAAGCAGAAGCCAAAGGAGAATCAGCTGGAGAAGCTAAGCCATGCTGAGCAGGAAAGCCAGGAGCTGGGCTTATGCAGAAGCAGGCGCTTACCAGGAGAATGGGTTCAAAGGCTGCAAGGTAAACCAAACTTTCAAAGAAAAGGATTTCATCAAGCTGCTGACTGTGAGAGGCAAGCAATTGAAGAAAACCATTTACCTGCTTGTTGCTGCAATACAAGGTATGATAAATATATGCCTATGAAGAAAGCTATAAATGTTAGACTATGGTAAAGCTGCTATAAAACCTCTAAGAAGAGAAAACACATTTAATCCTAATACAGCACGTGGCCGACGCCCTAGGCTAGGCCAAGGACATTGGCAAGTACTGCAAGAGATATACAAAACCCCTGGAGGTGTTTCCCAAGAAACTAGGGATACAGAGTCAGACATATCTGATTATGAGCCAATGCAAGTGGAACTGGCAGGAGAATTATCAGACCAGGAAATGGATTGTACTCTCTGTGTGTCTGGTAGCATAGAGTCTTTACCAGACTTGTGAATTGCTTGAATTGCTAACCGAGCATTCTTTAATTGACTGAGCACTGCTATTCCTGTGAAATTCAACAGTTTTGCTTTAAACCCTGAGTTTTCTTTCTTACCTGAATTAAGGACATTTACTTTGAGTTGTAACCCAACAATGGGAACCACTGTGTAAAGGGAATAAAAGCCTTCTTTTTCCCACCACTCTGCTTTAATGGTTTCTTTAAAGATTGGAGCTAAAAACTACCAGGACCAAGTGCCTTTTGGCCCTTAAAAGACTCTCCTATCTTAATATTAAAATTTTTATGTCCCACCTGCCCTGGCGTCCACTGGCCACCAGGGAGGCGTGCCGACAATACATTGTACTTTAATAAAAATAAAGGAGTGGAGGAATAGCTTAGTGATTAGAGCAACTGCTTAGTACTCAGAAGATCAAGGGTTTGATTCCCACTGGCACACCTTGGGCAAGTCATTTTACCCTCCATTGCCTCAGAAGAAAAGGCCTGACAATCTACTTCCGGTGATACATTGCCAAGAAAACCCAGAGGTAAGCTGGGTTGCTGGGAGTCAACATTGACTTGACGGTACCAAAAATACCTGACAATGTCCTATTTTTATTTATTTCTCATGTCCTATAAATAGAGGTATATACATCATGGTGTGCCTGTGCTCTTTGAAATATGTTGACAAAACTGTTGGGATGTTTCAGTTGTAAATCAACATAGGTGTCATTTTGTCAACCAGAAACTTAAAGTGCCCACCGTGGCTCATTGTGTAGAAAAGTTTTTGGGATCTTCACTTTGCAATTGTGAATTGAATCCTGCCTTTACTGTAGAGTGATTACATTTAAAATTTTGCACCGGGAAGAATGATGGGTTTTATTTTATTTAATACAATCTCTTCTTATGGTCTATACATAGAAGTGGAATGCTCAACTTGTTACTAACTTGGGGCTGGTTTAATAAAGCGTGTTACCCAGGTAGCATGGGGGTAGCACATCTTTTGTGTCATGCTACAAAATAGTGTGGGGCCCTGTAGTAAAAAATCCATACTATCTGGGCAGTGCCTGAGTGGGGCATTGTTATTCATATCATGGTGCCACTAGAGTGAGCCTTGAAAGGCTACACTGTTGGCACTTGAAGGGGATCAACTACCACCAACACAATGGGTGGTGGCAGTTGCCCCCTGTAGCTATACAACCTGCCACCCACCCACTCCCTGGACTTTGAGGGTTAAGGGAGGGGCTGGCCTTGAATGCCCTTGAGGGTTAATGTTGTAGTTGTGTTGGTGCTCAAGTGATAAGGCAAGGCAAAGAATATTTTTTTTATGAGGTTTATTTCCCGCTTTCGCAGTTCAAATGCAGCAGACGTGAATGAAATAATATGGTACAAAACAAGATTGAGAAACTGAACTTAAACAAGGCTTTTTCCACTGCTTAACTGAATGTCCAATACTGATCACATTCACCTGGCATGTGATCTCCTTTTCATTACGGTAACAGAAACTCTGATGCCAGCACTGCTCCTGAATTGCACAGAATATGCTTCCACTTATTCACTTCAAATAAGCTCTTTTATCACAGCAAACAGTGAGGTAACTTTGCTATTTTCTTACATACAACACTGGCAAGCAAAACACTTAAATGTCCTTTGTAATCATACAAGTAGAGCAATCCATCGGGACTTCCTGTTCCGTAGATGGCAAAGAAATTAAAGGCATTTCTTCTTGCCAGCTGATCAATGGCTTTGCTACGTTCTGCTTTTAAGGAACTCTCTGAATTCGGTGAGAAGTAATTCAGCCTGTGTATTTTCTGAGCTAGGCTGAGCAAATCCTCTTTCAGGTAAATGCTTGTTTATTTTACTTATCTCTAAGCAATTATCAGTGCTTTTACTTGGACAACATTGCAGCGTGCAAGCATTTCCCTTCCCCCGCCTATCTCCACATGGCAGTGCAGGGTAAAACGCTCCAGCTGTGTCTAGAGAGTCTCTCAGAGTGTTAAAAGAAAAACAGTCAGGCTTTTCTTGACTTAACCAGTTAGTATCAAACTTTCTGCCTTTATCCTGTCTTTCACAATTAAAATTCACTCTTTCTGGCTTTCCACTGTTAAGCTTGCTAGCCGTGCCACACCCACCAGATACCTTGTGCTTGGGCTTCTTCCAGGGTAATTCCTTATCCCTTTGCCTCCTATTCCAAGGTTCTTCTGGGTCCTTTGAACTCCTGAGCTGCAGCCCTGGGTCTCTCAGTGCCTTAGAATTCTTCTGCTTCCAGAAATCTTTCTCTGCCCCTGAGTCCCCCAGCTCCTCCTGTCTGCTCCTTCTTGGATCACAGCTGCTTAGTGGTTCTCTCTCCCACGGTTCCTGTTCCTGGTCATCTGACCTATCCTCGTCCAGGTGCTTGTGTCCTTGGTTGTCACGTTGCTTCCTTGGCTTGCCTGGCTTGTCTAACTGTTTCTGGGTTTTTAACAAGCTGGCTGAGTGCTGCACTGCCCGCCTCCTGCTTGGGCATGCCCAATCAGGGACTTGGCTTCTCACCTGCCTTGAAGTGAGGAGTGGTTCCTGATTAGCTCTGCATTCTTTTTTCCTAACAGAGAAAATCCTGCATTCCCCTGCAGTACCGGCTCTCTCCACCGGATCACCATCAGTTTCTCTTGCTTCATAAGAGCCTGCTACATCACAAACCGCAGCAAGCTGAACTAAATTCAGGGGGTGGCTGTTCCTGGGTCCCTGCCCCCCTGCATCTAGCGCAGTGTCCTATGCTAGTAATGATGCTCACACCTGCATCACTAGTGTTTGGGCTTAGTAAACCAGCCCCTTGGTCATTTGTTTGGTGTGTGTATGTGTATATATATATATATATATATATATTTCTTTTTTTTTCTTTTTTTTTATTTTGATGGGTGGAGCTTAAAATTATTGACATCGGAAAGATTTAGTCTATTAGGGCTTTAAATAAGAGACTGTGGGAAAGCTTGGTTGGTTAAAAAAAAATTCTTTATATGTTTTTGTACTTCAAAGTATTTGTGGACAGGAAAATGAAAATGTGGTGATAATTTTCTGAAGCAGGCAGTAAAGTAGAAATATTGATGCCTTGTCTGAGTCTTATGAGTGGCCTCCAGTTTTGGTAGGTAAGTGAGTTTTCAAAATTTATAGCAGAACTAAGGGCCCTATTATTAAAAAAAAAGCTGAGCTGCTAAATTTAGGCTCTAATATTAGACTTCTAAATCTGTGTCCTATTTTCAGCCATGCTTAAGAGCCTAAGGCGTTTGTCTACTAAGCCAGGATAACGGTCTAACCTGGGACCTAATGGCAGGTAGCCTTGGTTAACAGCTCGGCTTAGTAAACATACTCTTAAGTTTTCAGCTGAAGATTCATCCTAATTTAGGAGCTTAAAATTTGTGCTCCTAAATTTAGGCCTGCCAGTCATTTGCCTAGATTTATTAGCCTAATTTAGGTGCCTAGTGCTGAAAATGAATGCTAAGCTCCTATCTTTTTTTCTCCCATCCTAAATCTACCCCCATTGCCATCCACTTTTTATGCTCCTAAATTTAGGAGTTAAGAGAAATTTTAAGAAAATATTTAGGCACTCAGTCCAAGTAAATTTTCAGAGGCCAATTTAGGAGCATAAATCCTTTGAATATCAGGCCCTAAGTTTTGACTTTGTTTTTATTCTTTTTTATTTTATATTTATCATTTTACAAAAAAAATTCCAAGTATATACAACTTGAACAGAAATAAGGTGATGGGTACAAGACATTCCAAGGAAAATAAAAATAAAGCAATGCAGGGCTTTTTATGTAAACACAAAAAGCCCCCAATCCCAACCCTTTCTCCAGCTCATTTTAATTAGTTGAGTCACTTCTGTTTTGTTTGGTGCTTAATCCAATGAGTGCTCTCATCCACTCTTTGGGGTATGGATTTAACCTGAATTCTAAAGACTGTACCAACCCAGAAGCAACTTCCCATTTTCTATTTATAGATGATCTGAAGCTCTACAGTTCCAGTGACCAACAATTAGGAGGGCAGCTTCGTGTGGTGAAAAGCTTTTCTGATGACATCAGGATGACTTTTGGCCTTGACAAATGTGCTAAGGCAACCTTTTTCAGAGGAAAATTGAGCAAAACCAAAAACCTCTCTTGCTGAGGGCTGTGACATCAAGGACCTTGAACAGGAAGGCGTGTATAAGTATCTCCAGGAACAAGCAGGAATGTAGTCTTCATATATGGGTATCGTCGGTACTGATGGAGCCCACGCGGGAATGCTCCCCAGCGTCCAATAGGAAAGCTTTTGGGAGCATCCCACAGCACCTTCCCGCCTTTCTACCTCTCTCACTTCAGTTCTTCGTTTTCCGCGGATCGACAGCAGAAAATTAATTTTTATTCTTTTGTTTTTTTGTGGTCGTGTCTGCCTTCATTCGATGCCTACCAGTACCGCTGGTTCTCTTTTCTTCTTTTTCAAAAAAAAAATAGCTTTCTAAAAGATTTTATCTTTCAGGGACCTCTCCCCTTTCGGTGCTAGGCGCCATTTTGGGCACTAGGCCCACTTTTCTTCAAACATGGAGAAGCCAGCTAGTGGTTTCAAGAAATGTTCTAACTGTAGCGGTACTATATCTGTCACCGACACCCATGATTGGTGTCTTACATGTTTAGGTCCTGAACATTGTCCATTGGAGTGTGTGTCCTACAGAAAGATGACCAAAAGGGGATTGCAGAATAGAGCTGCAAAACGCGGTACCCTTTTTGCCACGGATACGATATCGGTTGCATCAACGTCTTCCAGAGCTGCTTCTTCCTCCCATGGATCTCAGGTAACTAAACTTAAGTCTTCCAAGACTAGCCGGGCCTCAAAAGGTAGATCTCCTTCTAAGCATCGGGATGCCACTGGTGTTGCCCTCGAGGAAAGTTCACCGGCAAAACAGCCCCGGCGGGAGTCTTCGGTCTCCAAAGCATTAACTGGGTTTCAGAATGTTCCAGAGGCTTCCACCTCTGCAGAACTACTGATGCCATGTTCTGGGGTCGTGGCCGCTTCCACCGGTACTGACACCCAGGAATCAGCGGGAGCGATGGATAAGAGAATCCTCGCTATCAAACGCAGTCTAGCAACCCTCTTAGCTGCTTCGGTACCGCTAGAGATGGTTCCACAGGTATCGGTACCAACATCGGTGCCGGTACTGAGTGCACCTGCCTCGGCAGGTATGCTTCCGCCCATGCCGAGCCTTGAATCTATCTCAGTCATCGAAGGTCCAGGGCCGAGACACCCCGATACTGACTTCAAGCGGTACTGGTACCAAGTGTTGCATGAACACCGGTCACCAAGATACTTCTAATCTTCAGATTCTGATGGCTCTACCGGTACTAGAGCCATCCTACCAGAGGATCCAACTCCTTCTCCTCAATGCAGAATATCTCCTCCAGAAGAAATATCCTTCCAGGATTTCATACGTGATTTAGCCAAAGGTCTTTCAATCACGGTGATTCCAGAAAAGGAACCTAGGGCAGAAGAATTAAGAATTCTACAATATCGTATGGCTCCTAAGGAAGTAGCTATGCTTCCCATTCACACAAGATCTTACATGATCTTATGTTAAGGATGTGGGAAACTCCTTTAACGGTGTCTCCACATTCCCGACGCCTCGATACCATGTACCGAGTGCTAAGCTGTCCTGGCTTTCAGAAGACTCAGTTACCACACCCATTCAATGGTAGTGGAATCGGCCATGCGTAGAATTAAGAGTGCTAAAACGCATTCTTCTAATCCTCCAGGCCGGGAATCGAGGACACTCGATGCCTTTGGGCGTCGATGCTTCCAATCCTCCATGTTATCAGTCAAGATCATTTGCTACATTCTTTATATGGGTATGTTACTGGAAGAAGTTGCACGTGACTTAGAGCTCATGAACCCTAATGTGTTTGAGGACAGAAGGGAAGTTTTCCTTACCCTGGTCAAGCACGCCCAGAATGTCTCTAAATTCATGAACCGTGCAACCTTTGATTGCTTTGAATGCATAGGCAGAACCTCTGCTATCTCCATAGGTGCATGTCGTTTTGCCTGGCTTCAGACATCAGACTTAGAGCAGTGGGTGCAAGACAAACTGGGAAACATTCATTGTACAGGAGAAAATCTCTTTGGCAAGGACTGGCAGGACAAGACTAATCAGCTTGAATCTGAAAATACTACCTTGAACAAACTATCAAAGTCTACCCAGCAAAGAAAAAGTCATTCAAGAAACCCTTTTTCAACAAGAAAAAGAGGTTTTACCAATCATACCCCTATTTGGGCCACTGTCCAGTTCATGTTCCCCAAAAGGGACAACAACAGAACAGACAACAAAGAAAGCCGCAAGCTCAAAGAGCTCAACCGCCCAGCAGACTCAGCCTCCTCAGGGGTTTTGACTCTTACCTAGAGAACTTAGTCATTCTGCTCCTGAAAGGATCAGAACCCTTAACCATTACAGGCAGGTTATGCCATTTTGCCAAAAGATGGCAACAAATAACATCAGAAAACTGGACTCTGTCCATTGTACGACTGGGGTACAAGCTTCACTTTCTCAACATGCCCCCGCCTACAATAATCAAACAGTTCAATTCTCAGGTCCCTGGCACCAGCCTCTTGTAGCAGGAGGTCACATCACTTCTCGCTCAAGGAGCAATAGAAGAAGTACCCATATCCCAACAGGGTATGGTGTTTTACTCCCCCTATTTTCTTATTCCAAAGAAAACAGGGGGACACAGACCTATACTGGACCTCAGAGAATTAAACAAATATCTGTTCCGAGAAAAGTTCAAAATGATCTCCCTCGGAACACTCCTACCATACCTTTTAGAGTCAGGACTGGCTATGTTCTCTAGATCTAAAAGATGCGTACATGCATATTCTCATCCACGCAAATCACAGGAAGTTCCTTTGATTCCTGGTCCACGGAAGATACTTCCAGTACAGAGTTCTTCCTTTTGGTCTGGCTTCTGCCCCAAGAGTCTTCACAAAATGCATGGCAGTGGTAGCAGCATTTCTGAGAACTCTAGAAATATTTGTCTTCCCTTACTTAGACGATTGGCTCATTTGAGCATCAACAGCTCCAAAGGCCAGCTTCACTCTTTCTTGAACAATGAGAATCCTTCAATACTCGGGATTGGTCATAAACCTTCCAAAATCTCATCTCACCCCCTCTCAATCTCTCGAGTTCATAGAGGCTCGTCTAGACACATGGCAGTCAAAAGCTTTCCTGCCACAGCCACACTGTTTACGTATAATACAGCTGGCATCCCAAGCAAACTACCATAGCCCACCAAAACTACAATTCATACCTAGCACTACACAGAGAGAAAATAAGTGAAAAAAGGAAACAACATCACTCGATGATTCTAAACAGATCATTAAATAAAACACACGACCTATTTAATATAGTAAAATCACTAACAGGTGACCCATCACCAGCAAGCCCACACATGCCTCAACCACAGGATTATTCGGACTACTTACAATCCAAAATGATCCAATCCAACATGACCTCATCTAACTGCGGCTCGTCCAATGTACTTAGTACACCAAAACCTACAATACTACTCAAATTCTCTGCAGTATCTACCAGAGAAATTGAAGACACCATTGCCTCTATCAATCTCACCACGGCTCCCAATGACCCCTGTCCAGCAAGTTGGATAAAGGAACTTCGACATGAACTAAGCCATGCATTATGTAAAATAACCAACCAATCACTATCAAGGGGCGTCTTCCCTCAAAGTTTAAAACATACATCAATCAGACCCCTGCTAAAGAATAGTCGACTTGATACATCCAAAGTTGAATCGTACAGACCCATATCAAGCATTCCACTGCTTGCGAAGATCATCGAGAAAATAGTCCAGCGTCAGATCCATCAGCACATCGATGAGGAGGCACCCCTCGATCCAGCCCAACATGGCTTCAGGGAATCGCATGGAGTAGATACCATCTTAACTACCCTATTCGACAAGCTAATCACTGGAATAGATAACATACACCAAGGTTTCGTCCTCATCTTTCTTGACATTGCTGCCGCATTTGATCATACCTAACTAACAGATGGCAGCAAGTAAGAGCAGGTAACACGTCTTCTGAACCATTCTTACAGAAGCAGGGAGTCCCACAGGGATCATCCCTATCTGCTCTACTATTTAACATTTATATGCAGCCCATCTGTTCCCTGATACACTCATTAAATGTAGAATGTCTCGTGTATGCTGACGACATACTACTATACATTCCATTTACCATAGAACAACCTGATTTTTCCCCTATCATCGGATGTTTTGATGCAGTGGCTGAATGGCTTCTCACACAAAACCTGAGGATTAATCATAGCAAAACTGATGTCCTATTTGTCACAAGGAATCAGAAATTCAACCCACCACCCAACCTGCAAGTTAAAAACGCTGAACTCAAGACAAGAGACACAATTCGCTACCTAGGCATCACCCTAGATCAGCGATTGGATATGATAACCCACGTAAAGACCGTCACCAAAGCAATATACCACAAAATACGAACCCTTCGCCACCTCCGCCCACTACTGGACTATTCAGACTATCGAACCATATTTCAAGCCCTAGTGATCCCACACCTGGACTTCGCGAACACCATCCTCCATGGTCTTCCACAAGCGACCCTCAACCCACTTCGGCTGGCCATGAACTCAGCTGCTAGGGTTCTTACAGGCACATCACGATTGGAACATATAACCCCAGTAATGAAAAACCTACACTGGCTGCCACTACAAGCCCGAATTCAATACAAGGTTCTGGTCATGACCTTCAAGGCACTAAAGAATCAATCTCCCACACCAATCAGTAAACTGCTCAACAACACACCCAACATCAGAGCCAGAAGACCTACACTACTGAACATGCTAACTGTACCTAAGCTCACCACAAAATGTACAAAGGCAACTACCAATAGAGCTTTTTCAATTTATGCACCGACAGCCTGGAACGAACTTCCCGCTAGTATTCGTTCCATAGCCAGCCTCACCTCCTTCAGAAAGGCAATAAAACACCACCTTTTCCTAATTCACTACCCTGAAACCTTGCCCGAAAAACATAATTCATTTTCACTCACCCCACACATTTACTGCCCTATCACACAACATGAAAATGGCTAGATACTCATCCCCCTTAGACCTACACATTCCCCCATCTGACCTATAAATGCCCACGGTTTACTGGAATACCTAACTCTATGTAAATATTTGTACATACCATGTGAATAGTTTCCCTGTTATCCCAGTTTGTTTATGCCTTGTTCTATGTAAGCACATTGTGATATTTAATGCATTGTTGCTCTGTTCAGTTTTACTGTAAACCGAGCTGATTTTAATAGCGCGGTATATAAAAAATAAAAATAAATAAAATAAATAAATAAATAAATGAAGGTCTTCCTGACTGCTTGGGAGATGCTTCAGCTTCTGGGGCATATGGCATCCACTGTCCATGTGGTTCCCTATGCTCGCCTTCATATGCTCGCAGCCCAGTGGACCCTATCCTCTCAATGGACACAGGCCTCGGTTCAGTTAACAGACAAAAATCAGAAACTCCATACGTCTAATTTCGTCCATGCAATGGTGGCAGTTACTGGAAAACCTCCTCGTAGGCTCTCCTTTCCAGCAGCCTCTGTGCCAAGCCACCCTAACAACAGATGCGTCCAAGTTGGGTTGGGGGGCCCACTTGCATGATCTCTCAACTCAGGGTCTCTGGACCCCACAGGAGACTTCTCTTCACGTAAACCTTCTAGAGCTGAGAGTCATTTTCAGTGCTATTCGAGTATTTCAGGCTCATCTCAGCCACAAGACATTTCTGGTCCAAACCGACAATCAGGTAGCTATGTTCTATCTGAACAAGCAAGGTGGAACGGGCTCTCTGTCGCTATGCAACAAAGCTTTGCGACTATGGGCCCTCACCAGAGAGCTTCAAATCCACCTTCTTGCGGTATACTTTACAGGCATTCAAAATTCTTGGGCAGACAAATTCAGTCGAATATGGCTACCACACGAGTGGTCTCTCCACTCAGATCACCTTGCTCGAGTGTTTCAAATCTGGGGAACACCAGATATAGACCTCTTTGCAAGTCCACAGAATGCCAAACTTCCCTGATTTCTGTTCTAGAATCCTGGATCACAACTGTCAGGCAAGGGATGCCTTCCTACTCCACTGGGGTCAGGACTTCCTCTATGCCTTCCCACCCATTCCCCTCATTCCCAAAACTTTATTCAAACTTCAGAGAGACAGAGGTCGTATGATACTTATCGCGCCACGTTGGCCAAGGCAAATGTGGTATTCTCTGCTTCTACGTCTCTCTCAAACCACACCTCTGGAGTTGGGAAATGCTCCAGATCTCCTTTCCCAGGAGAACGGATCCTTACTGCACCCGAATCCCTAGTCCATGCATCTCAGGGCCTGGTTACTGAAAGACTAGATTTCTTGGATATCAACCTTTCTCCAGGACCAAGCAGGAAGTCAGTCCTCACATATGGGTGACATCGACGTCGATGGAGCCCCCTGCGGAGCATTTCCACAGCTTTCTATGAAAGCCTTTGGGAATACTGCACGCATGCGCGGTCCCCTTCCCGCCTAAAGGTGCCATCTTGCTCAGTCTTTCTTTTTCCGAGGAGCCCAACGGACGTCCGTCCTAGTCACCCGGAGAAAAGTTAGATTTTTCTTGTGATTTCATCGCGGTTCTTGTCCGGTTCGATGCCGGATCCCCTCCCCACCGGGTTCGGTACACTGGTATCGAGCCTGTCTTCATTTTTTCGGTTTTTGCCCTTAGTGGCTGGCGTTCGTGCCCTTTTTTCTTTTTCCCTGGAAGGCCGGTCCTTTGACCTCGCGGGGGCTCTTTTTTCCCCGATGGCTTCCGGTGCTTTCAAAAAGTGTGATCGGTGCAAGAAACTGATGTCTCTCACTGACACACACGACTGCTGCCTTCTGTGCCTTGGTCCCTATCATGATCCTAAGATCTGTGGGCCGTGTGGTAAAATGTCCACTAAGGCACTGCGAAGTCGACAGCATCAAAAGGAAAGGCTTTTTTCTGATTCGGCCTCCGGCCGGGCCCGGACCTCGTCTGAGGCCTCGACGTCTCGAGAGTCTGACCCTGAGCATCGTCGGGGTTCCTCGGACAGGGGTCCCCCGATCGGGAGCGAAAGAGGAAGAAGCGGCTCGCGAGGGTGGCGTCGAAGGAGGTCCCTGGCTCCTCGAGGGCTAGGTCTCGGACCCCCGACCGCCGTCCCGGGCCCTTGGAACAGGAGAAGCCGTACAAAATACCTCGTGTGGAGCCGGAGTTGTCCTGTTGTCCTCGAGGACTCTCCTCCCAGGGAGCCGACATCGGGCCCGGCGCCCGAGTCGGTGGCTGCTGAGTCTCCTGAGCTTGGACTCAGGCTTGACAGCCTTGGAGTGCAGATTGTCTGCCTTCATGGATCAGCAGCGGGTGCTGATGGCCAGCCTTGCTGGCGCATCTGCCCTGACCACCATGACATCAACGTCGAAGTCGACCCTGGAGACCGAGCTGATACTCGAGGCCATGAAGGCTCGAGGTCGTCCTCGGTCGCGGTCACCCTCGACCTCCTGGTCGGGACCGAGGGCGTCGACGCCGATGCCTTCGACGTCGGGGCGGGTGCTGCCAGGACCCACGCGGTCGGAGAACGAGGAGTCTCCCGATACCTTCAGGACTCGGTGCGTCCCGTCGGACTCACCGCAGTTCGAGCCCCGGAGTAGATCCTCCCCCGGAGGATACCCGGTTCTCAGAGTTCATTCGGGATATAGCCACAGCATTGGCGATCCCCGTGGACCCCGAGGAGGAGCCTCGAGCTGAAGAGCTCGAGGCCCTCCAGTATGACTCTCCTCCGAAGGAGGCTTTTACTGTGCCGGTTCCTCCGATGCTGGAACGGCTCCTCTTCCGGATGTGGGAGGCACCGGCCTCGGCGCCGGTTCTGAGCAAGCGGGTCGATTCCATTTACCGACTCCGTAAGAGCCCTGGCTTTCAAAAGGCGCAGCTACCACACCATTCCATGGTGGTGGAATCGGCCATGCATCGTCTGAAAAGCCAGAAGATGCACTCCACGGTGCCCCTGGCAGGGAGGCCCGGAACCTGGATGCGTTTGGTAGAAAGTGCTTCCAGGGCTCGATGCTTGCTTGCCGTGTCCAGTCCTACCAGCTGTACATGGGCATGTACTTGTGGGACCTGGCAAAGGAGCTTGCTGGGTTCTCTGCTGGTCTCTCCGGGGAACCTTTGCAGAGGTTCAAGTCCTTGTCTTCGGGGATCCGGGAATGCTCTAAGTTCATGTCCCGAGCAGCCTACGATGGCTTCGAGGCCTCGGCTCGTGTTGCGGCAGCCGGCATTGCGGCTTGACGCCAGGCATGGCTGCATTCATCGGATCTCGAGCCATGGGTACAAGACAAGTTGGTCGATGTCCCTTGCCGAGGTGAGAACCTTTTTGGCAAGCCTATGGCCGAGACTGAGCACCTCACGAGGACAAGGCTGTCCAGAAAAACTTCTGCCCCTTCTCATAAAAAGAAGGGCTCGGGTAGGAAGTTCTTTTACCCGAGGAAGGTGTCTGCCTATAAACAGTTCCCACCTTACCAGGCCTCCCCAGCTCCCCCACAGGGTCAGCAGGCCAAGGGGCAGGGACATGGGCCCCGTAGGCAGAAGGCCTCCAAGCCTCCGGCTCCTGCTGCCACTCAGCAGGGTGGGGTTTTTTGACTCCCAAGGCATAGCCTCTCCGTCTCTGCTGTCCCATCCGTGCACAGGAGGTTGACTAGCCCTGTTTGCCCCCAGGTGGCCACCCATTACAGGAGACAGTTGGATCTTAAGCATAGTCCACAAGGGCTATATGCTTCATTTCCATCACTTCCCTCCTCCTTACTTCCCAGGAGAGCCTCCAAGGCCTCCTCCTCCATACAGACCTCCTCCTTCAAGAGCTTCAGGGTCTGTTGCGAGACAAGGCGGTGGAGCCTGTGCCTCCCCACCTACTAGGTCACAGTTTCTACTCCAGGTACTTCCTCATACCAAAGAGTGGTGCCTCAGGCCTATTCTCGACCTTGGAAATCTCAACAAGGTCCTAGAGAAAGAAAAGTTCAAGATGCTTACTCTTGGAACACTTCTGCCCTACCTCCAGCAGGGAGATTGTCTGTGCTCTTTAGATCTAAAGGATGCGTACACTCACATCCTCATTCATCCAGACCACAGAAAGTACCTCAGGTTCATTTTGGGAGGAAACCATTATCAGTACAGAGTGCTGCCTTTCGGCCTCACCTCTGCCCCCAGGGTCTTTACCAAATGCCTGGTAGTGGTGGCGGCCTACTTGAGGAATCAGGGTATCTTTGTCTTCCCCTATCTGGATGACTGACTCATCAGGGGTCAGACGTGCCAGGAGGCCAGGCAAGCCACCCTCCGAACTATTTCTTTCCTTCAACACCTGGGTTTTGTCATAAACTTCGCAAAGTCCACTTTGCTCCCCTCCCAGAACTTGGAGTTCATAGGGGCGAGGCTAGACTCTCTGCAGGCAAAGGCTTTCTTGCCAGGAGACAGAGCTCAAAGACTGATAGACTTGGCAAACCAGTTTCTCAGCAGGCCACTGGTTTCCGCCAGACTCTGGCTGAGGCTTCTGGGCCACATGGCTTCGACAGTACATGTGACTCGCAATGCCCAGCTCCATATGAGGCCTGCACAGTGGTGCCTTAGAATTCAGTGGACACAGGCTACAGGAAGCGTCAGAGACAGAGTACAGGTGTCCAGACCATTCCTGACCTCCCTACGCTGGTGGCTGCACCCCCCAACTTATTGCAAGGGGTGCCTTTTCAGATACCTGGGTTCACAGTGGTGTTAACCACCGATGCCTCCCTGCAGGGCTGGGGGCACATTGTCTGGACAAGTGCACCCAGGGCCTGTGGTCTCCCTGGGAGGCCACGCAACAGATCAACCTACTGGAACTATGGGCTATTCGCTTAGCCCTCAAGACGTTCTCTCAAACCCTGGCTCACCAGTCTGTCTTAGTACAAACAGACAACCAAGTAGCTATGTTTTATGTGAACAAGCAGGGTGGCACTGGGTCCAGGCTCCTTTTTCAGGAGGCACAGGACCTTTGCTTGTTTGCGCTCAGGCACAACATGTTTCTCAGGGCTGTTTATCTCCCTGGCCAGGAGAACTGCCTGGCAGATCGGTTGAGCAGGATTCTGCAGCCCCACGAATGGCAGCTCCATCCATTAGTGGTTCAGAAAATTTTCCTGAAATGGGGACTTCCATCCATAGATCTATTTGCCAGTCCCCTGAACAGACAGCTGCCCAGGTTCTGCTCCAGGCAACCGCATCCTCTGCGGCTAGCAGCAGATGCTTTTCTGATTTCCTGGTCTCAGGGCCTCCTATATGCGTTTCCTCCCACGCCTCTGGTGGCCCGAACCCTGTTCAAGATTTAACTTTAACTTTAACTTTATTCCACACTTGATAGACCGCTTACGTTAAAAAACATTAAAGCGGTGTACAAATAAAATAAAAGGCAGCACTGCAAACTACGGAAAAAGAACGCCAAAAATAATAGGAAAGAGAGAAAAGAATAGCACAAAACTGTACAAACAATAATAAATAACAATTAAACATGGGCACGAGTTAAAACAATAAGCAGTATTCAAATAACACAAGTTAAAAACAATAAAAATTCAAACAATAATAGGCAATAGAAACAGCCACCAATTGACAATATTCAAACACTAACCAATAATTAACACCAAAATAAAGACAAAGAATGCAGACAGCACAACTAAAAAAGACAAACAGAGGGGGGGCAAGACCAACTAAGCTAGGACAGGACAATAACCAGGGGCGGTATCAGGGAGGGAAAATCAGGGGGATAAATCAGGGGGGGAGATCAAACACTTTTTGAAACAGATGAGTTTTGAGAGAGGATTTAAACTGTGAGTAGGAGGATTCTAAGCGGAGGGATGAAGGCAGGGCATTCCATAACCAAGGTCCAAGAAAGAAGAAAGCAGCCTGACGGGTCTTCTCAAGATGGGCATGAGATGGAGACAGTAAGACCAGACGGTTAGCGTGAAGGGAGTGAAGCTGACGGTAGGGTGTGTGAAGAGAGATTAAATCAGCCAGGTATAAAGGGTTATTGGTATAGAGTGCACGGTGAGTAAGGATCAGAAGTTTGTAATGAAACCTAACACGGAGGGGCAACCAGTGGAGTCGAATGAGAATGGGAGTGATGTGATCAAAGCGGCGGGCGAAGGTGACAATACGGGCGGCAGTATTTTGAATGAGCTGTAAACGTTGAAGATTCTGCAGGACAAGGCCTCGGTTCTTCTGGTAGTTCCCAGATGGCCGAGGCAGCCTTGGTTCCCACTTCTGCTTCAACTGGCAGTGGACACCCCACTGCCTCTGGGGTTGCAGCCCGACCTTCTCTCTCAGGATCAAGGTTCTCTTCTGCACCCCAATCTTAAGTCTCTCAATTTGTTGGCCTGGAGGCTGCAAGGGTAGCTTTGGCTCCCTGGGGCCTACCTCAGGAAGTTGAAGAGGTCATCTTGGCCTCTAGGAAGCAGTCCACCATAAAAATGTATGCCCTGAAATGGAAGAGGTTTTCTGTGTGGTGTCAGCTGCGTACAGAAGATCCTTTCTCCTGTTCTGTACCAGTGGTGCTTCAGTACCTGCTGCACTTATCCAATCAGGGACTCAAGTCCAATTCTGTTTGGGTCCATCTCTCAGCTCTAGCAGCTCACCACTCACAGGTGGAAGGACACTCTTTGTCGGTTCACCCCTTAGTGTCCCGATTCCTCAGAGGTTTGCTCTTGCTCAAGCCTCCTGTCCGTCCTCCAGCCCCTGAGTGGGAGTTGAATGTGGTCTCGCAACAACTGCCTCGCCCACCTTTTGAGCCGATGGCTACTTGTCCTCTCCACTTCCTTTCCTGGAAGACACGCTTCCTGGTAGCCCTAACCTTGGCCAGATGAGTAACAGGCCTTACACTCGCTTCTATAGGAACAGGGAAGTCCTCAGGACTCATCCAAAGTTCCTCCCGAAGGTTGTCTCCTCTTTCCACCTCAACCAGGAGGTGGTTCTTCCAACGTTCTTCCCTAGGCCTCATGCAAGCCAGGCTGAAGCGGTCCTGCATACCCTGGACTGTAGAAGGGCCTTATCCTTCTACCTTGGCCGTACACAGGGGCATAGAAGGGCTACTCAGCTCTTCATATCTTTTGACCCTAATAATTTGGGGTTAGCTGTGTCCAAGCGTACCTTGTCCATCTGGGTGGCTGAC
The DNA here is from genome assembly GCA_033557465.1 of Ichthyophis bannanicus. Taxonomy (NCBI): domain Eukaryota; kingdom Metazoa; phylum Chordata; class Amphibia; order Gymnophiona; family Ichthyophiidae; genus Ichthyophis; species Ichthyophis bannanicus. The sequence goes on from CM066040.1 coordinate 51,598,528, forward strand.
TGTATCACCTGGGCTTACAGGGCGGCTGACCTTCCCTTGCAGGGTCGGGTCACGGCCCACCGTGTCAGGGCTATGGCTGCCTCAGTAGCTCATCTCCACTCTGTACCGTTGGCAGACATCTGCAGGGCTGCAACGTGGTCCTCAAGCCAGACCTTTGCGGCCCATTACTGCCTGGAGAGGGAGTCCCGAGGGACAGTGCTTTTGGCCAGGCAGTACTCCGGAATCTCTTTGAGGTTTAGGCAACTCTTGCCCTCCGTTGGGCTACCGGTGGAGGTTTTTTCAGTGAAAGCCTTTCTTTGATGCTGGGACTAGAGGGAGTTCTCTTGTTCAGCCTGGGTTCCTGGTAGCCCAGAGCTAGGGAGTCACCCATATGTGAGGACTGACTTCCTGCTTGGTCCTGGAGAAAGAGTAGTTACTCACCTGTAACAGGTGTTCTCCAGGAGCAGCAGGAATCAGTCCTCACAACCCTCCCTCCTCCCATGGGAGTTGCAGTTGTATATAGTTAATTTTTTTTTTTGTGCTGTCTTTTAGCTATGTCATCAGACTGAGCAAGATGGCACCTTTAAGCGGGAAGGGGACCGCGCATGCATGCAGTATTCCCAAAGGCTTTCATAGAAAGCTGGGGAAATGCTCCGCAGGGGGCTCCATCGACGTCGATGTCACCCATATGTGAGGACTGATTCCTGCTGCTCCTGGAGAACACCTGATCTCCAGGAACAAGCAGGAATGAGTCTTCACATATGGGTACGTCGGCACCGACGGAGTCCACACGGGAACGCTCCCCAGCGTCCAATCAGAAAGCTTTTGGGAGCATCCCTCAGCGCCTGCGTGCTGCCTTCCCGCCTTTCCAACTGTCTCTCCTCAGTTTTTGTTTTTCCGCGGAGCCGGCAGGACTTCCTCCTGTCACCGCAGAAACATTTTTCTTTAATTTTTTATTTCTTCTTGTGGTCGCGGCTGTTTTCCCGCCGCCGCCGGTGGGGGTTTTTCTTTTCTTTTTCTCAAACTGAGGGAGAGTTTTCCCTCAGTTTCTGTCTTACAATTTTTTGGGCCTATAAGGCCATTCCATCATGGAGCCTTCTTCTCCTAAGAAGTGCCTTCACTGTGGAAATACAGTTTTCTTTTTAGACTCCAATGACTGGTGTCTAACCTGTTTGGGTCCTGACCCTTTTTCCCCTGAACCGTCAGGCTACAATACTGTGAGAAAAAATTCTCTTTCGAGTTTCCCTCGATACCGTTTTCCCTCCCTATGGCAGGGCACCGGCCATTTCTTCTCTACAGGATCAGGTAACCCACAAACAGTCTGTTAAGACTAGCCAATCCTTAGCCCCTTCGGAGCACTGAGGAGCTGAGAGCCTTGGACTGTTAACATCTAGATGGGGAAGAGGAAGAAGAAAGTCCCTCCTTCTGCTATGTCCACAGGTAAAGCGGTTAAGGTGGTTGGTCCCTTGGACTCTTATTTTAAGTCCGAGGTTCCTCCCCCTGCCGCCGTGATGTCTGATTCCTCCGTATCTGTAAGTCCTGGTTCTCTTGATGTTACTCCTCTTCCGCGTAGGGTTTGTACCCCACCCAGCGACGAACCTCAGATAAAGGGTACGATCTCCCCTCAAATTGTTGATGGGAGAACTCTCCCTAATTCGGTTGAACTTCCTGACTCTTTTTTGACTTTGGTTGCTCCCATCGCTACAATGCCTCGTCCTTTTGAGTATATGTATACGCCCGATGAACTTAAGCCTCCTAAAGAAGTATTGCTTTTAGATATCTGGCAGATTGTGTCACGAACTGAATTATCGTTGAAATCCTCTCTACTGCAGCTATCTAAATTTACTTCTGAGACTGTTGTTATGCTTACTGAACATCAGGATAGAATAGTTTCTCTTGAATCTCAGGGAAAAAAATTAGCGGGACAGATCTCGTCGATGCAAGGGGTCCTGACGTCATCAGTTCAGGACTCACTGCTTTTACATCGTCGCGATGAAATGTTAGAGAATGTTTTACGTATGAAAAACCTTCGTTTGTTAAATTTCCCCCGCACTCATTTTCTTTCTCCAACTATTTTGTTTTTTAAGTATCTGAAAGATGTCCTAAAGATTTCGGATCCGGACTCTATTCCCTTGTCTAAAATATATTATTTACCCTCTGGGATCAAAGTAAGTCCGGCTTCGGAATCTGAGGCTGCTAATGTTGATGCGGGGGAAATGGATCGTCTTTCTATCCAGAGCTTGGATTTATCTACCTATTTAGAAACCTCAGTGGAAGAGATTCCTGTGCGTGCTACATTATTAGTTTCTTTTTCTTTGGAGAAAGATAAGGATAGGATTTTTCAGGCTTATTTTAATCATCGTCGTGATAATTTTTTTGGTCAAATCATACAAATGTTTCCGGATGTTTGTAGAACTACTCAATTGAAGAGGAAAGCTTTCCTTGCATTGCGCCCTCGTGTGCTTGCAATGGGAGCTTCTTTCTTACTTAAGTATCCCTGTAAATGTCTTGTGTCCTTTCAGGGTAATTCATTTACCTTTTTTGATTCCTCATAATTGGAGACCTTTTTACACAAGTCAGGATGATGGTATCGTTGTGTTTTGTAATTTTCTTGGTTCTTGCTAAGTAAAAGGGGTTTAATGTTTAGTTTCTCCACTCTATTCTCAGGATTGTTTTTCTTTCTGTTTTGACACGCTCCATAATTTGTGGGCTAGATCATGATAATGTTTGTTGTTTCTTATATTCTTGGATATTATTTGTATTGCCTGAGATTTTCCAAATAAAAGAATTTAAACTTAAAAAAAAAAAAAAAAAAAAAGACTAGCCAGTCCTTGAGTGGTAAGTCTCATGCTAAGCATGCTGACGGCCCCGGCCTTGCCCTCAAGACCCCATTGGCATTAAAACCCCAGCGGGAGTCTTCGGGCTCCAAAGCATCTCAGGGGTTTCAGGTTGTTCCTGGGGCTCACCCCTCACAGAACATACCTGAGCCATGCTTGGTGGTGGCATCCGCTTCGAGCGGTACCGATACCCCGGCATTGGCACCGGTGTTGAGTGATCCGCTCTTCACCAGGAATCGTCATCTGGCGTTCTCGGTACCTTCGGGACCGACCGAAACGTCCCAGATTGACTTTCCAGTATCGGCAATACCGCCGATACCACCACCGACGTCGGTACCCTAGGCATGCATCGATAGACTCGCTTCCTTCGATGCCGAGTCTAGAATCGATTTCTAGTCTAGAGGACTGGGTACCGATGCATCTCGGAACCGATGTTTGCCGATTCCGCATGCACGGTACCGAGGATGATTACCAAGGGTTTTTAGTTGCCTCGGTACCGCTTGAGCAGCCTCCGATGACTGCTTCGGTGTCGGTTTCGCCTTCGATTCCGGCACAGCTACCGGTATCGGTATCAATGCCGGTACCTGCAGTATCATCGGAACCAGCTCCTTCCATGCTTTTTTCACCTGGATCGCTCCTCTCTATACCTAGTTTGGAGTCGATACCTGGCATGGATGATGCTCTACTGACTGTCTCAACTCATAACTGCCAGTTCCAGTGTCCATCCATTACAAATCCTGTTCTGAACCGGACAGGTACATCCTCCGGTGCCCAGGCTACCTTTTCAAATTTAGCCTGTCCAGGGATGGTTCCCATCGGAGATCCTTCTTTTCAGAAATTTCTCCTTGACATGGCAAACTTACTTAATATTCCTATCCCTGGCTATGAGTCTTCTCAGGCTTTTTCTGCAGAAAAGGAAATTATAATGCTTCCTTTACATCACTCTTTGCAGAATCTTCTTCTGAGGGTATGGGGAAAAACCTTTAAGGGTTTCTTCACCTCCTACAGCAACTGATCTTCTGTATCAGGTGTCCCCCTCTCCAGGATTTCAAAAGTCTCAACTTCCCCATCATTCCATTGTAGTGGAATCAGCAATGAGGAAGGTAAAAAGCAAGAAAAAACATTTCTTCTTTCCCGCCAGGGCGTGCATCTAGAACACTGGATGCCTTTGGACGTCAAACCTTCCAAACATCTATGCTGGCAACAAGGATTCTCTCATATATTTTCTATATGAGTCTATCCCTTCAGGAGATCACAAAGAAATTATCTCTTTTGACTCCTTTTCTATCAGAGCCCAAGGCTGCAGACTATTCCTTACTTCTTAGTCATAGCCAAAATATCTCTTGGTTTCTTTCTCGTGCTTCCCTAGACACTTTTGAGTCTGTTAGCAGGACTTCTGCTATAGCCATAGGAGCACGTCGTAAAGCCTGGCTCCAAGCATCAGACTTGAGTAGATGGGCACAACAAAGACTGAGTAATACTCCTTGTACTGGAGAAAATCTCTTCAATAAGGAGTCTTTACGTCAGGTTGCTCATTGCTCCACTGACTTTCCTGTTTCTGAGGGCCATCCTAAGCCCTCTCCTTCCTCAGCAGGTAAGAAATGCCCTACCAAACCTTCTTTCCCTAAAAGAAAGAGGTTTTCCTCTTCTCCTGCCCATCATTCGGATGTTCCCAAGCAGGGGAAGTCTCGCCCTGGTCTGAAGAATCCAAACTCTAGCCAGGCTGAATAAACACAGTAACCATAGGTTTCTGATTAATCTTTTTATAACTACAGTTAACTTCTTTTCAGCAGAGGTTTTTCACTGTTTTTCCATTCAAAACTCTGCTCAGGGATTCCTATTCTCAGGAAATCCATTTACTCTTCAGTATGCTGAACTGTCAGGATATTCATGTCTATAAGTTACAGGGGTTTCCACCTCTTCCTGACTAAAAGAGAGGTTTAGCAACTATCACATGATAGTTTCTCTGTACCAGCATGAATTTTTTCCTTCCAGGGACTTACCATGTGGTAAGTCCTTCTTCAGCTTTTATCTCTACCCTCTTCACCAGGGTTTCCCCTGTAAGAGTGGTACCATACCATTGAAATACTTTTCTTGTCTTTCTTTTCACTGTAGAGTTTCTTCTCCTGAGTAAACTCCCTTTATCTGGGCAGCTCTGCAGACAGAGACAGCTTGCTCTCTTTGTTCAGTCTGTTCTCTCTGTTTGACACAGACCGACTCTCTCTGTTGTCCTATTCAGTAGCTGCCCATGCAGGAGTTCCAGTAATTGACTACTGGTACTTTTCCACAAGTCCCAGTCTTGTCTTCCACCACTTCTATCTGGCCTTAGTAGTGATTCCAAGACAGTTTTCTACATCTTTCTTGGATAATCCTTCTCACTACAGGCTTCTTACGCTATCTTCTACTTGCCATCTCCAATCTCTGGGTTTGGCAACGTAGTGGACATGGCTGTCAGTTTTCTCCACCAGCCAGTTCTACATCCCAGTTCTCCTGCATAATGCTCTCTGCAATCCTACTGAGAAGCTTTCCACTATGGGCCCTTGCTAGAGAGCATAGAGTTTCTTTAATGGCTATCCATCATGGTTGAAAAAGGCTTCCTCAGTCATCCCCTATGACTGCGAGGGTTCTTCACACCCTACTTTCTTCTTTTTAAAAAAAAAAAAAAAAGAGGGAAAAAGGACATAAGCCTTCTCCACGTGAAAGTCTAAGAGTTATCCCATTCCTATAGGGAATATTCTCTTTTTTTCTTGCAGCTTGTCCTCATGGTATCCTAATACTTCAAGGACAGCACGTATTAGTCTGGAAAACACCTGATACCTCCTTTGTCCCTCACGTAGGTCAACCTGGTATCTCTTTCTATGCGTTTCTGTCCTTTTACCATGCTGGAGTTCCACAGGACTCCGGACTTGCTGTTTACAGAATGATATTATCCTCTGTTTTTTCACGTAACCATCCTGGTTATTCACTGGATAGCATTCCTTTACCATCATCTCTGGGTGAATAGATTCTCTATATATCTTCTCAAGTAGGTTTCACCTCCTTGTTCTTAGATGAATCTTTTCCCTTCACATCTCCATGTGAATGTCCTGATATGCATAGCTCTGTCTGCTTAGTTGCAGGCATCTATCTTTAGACCTATATATTCAGGTATATATATATATATATATATATATATATATATATATATATATATATATATATATATACCTATATACATCTCTGTAGATGTATCTGTCTGTCAGCTAAGTGTGCATATGCTATGCCCTTTAGATCTCATTACAGATATATATCTATATATCTATATACCCGTGTGTGTGTATATATATATATATATATATATATATATATATATTGTGGTGATGCACATGCAGCAGAGCCCTTTAAAACTGAAAAAAAAGAGGTTTTTTTTCATAAACGGGGGATGGGCTCACCAAAGCATAGCTCCCAAATAGAAAGAGAAACTAAAGCACACACTAGCAGGGCTAGCCTGAAGCCACACCCAGCCTCTAGAGTAGTTGCAGGCAGAGAGAGGGTGGGGCCAGGGAAGGAAACAAGCCACAGAACATTTAAGCTGCGTCACACAGGAAGTGAGGCAGAACAGGGTTTCTCAGCAGAACCGGCAGAACAAGGAAGTGAACCAGCAGAACGAGGTGAACAAGCAGAACAAACAGGACGTGCTCAGGCACAGGAAGGACTGCAGAGAGAGACTGCCAGGGGGCAGGAAAGACTGCAGGCCAGAAGCCAGGAGGAGAGGCAGAGAGTCCAGAGAGACCAGGGGAAGAGGCAGCATTACAAGGCTGTGAGACCTGGTTGTTCAAAGGGGACCAGCCACAACTCCCAAGGCAAGTGTCAAGGTTGTGGGCAAGAAAGGAGCTGGGGAAGAAGTCAGGACTATACGTCTGATTCTGAATGCAGCAGCTCAAGTCCTGGGCCCTTGAACAGACAGTACAGAAAGTCTGATAAAAGGAGGGTTTCTGCCAACCAAACAACTCATATATTTCCTGAGGTGGAGTTGTTAAGGGAAAGAAGGGCAAGAGGTTCTGACCCAGTTAAAAGGGGAAGCCAGAATGTAAAATGGGGAAAGCTTTTTAAACTTTTAAAAGAAGTGCAGCAGAGTGTGCCAGAAGTTGCCCCAAGCCCTGAGCTTTATAGTTCACCGGAAGAAATGGAAGTGGAGCTTTATCCAGACAGTCCAGTGTCTTCAGCAGAGTCAATGGAGTGTGGACTTTGTTTAAGCAATGTTTAATGCTTTTATGGAAGGCTGTATGATACAGGTTAAGAAGATAACATATGTGCTGGTGTCAATGAATGCCTAGGAGAAGGGAAGACAAGAAGATAGAAACCTTGTGTTTAAAAGCAGCCAGTTGTACCACTGCTAAAGCCCGGTTAAGAAGGCTATTGGTTTTAAACTAAGAGGCAGCACATGGATGGTATCCTAATCTGCAGCAGCTGAGAATGTGAATTCAAAACTATCTTATTGAAGTTTTGTTGAACTGTGCACTTAACAGTATTTTGCTGGTTTTGTTAAATGGAAGAAGGCAAAGTTAACAAGAGTGGAGAAAACTACTTGGAGAGTTTTTGCTAAGAAAGTTACTGGAGAAGGTATCCTATTTTTAGTTTGATATTTTTGGTTTGCCTTATCATGGTCATTTGTCAAAAATTGATTCCACGAAGAAACAATAAAAAGCAATTTATTTTTACAAATTGTCCTGTGTCCTCATCCACTCGTACTGCTTACAAAGCAGGCCACAACTACACAAAAAGAGTGATGACCGGCGCACCCCACTAGGCAGCCGCCTAGACGGACGGCGCGCCACCACAATATATATATAGATATAGATATATATATATACACACACGGGTATATATATATATATATATATATATATATCTACATATATGTGTGTATCTGTCCAGATACTTATTATAGATAGATATGTATTTCCATACTTATCTCTCTGACTGTCTATGCTCATAAAGGTTTTTACCTTCCTGTATGTTCTGACAGTGGGCTTGCACAGCTTCATACTGTTCCACAGTATGTCTCGCATGTTATGCACACAACCACTGCTGTGGTACTGACAGCCCTACCGTATCCTAGGTTTACGTATCCCTGAAGCTCCATGCCCCAATGTCTTCCTACCTCTCACCAGTTAGGAAAGACATGGTGGATCTTCAGTGGATTTCAGATTCAATTCCTCAAACATCTGTCCTTTCTTGGGAGTATGGGGTTCTTCTCATACCCTTTCCTCCCTCAAGGACTAGATCGGTCATTCTTCCTCTTTTGCTCCTACCTCTGAATACTTCTGTAGCCAAAAGAGTTTTCAGCTTTCCATGAAGCTTTCCACTGAAGACCTGCCGTGTTTGTACTACCCCAATTGAATCCTGAGGTCACCTCTCACTTCCAGATGTTGACCTCCACCTTCACTCCAGTGAGGTCACCTTGAACATTATTCTACTGGATCCCCAGTAGGCTCCATCAGCCTCTCTACTTCCTGCAATCCAGTAGGTGAGCATCATATGGTGATTGTTCATTTCAATATTATGGTGATTGTTCATTTCAATATATCTTTTGATAATGATCATACATACAAGGACTCTTTGTGGGTAGTCCTTTCTTAGGTTAGCTGTTTTTTCTGCAGCTCCTCACTTTTCAACTCCTGCCCTCCATCCTCAGGATGCCTGGCCATATGAGGTGTAGCATGTTTTCAATCTTCAACATGTTAGGGCTCCAGGCATCTTAGCTTGGGAGTCCCCATATGTGAAGACTCATTCCTGCTTGTTCCTGGAGATAGCACAGTTACTTACCTGTAACAGGTGATCTCTGGGAACAGCAGGAATAAGTCTTCACAACCCGCCCACCTCCCCTAGGAGTTGTATTTCTATATCTATCTTTCCTTTCCTCTTTCTCTCTCTTTGTCTCAGCTATGAAACTCAACTGAGGAGAGACAGTTGGAAAGGCGGGAAGGCAGCATGCAGGCGCTGAGGGATGCTCCCAAAAGCTTTCTGATTGGACGCTGGGGAGCATTCCCGCGTGGGCTCCGTCGGTGCAGACGTACCCATATGTGAAGACTTATTCCTGCTGTTCCCAGAGATCACCTGTTACAGGTAAGTAACTGTGCTTTACAGGTGAGTAACTACTCTCTCTCAGCAGGTTAAAGATATCCTTCTGGCTTCCAGAAAACCTTCCACGAGCCGTTCCTATGCTTTTAAGTGGAAAAGATTCTCTGTCTGGTGTTCACAAAAGGGACAACACCCTTTTGGTACCTGCGGAGTCGCTACTAGAGTATCTCTTCCAACTATCCACGTCTGGTCTTAAGACCAATTCAGTGAGAGTCCATCTTAGTGCTATTGCTGCTTTTCACAAACCTTTTGATGGACAACCTATTTCCTCTCATATGTCAAGGTTCATGAGAGGCCTACTCTTAACAAAACCTCCCATTAAACCACCACCGGTGGAATGGGATCTAAATCTTGTTCTCGGGCAGCTCATGAAACCACCTTTTGAACCCTTAGCCACTACAACCCTAAAGTTTCTTTCATGGAAAGTCATTTTCCTAATTGCCATCACTTCGGCAAGACACATTAGTGAACTGCAGGCTTTAGTGGCTGACCCTCCTTATACAATGTTCCACCATGATGAAGTAGTTCTCAGGACTCAACCTCACTTTATGCCAAAGGTGGTTTCGCCTTTTCATCTAAACCAGTCGGTTTATCTTCCTATATTCTTCCCTAGGCCTCATGCCTCCAGTGCAGAAAGGCATCTTCACACTTTGGATTGTAAAAGGGCCTTAGCCTTTTATCTTCAAAGAACCAAGCAACATAGAAAATCTTCTCAGCTTTTTGTTGCTTTTGACTCTAGTCCATTCTCCAGGACCAAGCAGGAAGTCAGTCCTCACATATGGGTGACATCGACGTCGATGGAGCCCTTGCGGAGCATTTCCCCAGCTTTCCATGAAAGCCTTTGGGAATGCAGGCACGCATGCGCGGTTCCCTTCCCGCCTAAAGTTGCCATCTTGCTTCAGTCTCTCTTTTTCCATGAAGCCCATCAGACGTGTGTCCTAGTTCTCCCGGAAAATTGTTAGATTTTTTAGCGATCCTTCGCTATTTTTCTTTCTACGGTTCGACGCCAGTTCCCCTCCCGCCGGGTTTGGTACACCGGTATCAAGCACGATCTTCTTTTTTCGTTTTTTGCCCTTCGTGGCTGGCGTTCGCGCCCTTTTTGTCTTTTTCCCTGGAAGGCCGGTCCTTTGACCTCGCGGGGACTCTTTTTTCCCTGATGGCTTCCAGTGGGTTTAAAAAGTGTGATCGGTGCAAGAAGCTAATGTCTCTCACCGACACACACGACAGCTGCCTTCGGTGCCTCGGTCCTGACTACGATCCTAAGACGTGTGGACCATGTGGGAAAATGTCTTCCAATGCACTGCGAAGTCGTCAGCACCAAAAGGAAAGGCTTTCCTCCAACTCTGCCTCCGGCCGGGCCCAGACCTCGTCTGAGGCCTCGACATCTTGGGAATCGGATCCTGAGCACCGTCGGGGCTCCTCGGACAGGGGGTCCCCCGACCGGGAACGAAAGAGGAAGAAGCGGCTCGCAAGGGCGTCGGAGGAGGAGGTCCCTGGCTCCTCGAGAGCTAGGTCTCAGACCCCCGACTGTCGCCCCGGGCCCGTGGAACAGGAGAAGCCTCCAAAAGTACCTTGTGTGGAGCTGGAGTCTGCTGGACACGTAAGTCCTGTAGTCCCCGTGGACTCTCCTCCCAGATGAGTCTCAGGCTGACAGCCTTGAAGAGCAGACTGTCTGCCTTCACGGAACAGCAGCGGGCACTGATGGCCAGCCTGTCTGGCGCATCTGCCCCGACCACCGGGACATCGACATCGAAGTCGACCCCGGAGACCGAGCTGATACTCGAGACCATAAAGGCTCGAGGTCGACCTCTGTCGCGGTCTCCCTCGACCTCCCGTTCGGGACCGAGGGCATTGACGCCGGTGCCTTCGGCGTCGGGGCGGGTGCTCCCAGGCCCCGCGTGGTCGGACCCCGATTCCTCATCGGACGAGTCCGCCTGGGAGCCGGAGGACGAGGAGTCCCCCGACACCTTCCGGACTCGGTGCGTCCCGTCGGACTCACTGCAGTCTGAGCCCCGGAGTAGATTCCCCCTGGAGGATACCTGGTTCTCGGAGTTCGTCCAGGATATGGCCACCACGTTGGCTATCCCTGCGGACCCCGAGGAGGAGCCTCGAGCCGAGGAGCTCGAGACCCTACAGTACGACTCTCCTCCGAAGGAGGCCTTTACTGTTCCGGTTCCTCCGATGCTGGAACGGCTCCTCTTCCGGATGTGGGAGGCACCGGCCTCGGCGCCGGTTCTAAGCAAGCAGGTTGATTTGATCTACTGACTCCGGAAGAGTCCTGGCTTTCAAAATGTGCAGCTACCACACCATTCCATGGTGGTGGAATCGGCCATGCATCGCCTGAAAAGTCAGAAGATGCACTCCGTGGTGCCCCCTGGCAGGGAGGCCCGGAACCTCGATGGTTTTGGTAGAAAGTGCTTCCAGGGCTCGATGCTTGCTTGCCGTGTCCAGTCTTACCAGATGTACATGGGCATGTACTTGTGAGACCTGGCCAAGGAGCTGGCCGGGTTCTCTGATGGTCTCTCCGGGGAACCCTTGCAGAGGTTCAAGTCCTTGTCCTCGGGGATCCGGGAATGCTCCAAGTTTATGTCCCGCGCTGCCTACGATGGCTTCGAGGCTTTGGCCTGTGTCGCGGCAGCTGGCATCGCGGCTCGACGCCAGGCATGGCTGCAGTCATCGGACCTCGAGCCTTGGGTTCAGGACAAGTTGGTCGATGTCCCTGGCTGAGGTGAGAACCTTTTTGGCAAGCCCATGGCCGAGAAGGCCGTACAGCTCGTAACCGAGCACCTCACGAGGACAAGGCTGTCTAGGAAGACTTCTGCCCCTTCTCACAAAAAGAAGGGCTCGGGTAAAAAGCCTTTTTACCCGAGGAAGGGCACTGCCTACAAACAAGTACCCACAGTACCAGGCTGCCCAAGCTGCCCCTCAGGGTCAGCAAGCCAAGGGGCAGGGTAATGGGCCCCGTAGGCAGAGGACCCCCAAGCCTCCGGCCCCTGCTCCCACTCAGCAGGGTGGGGGTTTTTGACTCCTTAGGCATAGCCTCTCCGTCCCTGCTCTCCCAACCCTGCACAGGAGGTCGCCTTGCCCTGTTTGCCCACCAGTGGCCACTCATCACTGGAGACAGTTGGGTGTTAAGCATAATCCACAAGGGCTATCTACTACTCTTCCAACAACTGCCTCCTCCATACTTTCCAGTGGAGCCTCCAAGGCCTCCCCTGCACACAGATCTTCTCCTTCAGGAGCTCCAAGCTCTGTTGGTGGACAGGGCGGTGGAGCCTGTGCCTCCCCACTTGCAAGGTCAAGGGTTCTACTCCAGGTATTTCCTGGTACCCAAAAGAACTGGTGGCCTTCGACCTATTCTAGACCTCAGAAACCTCAACAAGTTCCTAGAGAAGGAAAAGTTCAAGATGCTTACTCTTGGAACACTTCTGCCCTATCTCCAGCAGGGAGATTGGCTATGCTCATTAGATCTAAAGGATGCGTACACTCACATTCTCATTCATCCAGATCACAGAAAGTACCTCAGGTTCATTGTGGGAGGAAACCATTATCAGTACAGAGTACTGCCTTTTGGCCTCACCTCCGCTCCCAGGTTCTTTACCAAATGCCTGGCAGTGGTGGCGGCCTACCTAAGAAATCAGGGAGTCTTTGTCTTCCCCTATCTGGACGACTGGCTCATAAGAGGTCAGACGTGCCAGGAGGTCCGACAGGCCACCCTCAGAACTTTTGCTCTTCTTCAAAGATTGGGGTTTGTAATAAACTTCGCAAAGTCCACTTTGCTCCCCTCCCAGAACTTGGAGTTCATAGGGGCGAGGTTGGACTCTCTGCTGGCAAAGGCATTCTTGCCAGAAGACAGAGCCCAAAGACTGATAAACTTAGCAAACCAGTTTCTCAGCAGGTCACTGGTCTCCGCCAGCCTCTGCCTGAGGCTTCTAGGCCACATGGCTTCGACAGTACATGTGACCCCCAATGCCAGGCTCCATATGAGGCCTGCACAGTGGTGCCTTCGGACTCAGTGGTCACAGGCCATAGGCAGCCTCAGAGACAGGATAAGGGTATCCAGACAATTTCTGAACTCCCTCAGCTGGTGGCTGCACCCACCCAATCTGCTGCAAGGGTTACCTTTTCAGATGCCTGGGTTCACAGTGGTGTTGACCACGGATGCCTCCCTGCAGGGCTGGGGAGCTCATTGTCTAGGCAAGTGCACCCAGGGCCTGTGGTCTCCCTGGGAAGCCGCACAGCAAATCAGTCTACTGGAACTCAGGGCTATTCGGTTAGCCCTCAAGACTTTCTCTCCAGCCCTGGCTCATTAGTCTTTCCTAGTTCAAACAGACAACCAGGTAGCCATGTTTTATTTGAACAAGCAGGGCGGAAATGGGTCCAGGCTCCTTTGTCAGGAAGCACAGGACCTTTGCTTGTTTGCCCTCAAGCACAACATGCTCCTCAAGGCTGTGTACTTCCCTGGCAAGGAAAACTACCCGGCCGACAGGTTGAGCAGGAATTTGCAGCCCCACGAGTGGCAGCTCCATCCTTCGGTGGTTCAGAAGATTTTCCTGAAATGGGGACTTCCATCCATAGATCTGTTTGCCAGTCCACTGAACAAACAGCTGCCAAAGTTCTGCTCCAGACAACCGCATCCTCTGCGGATGGCGGCAGATGCTTTTCTGATCCCATGGTCTCAGGGCCTCCTGTATGCGTTTCCTCCCACGCCCTTGGTGGCCCGAACCCTGTTCAAGATTCTTCAGGACAAGGCCTCAGTCCTGCTGGTAACTCCCAGGTGGCCGAGAAAGCCTTGGTTTCCACGTCTGCTTCAGCTGGCAGTGGATTCCCCACTGCCTCTGGGGTTGCAACCCAACCTTCTCTCTCAGGATCAGGGTTCCCTTCTGCACCCCAATCTCAAAGCTCTCAATTTGATGGCCTGGAGGCTGCAAGGGTAGTTTTAGCTCCCTGGGGCCTACCTCAGGAAGTTGAGGAGGTTGTCCTAGCCTCTAGAAAACAGTCCACTAGGAAAACCTATGCTGTCAAATGGAAAAGGTTTTCTGTGTGGTGTCAGCTACGTACAGAGGATCCCTTCCCCTGTACTGTACCAGTAGTGCTTCAGTACTTGCTACACTTATCAAATCAGGGACTTAAGTCCAATTCTGTTCGGGTCCACCTCTCAGCTCTGGCAGCTCACCACTCACTGGTGGAAGGACATTCTCTGTCGGTTCACCCCTTGGTGTCCCGCTTTCTCAGAGGCTTGCTTTTGCTCAAGCCTCCAATTCGTCCTCCTGCTCCTGAGTGGGAGTTGAATGTGGTCCTGCAGCAACTGACTCACCCACCTTTTGAGCCGATGGCTACTTGCCCTCTACGCTTCCTGTCCTGGAAGACACTCTTCTTGATAGCCCTAACCTCGGCCAGGCAAGTGAGTGAGCTTCAGGCCCTGGTCTGTGACAGGCCTTACACTCGCTTCTATAGGAACAGGGTAGTCCTTAGGATTCATCCAAAGTTGTCTCCTCCTTCCACCTTAACGAAGAGATGTTCTTCCAACATTCTTCCCTAGGCCTCATGCAAGCCAGGCTGAAGCAGTTCTGCATACCCTGGACTGTAGGAGGGCCTTATCCTTCTACCTGGACCGTACGCAGGGGCATAGAAGGGCTACTCAGCTCTTCCTATCCTTTGACCCTAATAATCTGGGGTTAGCTGTGTCCAAGCGTACCTTGTCCACCTGGGTGGCTGACTGTATCACCTGGGCTTACAGGGCGGCTGACCTTCCTTTGCAGGGTCGGGTCACGGCGCATCGTGTCAGGGCAATGGCTGCCTCAGTGGCTCATCTCCGCTCTGTACCATTGGTAGACATCTGCAGGGCTGTAACTTGGTCTTCAAGCCAGACCTTTGCGGCTCATTACTGTCTGGAAAGTGAGTCCCGTAGGGACAGTGCTTTTGGCCAGGCAGTACTCCGGAATCTCTTTGAGGTTTAGGCAACTCCTGCCCTCCAGCCCTCCGTTGGGCTACCGGTGGAGGTTCTGTCAGTGAAAAGCCTTTCTTTGATGCTGGGACTAGAGGGAGTTCTCTTGTTCAGCCTGGGTTCCTTGGTAGCCCAGAGCTAGGGAGTCACCCATTTGTGAGGACTGACTTCCTGCTTGGTCCTGGAGAAAGAGTAGTTACTCACCTGTAACAGGTGTTCTCCAGGAGCAGCAGGAATCAGTCCTCACAACCCTCCCTCCTCCCCTGGGAGTTGCAGTTGTACATAGTTCATTTTTTCATTTTTGTGTGCTGTTTTTAGCTATGTCATTTGACTGAAGCAAGATGGCACCTTTAGGCGGGAAGGGAACCGCGCATGCGTGCCTGCATTCCCAAAGGCTTTCATGGAAAGCTGGGGAAATGCTCCGCAAGGGCTCCATCGACGTGGATGTCACCCATATGTGAGGACTGATTCCTGCTGCTCCTGGAGAACTCCTGTTACAGGTGAGTCACTACTCTTTTGGGACTTCCAGTTTCCAAAAGAACTTTATCTAAATGGGTTGCAGATTGCATATCCTTTACATATGAGAGTAAAGGACTTTCTCTCGAGGGCCATATCACAGCTCACAATGTGAGAGCCATGACAGCCTCGATGGCTAATCTTCGTTCTGTGTCTATTGACGACATCTGTAGAGCAGCTACTTGGGCTTCGGTGCATACCTTCATAGCCCACTACTGCTTAGACAGAGACTTACGTCGGGATGCCTCATTTGGCCAAGCTGTTCTTCGGCATCTCTTTCATACTTAATACAACTCCTACCCGCTGGTCCCGGGTTTGAGGCCAGAGGTCCATGGGAGGAAGATGACCCATCTCACCTAGGTTCGCAGCTTGCTGGGGTCACTCCCTTGGCATCTATAAGCTGGGGAATCCCCATATGTGAAAACTACATTCCTGCTTGTTCCTGGAGATAGAGTAGTTACTCACCTGTAACAGGTGATCTCTGGGAACAGCAGGAATTTAGTTTCACAACCCACCCTCCTCCCCTAGGAGTTGTCTCTATCTATTTATCTCTCTTTCTCTACTCCTCTCCTTTGGTCTCAGCTATAAACTCAACTGAAGTGAGAGAGGTAGAAAGACGGGAAGGCAGCACGCAGGCGCTGTGGGATGCTTCCAAAAGTTTTCCTATTGCAAGATGGGGAGCGTTCCCAAGCAGGCTCCGTCGGTACCGACGATACCCATATGTGAAGACTAAATTCCTGTGGTTCCCGGAGATTTATTTATTTATTTATTTATTTAACATCTCTTATATACCGCGCTATTAAAATCAGCGCGGTGTACATCGAACAAAATATACTGCAATGTGTACAGGTAACATCGAGTTTACAGAGAACAAGGGAATATAAAACATGGAATAACAGGGAGAACTATGTACAATCAACATTATACTATATATATGCTTTTATTATATACCATATTTAAACTCGAGTGAATATTGAACATGTATTCATGGGTGGCATGAGTCTATAGTAGTAAGGTGGATTTTCGTGGGGACTAACCGTTTTCTGGTTGGATTAAAGTGCTAGGGTGTTTGGTGTGAGTGGGAGGCCTGTTGGCTGTGTGATTGTCCATGGACACTTCTGGGTAGTATTTTGTGAATAAGTGATGCTTTACGGCTTTGCGGAATTGTAATAGACTTTTGATGCCGCGGATTTCATGGGGAAGTTTATTCCAATTCCTGGGTGCGAATAGTGAAAAAGCTCTGTTTGATGTAGCTTTAGTACATGATGTCATCATCTTGGGAACTATTAAGGTGCATAGTTGTGGTCCTTCTGTTTCTATTTTCAGGGGTGTTATGGATTAGTTTTCTGATTGGTGTTGGTGGGTAGATATTCATGGCTTTGAAGGTCAAAACTAGTGACTTATATGAGAGTCTGGCTTGTAGTGGTAGCCAGTGTAGGTCTTTCATGATAGGCGTTATATGAGCAGACCTTGGTGACCCAGAGAGGACTCTAGCAGCTGTATTCATAGCCAGAAGAAGTGGATTTAAGGTTGATTGAGGGAGCCCGTGGAGGATGATGTTTGCAAAATCTAGATGTGGGAGGACTAGTGCCTGGAAGGTTGACCGGTAATCAGTATAGTCCAGTAGTGGACGGAGGTGGCGTAGTGTTCTGATCTTATGGTATATATTCTTTGTCACATTCTTCACGTGCATTGTCATGTCCAGGTGTTGATCTAATGTTATGCTGAGGTATCGGATCGTGGGTTTGGACGTCAGTTCTATGTTGTTGACCAGCAGTGACGGCGGAGGTACAAACTTAAGATTCCTTGTAACAAATAGGACATCAGTTTTGCTATGATTTATTCTTAGGTTTTGAGTCAGCAACCATTCAGCTACTGCTCCGAAACAGTTGGTTATTGGAGTAAACACTGGTTGGTCAGTTTTGAACGGCATGTATATGAGGATGTCATCAGCGTATGCCAAGCATTGCACGTTGAAGGATCTGATCAATTCACAAATCGGCTGCATATAAATATTGAACATTAACGCCGATAGTGAAGATCCTTGTGGTACGCCTTGAGACTGTAGGAATGGCTCTGAGGATTTCTGGCCTGTTTTAACTTGTTGCCACCTGTTGGAAAGGTAGGATCTACACCATTCCAGTGCTGTGCTTCGAATCCCCTTCTCTCTCAGACGTTGAATTAGTATATCGTGGTTTACAGAATCGAAGGCAGCAGAAATGTCTAAAAAGATGAGAACAAATCCTTGTTTGATGTTGTTTATTCCTGTGATCAGATCGTTGAATAGGGTTGTAAGGATTGTGTCGACTCCATGTGCTTCTCTGAATCCATGTTGTGATTTGTCTAGAGGTGCTTCTGTGTCAATGTGATGCTGGAGTTGTTGTTGGGCAGCTTTCTCAATGATTTTTGCAAGCTGGGGGATGCTTGAGATTGGCCTAAATGATTCAACTTTGGATGGATCAAGCTTACTGTTTTTTAGTAGGGGCTTGATAGAGGTGTGTTTAAGACTCTGGGGGAATGAGCCTGTTAGGAAGGATTGGTTCTGAATTTTGCATAGGATTTGGCTTAGATCATGTCGCAGATCTTTGATCCAGTTAGCTGGGCATGGGTCGTTAGGTGCTAGGATTGATGGAGGCGATAATTCTCTCAATTTCACTAGATGATATAGTATTGAAGTTGCAAAATGGAGTTATATGAGATTCCTTAGGTGATATAATGGGGTTGATGGTATTTATGCATGTGCTGGACTTAATCATTTTTGATTGCAGGTAGTTTGCGTAGTCCTGTGGCCGAGGCGTTGCAGGTTGGTCGGAAACTGGCTCTCTTGTTATGGATTTTACTAAGTTGAATAGAGCATGAGGTTTATTGATGGAGCGTTTCAGTAGGTTTGTGTGGTATAGCTTCCTACTCAATGTTACCTTTTCACGGTGGGTAGCTAGGTGTGAGTTATATGTTTCAAGGGCTTCTGGTGAGTGGGTTTGGCGCCACTGTCTTTCAAGTTTGCTTAGATGAATGAGGGATGTACGAAGGTCAGCAGAGAACCATGGCGCGTGTTCTCGTTTTCTTATTTTCTTATCCATGTGCACTGGACATGAGGCGGCTCTGAGGTTCTCGTCCCATTTGGATACCAGGTCATCTAAGTTGAGGGTAGTGTTGGTCAAGAGTGGATGGAGGTTATCTAGGACCTTGTCACGGTTGAGAGGTTGAAAACGGACTGCATGGGTTCCGGGTGAGTTAGATGGTATTTGACTCACATGTGTGGTATAGGTGGGTATATTGAATTGAATAAGATTGTGATCAGACCAAGGTACTGGTATAACCGATAGTTGAAGGGCTTGGTGTGTTAAGGTGTTGGAATGAGGTGCAAAGATGAGGTCTAGTTTGCCTCCTTTAGTGTGGGTGGGAGAGTCGACATATTGTTTGTAACCTAGATCCTCTAGTGTGTCTAGAAATGCTTCTGAATGGCTGTCATGAAGAGATGGGAGGTTGAAATCACCAACTACCCAATTTGGAGAGCGTGATGTGGAAGTTGCGCATGCAAGCCCAATTATTGTTGGAAGGTCATCCGGTGATGGGGATGGTGCTCGATAAAGCAGGTTGATTGAGCAGAGATCATTAGATATAGTGAGGGAGTCAAGGTGGGTTGAGCTGGAGGAGTTGCATAGCTTGAAGTTAAGATCTGTTTAGCAAGGATGAGCGTTCCGCCTCCTTTTTGAGTGGATCTGTGGCATGTGTAGAGGTCAAATCCAGGAGGCAGCATCTGGTTCAGAAGGATGTTGTCGCAATCAGATAGCCATGATTCCGTGACCATCAGGATGTCGAGCTTGTATTGAGGAATCAAGTCCATGACTACGGGCCATTTTGATCGTATGGATCTGGCATTTATCAATGCACATTTTAGGAGGCGTTGTCGATGGAGTTTCTCAGATTGGGCTTTGTTGATGACTTGAAGGGGAATGCTAAGAAGATGGGAGTGGGATGTGTGGTTGCGTTTTGCATTTGTGTGGTGGGAGAATTCAAACCATCTCCTTCCATATGTACGTAGTATTGGTATGTAGCTAGTATCGTGGTTGAGGGCGTTTGTGATGCAGGGGAGCCCAAAGGTAAGGAGGGTAGTGATCGATAACAGGACCTTATACATTTTTAGATTAGATAGAAATAATGCAATGCCTAGAATAGTGCAATAACTAGCAGCAGTGCAGTGATCCGCAATTGCTATCAACAATGCAATGACTAATTGTTATTGGCAACAGTTAAAGGACTATAGGCAGTGGTGGAACAATGTGCTAATTTAGTATTGGCAATAGTATAAAGATTATTGATTTGCAAATAACAGTATAATAGCATGTGAGATGCTAGTTTGTACTGACAACAGTATTGTAATGGCTGTAATAAGTTCTTACTGACAACAGTATTGTAATGGCTGTAATAAGTTCTTGCAGTATGCTGGATATTAGCGGTAGAGTGTACAGGAGCAGGTTATTGATAACAAGACAGTTATACTTGCTGTGTCCTTGGTCTTTTGACGTGTTGTTGCAGGGGGTGCTCTCAGTTCTCGAGGAGCTTAGGCTGATAGGTGTTTGAGCATCGCTGTTATTGCTTCGGTGTTTGCGTCGATTGCGAGTTCAACCAGAAGGGAATTCACGTAAGCTAGCGTTGTATCCGTCGGATGTTGATCAGGCGTTTTCGGTAAGGCCTCTGCCTAAGGGCCGTGCCAAAGGGCCCTCTGGCGAGGCCCTCAGGCGCGGGCCCGCAAGGCGCGGGCACGCCTTGGCGTGCGGCGGCTTTTAAAAGCGAAGATCAGGCCCCGATTGGGTAGGGGAGGTGCGGGAGGAGCACACGTGCTCTGCCCTCTGTGCCGCTGCTCCGGTGAAGAGAGGAGATTGCAGGAAGTTGCAGAGGGACTCCCGGCGGCGTGCAGCCGCTTTTAAAGCGAAGATCAGGCCCCGATTGGGTAGGGGAGGTGCGGGAGGAGCACACGTGCTCTGCCCTCTGTGCCGCTGCTCCGGTGAAGAGAGGAGATTGCAGGAAGTTGCAGAGGGACTCCCGGTGGCGTGCAGCCGCTTTTAAAGCGAAGATCAGGCCCCGATTGGGTAGGGGAGGTGCGGGAGGAGCACACGTGCTCTGCCCTCTGTGCTGCTGCTCCGGTGAAGAGAGGAGATTGCAGGAAGTTGCAGAGGGACTCCCGGCGGCGTGCAGCCGCTTTTAAAGCGAAGAACAGGCTATTCTCTATAGTTACATCTGTTACAGGTGAGTAACTATGCTATCTCAGAATAGAGGAAGGAATGACACTCGAGCAGAAACTTTTGAGAGAGAAGATCAGTAAAGAATATTACAGAAGATTAAAACTGTTATTGAAAAGTACTTTAACATCACGAAATAAGATACAAGCCATCAATCAGCTGACAATTCCTGTACTCTCCTACAGTTTTGGGATTATGGATTGGTCTCATAAAGAGCTTGAAAAACTGGATGTGTGCGAACAAGAAAACTCCTCCATGCTCATGAAATAATTTACAAGAATCGGTGTATGCCAAGATTGTACATCCCTAGAGCTGAAGGAGGGCTAGGACTTATAGAGATTGACTACACCTGCAGAGCTACTATTGTAGGCCTCCAAGCCTATCTGACAGCATCATCGGATCCAAATACACAAAAAGTGCTGAAATATGAAAGTAAACGTCCAGAATGTGTCTCCATTATCAAACTTGGACAAGCGTTCCGACGATTAGAAGGAATGAGCAGGAATCCATAGGCGTGCATGGGAAAGGAAATAACAGAATTTGCAAAATAAGAGAGAAAACTCTTCAAAGAATTAGATCAGCAGACGAGGAAAGTGGCAAATGCACAAGTACAGTGGAAAATACAGAGTGTTACTGCAAGAACCTTTTGTCGTTCAAGAATGGACACACAAATGGTTAAGGAGAGGTGTACTGAAACTGAAGGATGAAAGATTGATAGTTGCAGTCCAAGACAGAATATTATGGATGAGATGGTTTACGGTGAGTACTGAAAAAATTGGCAGAACAGACGTTACTCACCTAATCGCAGGCTATGAAGTTCTGATGGCGGAAGATTTCTATACAGAAAGGCACAACAAAGTAGCATGCCTCCTCCACTGGAAACTCTGTAAACACTACAACATCACTGTCCCTGAAAAGCATTGGGATCATGACCCTAAGAGAATGAAGAGGTTATGATCACCTGGGACATTCCCATACCAACAGATAAGAAACTGGATGCCAGGAAACCTGACATAGTGGTAAAGAAGAAGAACACCAGAATGGCAATAGAAATGACAGTATCAAGTGATTTATTCTGTGAATCACGTGGAGAGGGAGAAGATCTTGAAGTATCAAGAAATGCAATCAGAGACCAAGAAAATGTGGCAGAAAGATAAAGAAATATTTCCCATTGTACTGGGAGCCCACAGGCCTCATAAAGAAGAATTTCCAAGAGCATCTTGGCAAACTACCCATACATCTTACGAACTCCAGCAGGAGGCTCTCTTTGGCACGATGCAAGTATTACACTGAGCATTAGCAGTAAGTTTGAGAGATTAAGATCATATTCCACATACACTGGCTTAGAAGTGAGGTTTACAACTGCCATAGTATGCACAAAACTAACCCATTTGCCAAAACTACTCTGAGTGAAACAAAATACACCATTTATGAGAAGAAACAAGAAGACGCAAAAACAGGCAGCCATTAATTATATAGTGGAAAGAGTTACCAGTTCAGAAACTGTGGAACTTCTTGCATTCAAAAAGGCCAGCAGTTGGGAAGGCTCAAAAAAAATAAACATATTAGATTTAAATGTAACCATGCATTTGCATGGAAACTTGAGGGAAAACAGTCCCCAACTGCAGTAGAAATTCCTTCCGTCTATGGTATGTTTTCCCTAGAGAAGTCTTGAAAAACACGTACAGCCATTCCTTTAAGGAGAATATTTCTTTTTCTAAAAAACAATTTCAGAAACCACTCTCAATCAGTAGCAAGTTCAAAAATAACAAGTAAGGTTGCAGGAGAAACAGATTCCAAATCAGATAATCAAGATAGCAGGAACATTTAAAGGAGTATTTAAGGCATCTAACTGAAGTCCCGATATTACCCCACCACATTGAATCTTTTTTGACATTGGTAAATAATAAATCTTAGTCATAGGAGGATGGGATTCCAACGGGACACCCTGAATATCTGTTAGATACAATTTAAACATTTCCCTCGCACCAATGCAAGAAGATTTAGGAATATTAATTAAACACATATTTAGGAACTTAAGAGTTCTCCAACATCCCTAATCTTGTCTTCATACCCAAAGAATCTTTAATAAAGGCCTCTGCATGATTTTCTAAAGAAGAAACCTTAACTTACTTAAGATGTAACCGATTGTAGGGCAGAGATCTCTTCAGCTTGCTTCTGTATTGCTAAAGAGTTACCTTGGGTTTGCCCAGCAA
The DNA here is from genome assembly GCA_033557465.1 of Ichthyophis bannanicus. NCBI lineage: Eukaryota > Metazoa > Chordata > Amphibia > Gymnophiona > Ichthyophiidae > Ichthyophis > Ichthyophis bannanicus. The sequence continues at coordinate 51,621,389 of CM066040.1, forward strand.
GCATTTGAATTTGAGAAACAAGAGTTTCATCAAGTTTCAGAATGGCTGACCAAATAGTCTCCAATGTGAAAACTTCAGGTAGTTCTAATGAGAAGGCCAGCAAACCACCAACCCACACCCTGTCCATCTTCCAAAGCCAGCAGATCCATCGCTGATGATCGGGTGGGAGCCGAATCTACCACCTCTCCCAGATTACACTTCCGCGGTGCTTGACTGCTGGAAAGATGACACAGAACTATTCCACTGAGCTTCCCGTTCTGTCCCAGAGTCAATCCCCTTGTAGGAGCATGTTCACCACCGTTGGGGAGAGAATCTTCTGCAAACTCCCAGGATCGGCTACCATCAGCGCCGCCTTGGAGGGCCTCCACCAGCTCAGTGGTGAGATATCTATTCCTAAGCTAACCACTAAGCCTACTGATGCCGGGGAAAAGCTAGTGGGACTCTGTGCCACTGCCATAACAGCCTGCTGCTCGGACCAAACCACAAATGTATCCAAGGGTCCAGAAGCCACTACAGTTGATGGAGAGGAAGCCGTCGGGGCAGAGGAGGGCTTCTTGCCCGTTTTTGCTTTCCTCTTCCTCATTAGGAAAGGTGGTTAGAGCAAACGTGCCCACCTGACTTTGTTTTTATGAAAATAACAACAATTGAGGTGAGGTAAATGATATAATGCATGCAACTGAGCAATAGGAACCAGCATAATTGGCTAGTTTTGTACTTTAGACAAAAACATTTTCTTGTAATATCAAAAGTAATGAGTGCCTGGAGAAATTGTTTATTAAAAACACTCAAGAAACAACTCACTAATCCCCCCCCCCCCCATCCTCTGCATACAGGCTGCCTTCAGCAATGACTGTTCAAATACAAAACTTAAGGATCCTCATCACAGCTAAAATACAACAACTGATCATGTAAATATGTAAATAAGAAATAGTGGGCCCACAAAGCTCCACTAAGATTACACAAAATTTGTATTGTTAGATATGTTAACTATAAATAGTTAATCCTACTGTTCCATGTATAAGTTGTTCACACTGTTAATTGTAAACTGCCCCTGATCTCTGGAAGGGGCAGTATAGAAGAACCAAATAAATAAAATAAAATAAAATATTGGGCCCCATATTTATTTGTTTATTTGTTTTTTTTATACTGCCTTATCAAGAATCAAAGCGGTTTAAAGGGAACAATAACCTTTACATTGAACAGTAAACACAACTAGAATAACAGAGTTGGCAGACCTGCTAACCGTGTTAATTACCTTGGCCACTGCTGCATGCCCCAATGCTAGCCGGCTAGCATCGGGGTGTTCTAGGGGTGGAGCAGAGGCAGCAACCGGCGATAATAGGGCAGTAGTGATATTGATTGGCTGCCTGGTTATTGGAATGTGCAAAAGATGACATTTTACTTACCAGTTCATGTCCTTTCCTTGAGTCATGCTAGACCAGTCCAGACAAGTGGATTGTGTTCCCCTACCAGCAGATTGGTGGAGACAAAGAACCAATGAAAAGCCCAGATTTCAATGACATCACTCCTATGCCTCTATTCACCCCAGTCACCAGAGGTCTTTTCAGTATTCATCCCAAAGCATATGGGAGAAACATGGCAAGTTTCACACAACCTCAATTATGGGCAATAATGAGAAATCAACAGAGAACTATGTACGGGAAAGCATACACAGAAGTCTGTCGGTAGAAGATGAACCTACAGAGCCAAGCATAAAAATCATAGTGGACCCAAAGGTACTGCAGCAGCAGAACAGAGCAAATTGAGTTTCAGGGGCAGCCCCTGGACTGGTCTAGCAGGACTCAAGGAAAGGACATTAACTGATAAGTAAAATGTCACCTTCTATATTATCCTGCTAGACCAATCCAGACAAGTGGGAGGAACCAAAGCTACAACTTCACTGGGTGGGAAGAAGACACAGCAGCTTGCAAAACCCTTGAGTCAAAGGCTGTGTCCATCTGTGCATGGACATCTGAGTGGTAATTCTTGATAAAAGTGGAAAGTGATGCCCATATTGCTGCCCAACAAAAATCTGTATGGGCTACTGAGCTCTTCTCTGCCCATGAGGCCTCCTGCACTTATGTAAAATGGGCCTGTAAACCCTCCAGAACCATCTGGTTCCACAACGGATACGCCAAAGCAATGGCCTCCTTAATCCAGCACTCCAAAGTCAACATAGCTGCTGAATCACCCTTGCACGGGCCAGCAAACACCACAAAAAGGTGGACTTATGAAAGGAATTCATAACCTCCAAGTAACGGAGAACACCCTCCGGACATCCACAAGGCAAAGATCCATATCCTTCCCCCAACACTACTCCTTAGAGAAGAAGGCCATGCAGACCACCTGGTTCACGTGAAAGGCAGAAAGTACCTTGTGCAAGAATGAAGGCACAGGCCGAATGGAAGTAGCCTCCCTTGAAAAGGACAGATGAAGATTTTGGCAAGACAGAGCTTTTAGCTTGGAAATCTGCTTTGTGGAACAAATCGCGACCAAGAAAACTGTCTCTTGAATGTCAAATCCTTCAAAGTAGCACGCTTAAACAGCTCAAAGGGCACCACCATCAGGGCCCTGAGCACCAGATACAAATCCCAGGAAGGGATCACAGACAGGCAGGGAAGATGCAGACACTGAACCCCCTGGAGAAAGCACAAGACGTCCGGGTGCAAGGCAAAGACTTACCAGCCACTGGACCTCAGAAACAGGCCAAAGCTGCCACCTGAGCTTTCTGGGAGCTAAGGGAAAGGCCCTTCTCCAGGTCATCCTGTAGAAAGACCAACAGAGATGGCACTTTGGCCGCCTCAGGAGCCAACTGCCCAGCATCATACCATCTATCAAAGAGGCACCAGATCCACACATATGCGAGCTTGGTAGACCTCATCCTAGCTCTGAGCAGACTGAAGGCCATCGCTGGAGATCAGCTCTTACACACTAGCCATCTCCTTTCAAGAGCCATGTTGTAAGCGAAAAGGGAACCAGATCCTCTAGGATGACTGATCCCTGCTGCAATAAGCCCCAAGGCGGAGGTAACAGAACAGGAGGAACCTGCAGGAGCTGCATCAGGTCTTGAACCATTACTTTTTTGGCCGATCCTGCACCACCAGAACAATCCTGCCCAGGTAGCCTTCTATATGCCGAATCACATTCCATACCAGGGGCCACAGAGGAAAATCATACAACAGGTGCTGACTTGGCCAAGGCTGGGTCAGGTTGTTGATGCCTTGGACCCCATCTCTGTGTGGCAACTGAAGAAGCAGCAAACTTTGGTCTTGAAGTGGGTCACCATCAAAGCCATTTTGGGGTGACCCCAGCAGTGCAGAATCAACTGAAATGCTTCCGGACTCAACTCCCACTCTCCAGGATCCAGAGATTGACGACTGAGGAAGTCCGCATCCACATTACAAGGCTAGGAGGTTCTTCTAAACCCAAGCAAACAAGAGAGCTATCTCCAGAGCTATCCTGGCACTCCTCGAACTGCCTTGCTGATTAACATAAGCCACTGCCATGGCATTGTTTGAAAACACTCAAACCACCCGGCCTACAACCAGGGGCTGGAAATGCAGAAGAGCCAACTTGATGGCCCTCTTCTCAAGAAGGTTGATGGATCATACCGCTTTCCTGCAGTTCCAATAGCCCTGGGCCGTACGGTCTTGACAATGGGTTCCCCAGCCTGAGAAACTGACATCCATCATCAGAAGGATCCAGGTGAAACTGTCCAGCAGCAATTTCCTTAGATGACAGGGATGTTGCCACTACTACAGGTTGGTCATCACCATCATCGGGAGCAGGAGCCTGTGCTCTAACTCCTGAGAACTCAGGGACCACCAAGTCAACAAGGACCACTGGAGAGGCCGCATGTGAGTACGTGCTCATGGCACTATCTCTGTGGTCGCCACCATCAATCTGAGGAAGATAATCCCAGACTGGGAGCCGGATGCACAGAGAACAGCACCAGGAAATCCAACAGTCTCTTTCCTTTCTCTTCTGATAGAAAAACTCTGCCCACTCGAATGTTGAAATGTGCTCCCAGGAGCTCCAGGGACTGGGAAGACAACAGCTGGCTCTTTCCCCGATTGATCATCCAGCTGAGGCATTCCACAAAGGACACCACTCAGGATGCCACCCGAAATGCCTCTGAAATGGAACAGGTCTGGATGAACCAATCATCCAGATATGGGTGGACACAGATCCCTTGGCACTGCAGCTGCCACCACCATGACCTTGGAGAACTCCTTGGCACAGTGGAAAGCCCAAAAGGGAGGGTAGCGAACTGATAATGAGAGCCAAGCAAGGCAGAATGCAGATACTTTTGCTGGTTTGCCTGGATCGGGATATGAAAATAAATCTTGGCCAGATCCAGAGAAGCCAAGAATTCCCCTCGGCACACTGCTTGAATCACAGAGCACAAGGTTTCCATCTGGAAGCACAGGACACACAAGTACTTATTGACCCCCTTGAGGTCCAGAATGGGTAGGAAGGAACCGTCCTTTTTGGGCACCATGAAATACATGGAGTATCTGTCTTTGCCCTGCTCATCTGGGGGGGACAGGCACCACTACCTTTAGGTCCAGAAACTTGTCCAAGGTGGTCTGCACAGCAACACCTTTGATCGCAGACCCACAAGGGGAGATGATGAAAGCATCCAGAACCAGTTCTTTGCATTCCAGGCAGGGCTGGCCCAATGGTCTCTGCTGCCCTAGGCAGAAGCCCCGGCCATGTCCCCGCCCATGTGCTGAGCCATGTCACCCTCCCCCTCCCTGTGCTGAGCTGTGCTACTACAGCTGATTCTGGTGTTGGGGGTGACTCGGCGTCGGCGGCAGGCCATGTGCTTCTGCACACATGACTTGCCACTTGACTCCTCAGACACAACTTCAGGGGGTCAGAAGCAACAGGCCATGTGTACCGAAGCACATGGCCGGCCGCTGCCGCTGAGCCAACCCCGCCATCGGAATCAGCACCCATGGGGAGCGGCAGCGTGGCTTAGCATGAGGGGGAGGAAGGGGTGGCAGACCATGTGTGCCATACCATCCATGGAGGTCTGGCACTCTAGGTGGCCACCTAGCCCACCTGTTAGATCTGCCAGCCCTGATTCCTTGACATAGCCAAGCTGAGTGGTGTCTAGCACCCAGCGATCCTTGATAAACTGGGCCCATTCCTGAAAGAAATGGTGACATCTGCCTTCAACCGGAGGAACCAGTGAATGGTTCTCCAAACCGTCGTTGCGCAGTCTGGGAGGGTGGCCCTCTTGAGGGGACAGAGTTGCTGGGCCCTCGTGCTCCACAAAATAACTGAGAATGAGACTGAAGCCCAGAAGCAGAGATGAAGAGATGTTTTCCCAGTTTATAAGAAAGGTCCCGAAACCACCAGGGTTCCTGCCAGTGTGCCCTTGGTAGACTGGTGAAGGCTGACGAGCGAGGGGCACCAGCCCATTTCACAGGCCCCCTGGACCTGTCTTCCAGAAGGTGGTAACATTTCATCTCACCCAGGTTCTTCACCACTTTCTCCAAATAGACTCCAAAAAGAAGCTTCCCCTTAAAAGCCAGTTGGACCAACTGTGCTTTGGAAGATGAGTCCGCTGCCCAGTGCCGGAGGCAAATCCAATGTCATGACACCATCATCAGGGCACTATCCCTGGTTATCAAACACACCAGGTCATACATGGCATCAGAAAGGAAGGCTGTAGCACACTCAAAAAGAGGGGTAGTATCATTCAGCAGAAGAGACAGAATCCACTGGAGCAGGATTGGAGATGTCAGACTGGCACATACTACCAGCTGCAAAATAGCAGCCGCCACAGTGAACTGGCTCTTCAACAATAAATCCATCTTACGGTCCAGAAAATCCTTTGAGGCCAAATCGCCTTCCACAGGAATGGTGGTCCATTTGGCAACCGCCGTGACCTGCACATCCACCTTGGGAATACCAAACCACTCAACACACTCCTTCACCAGGACAGTGTATTTCTTCTTACACACTCAACCCCTTAGGCAGGGAGTCGGGCGAGTCCCACTCTGACCAGATCATATCCTTGATCACTTTTGAGAACAGGAGGACAATAGTGGATTTCCACACCCCTTGAAGGAGTGGGGGCACCTTTTGGCTCCTGCTCCACACAAGAAGCATGCATCAAGTTCAAAGTGGATGAGACCCTGGCAATCAATGCCACCAGCTCCTCCTCCCGGAATAGATGGATCACTCCGGCCTCTTCATAATCTTCTGAAGGCGAGAGTACTTTTTCATCCACATCAGAGTCCAGTACCGACCCATCAAAATCCCAGCCATATTCAAAATCTTGGACAGCTCCCAGCTTTTCGCCATCACCAGGGGGCAGCCCTCACCGGGGATGCTTAGTCAAAGGCAATCAAATAGAGCTTCCACTTTCATCCTGCTTTGCATGAGACTGTGCCTGGGGCACCCAGAGGCCATAGGGTCTGAATTTTCACGCCAGAAGGACGAGGCCTGCTGCAAAAAAAAAAACACAATTCTGGGGAGGACAATCTGGAGTCCAGAAGCTCTTCTCTGAGAAATGGAACCCCCCCCCCCCCAACACCAGGGGACATAACCGCTGCTGACCCCTAGAGGACAAGGAGCAATGAACAGCCCAGTCTCCAGACCCTTCAGCCAACTGGATATCCTTATCCACAGTGCCATCTGTCACCTCCTGCCCTGAGGCAGGCAAGGCTGGACTAACTGCATCCCTCGGCTGAGAGAGGAGAAGCAGGCCTTCCAGGGACGACTCAGAAGCTGCCATGCAAGAAGAGCAGAGGCCAGAATCTGGACATGAGGCCCCTCACTTGCCACAGGTTAAACAAGGTTTCCTGGAAGAAGACAGAGTTAAGGCAAGTATCACAACAGCATGTACTAAAGCTGCCATGGCCTGAAGGCACACATTAACTGCACTTTTACTGCAGCACACATTACAGGTGCTAGGGTAAGAATGCACATTGAAGCTGCTTGGGTGGAATGCATGTACGGACCACATGGCTGCTAGGTGCAAAATAGGAGAAAATGCTACTAACTCATGCAGAAAACTGCAGGAAACCCCTACACCACCAGTCCACTCCGAATTGCGTCCCATGAAGACAGAAGCAGGAGCCCCCAACAAGGACAGTGACAAGATCAAGCCTTAGTGCTCACTCCCTGAGCGACCCAGGCAGAGAATCCATCCTGGACTCAGCTCTACTCCACTGAAACTGTTTTACTTGCTGTTGCAGCATTGCGCTTACAGTGGCTGGCAGGCAGATCCCTCTGAGAGCCTTCTGCAATCTTCAGGAGAGAGCAGGGGGGAACAGAGAAGGAGGGAGGGGGCGTTGAGGTTGTGTGAAGCTACTGCACTCTTCCAGATCCTTCCAAATCCTTGCAATTTCTGTCTGTTCAATAGGCTGTTATCATAAGTGTGTGGAACTAAACCATTTTTCCCTCCTCCTATAGCTACCAAAATGACCGCAGTCTTGTGCAGCCTCCCATGTTGTGCTCAAGTGAGAGAGTCAAGGTGGTTATTCACGAGCGTTTAATCAATCAATCTTTTCCTCTCAATCTTCAGATTTTCTTCAGTATTTCTTTGTCTCCAGCAGAGGGTGGATGGATTTTCTCCTCTCCGAAGAGACTCCTGGTGGCTGAGGCAAATAGAGTCATAGGAGTGATGTCATTGAAACCTGGGTTTTTCATTGGTTCTTTGTTTCCACCAATCTGTTGGTAAGGGAACACAGCCCACTTGTCTGGACTGGTCTAGCAGGACGAAATGGAATTTAGGCACTTTAAAGATTGGCCTAACGTTTTCACCAAGGAATATCAGGCCCATAGTGCTTCTTTGGAGTGAAGGAGTAGCCTAGTGGTTATAGCAACAGCCTAGTACCCAACAGAACAGGGTTCAGTTCCCACTGGCAACTCCATGTGACCTTGGGCAAGTCACTTTACCCTCCATTGCCTCAGAAGGAAAGGCCTGGCAATCTACTTCCAGTCATATCTTGCCAAGAAAACTCAGGACTGTTGGGTCACCAGGCATCATAATTGACTTGATGTCACTTAACTACAAATCAGAACACTTTTTTTTTAAAAATTTGTTTCATAGTATTTTATAAAGGCAACACAGGTGTCTGGGTACTTCCTATGAAATAAGCTCTCAATCCATCTCCAGTAGTAGACAAATGCTCTCGCAAAAATTGTATACTTGTTCTTATGCAGGGAAACTGCATGTATAAGTGCATATTTAATCAAGTATGTGTGTCCGTCATCACTCCGCCAAATTCTGCCTCAGATTGCCTTTGTGTGAACCTCCTAAAAAATGCATACATTTGTTGCTATTTTTATATGTGTATACAAATGGGTATTCATCTATATGGTTTTATAATAGTGATGTTCAGTGTGTAAAACCTGCTTTTCATATGGAAAATGCTTTATAAAACAACCCTTTTAGTGTTTTGCTTTCGGTCCGTAGCTAGGAGAGTAGAGTGTAGAACAGTGATAGTTGGGAGTGTTAGTATGTCACTCTGAGACATCATAGAATCTCTTTATCTTCAGACTTCAATGGCTGAAATATTAAGCAGCCATTTAAATTCACACATGCACTAACCCCTATTAGCATGTCTCTTCTGTGTCCCATGTACAAGGGCTCTGACTTGGAAAAAATGCACTACAGAGTTAATATGTTGGGGTATTTAAATGTTAGCACATGCTATATGCCAGATAGGCAGGCATATAGCATGTTAAGGATCTCATATGGCGTACAGTATAAAAATGGCCAGAGAGCAGAAGCTAGGTTTTTAGTATTTAAATTTTAACTTCACTCCAGAGCTGAAATAAACTGCTAACTTGCCAATCCCAGTTTACTGCAGAGGTTGTGGAATCGGAGGGCTTTGCCCTCCCAAATATAAGCTAAAAGAAAATAAGTCCATTTATCCCACTTCTGATTCTCCCTCCCATCTCCTGATGACAACAAATGGTGCCGCCTTGCCCTAATCTTCCACTCCCACCCTGCACCCACCCTATAAGAGCTAGCAGTGCCCTTACCATTTTTTTTGTAAACCAGGGATAGGATAGTGGTTCCTTTTTATATAAGGTGGGGGGGGGGGGGGCAATGGAATGGGGGTGTTTTTCATTTTAATAATTTCAGCATGCTGCTTTATGTACTTTTCATAGTGCTACTGTGCTATGCATCTTTACAAAAGAGACCCCAACTCCAAAAAGCAGGTGCAAAAATTTTCATTTGAAAATGTCAGAGAGACCATCAAGGGGAGGGAAGAGAATCCGTTCGCTCAAAGCAGTGTCGTCTTTTAATAATTTTTATTCAGCAAAATTGTGATTTATGTTATGAGTAAGCGCTCATAGGAAAAGATGACATGCTCTTTTGGAGTCTGGAATCCCTTATCACCTGAAGCAGAGCTTTTGATGGCTCGAAACGTGACTCACATCATTGTTTGATTCTGTTGTCATCTTCTCCTATGAACGCTTTCTCACAACGGAATCCGACAACGATGTGAATCACGTTTCGAGCCATCAAAAGCTCTGCCTCAGATAATAAGGGATTCCAGACTCCAAAAGAGCTTGTCATCTTCTATGAGCGCTTACTCACAACATAATTTTTATTCAACAAAATTGTAACTTATTAAAAGGAGACATTGCTTTGAGGGAGCGGATTCTCTTCTCTCCCCTTGATGGTCTCTGACATTTTCAAATGAAAATTTTTGCACCTGCTTTTTGGAGTTCGGGTCTCTTTTTGTTAGACTCTTGGTATTTGACCACCAACGTTTTTGGATTTTCCACTGCTATGCATATCATTATTTTAATATATCTGCTGCAAAACTATTGATTTTCACCCTTGTTAAAAAAAAAAAAATCAGGATCGCTATCTTTTAACACATTTTTTTAGTATGGTTTTAGTACATTGACATATTAGGTGAGCTGTTGCAGGCCATAGGCTTTTTATTAATCTGATATTGTGTTGCATCATATTTGCTGTCAGACAGTATTTCCTCTAAATATGCATATTCCATATGCATGTCAGCTGAGCCTCTCTTTCCCCTCAGTTAAAAATTAATCTCCTCCTGATTCCTAGAATCCTCAGAGTGAGCGGGCAAAAAGGACTCTCTCCTCCTATCCACACTGCTTCTGTGTTACTATGACAACATCTAACACAACAAATTGTCATTGTCATAGCAACGCTGGAGCTGAACAGACAAGCGGAAGAAGTAAGTCCTGCCCACTCACTGTGGCTTCTCTTTAGGGTCCCTGGGTGCATAAGCTGGGAGTTGGGGGTAGGCTTGTTTTGAATTGAGGGGAGGGAGAGCATCAGGGATTGACCTGTAGAAGGCATTTGAAACTTGGGGGAAGGGGAGCCGTGATCAACTCACAAGGTGGGGAGAGCAATTTTCTTTTTACAATCAAAATTATGAGGGAAGGAGTGGGGTACACCATTGCCCCTTTGGGTATTGAGGACAATATTTATTTATTTTTATTATAACTGGGAGAGAGGCAGGCATTATTGGCTTTATTTTTTTATTCCTTGGGCCTGGATTCATTTAAGTCTAATATTGTATCTCCCCACCCCTTTTTTACAGCATACAGGCAAAATCTCTCCCAGGGATTCAGCATCCCCCTCAGAGAATAGATGAGTGCTGATGCTGGGCCCTGGGGGAGAGAGCAGGTCAGGGGGAATACTTCTGTAGGGCAGAGGATGGGGAGGATGGAGAAAGAAGGGGCAAAGTAGCATGAGGAGGGTAGGAGGTGTTTATTTTAGGACTGCTAAGTTCCACATCATTGCTCTTCTGTGTATGAGAGGGGGAAGAATATTTTGTTCAGGCTGCCCAGCTTCCATTGTTTTTGTGTATGCCCTGTAGTCAGCAAAGGCTGGCCACAAGAAGCAGTATATTTCTGTTTCTGTTTGTATGGCATGCAACAGGGAAGAAAATAAAGTTTGACTGCTTGGTATTTCCAGTTCACATTTTGTGTTCATATTAATATTTCTGTTTTGTGATCAGTTATTCTGTATTTAGTAGGGCTGTCAGTGTTCTGCATCAAGGTGCGAAATTCTGCTAACATGTACTTTTCAGACTTTTTCCCCAGGTTCCTCTGGAACAGATAAAACAAGAAAAAAAAAAGCAAAAATAGCTTATACATATTTGTGAAGTTAGTTATTAGGAAGTGAACCAGCCCCAGTTTAATTAATCATGGATATCTTTACAATAGAAAACAGAAACAAAACACAGAAACATAGAGAAATGACAGCAGATAAGAACCATATGGCCTATCCTGTCTGTCCATCCATACTAACTACTAAGCTCTAAAATCCCTTCTTTTCCCTTAGAAATCCTGCATTTGTCTGATGCTTTCTTGAATTTAGATACAGTCCTCATCTCTACCACTTCCACTGGGAGGCTATTCCACACATCCACCACTCTTCCTGTAAAGAAGTATTTTCTTAGATTTACTCCTGAGTCTATCCTCTTTAATGTTCTTCTTATGCTTCCTTGTTCCAGAGCTTTCTTTTAATTGAAGGTTTTTTCACCTGTGCATTTTATGTCATGGAGGTATTTAAATGTCTTTATCGTATCTCCTCTCTCCTCTCCCACCTTTCTTCCAGAGTATACATATTGAGATCTTTAAATCTTTCCCTATATACTTTGACAAATACCATTGACTGTTTTAGTAGCTGTCTGCTCCACCAACTCCATCATGTTTATATCCTTTTGAAGGTGCGATCTCCAGAATTGCACATAGTACTTACTCCAAATGAGGTCTTATAACAGACTTACAGTATACAGAGGCACTATTATCTCTTCCTTCCTGCTTGCTATTTCTTTTCATATTCACCCAAGAAGAAAGTGCTACAAAGATGCAAACATTGAAAAATAAAATGAGGCCTCAAATTCAACTACTACTGGAAAGATGTACACTAAATATGAATAAATAAATTGCAGAAGTGGCATAAAATAAATGAGTTGAACTCATATAAGTGTAAATATTAGGGCTAATGCACACTGAGATGCGATCATATACTTCAACTATTAATCTCTGTTTTTTTATTATTTTTGTTGCAATGGCTACATGATGTGTGTGTGTGTGTGATTCTTCACTATACTATTACATGTAATCTTTAAAAAGAGTAATAGGCAATTTTGTTCAAGTGAATATGAGAAACGTTATGTTGGGTGATGCAGCATTTGGTCATTGTCTTCCTATTTGTTCATAGTGTGGCAAAGAAAGATCAGCTTTCCTGTTTTAGTTCACAAATTTTCTCAGTTTAGAATGAATTATTCTAAAAGAAGAAGAAATTCTCTCTACACCTGTAGAAGTAGTTACTACTGTTAAAAACTGGATTATCACTTTAGTGGTTTCTGAATTGAAATGTTTACATGGCTTCTGTCAGCTCATTGGTGTGTCTTTCTTTAAAACCTCCTTAGTGAACATATTTTTGTAAGACTTTTAGAGTTGAGGGAGTTGTTCAAGAAATATGATCTATGCCAACTAGGAATTAAAGTTTTGGCTATGGACTGGAAGACGCTACACGTAATATACTGTATATGGTGTGGTGGCGAAGCCAGCCAGGTGCCTATGGAAATAGAGAAAACACAAGCAGTTTCCCCTAGTCAGAAGAAAAGTGCAGGGAATGGTCACTTTAAAAGTGCAGCTAACATTGAAAAAAACCTGTCCAAAGCTGCTGTCCTAAGGCCACGCCCCAGCTCCATGGTAACTGAGGGTGGTAATCTAAGACAGCTGAGGGCGGGGTGGAAAGATACAGGTCAGACTCCCTCATATAAGCCCGAGAGAACAGGGAGCAAGAGAAGAGAAAGGCAAGGAGGAAGAGGAGGAGCAAGAAGGCAAGCTACAGGTGCCACAAGGCAAGGAACTGAATCAAGAGCTGAATCTGATTCAGAGGCGGAGTCTGGGAAGGAACCTCAGTCTGAGCAGGAGTCTCACTCTTACAGGAGGAAGAGAGACGGAAGGGCTAATTTATCCAGGAACCAGCATGGCCAGGGAAGTGGCAGTGAAGCACTGCTGAGGAGAATCCCAAAAGGTATTGCTCGTAAGGATTTTAGCCAAGGGTCTCAAGAAAGGTTCCCAGACAGCAGTTTGAGGGAAGAATATCCCCAAAGCCAGCTCCAGTATTTAAACCAGTACCAGGGTTACAGGAAGCCTGCAGGAGATTCAAGAACCCAGGAAGGGCTGGTAAGAAAACCTCTTAACAAAGAATGCCTGAATGTTTTAAAGCTTTTAAAACGATTGATAAAAGACCAGGAAGTGACTTGTTTTGATAACAGCTCTGAGTCCCGAGAGAGGTCTCGAGGGGAACAGCTGTTTTTCAACGACGCTACAGAACCAGGGTGTTCTGAGTGTGAATCAATGGACATTGGAGAAAGTGATAATGTCTTGAGTGACCCTGAGCAAGAAATGGAATGTGATTTATCCATAACAGTAAAGTAAGAATGTTTTGGAATTATAAGCTTGAAGAAATTTCCATTTGTTTGATGTGCATGTTGTTCTAAGAAGGAAGGAAGTTTTAATTAGTATGGCTGCTGTTTTAAAAGAGACTTATTAAGAAGGAATGCTTAGAGTCTCTGGAATAACTAATTAAAACCCTTAAGGAATTAAAGCCAAGAAGAAAAGTTTATTGCCTGAGTTTTGCTGCATTGAAAGTTTTCAATGGACATTTAGTTTCAGTTAAACACTGTGAATTGAAGCCTTTTGCTTTTGGAAAAAACAGCCTTTGCCTTGTTGAAGTAAGCAAGAGCAATTGATATCTTTGAGAAGTTTTCAGACCTATTATTTCTTGTGGAAAGTCTGTACATGTGATATGCCAAGCTTCTGTTAGAAGTTCCTGTTATCAAGGGAGGCGAATAAAATTTCCTGTGTTGCTTTCAACCCTCGGCTCAGCACTTCATTACAACTACATTTAAATGCTTAAGGAACTACAACTCCCAGAGGCCTTTGCCCAGGAGTTCACAATTGAAAGGAACATTCGCCCCCTTTCCTCGTCAGGCAACCGCCTAGGCGGGGCAAGGGCGCGACAATAGTTTAACCACAGTTTAATTTATCCATATATAATGTTTAAATGTTTTATATATAATGTTCCAAATTTAACTTTTCTATGTAGATTGTTTCAAGTTTAACTGTTCTATGTAAAATGTTTCAAGTTATAATGTAAACCGCTTTGAGTGAAGGACAAAGCGGTATAGAAAAATGTTTTAATAAATAAATAAATATGTTCACTAAGGAGGTTTTAAAGAGAGACACACCAATGACCTGACAGAAGCCATTTAAACATTTCAGTTCAGAAACCACTGAAGTGATGACCCAGCTTTTAACAATAGTAACTACTTCTACAGGTGTAGAGAGAATTCTTTCTTCCTTCAGAGTAATTCATTCTAAACTGAGAAAATTTGTGAATGCTTGAACCTTCACGGACATCATATAAACTGTTACTGAGAAAAACAGAATACTAACCCAGTAGGAGAACACGTCTCAAAAGAAACCCATTCTCTTAACAACCTCATAATCTGAGTTCTGAAAGGAAACTTCAAGAAAATACATGAAAGGAAAATATTTGAAGAAATAATTAAATATTTCAACACTGACAAAAACAGACTGAATAGAGACATTGGCTTTCTTGCTCATTTCCAGACACAAAACATTGCAATGGTTATTGTCTCCCCACCATTGTAATTTAATGACAGATGCAAACTGCCTGGGATCAGACAAGACCTGTGTGATGGAAATTGTTACTGTATCCCAAACTTTGTTTTGATATGAAATGACCTATGCAGACAGCCCAGATTCTAGATTGAGTGTGTACTACTTAAAACTAGTGGAAATGCATTATCCCTTCAAAGACCCAATGAAGAGGGCATAGCTCTCGAAAGCTTGTCAAAAATGTATTGTTAGTCCAATAAAAAGGTATCACCTACAATCTGTTTGCTGATCTTTATTTACATCATAGTGGATAGAAAACTATCCTTTTGTCTCTCTATTTCCATATGTTTATCCAACATTACCAGTGCATTCAGCATGTTCTTCAAAATAAAAATTAGAGTTGAGTGCCTTAGATAATTACATACCAACACACTATAATGAAGGTTTAAAGGAGCAAACAGACATCGCTCCAACAAGACCCAATTAGGGGTAGCATCTTTTTGCTCACTATAAATCCAACACATGCCTTGTTGTAAAACAAATGCATAATGATGCATGAGGAAATAAGGAAAATGAATTCCCCCTTCCTTATCATTCCTCCAGTGCAGTCCCGATATCTGGGTTGTCAGCTCTCACCAGCAGCTTGGAGACTGAGCATGTCATCTCTGATGACAGTGTCCTTAGGCAGCTGGCACCTGCCACCAGCTCCTGTAAACTCAGTCTCCAAGCAGTTGGAGAGAGCTGATCCCAGAGTCTGGGCTAATTGAAGGAACAAATAAAGAGCACCTTCTGTAATTTTGTGGGTAATTCTACTATTGGAATATGGATTGAGCTAATTGTCTGCCTTAACAAAGGTTAACACTCAATCTTCCTGATGAAGAGGGGAAGTGCTTTACCGGCTTAGAGGCAGTCTCAGCGGCTTGAAATCTTGGGTGGGTGAGGAACTGCTGTCAACACAAGGAAAATAGTGAGACTGGCCCTGAGCAGCATTCTGGTGTAGTCTAATCGGCAGCAGGGGACAACGGCTACATTCGGGAGTGAGAGAACCCTCATTTTTTTGCCTTTGGGCATTGTGCTGTTATTTTCAAACCCCTCAACATAAGATCGGGGGGGGGTTGGGAAGGTTAAAATTGCTGTGGTGGATTTGCCGGTACTCGTTAGTATGGGAGAGGCCATTTCGTACAGGTGGGAATTGGCGCTATTTTCTCAGGGTCTGTTTGCACTGCAGGGGAGAAGCTCAGACGGATGCGGGGGAATCTTTGGCATTGCAACTTTTTATATTTAGGGGCTATTCTTCCGTTTCAGTGCAGGTGTTATAAAGTGAAAGTAAAACCGGTATAATAATCTGTAAACGGGGGCGCTGGTCGTGAATGTCCACAGTCTTGGCAAAGGCAAAATATTATTATGACTTGCAAAGGATTGTGGGGGATGTAGTTCATTCATACCAGAATCAGCCATTCACAAAATAATGAGTTGTGATGCTCGAGTGTAAGCAAAGAAAAACAGATTTTATTCATGGGGTTAATTCTCCCACACAGATTTACTTGGTAACACAAAAGGACACTTGCTTCAAGTATTGTACTCAGGAAAAACAAAGCATGTTATAAGGTAACTGAACTTCTTAAGCAATAAATCAATAAAGACCTTGATGGGAAACAGAAAAGGTCTTTTTGATGGCTCCTGCTAATGACCTTCTTAGCAGTGCTCCAAAAGGCATAAACAAAACCCAAAAGTAACAAAAAAAACTGTTCTTTATCAAGGATAACTTTCTTCTATTCACACACACAAAAAGAAGTTTCCTTCCAGAGCTCACGTGCACTTGTGCCTGGCTCAATTACCAATAATTAGCCGCTGCAAACCCCTTTGCTGGTTCACTCTCTCTACGTGGCTCAATCCTACTCTAAAGCTTTCTTGCAGAGACTTTTCTGGGTAGATAAAAGAACAAGTTACAGTTCCTTTTGATGGTTGTTGTATTAGTGAGAAACTACTTTAAAACAGCAGCCTAGACAGAGAGCAGTCCATGTATTCTAACTGATCATTTGAAATATCTCCTTCTTCCTCAAATATCATGGAATCAATATCATGGTCTGGCTCAGAGGAATTCCTTAATTGATCACTCTCAGTATAATATTTGTTTCCCTGCTGTCTTCCTGGAGAAGAGCTAGGGCATAGATCAAACTTCATACCTGAGCTTCCTTTGCTGTTAGGTTTCCTCTCCAGGTATCCTGGCCAGTAAGTAATCCAGCTTTTATGTCCAGCCTTCCAATCAAGATCCCTGGACACTGGGTCTCTCTTCACATACCTTCTTGCACCAGTCTTAGGGCCCCTTCCAAATGCAGCCATCTCCTTCAAAGGTGCCGTCTGGGAATTCCTGGCTTTATAACCCCACTCCTCTGGCTTCCTCCAGTCCAATGGAGTATGCTTGCCTCTGGAATCACTCCTAACACACGTACTGCTGTGGGCTCCTTCTTTAGACCTCCAAGATGTCTTTCTCTTCTTCCTTCCACGTTGCTTCTGCTGTTGTAGTCCTCTCTCTTCTTTCTCCAATGGCTTCTGCTTCTGTCCCTCCTTGTTCTCCTGGTTCCGTCTGTTCTGTCTCTGTGTAGAATATCTTTTACTTTTAACGTGCTTAGAGGGACACTCCACCCTAGCACAGCCCAGGTGTGCTGAATCAAGCCCTGCCCTTGGAGATGAGTGATTGGGGATTACTTCATAGCTCTCCTGATTGAACACACGTTTCCCCACTTCAGCTCTCCTAGAGGCTGTTTGTAACCTGGTGCATTCTGGGTTTGGTAGACTTTTATGAAAACTTTCTGTTTTAGTATTTCTACCAGCAAAGACAGGTTGCTTGTTCAGAGCCAATTCACCTCTTTTATAGCTCCCTCCTGAACTATGATAAGCTTCCTTATCACAAATCACATATTAGGAAGAGCCGAGGCAAGTAACTTGGAGGCTGCATCGCTTGTTCTTCAGCAGGGGACAGCGTTTTTCCATTCCATGCCAGCCAAGGCCACCTGTCTGGCGTGCAGCTCCAAGTGCAGCTCCATCTCCGCAACAGGGTTGTGCCACAGCTGTGAAGCAGAGTTGTGCTTCCTCGAGGACTGTCTCTTGGAGGGAGCGGGGACCCCCAATGGAGCAGAGGGAAGTGCGCAAGCATCCAGCGGATTGTCCCTGGGGGGTCCTGGAGCCACACCGGTACTTGAGGAAATGGATTTGCGGGGTCTCAAGCATAGAGATATGGAGCTGCCTTCCCCTCGTCCCTCCACATCTAAGGGCCTCCGGGGGACACACCACTAATGTGTAGGTTTACTCCGGAATTTGTATTGTTCATGCATAGAGTTTTCTGCATGAGGCAGCAGGGACTGGACACAGTTGGGATGCCAGAGCGGTGGAAGCAGAAGAAGGAACAAGGCAAGGAGGTGGATGTAACCTCTGAGGAAAAGTGTCTGGAGCAGGACCCCTGGGAGGAGATTTGCACCCTCCCTTCGGGAGACCTTGAGGGCAATCCGGACATGGAAGAGTCCAGGGAATAGGAAGTTGGAGAAAGCTCACAAGAGGACTTTCAGATTATACAAGTGTTTCACCGGGAGGAGCTGCCGGCACTCCTAGCACAGTCCTTATGGAATTTAAGCATGGAGACTGGAGCTTCACAAGTGGAAGACCCTTTGGAGGATCCACTCTTTCAGGCGATGTGAAAGCTGCAATCTGTTTTTCCAATGCATAGAGTGCTCAAGCAAATGATTCAGGATGAGTGAGAGGTCCCAGAAGCCTCTCTAAAGGGCATGAGGACCATGGCCCGACTCTACCCCCTCCTTGAACAGGAGAAGAAGATCCTATTTTCCCCAAAGGTCAACACAGCAGTCTTGGCAGTCACCAAGAAAACCACCATACCGGTAGAAGGGAGGACCGTGTTCAGAGATGTGCAGGACCGGAAGCTAGAAACCTTTTTGAAGCAGGCCTTCAACATTAATGCCCTGTCACTTCAGGCTTCAGTCTGTGGGGAAATTGTGGCCAGGGCCTGCCAATGCAGGGCATCATAGAGACTGTGGGGCAAGGATAGTCTCTATCCCAGGAAGCAGCCAAGCTGGAGTCAGGGGCAGCATATTTGGCGGATGCCTTCTATGCCTGATTAGAGGCCTTTCTAGGGTATGGCTTCGGTGGTGGCCGCCAAATGTTACTTATGGTTGTGAAATTGGTTGGTCGATGTCTCCTGTGACATAGTGGGTCCTTCCAGCCCGTTAGAAGAAGCTAAAAAGCAGGAAACAGGAGCAGTGCTGAGATGTAAACAAGAGCACATGGCTTCTGGTTACCACAGAAACCAAGCACAAGGGAAAGGGATACGCCCGTGCTACCACTTAGAGAATGAGTCACAAGTTGATTCAGCACACCTGTTAGGGTGAGGAGTCAAGCTCTACCCTAGAAGTCACTCTAATAAAGAGGTCACAGTTGAGCCTATGGAGTTAGGTGAGTTGGGTGAGTTAGGCAAAGGTGAAGGAGGTGAGCCGAGCAGCCAAGCAGGCAGCCAGGTGGGCTACGAGAGCTGCAGTGAAGAGAGCAGTGAAAGGAGAAGGACAGAGTCTCCGTGGAAGGGTCAAATGGAGCTTCCCTTCAGGAAGAGAACAGAAACCCCAAGGGAAGGATACAGCAAAGGCAGTCTGGATTACATGCCGTATTCTGGGGAGTACAGAAAAGAAAGAAAGCCAGGAAGGCAATTGAAAGCTTCTGTGCACAGCTCAGGTTGGGAACCTACAGCCAGTTCCAAGCCACAGAGAAAACCTCTGCCAGCTAGGTTTAAAGGTAAGCCTAAACGCTGGGGTGCTAATGATTACAGTGATTTCATTTACCCAGAGAGTTGGGGCTGTAAAGAGAAGGACTGTACTGAGAATGCTTATCTGAACCAGTATTTAATTCAGGAGTATCATAAGAAGCCTGGAGCATTAAGGAAAGGCGTGGCACCAGGGTTGCAGTTACAAACATTTCCTGTTACAGAGGAAGAATTAATGGACATTGAGCCAGAGCATGTAAATACTAAGGAAGAAGTAATGGACTGTACGATAACTCTTTCTAATGAGATAATATCATTACGCTGAGTTCATGCTTTAAAGAGAAATGACCTACTGACACGAAATTGCTTTACAGATTTCCATACCGTCCACACAGCCTGTCGTTGTTCTACAAAGCTAAGTACCAGCTAGTCTTGATTATAGCTGTTTTAAATGGACTTTCAATATTGATTAAAAAGGACGGGCCACGGTGGTAGCAGGTATTTTTTCCTGTTTTACTGTGCTGGCCACTCCGACAAAAAAATAATTTCTATCGGTTTCTTTTTCTGAGTGTTTGGTTACTTTATTATCAGTGTAAGCTCAGTTTAGAAGGTCTGTATTTTTCAATTAAAGAGAAAGGCAGCACTGCTTGGAGTTAAAAGCATACAGCTGTGAAGAAACAGAACTGTTACCTTGAAATGCTGGAAACTAATGTGTTTATGCTGAAGTAAGCCTTTATGTTGAAAACCTTTAATTTGTCCTTATACCAGAAAGTACCTGGTTTTGTGTTACCTTATTTCCTGGTTAAAAATCCTACCCCGGGAGGGGAAATAAATCCTTTGATTGCTTAAACCACTTTTGAATCCACAACTGCTCCTCATTGGTCAGCGAAGGGACTACATCTCCCAAGAAGCTCTGCTTTAGGATTTGTGAAAGTAGCTGTTCAGGGGGGAAAAACCACTCGCTTAAACCCTACCTATTGATACTGGGGGTTTTAAAGAAGAGTTGGTCACACTCCTCTAAGTCTCGTTTGAGCAAATTGCCATTCAAAGGTAAGCTGCTCTTTGGAGAGGCCTTAGAAAAGTTGGTCAAAGATTTGGGAGAGACCAAAGGTGGCAGGCTTCCAGGAGATAAGCAGAAACTGGCTCGGCAGGCAGGCCCAGTGAGGAGTCAGCCACGATATTTCCAGTGCATTAGGTCTGTACACCTTGCGCCTTATCAGAGGGGGTGCTATCCGGCCCAGGGACAGGCTTTTCAGGGGTTTCGAGGATCAAGGAGAGGTTTTAACCCCTCTACCGCTGCGGCCCCCAAAAAGTCACAGTGAGATGAGGAAGACCCAGCTGGAGGTTGTTCCCATGGGAGGTTGGCTATGGGACTTTTTACCTGGCTTGGGTCCGCAACACATCCGACCAGTGCGTTCTGGAAATCATCCGGGAAGGCTACGCTCTGGAGTTGGCATGGCCCATCTCGGATGCCTTTGTGGCGTTGTCTTGCAAGGCAGTGGGAAAACAGCAAGCAGTAGGAGACACACTGGCTCGAATGCTGCGGTTAAAGGCGGTAGTAGAAGTTCCACGAGACCAGTGCGGCTGTGGTCGATACTCCATTTATTTCATAGTCTTCAAAAAGGAAGGAACCTTTTGGCCTATCTTAGATCTAAAGTGAGTAAGTTGATGTTTGTGAGTTCCCCGCTTCCGCATGGAGATTCTGCAGTCAGTCATTGTAGCTGTCAGGGAAGGCGAGTTCTTCATCTTGCTAGATCTCATGGAGGCCTACTTGCATATACTGATTCGGCTGGAGCATCAAAGGTACCCCAGTTTCACGTTTCCAATGGGGCATTTCCAGTTCGGCCTCATGACCACTCCACACATGTTTACCAAGATAATAATGGTGGTGGTTGCGGTGGCTCTCTGGCAGGAGGGCATTTTGCTACACTCTTACCTGGATGACTGGCTCATTGGAGCAAAGTCCACAGAGGAGAGCGAGTGTGCCATGGCCAGGGTTATAGAGTTTCTGCAGGGACTTGGCTGGGTGGTCAATCTCGCAAAGATCCGGATGTCGCCCATTCAGGTCCTCATATATCTTAGAGCCCAGTTTCAAATTGACAAGGGCAGAGTAACCCTGCCACAGGACAGGATGGGGATGTTAGATGCTGTGACAATGAGAGCTGTGCTGACTCAAGGAAAACACAGGAAAGTGGTGACTATGTCTTTAAGACAAGAGACAGGCAAGCTTCTCAGAGGGCTAAAGCTACAGCCAAGGAAAAGAAACACCTACTTGCTGAGGCTAAGCCACACCCAAGCCCCAACGTGAGTGCAGGCTTGGACTCTAATGACAACCACCTGTGCAGAGATAAGGGTGTGGTAGCTAGGAAGCAGTTTTTTAAGTCTGCTTCAGTGCAGAGAGAGAGGGGAAGGACGAAGGAAGGAGAGAGGAGCAGCAATAGGAAGGAGCAAGGAGATGGGGGAAGTTTAACTCCACGTGGGAGAAGCAGTTCCAGCAGCAAAGGAAGCAACCCTTGTGTGAAAGGTATGCTTGAGCCAGAGACCAGCCGATGTATAGCTGGGGAGGTTGCTGAAGAGCTGGAACAAAGTGCAGTGCAGTGTGTGCAAGAGACAGTTCAGAAAACCCAAGCTGCCAGAAGGGAGGGTGAAAGCTGTTACAAACGAACGTAACCAAGACCCAGCCAAAGGCAGAGATGTAAAGCTGAACTCAGGTGAAGCAGTTAAGCTTTTGCTCCAGGGAAAGAAGCCCCACGCTCCTGATACAGCCAATGCTTACCAGGGAGAGCAGTTCTGGAAAGGACTTTTGAAGTTGCTACAGAATAGTAAGTTGGAAAACATTATTGAAAATCCTGAAAGAGATAAGCAATTTGCAGAACAGGAAGGCATGCAAATTGACACTCTTGAGTCAGATTCAGTGTATGACGAATCACCGATGGATTGTTCTTTATGCATGAGGGAAATTGAAAGCTGCTAGAAAGGACTGTAAAAAGAACTTTTGGAAGAACAATTTTTCCTTAGCCAGGAAAGTGCTAAGAGCTTCTTTAAGCTAAAGAACTTTGCTAAGAACAGAGTTTGAATTAAAGTAGCATTATTGGAAAATGACCAGAATTTACCTATGCTGAGATGTGTATTGAAAACAGCTGCCGTGTTTAAAGAAGTATTGCAGTTCTTTAACTTCACGTGTACTTTTGTTCCTGTAAGTTTTTCTGTTTTTGAGAATAATCCTTTTGCCTGCGTTGTCATTGAATTTAATGCGTGGAAAGAACCCAAAAATAAATTTCTTGTTTTTGCCTTAAACAACCCCCAGTGGTCACACGCTACTTTGTCTTTAATGAAAAGAACTACAAGTCCCAGGATTCCTTGCTGGAGACAAAAATAGCTTTATTTAAGGACAAATATGGCAGCCCTTTGCCTGTGAGCCACTGGCCCAGGCAGGGGGTCACGACAACGCAGATCCAACAGTTTCTCTGTATGGGGGTACCCACAGCATGACAATATCTACAACTCCTTGGTTCCATAGCAGCGATGATAAGAGTTGGTGCCGTGGACATGGGTTCATATGCAGCTGCTGCAAAGGGCCGTGCTCTGGAGATGGTCAGTGCAGCATCACCCGCTGACACACCCATTACCATGTCCCAGGGACAGGTGAGCATCGCTTTGCTGGTGGCTACGGCCAGAAAAATTGTTAATCGGCATGCCCCTGGAGTTGCCTGCCTGGATCCCATTAATGAAGGTTGCCAGCCTCGAGGGCTGGGAGGCCCAGTGCAAAGGCCTCATAGCGCAGGGAGTTTGGTCCAAGGACCAGAAAGCATAGTCCATCAATCATATGGAAATGCGAGCAGTTTTCTTAGTGCCGCAGAGGTTTCACCCCACCATTCACGGCAAAGCGGTGAGAGTATTTTCGGACAATGCCATGACAGTGGCTTACATCAACCGGCAAGGCGGCACCGGTAGTATGCAACTCGAGGCAGAGATCGCTCTGTTGTTGGACTGGGCAGAGGAAAACCTGCAAGCGATCTCTGCAGCCAAGTCGCAGGATCAGACAATGTGATGGCAGACTATCTCAATCAGGTGAGGTTGGAGTGATCGCTCTGCGAAGCAGTCTTCACACAGATAGTGCACAGGTGGGGAACACCAATTATGGACCTGATGATGACTTTCACCTCCCTCTAAAGTGAGCTGATTCTTCAGCAGGCAGAGGGAACGGATGTTGGAGGGGTTAGATGCCCTGGTGCAGCCTTGGCCAACCGGCAGCCTACTTTACATTTTTTCACTGTGGACACTTATCGGCTAGCTAGCTAAAAGGATAGAGGGACATCCAGATCCGGTTTTTCTCATTGCCCCAGACTAGCCCCAAAGGCCATGGTATGCTGACCTCCTACGGCTGACAGTGGATCCCCCGTGGCACCTACCCCACAGACAAGATAATCTGTCCCAGGGGCCAGTGTGAATGCCTCAAGTGGATCGATTCTCGCTTATGGAGTGGAGAAGTGGCTTAGTGGTTGGGGCAAGGTACCTCAGGCCAGAAGGTCAGGGGTTCAAATCCCACTAGAGGACAGCAACGTTGGGCCGGAAGGACTAGGGTTTCTAGTCCCACAGGTGCTCCTTGTGGTCTTGGGCAAGCCACTTAACCCTCCATTGCCCATGTTCCCTGTAAATAGTTATCTCCAAGTTATAATGCCCTGTTCAATGTAATTTCAGTTTGTTCATTGTAAACCGCCTTAATATCATGAAAGGCGGTATATAAGAAATGTTAAATTATGGCTTGGCTGTTGAAAGGGCAAGGTTGAGCAAGTGGGGGTATTCAGTCACAGTGATTTCCACCTTGTTAAAAGCCTGTAAGCGAGTTTGGAGGATTTTCAAAGCATGGTGTGAGGACAATGGCTGTCATTCCCTCTCGACATCGGTACCGGAGATCCTGGCGTTTTTGAAAACAGGGCTGGAAAAAGGACTGTCCAGTAGTTCTTTGTGGGTGCAGGTAGCAGCAATTAGCTGTTATGGTGGTACAACCAGGGAGTTTCCTTGGGGGCGCATCCAGATATCGTCTGTTTATTTCAACAGTCAAGCAGGTGTGTCCTCCGGTTCGAGCGGTTGTTCTGCAATGGGATCTTAACCTAGTACTATCGGTATTGACAGAAGAGCCTTTTGAGCCCATGGTTGCTTCTTCGTTGGAGGCTTTGATGTTGAAGACCATGTTTCTGGTAGCAATATGTTCTGCGCGAAGGATTTCTGATTTGCAGGCACTTTTGTGTCGTGAGCCTTATCTGGCCTTCTCAAAGGAGAAAGTGGAATTGTGGGTGGTTCCATCTTTTCTGCCCAAGGTCCTCTCGGCAGACACAGAAGCGACTCGGCGAGAACCAGTACAGCAGTCATTCAGGCCGGGCTTGCGGGTCCCTCCCGGATTTAGTATTAATGTGCTACATCCCAGATGTTGGGACTGCACTGAAGGGACGATGAGAAAGGTGAAATTAAACCTTACCTGCTAATTAGCTTTCTTTGAGGATCTCCAGTGCAGTCCTGGACTCACCCAAGTTTTTCAGCGGTAGCGACCCCAGGCCTTAAAAATGTCATCGGTAGACCGAGGTTCGGGAGTCATATTAGATGGAATACTAGCAGATTTTTTCTTTTCCAGCATGCAGGGGAGTTCTAGGGAATAGCAGTTGGGAGCAGGCATCAGAGTGTTTGCCCAGAGAAGTAGTAAGGGGACTGGCAGTCGCCAGTCCCTGCAGAAGGTCTGCCTCGTGATGTCGGTGGATTGCTTCTGGTTTTCCATTCAGAGTATTAAAAAAAAAAGCATTAATTCATAAGAGAATGTTTTCTTATTTGTTGCTCCTGTGAGTCTGCTTTGTCAATAGTTTGCTGGGGCTGATGGGTGGTGCCAGCTGCCTGAGAACACTGATGTCATCAGAGATGACACACTCAGTCTCCATGCTGCTGGTGAGAGCTGACAACCAGATGTTGGGATGTCAGTAGTGGAGGTCCTCAAGGAAAGCTAATTAGCAGGTAAGGTTCATCTATTACAAAACTTCAGAAAATGCTTGAAAACCATCTTATTCATAGAACACTATGGCCCAGCAAAAACAACAACTTTTAATTTTGTGGTTGCGGTGCTGGACCCCTCTTGCAGTGACCTGATTGAAGATTTGTATCCTACCTGATGAAAATTTATGAATGCTCTAGCTGCCCCTTTTCGATCTCTTTGGTAAGACTGATAGCAAGACGTACCTAGATCGCCACCTAGTGGTAAATAGTGGAACATGCCTGCACAACATATGAAGCCACCAGGCTAAGAAAGTATGGCGTGGATTGAGTGACTTTGGACACAATTGAGCAGGTACTGAGGCTTTCTTTACTATGTGGGCCCTGTGAATGCTTCAATTAGATCAAAAACAAAAGGAAAAGACATTGGAAAGCTATGTAGTCAAAACAGCGAGTTGATAGTTGAAAAATTTGAAGTGTGAAAAGAAAGCAGCTTGTCGGGGTCGAGAGAGGAGTTCAGCAGCTCCAGCTCCAGTAAAGATGACAGACGGATCTAGCTCACCGAGTCAGTGATGTCCATAAATTTCAAATGTGCTGATACCAGTTTCTGACATACAGCGGCATATGCCTTTTGCTTCATGCTCAGTTGCACTGAATAGTCTTGAAAGACCTGTATGCATGCTCCTTCATACATCAAAGTCCCTTTGGCTCTTATTGCCCGCAAGATATCATCTTTCTGTAAAAAGTTCATAAATCTGGCCAGTACTATTCGAGATCGTGTGTCTCCCAGGTGAGGTCTGCCCAGCCTATGAAACCTCTCAATGATATTTGAGGTGTTGGCATCTCCCAAGTTTAATGTATTGAGCTGTCCCAAAAAGTATAGTTTCCGGTATGCCAAGCACTCTGAGGTTTTTCCGACATCCTCTATTTTCGAGGTCAAGTTTTTCCTCCTGTTTACTGACAGTAGTTCGCAATGCAGCGATTTATTTGCCTGCTTTGGTTAGGTCATCTTCTAACGTCGATATACGTTGTGATGTAGAAGCCCATGCAGAGCCTATGGAAATAGAAGGAAAGAAGGATTTTACCTTTAAAGATACTGATAGTCAGCCAGCACACACATCTCAGTATTGGCAAGAGAGAGGCAAGCAGAGGGAGACAGGAGCTGAGCTGACACACCCAAGCTCTGACGTAGCAGCAAGCTTGGATCTTGATTACTCACACCTGTGCAGGAAGGCAGAGCCAAGCCTCAAGGAACAGAAATTTAAACCCCAGCTAGAAGCTTGGGAGGAGAGCAGGGGAAGAGGCAGAGCTTCTGAAGGGAGGAAGAGAGAAAAAGCTTCTGAGAAAAGGCCAAGCACTCTAGATTGGAGGAGACGTGGTTGGAGAGGCTCAGAAACTTCCCAGAGTTGGAGACCTTGTAAGGAACCTATCTGCAGGTCTGAAATTGAGGCCAGCAGAACAGAAGGAAAGAAGGGTACAGCCTGTTGTCAGGAACCTGCTGAGGGAGAAAGAGCAAAGAACCCTTCAGTCCTCAGGGCTGGATGAAAGGCTTCAGAGTTTGCCTAGGTGGGAACCCAGCTCTAAAGCCAGGAGTTTGAAAAACTCACCCAGGAGCAGAGGGCTAGGGCAGTGTTCTCGACAGGCAGTGCAAACAGAAGCTGATATAAGTGCAAACAGAAGAGCAGAAAGTAATTCCTTACAGCTGGAGAGAGCTAGCTGAGAGCCAGAGAGGAGTCTCCACAGCCCAAGGTATTTCTAAACCTTACTGCGCAGAATTGTGTCCAGGGGAAATACCAGAGTTAGCAGAGGGAGGTTACCAGAAACTCTGCTATAACAATTTAAAGCCAAACTCAGTAAGCCCTGAGTTTGAAGAAATGCAATGGGACAGTAATGATATTGACCTAGGGGAAGTTCCTATGGATTGCACGTTTTGTGTGGCAGATGATATTGAGTCCCTGAGCTAAAAACCCGTATAAAAGAGCTGAGTGAAAGCAAAGGAAAAGAGGTTTCTCCAGGACCAAGCAGGAAGTCAGTCCTCACATATAAGTGTCATCGGCGCCGATGAAGCCCCAGCGGAGCATTTCCCCAGCTTTCTATGAAAGCCTTTGGGAATGCAGGCACGCATGCGCGGTTCCCTTCCCGCCTAAAGGTGCCATCTTACCTCAGTCTCTTTTTTTTCCGAGAAGCCCACCGAACGTGTGTCCTGTCATCCCGGATAAAAGTTGATTTTTTTCGGCGATCCTCGCTTTTTTTCTCCCGGTTCGACGCCAGTTCCCCTCCCGCCGGGTTCGGTACACCGGTATCTAGCCCGACTCTTCTTTTTCGGTTTTTGCCCTTCGTGGCTGACGTTCGCGCCCTTTTTTGCTTTTTCCCTGGAAGGCCGGTCCTTTGACCTCGCGGGGACTCTTTTTTTCCCCGATGGCTTCCAGCGGTTTCAAGAAGTGTGATCGGTGTAAGAAATTAATTTCTCTCACCGACACACACGACTGCTGCCTTCGGTGCCTCGGTCCTGATCACAATCCTAAGTCGTGTGGACCATGTGGGAAGATGTCTTCCAAGGCACTCCGAAGTCGCCAGCAGCAGAAAGAAAGGCTTTTCTCGGACTCAGCCTCTGGCCGGGCCCGGACCTCATCTGAGGCCTCGACATCTCGGGATTCGGATCCCGAGCGCCGTCAGAGCTCCTCGGACAGGGGGTCCCCCGACCGGGAATGCAAGAGGAAGAAGCGGCTCGCGAGGGTGTCATTGGAGGAGGTTCTTAGCTCCTCGAGGGCCAGGTCTAAGACCGCCGACCGTCGCCCCGGGCCCATGGAACAAGAGAAGCCTGCCAAAGTTCCTCGCCTGGAGCAGGAGTCTGCTGGACACATAAGCCCCGTAGTCCTCGAGGACTCTCCTCCCAGAGAGCCGATGTCGGGCCCGGCACCGCCGGGGCCCGAGTCGGTGGCTGCTGCGTCTCCCAAGCTGAGTCTCAGGATGACAGCCTTGGAGAGCAAATTGTCTGCCTTCATGGAGCAGCAGCGGGCACTGATGGCCAGCCTGTTTGGCGCATCTGCCCCGACCACCGGGACATCGACTTCGAAGTCGACCCTGGAGACCGAGCCGATACTTGAGTCCATCAAGGCTCGAAGTCGACCTCGGTCGCGGTCTCCCTTGACCTCCCGCTTGGGACCGAGGACGTCGACGCTGGTGCCTCCGGCGTCGGGGCGGTGCTCCGGGGCCCCGCGGGGTCGGACCCTGACTCCTCGTCGGACGAGTCCGCCTGGGAGACGGAGGATGAGGAGTCCCCTGATACGTTCAAGACTCGGTGCGTCCCGTCGGACTCACCGCAGTCTGAGCCCCGGAGTAGATCCCCTCCGGAGGATACTCGGTTCTCGGAGTTCGTCCGGGATATGGCCACTGCCTTGGCTATTCCGGCGGACCCTGAGGAAGAGCCTCGAGCTGAAGAGCTCGAGGCCCTGCAGTATGACTCTCCTCCAAAGGAGGCTTTTACTGTCCCGGTTCCTCCGATGCTGGAACGGCTCCTCTTCAGGATGTGGGAGGCACCGGCCTCGGCGCCGGTTTTAAGCAAGCGAGTCGACTCGATCTATTGACTCAGGAAGAGCCCTGGCTTTCAGAAGGCACAGCTACCACACCATTCCATGGTTGTGGAATCGGCCATGCATCGTCTGAAGAGCCAGAAGATGCACTCTGCGGTGCCCCCAGGCAGGGAGGCCCGGAACCTTGATGGTGTCAGTAGAAAGTGCTTCCAGGGTTCGATGCTTGCTTGCCGTGTCCAGTATTACCAGCTGTACATGGGCATGTACTTGCGGGACCTGGCCAAGGAGTTGGCCGAGTTCTCTGCTGGACTCTCCGGGGAACCCTTGCAGAGATTCAAGTCCTTGTCCTCGGGGATTCGGGACTGCTCGAAGTTGATGTCCCGCGTGGCCTACGATGGCTTCGAGGCTTCGGCCCGAGTTGCGGCAACCGGCATCGCGGCTCGACGCCAGGCATGGCTGCAGTCATCGGACCTCGAGCCATGGGTTCAGGACAAGTTGGTCGATGTCCCTTGCCGAGGTGAAAACCTTTTTGGCAAGCCCATGACTGAGAAGGCCGCCCAGCTCGAAACAGAGCACCTTACACGGACAAGGCTGTCTAGGAAGACCTCTGCCCCTTCTCATAAAAAGCAGGGCTCGGGTAAAAAGCCCTTTTACCCGAGGAAGGGCACTGCCTACAAACAATACCCTCAATATCAGGCTACCCAAGCTGCACCCCAGGGTCAGCAAGCCAAGGGGCAGGGTAATGGGCCCCGTAGGCAGAGGACCCCCAAGCCTCCGGCCCCTGCTCCCACTCAACAGGGTGGGGTTTTTTGACTCCTTGAGCGTAGCCTCTCCATCCCTGCTCTCCCAACCCTGCACAGGAGGTCGCCTCGCCCGCTTTGTCCACCAGTGGCCCCTCATCACCGGGGACAGTTGGGTGTTGGACATAGTCCACAGGGGCTATGCACTGCATTTTCACCAACTGCCTCCTCCATAGTTTCCAGGGGAGCCTCCAAGGCCTCCCCTGCACACAGACCTTCTCCTTCAAGAGCTTCAAGGTCTGTTGGTGGACAGGGCGGTGGAGCCTGTACCTCCCCACTTGCAGGGTCACGGATTCTACTCCAGGTATTTCCTGGTGCCCAAAAGAACCGATGGCCTTTGACCCATTCTGGACCTCAGGAACCTCAACAAGTTCCTAGAGAAAGAAAAGTTCAAGATGCTTACTTTTGGAACACTTCTGCCCTACCTCCAGCAGGGAGATTGGCTATGCTCCTTAGATCTAAAGGATGCGTACACTCACATCCTCATTCATCCAAACCACAGAAAGTACCTCAGGTTCATTGTGGGAGGAAACCATTATCAGTACAGAGTACTGCCTTTTGGCCTCACCTCCGCTCCCAGGGTCTTTACCAAATGCCTGGCAGTGGTGGCGGCCTACCTGAGAAATCAGGGAATCTTTGTCTTCCCCTATCTGGACAACTGGCTCATCAGGGGTCAAACATGCCAGAAGGCCAGACAAGCCACCCTCAGAACTATTGCTCTTCTTCAAAGCCTGGGGTTTGTAATAAACCTCGTAAAGTCCACTTTGCTCCCCTGCCAGTACTTGGAGTTCATAGGAGCAAGGCTGGACTCTCTGCTGGCAAAGGCTTTCTTGCCAGAAGACAGAGCCCAAAGATTGATAGCCTTGGCAAATCAGTTTCTCAGCAGGTCACTGGTCTCCGCCAGACTCTGCCTGAGGCTGCTTTGCCACATGGCTTCGACAGTGCATGTGACCCCCAATGCCAGGCTCCATATGAGGCCTGCACAGTGGTGCCTTCGGACTCATTGGTCACAGGCCACAGGCAGCCTCAGGGACAGGATAAGGGTGTCCAGACAATTTCTGAACTCCCTCAACTGGTGGCTGCATCCGCCCAATCTACTAAAGGGGGTGCCTTTTCAGATTCCTGGCTACACGGTGGTTCTGACCACCGACGCCTCCCTGCAGGGCTGGGGAGCTCATTGTCTGGGCAAGTGCACTCAGGGCCTGTGGTCTCCTTGGGAAGCTGCACAGCAGATCAATCTCCTCGAACTCAGAGCTATTCGATTAGCACTCAAAGCTTTCTCTCCTACCCTGGCTCATCAATCTGTCATGGTTCAGACAGACAACCAAGTAGCCATGTTTTATGTGAACAAACAGGGCAGGACTGGGTCCAAAATCCTTTGGCGGGAGGCTCAGGACATTTGTTCATTTGCCCTCAAGCACAACATGCTCCTCAAGGCTGTGTACCTTCCAGGCCAGGACAACTACCTGGCCGACAGATTAAGCAGAATTCTGCAGCCCCACGAGTGGCAGCTGCATCCTTCAGTAGTTCAGGAAGTCTTCCTAAAATGGGGTCTCCCTTTGGTAGATCTCTTTTCCAGCCCAATGAACAAGCAACTGCCAAAGTTCTGCTCCAGGCAACCGCATCCTCTGAGAATAGCAGCAGATGCTTTTCTGATTCCATGGTCTCAGGGCCTCCTGTATGCGTTTCCTCCCACGCCCTTGGTGGCCCGAACTCTCTTCAAAATTCTTCAGGACAAGGCCTCGGTCCTGCTGGTGGCTCCCAGGTGGCCGAGACAGCCTTGGTTTCCACTTCTGCTTCAACTGGCGGTGGATCCCCCACTGCCTCTGGGGTTGCAACCCGACCTCCTCTCTCAGGATCAGGGTTCCCTTCTGCACCCCAATCTCAAAGCTCTCAATTTGATGGCCTGGAGGCTGCAAGGGTAGTTTTGGCTCCCTGCGGCCTACCTCAGGAAGTTGAGGAGGTTCTCCTAGCCTCTAGGAAACAGTCCACTAGGAAAACCTATGCTCTCAAATGGAAACGGTTTTCTGTGTAGTTTCAGCTACGTACAGAGGATCCTTTCTTCTGTACTGTGCCAGTAGTGCTTCAATACTTACTGCACTTATCAAATCAGGGACTTAAGTCCAATTCTGTTCGGGTCCACCTCTCAGCTCTAGCAGCTCACCACTCACTGGTGGAGGGACATTCTCTGTCGGGTCACTCCTTGGTGTCCCGCTTTCTCAGGGGCTTGCTTTTACTCAAGCCTCCAATCCATCATCCTGCCCCTGAGTGGGAGTTGAATGTGGTCTTGCAGCAACTGACTCGCCCACCTTTTGAGCCCATGGCTACTTGCCCACTATGCTTCCTCTCCTGGAAGACACTCTTCCTGATAGCCCTTACTTTGGCTAGGCGAGTGAGTGAGCTTCAGGCCCTGGTCTGTGATATGCCTTACACCAGGATTTATAGGAACAGGGTAGTCCTCAGGACTCATCCAAAGCTCCTCCCAAAGGTTGTCTCCTCTTTCCACCTCAATCAGGAGGTGGTTCTTCCAACATTCTTCCCTAGGCCTCATGCAAGCCAGGCTGAAGCAGTCCTGCATACCCTGGACTGTAGGAGTGCCTTATCCTTCTACCTTGACCGTACGCAGGGGCATAGAAGGGCTACTCAGTTCTTTGTTTCTTTTGACCCTAATAAGTTAAGGTTGGCTGTGTCCAAGCGTACCTTGTCCATCTGGGTGGCTGACTGTATCACCTGGGCTTACAAGGCGGCTGACCTTCCTTTGCAGAGTAGGGTTACGTCCCACTGTGTCAGGGCAATGGCTGCCTCAGTGGCTCATCTCCGCTCTGTGCCCTTACTGGACATCTGCAGGGCTGCATCTTTGTCTTCAAGCCAGACTTTTGCGGCCCATTACTGTCTGGAGAGGGAGTCCCGTAGGGACAGTGCTTTTGGCCAGGCAGTACTCCGGAATCTCTTTGAGGTTTAGGCAACTCCTGCCCTCTGTTGGGCTACCGGTGGAGGTTGTGTCCTTGAAAAGCCTTTCTTTGCTGCTGAGACTAGAGGGAGTACTCTTGTTTAGCCTGGGTTCCCCGGTAGCCCAGAGCATGGGAGTCACCCATATGTGAGGACTGACTTCCTGCTTGGTCCTAGAGAAAGAGTAGTTACTCACCTGTAACAGGTGTTCTCCAGGAGCAGCAGGAATCCGCGTCCAGCAAGCCATTGCCCTTTCAACTTGGGCCAGCAGTCTCCCGTACTCCTGAGGGGTCCTCCCCTTCCGGTTTCACCGCGGCCGCGTCCAGCAAGGTACACTGCCTTGCTCCATAAATTACAAGCGCCTGCGGCGTTAGCTGTGTATGTTCCTTTGTCCCTTTATGTGTGCTGTATCCCCGTATTTACTTTGTTTACCTGCATTGTTGTTTTTTCTCAGCCATTGCCCTTTCAACTTGGGCCAGCAGTCTCCCGTACTCCTGAGGGGTCCTCCCCTTCCGGTTTCACCGCGGCCGCGTGAACGCGGCCGCGTCCAGCAAGGTACACTGCCTTGCTCCATAAATTACGAGCGACAGGGGCGCGCACCGAAGGAGCGCACCTAAGGAGCACGTCGTGCTCCTTAGGTGCGCTCCTTGGGGCCGCTCCGGCAGCGAAGGCTCCCTCTTTGCCTTCGAGCCCCATTGGTCTGTGGCTCGTCTTCCTTATCACCTACCTCCTTGGTGGGCCATTCTTCCCTCCTTCACTTTCCCTGTTAACGTTTAGACCGATTCCTGGCCCAGCCTCCTCAGAGCTGTCTCTGTCTCACGGTTCCCCATTTTGTTTCTCTCCTTTTCCCATGGCTGCTATTCTGGTATACTGGGGCAGACGACCTGCTAGACTCCCCAATCAACATTTCAGCTGTAGCACCAACCTACGTTCATGCCCCCTTCTATCCTCTTCCGTCTCTTTCATCTCTGCCCCTCCCAGTGTTCCCCAGACTTCTTTCTCTATTAGTCTTCTTAATTGTAGGTCACTACGGAACAAATCTCTTCTCCTTCAAGATCTTATTCTTAGATCTCCTCCTGGACTCACCCTCCTCACGGAGACCTGGCTCCGTGATGGTGAGGATGCTCTTCTTAAACGCTGTCTTCCCCCTGGCTTTTCTGCAACCTCCGTTTCTCGTCTTGGGCGATCCGGTGGTGGTGTAGCTGCTGTTTTTCATCCTTCCTTATCTTATACATTAATTTCTTCCCCAGCATTGCATTATGCTGAAGCCCTTCTTCTTCGCCTACACACCTCTCCCTCTATTCACCTATTGCTCGTTTACTCTCCCCCCGCCCTGCGCCTTCAGCTATGGGAAGCCCTTTTACTAACAATTACTGACGTCTCTTTAGCTTTCCCCCATTTAATCATAGCGGGCGATTTTAACCTTCATATGGATTCTCCTTCCTCCTCAAGAGAGCTTTCCTTCTCCTCGTTCCTCCAGGATCTCTCTTTAATCCAACACGTCTCCACCCCTACTCACCAAGCTGGTCACACCCTCGACTTGATCTTATCCCCTGCCTCGTCTCCTTTCACCTTATCAGTTCCAATCGCCACGCCTCTCCCATGGACAGATCACTTTTATCTCACTCTATCTTGCTCTCTTCCAGAGGTCTCCTCTTCTGTCACCCCAGCTTCTTCCATGTCATCTTCCTTAGCGCCTTTATCCCGGGCTCTCACCCCTCTTACCCTACAAAGATTCCCCTCTGCTGCTGAGATTTTGCCTAGCGACTTCTCACTTCTCTCGCCAAACTCTCAAGCCGCTCATTGGTTTTCCTCTCTTTCTGCTTCACTCGACCTTCTAGCACCGCTTCGGCCTCGTCCCTCCCGTCGCCGACCTTCTCATCCCTGGTTCCATGGTGGTCTCCGAATCTTACGTTCACACCTTCGAAGGGCTGAGCGCCTTTGGCGCAAGGACCCTTCCCCTGTCACTCTATCTGTTTTCAAATCTCATCACTCCTTCTACCGTGCCCAACTTCACTCGGCTAAACGTGACTTCTTTTCTAATGCCATCTCACAAGCACCTAACCAAACCCGGCACCTATACTCCATTCTTCGCTCTCTCACTTCCCTATCCACCCCCTCATCAGCCACTACTACCCAATCTTCCCCCTCCCCATCGCAACTGGCTTCGTTCTTTACCACAAAGATTGTCTCTCTGAGGGATTCTCTACCCTTATGCCCTGCTCCCATCTCTTCCCCTCCTCCTCTTCCTTCTCCCCCGCCTGTCTCTCAGCTTTCTCATTTCTGGGCTACCTTCTCTCCTATCTCTGCACCCGAACTTCACCACCTCATCTCCTCATCTCGTAAGACCTCATGCTCGTCTGATCCTATTCCCTCCTCTTGGCTCCTCACTCCCTCCCTGGGTGTCTTCCCCTATATCCTTGTTATGTTCAATTCTAGTCTTTCCACCGGGGTCTTTCCTACTCCTTGGAAACATGCATTGGTCCGCCCCCTCTTAAAGAACTCCTCCCTTGATCCTTCCCTTCCTTCCAGCTATCGTCCTGTCTCTAACCTTCCCTTTCTGTCTAAACTCTTGGAGAAATTCGTCTTTGCACAACTCTCTCATCACCTTGATTCTATTAACTTCCTTCATCCTCGTCAATCAGGTTTCCGTTCTGGGCATAGTGTTGACACAGTTCTTTTGGCTTTCACTAATGCACTACACACAGCTCACGATCGGGGTGATATATCGGTGGCGGTTGCTCTGGACCTTTCAGCAGCCTTTGATCTGGTCGATCACTCCCTTCTTCTTCACCGTCTTCGTGAAGCTGGTCTCTGCAGTACTGTCTATCACTGGTTTCACTCTTTTCTTTCCTCTCGTTCTTGCACGGTTCTTCCTTCTTCAACTGCCTCCTCCCCTTCTGATCCACAGCACCTCCTCTGTGGGGTTCCACAGGGCTCCGTTCTTGCCCCCCTTCTTTTTAATCTCTTTCTTGCTCCCCTTGCACTTCTTATTCAACAGTCGGGTATTTCAGCTTTCTTTTACGCGGATGACATTCTCTTACTCCATCACACTTCCTCCTGTCCTGATCTCACCCCTCTGAACTCTTGTCTTTCCTCTGTTGCAGATTGGCTCACCTCTAACTGTCTTCATCTTAACCTCACAAAGACCCTTGCTATCTGGTTCACATATGGTGCTCCCCCCCCCCCCTACTTTAGCCCCTTCTTTTTCTAACTCCCCAGTTCCATTAGTTTCTACCTTCCGGTATTTAGGCATTCACTTTGACTCGGATCTCTCCTTTCATTCTCACATCTCTCATATTACTAAAACCTCTTTCTTTTTTCTTCGACAAATCCGTTCTATCCGCCCTTTTCTCTCCCCTTCTGCTCTGACCACGTTAGTACTGTCTTTAGTTATGTCACGGGTGGACTTTTCTAATGCTTTGTTTCTTGGTCTCCCCAAAAATCAGGTGAATCGGCTCCAGAGAATACAACATACCGCTGCACGTCTCATCACTCATTCTGCTTTACGAGATCATGTCACTCCCTTACTTTTTCACCTCCATTGGTTGCCGGTCCCTTTTCGCTCTCAATTTAAACTGTTGACTTTACTCCATAAAGTCTATCACACTGGTATCCCATCTTATTTGTCTGACCTCCTATCTTTTCACTCCCCCCGTTACACTCCACGTTCTTTCCATCTTAACCGCCTTGCCCTCCCCCCACCTTCCCGCGCTCACCTTCAGTTCACGCGTCTGTCTGCTTTCTTCTTTGCTGGTCCCGCACATTGGAACTCTCTTCCCCCTTCCCTCCGATTGGAACCACAATTCACAATTTTCAAGTAAAATCTTAAAACTCATCTCTTTTCATTGGCCTTCAATATCCCTTCCCCTTTTGTGTGAATCTACTCCTGCTGTACCTACCCACCTATTGTATCCTGTCTTGTGTTCTCTGCATACCAGCTTCTATCCTACACAAATTGTATATTTCCTTTCTTTTCTGGCTTGCCCAAAGTTTTATGTAATATGTTGCCCAAAGTTTATGTAATATGTTTTTTATGATTTGTATAAATTATGCTACGTATTTTATAATTTTATTTGTATAATTTTATTCTATGTATTTTATGAATTTTTATGTATTTTATCAATTGTACACCGCTTTGATTACCCAGAAAGGCGGTCATATCAAATAAATAAACCTAAACCTATCAGTCCTCACAACCCTCCCTCCTCCCCTTGGAGTTGCAGTTGTACATAGTTTTTTTGTGTGCTGTTCTTAGCTATGTCATTTGACTGAGGTAAGATGGCACCTTTAGGCGGGAAGGGAACCGCGCATGCGTGCCTGCATTCCCAAAGGCTTTCATAGAAAGCTGGGGAAATGCTCCGCTGGGGCTTCATCGGCGCCGATGACACCCATATGTGAGGACTGATTCCTGCTGCTCCTGGAGAACACCTGTTACAGGTGAGTAACTACTCTATTTTTCTTTGGAAGCAGAAGCTGTTTTTGTTAGGCTGTTTTGATTACATGGGATATGCACTGCACATGTTTGGAGCAGAGACTGTGAGAAATGCAGTTGCTTTAATTTTCTGTAAATAACTCTGAGGAAACACCTGAAGATTGTCCTATTTTGTTCTGCACTGAATTCTTTTGTGTTGGGAATAAATTCATTGTCATTTTTGCCTTACTACTCGACTCACAACTACTCTTTATCAGACGACATAATGGCAGCTCCAACCCTCTTAGCCCTAGGCGGAGGGCTGGCGTCACAACAACGTCCCTCCACTGCTTGTATCCATGTGCCCATAGCCTCCAGTTGTTTACTTATCCTGTCCAGCTGTCCTGTAATACCATCCAGTCTTCCACTCAAAGTACGCATACAGGTCTTTCAAGACTATTCAGTGCAACTGAGCATGAAGCGAAAGGCGTATGCCGCTGTATGTCAGAAACTGGTATCAGCACATCTGAAATTTGTGGTACAATACCCGGCGAGACGGCAAATTTTCTATAATGGGACAACAGTGATAATGGATACACCAGAGGATGCGCACAAATGGACACAGAACCACACAGAGATCTTGAAGGGAAACACCTGAATTCGAGGATGTGGATCTTCAGTGGACTTCAAGGAACGAAACTGAATGACCATAGCAGGGGGGAAATTAATGTTGCTGACGGGTTGCTTAAGGCAGACACCGGAATATAGAGAAGACTATAAGAATATTAGTTTGAATGTGTTATGGTTGCAATGTTGTTCTAAATACTCTTCACTAATGCATGTTTATTAAAATGTGATTAGAGAGACATAAGGGAGGGAGTAGTGGCTCAGTGGTTGGGACAGGTTACCTCAGGCTGGAAGGCTGGGGGTTCAATTCCCGCATGGGGGCAAGCAACTTCAGGCTGGAGGGACTGGGGTCTCTAGTCCCATGGCCACTCCGTGTGGCCTTGGGCAAGCCACTTAACCCTCCATTGCCTCAGGTAAACTTAGATTGTGAGCCCTTCGGGGACAAGGGAATAAAAAATACCTGTTAGTATACATGTAAACCACACTGATTCTAAAAGAGTGCAGTATAATAAATAAATAAATAAAACAAACATAAGTTTGTCAATTGGATTGGCCACAGGAGGCAGAGGAGGGAAAACAATTTTGTGATTGCTAAGGGGGAACACGGCTGGTGAATGGGAAAGGGGAGGTGATATATAGGAAACTACAGGGAGGGGTTGGAGAGGGCTTTGCACTAGGTGGCCATGGTGGAGGTGGGGGAGATGTATTGGGTAGGGATTAGGGCTAAAATTAGAAGGGGGACAAGGGGTAAGGGAAGGGGAGCGAGATACAAGGAACATGAAGAGACAATATGTGCACAGAGTCAACTTGGAAACCAGAGGGGAAGAAAGTTAAGAATGGTAGCTTGGAGAGGGGAGGGTCCTAGGCTGGGAGGGTACCTCAGATAATTATGGAAAGACAATGCACTCAGACTATCAATCAGGACATATAAACTTGGGGTGAGAATAATTTCTTGGATCGTATGTGATTTAGCGAGCCCCTATAAGAGAACAAAATTTTGCGTGCAGTGGAGCGACACAAAGGTGATATCATCTTATTGCAGGAAACCCATCAAGCTATGGGGGATTTAGTGAGGTTAAAGAAGGGTGGGATGGAGCAAATCTAGGGGGCCTCGGTGCTAGGGAAAAAAGGAGGGGTCACAATACTAATTAAGAGAGGGATAGGATTTAAAGTGGAACAGACAGTGGCAGACCCAGAGGGTAGGTATGTGTTAATATAGGGTGATCTAAAGGGACGGATGTTGCTAATGAGTAGTGTGTATGCCCCCAAATGTGCCTGATCCTAGCTTTTTAGCCAAAATAGCTGCAGATATTGATGCATTACCGGACTTCCCAATGATTTTGGGAGGTGACTGGAATGGAGTCTTGAACCCTAGCATAAATGTGTCAAGGAAACATGGGGGTAATCGTCTTGGCGCCACATGGCACATGAGGAGGTTTTGCCAACGGTGTCAAATAATAGATGTTTGGAGATCCCTTCACCCAACAGAGCAAGACTATACACATATGTCTAGGGCACATGGCACAAGTGCAAGAATTGATGCTATATTAGTTTCTGAGGCATTATTTTCAGGAATGTCAGAAGCGATAATTGGACCCTATGAAATCTCAGATCACGCCCCTGTGTGGGTGGACTGGGAATGTGGGCAATTATGTGGCAGCAGAGGGCTGTGGCGGCTACCGCTGGAACTCTGTCAAGACAAGTTTAAAGCTTATTTGATGGACAGATGGAAGGAATATGATGATCATAATCAGGCCCATAAAAGTGAACCAGAGTTGTATTGGGAGGCCTCTAAAGTGGTATTACGGGGGGACATAATAGCTTATAGTATCCGTCGGAGACGTATGATGACCGCTGGGATCCTAAGATTGGAGAAACAGATTTGTAAAGAGCGCCGACTTATGGCTAGGTGCCCTACCGCAGAGAATAGAGCACAGTTGCTGGCAACCCAAGCAGCATTAAACACCTTATTGCATCAGAGAGCTAAAAAATCTTTAGTTTATTATAAATATCAATTATATCAATATGGAGATAAGGCAGGGAGGCTATTGACATGATGTCTTACACACAGTCAGGGATCCAGATTTGTGCCACTTTTAAAGGACGAGAAGCGGGAGACACATTCTGACGCTGCGACTATTGGAAATATTTTTGTAAATTATTATCGTAACCTGTACGTATGTGAAGATGTCTCACAGTCTAGGATTAGGAAGTTTTTGACTGAAGTAGATGTATCCCATCTTGCGTCAGGAATGGCGCAGGAATGTCTGTTGAGGTTCAGAGGGGTATTGAAAAAGCGGCTATGTGCCGAGCCCCTGGATTAGACGGATACAGAGCCGAATATAAATTGTTGAAAACGCAGTTCACTCCTATATTAGCAGATATGTATAACAAGTAGTTGGACATGGGAGTTTTCAAATATAACAGTAATACAGCCCACATAGTGGTCCTTCCAAAACCGGGCAAAGATGCGACCGAAGTGGGCTCATACAGACCAATTTCACTAATTATGATCTCACATTGTATGCAAAGATTTTAGCAGATCGCTTAGCTTTGTATCTACCCAAGATATTGCATACCAGTCAGACAGGGTTTGTGCAGGGACATTACCACACTAAAAATGTTCTGAAAATACTAGGGGCCATAGAGCGGGTTCAGAAACAAGGTACCCCCTCCTTGCTGGTCAGTTTTGATGCTGAAAAAGCTTTTGACAGGGTGGGGTGGACATATCTCTTTGAGACCATGGAAGCTTATAGATTGGGAGCGGGGTTCATAAACGGTATCAGAAGGATTATATAGGACACCGGCAGCGGTAGTTGGAGTGAATAGGTTGATCACCTCTAGTTTTGAAATCACACAGGGAACGAGATAGGGTTGTCTGCTGTCCCCGTTGTTATTTGTACTCTCCTTCGACCCATTATTGCGATTGATACATGCTTGAGAAGATATACAGGTGGTGAAGGTGGGCCCCTTCACCTTGAAGGTCTCGGCCTTTGCAGATGATTTGTTGGTTACGATGATGAAACCTCGAGATTCTTTGCCCAGGCTTTTAGAGCTGATAGTACAGTATGGAGCAGTAGCCGGTTTGAAGCTGAATGTGACCAAATCTGAAACTATAAATATAATTGGGGTATTACAGGAAGAGTGGGGCGGATCATTTTCCTTATGTTGGGCAAAGGATAAATTCAAATATTTAGGCATATGGTTAACACAGGATCCGAAACGTTTATATCATCAAAATGTACACCCTTTGCTGCAAGACATTCAGAATAAGCTAAAAGACTGGACGCCACTACCACTTTCCCTTATCGGTAGGGCGATACTTTCCCCAAAGATTTTGTATACCCTTCAACTTCTCCCTTTACAGTTACAGAGGTAGGATATTTACAAAATTGAAAGATCGTTACAAGGTTTTTTTTGGAAAGGGAAAAAGCCAAGACTTAAAATTGATCGGCTATATGGCCAGTGGCAGCAAGGTGGAATGG
This sequence comes from Ichthyophis bannanicus, assembly GCA_033557465.1. NCBI lineage: Eukaryota > Metazoa > Chordata > Amphibia > Gymnophiona > Ichthyophiidae > Ichthyophis > Ichthyophis bannanicus. Next base: position 51,662,566 of record CM066040.1, read on the forward strand.
GGCTACCACGATTAGAACATTATAATTTGGGATGTTTATTGCGTCATGTTCAAGACTGGTTGGGAGGGACAGAGGTGTTTACTCCTTATGATTTTGAATCAGCGTTGGCTGCCCCATATTTGCTTCTTTCTCTGTTGCATGTCCCGCAGGTGCAATTACCTGAAGGTTACCGAGACAATATCTTATGGAAGGGGGTTCGCTGGGGTTGGAAGGCTCTGTTTGGTAGGCTAGATGTCCCCTATGAGGTGACTGGATATATACCTCTGCAGGGCAATTTGTCCTTTCAGCCCAGCATCATGTCTAGTTTCTTTTGCGGGTGGGCATCCAGGGACCTTCAACAGATGCGACAAGTAATTAATGAAGAAGGTGAACTCAAACCTTTTATGGAACTGAAAAAACATTATGACCTAACAAGTGGGCATTATTACGCATATCTGCAGTTGAAACATTATATGGCATCACTGAGAGAAGGGAAAAGAGGTTTGGAAAAGGAAAAATTTGAGAAATTGGTGGAGTGGTTTGCACTGGGAGATAAAGAACGGATAACGGTTGCTGATTATTGTAGGGCCTTGAGTAGTGTTGTGCCTGTTAAGTGGAGTCGGGAGCTAGGAGTAAATCTTGATTCATTTGCCTGGGAGGCAGCAGTGGGAAGAATCCCTAGATTAATAGCAGGGGCCAGACTTAGAGATATGCAATTTCAAATAATGGAACGGGCATATATTTTGCTGTATAGAGCGTGGAAGGCAGGATTTGCGGAGCACAGTGGTTGCCCATGGTGTGGCAATGTGGAGGCACATTTGGGCCATATATTTTGGAGATGTAGGCTGGTTGGGAAGTTCTGGAATAGAATCCAACAATTCTTGGGGGGATTACTGGACAAACATTGACACTGACTCCGGGCATAGCCATTCTGTTCACTCCAGAATCCTTGGGACTTACTAAAGCAGGGAATAGATTGATGGTGAGGAAATGTTGCATTATTGCCAAACAATGTATCCTCCGCAGATGGAGGGACGCAGGTGAGCCTGAATATTGGGAGTGGAGGAATTTATTACATCAGCTGGTGCTGTGGGAGGGGGAGTCCTCCTGGAGACATATACGCAAGAGAACAAATTTCTTGCTGGTTTGGTCCCCATATGTAACAAGTATGTCCGCTAGGGCACAGAATGATCTATTAACAATATAGGTTGACTAGTTAGGTATACAGTTCTAGTAGCAGAATGGGGGAGGGAGGAGTGGAAGGGATGGATTGGAGGGAAAGGGGGGAGGGCATAAACGGGAGAGGGGAGGAAGGGGAAGAGGGGGAGGAGGGACAAGATACAATGGTAGAAAGGTTAGAAAGGTCATGAAGCGCCAATTGATTCACCGACGCTTACAGTTTCGGGGCAATTTATCATCATTTACTTTAAAATAGCTATTTATGAATAGATCAATTGGGGGAATATTATAATGTACCACCCACATAATTGTTACAGATCCAGGTGTACTGGAGTTTTGTACTATGGTACAGATAAGAAAAAGCTCCGCATATAAGCCTCTGGCGGGTATAAGAGTACCCACCTGCCGGATTGGGCTTAAGATATGGTAAATACCACAAGATCAATTGATTAGTCCATTAAGGGGTGGGGAGGGAGGGGGGAGGTGGGGGAAGGACAGGGATAAATATCTATAAAACATAAAATGTATAAAGTTTACAAAACAATGGTTGTATTGTTTTGACTATTTTTAGTGAGGTATCTCACTGCAAGTATATTTATTTATCATTTCTTATATACCGCCTTTCATAATATCAAGGCGGATTACATTGAACAGGGCATTATAACTTGGAGATAACTATTTTACAGGGAACATGGGCTATGGAGGGTTAAGTGGCTTGCCCAAGACCACAAGGAGCACCTGTGGGACTAGAAACCTCAGTCCTTCTGGCCCAAGGTTGCTGTCCTCTAGTGGGATTTGAACCCCCGACCTTCCAGCCTGAAGTACCATGCCCCAACCACTAGGCCACTCCTCCACTCCACTATATTGGCAATGTTGTAGTTTTGGTTCACAATAAAAAAAAGATTTAAACAAGAAGAGTACTGATTGTGGACTCCGTTGGTGCTTTCTTTCTTTCTTTTCTTAAAAAACAAAACAAAACACAAACTTCAGTGAGGGAAGAAAACTTTCTTCCTTCGGGTGCATCGATGCCATTTTAGGCTTAGGCCTCTCCCTTCTGTCACAGACAAAATGGAAAAACCATCCAGTGGTTTTAAGAAGTGTTCCAAATGTGGCAGTACATTTTCAGCCGCCAATTAAACTCAACCGGTGACTTGGGACCTCAATGTGGTCCTAGCACAGCTTCTAAAGTCTCCTTTTGAGCCTTTGTCCACCACTTCTTTAAAATTCCTGTCTTGAAAGGTAATTTTCCTCATTGCTCTCACCTCAGCTTGCCACATCAGTCACAACAAGGTGGTTCTCCATACCCATCCACACTTCCTTCCAAAGGTGGTCTCTGATTTCCATCTCAACCAATCCATCATGGTACCGGTCTTCTTCCCCAGACCACAAGATTCTAGAGCCAAGACAGTGCTGCTCACTTTAGATTGCAGGTGTGCACTGGCTTTCTACTTGAACAGGACCAAGATTTGCAGGAAATCCTCCAAATTGTTCATTTCCTTTGATCCAAATCACCTTGGACTTCCAGTGTCAAAATTCACCCTTTCCAAATGGATTATACTTTGAGTCTTCCAACTGATTTGTCGGACAACAAATCCTCTGGTACCCGGGAAATGAGAACTCTTCCAGAGGATCCATCTCCAAAACATTGCATGTCCGCTCTGGAGGACATGTCTTTCCAAGACTTTATTTGTGATGTTGCTCGGGGTCTGTCCATAACGGTGACTTCATAGAAAGAACCTAGGGCTGAGGAACTTGAAATCCTTCAATATCCTGCAGCCCCAAAAGAAGCTGCTACTCTCCCTATTCATCTCATACTTCACGACCTTATGCTTTGTATGTGGGAGACACCACTAACCATCTCTCCACATACTCGATGACTCGATACAATGTACCAAGTAATGGAGTGTCCCGACTTTCAAAAGAAGCAATTCTATGGTGGTGGAATCCGCAATGCGTCAAATAAAAAGCGCTAAGACACATTCCTTGAACCCACCAGGTAGGGAATCGAGAACCTTTTCGACGCTTTTTGTCGTCGTCGTTTTCAGGCCTCCATGTTATCGGCCAGAATCAGTTCCTACGTACTCTATATGGGTATGTTCCTTAGGGAGGTGGCTAGAGATTTGGAGTTGATGGCTCCTCTTCTCCAGGATGATAAGAGAGTTGATTATTTCATCCTTGTAAAGCATGCCCAAAATGTTTCAAAGTTTGTTAACAGGGCAACATTTGACTGTTTTGAATGTATCAGCAGAACTTCAGCTTTATGCATCGGTGCACACAGGATTGCTTGGCTCCAAGCATCTTATCTTGAACAGTGGGTTCAAGATAAGCAGGGTAATAACCCTTGCACTGACGAAAACCTTTTTGGCAAGGATTGGCAGGACAAGGCTTCTCAGCTAGAATCTGAGAACACCACTCTTAATAGACTATCTAGATCTACTGCCAACCCAGCTAGAAAAAAAGACGGCAAAGAAGGCCTTTTTCAACAAGAAAAAGAAATGCTACCCGTCTTACAACCCTGCAGTGCAGTGCCCAATCCATGCTCCCCAGAAAGAGTAGCAGCCACCGAAACAACATAGGAAGGCTCAGACTCCTAAGTCACAGCCGCCTCAGCAGACCCAACCTCCTTAGGGTCTTTGACTCCTTTCTGGAGAACATAGCCATTCTGCCTCTGGAGATTCCAGATCCCATCCCCATTCCCGGCAGACTTTGTCACTTTGCCCACAGGTGGCATCTTGTAACATCAGAGCAGTGGACTCTCTTTATAATACGGGAGGGGTACAAACTTCATCTACGAAGTCTATCCCCCCCTCCCCCCCCGGACTCCTCCGTTCTCATGAGTAGAACTGCATTAAATTGCTTGTATTTACTCATCAGATGCTTACTTCTGGTACCCTACTTTGGATACTCTGCTTATTCTTTATAGCCCAGTTCATTCTTTTAAATTGCCACAGGCCTGGTTACTAACTATACCATCATCCAAGGTATTAAGACTCAAAATATCTAAACAATTTTGTTTTTCCTGTTAGACACCTATGTTATAGGATTGCCTTACTGATGTACCTTAAAATGGAACTTTAAGTTGGAAAACTTAAATCAGGCCTAAAGATCTGGCTTTTCGAAGTCTATCTAAGGTTACCAACCCAGTTAAGAGTGACTATCAACTGCCCATTCTGTGCCCTCGTTTGTTCTATATATGTATGGTAGTAATTGGCATTTCATGCCCTATTTCCCTTCCTTTCCATTTGTTGAGATTTTATGATTTGGTTTGTATTGGTGCTACAATTGTGGTTAACATTTTTGGACCCTTGCATTTTAGGTATGTTGTGTATTATTATTTCTTAAGGAATAATTGAAGATATTCAAACTGCATGTCATAATATTTTAATAGTATGTTCAAAGGTATACAACAAAGATAAAGTGATGTTTGTGCAACTTAGACATAGTAATTTCTGAGAAAAAAACAAAATATGACCTGGATAGGATTAATAACTTCCTTCACTAATATTTGGTTGCATGACCCTTCACAGTGATGGCGGCTTCCAAACGTTTCTTGTAGCCATCTATCTTACATCAAGACTTACATCAAGCTTGGGTGTTGTTTAAAAATACTATCTTGAAAGCCCAGACCAGCTGTATTCAACGCTTTAAGAAAAGTGGAAGGAAGTCTAAAAAACTGCCAGCATGGTTTAAAGGTGAGGTCAGATAGGCTGCTGTTTCCAAAAAAGCATCTTTCAGGAAATGGAAAAAAGAGCCAAATGATGAAAACTAGAAATAGCACAAGCACTGGCAAGTTAAATGCAAGGCATTGATAAGGCAGGCAAAGAGAGAATTTGAGAAGAAACTTGCTGTGGAAGCAACAACTAATAATAAAGACTTTTTCAAGTACATTCATAGCAAAAAACCTGTGAGAGAGTCAGTTAGACCATTAGATGATAGAGGGGTAAGAGGGGACAAGGCTATAGCAGAGAGACTGAATGAATTCTTTGCTTCGGTCTTTACTGAGGAAGACATAGGGATATTACCCATGACTGAAGTGGTATTTAAAGGCGATGCTGCAGAAGAATTGAAAGAAATATCACTACACTGGGAAGATGTATTACAACTATTTGATAAACTGAAGAGTAGCAAATTACCTGGACCGGATGGTGTACATCCAATGGTGTTGAAAGAACTGAAATATGAGATTTCAGACTTGCTTTTAGTAATCTGTGAACTATGATTAAAAACATCTATAATACCTGAAGACTGGAGGATTGCCAATGTAACACCAATTTTTAAAAAGGGTTCGAGGGTTGATCCGGGAAACTACAGACCAGTGAGCCTGACGTCAGTACTGAGAAAAATGGTAGAAACCATCATAAAGAACAAAATTACTCAGCATGTAGATAGTCATGGCTTAATGGGAGACAGCCAATATGGCTTTAGACAAGGAAGATCCTGTCTTACTAACCTGCTATGTTTTTTTGAAGGTGTGAATAAACAGGTAGACAAAGGTGAGTCGGTTGATATATTGTATCTGGACTTTCAGAAAACCTTTGACACAAGGTCCCTCATCAGATCTTTGTCAAAACTAAAAAGTCATGAGAAAAGAAATGATATACTATTGTGGATCAGGAACTGGTTAAAAGATAGAAAGCAGAGGATAGGGCTAAATGGCCAATTTTCCCAGTGGAAAAAGGTGAATAGTGGAGTACCCCAGGGATCTGTGTTGGGTCCGTTACTTTTTAACATATTCATAAATGACCTGGAAAAGGGAATAATGAGTGAGGTTATCAAATCTGTAGATGAGACAAAACTATTTAAAGTTGTTAAAACCCAAGAGGATTGTGGAAAATTGCAAGAAGATCTTGATAAAATTGAAAGACTGGGCATCCAAATGGCCGATGAAATTTAATGTGGACAAGTGCGAAGTTATGCCACCTAGGAAAGAACAACCCAAACTATGGTTACACGATGCAAGGTTCCACATTGGGAACCACCACCCAGGAAAAAGATTTAGGCGTCATCGAGGATAACATGTTAAAACCCTCTGCCCAGTGTGCAGCGGCGGCCAAGAGAGCAAATAGAATCTTAGGTATCATAAGGAATGGAATGGAAAATAAAATAAAGGATATTATAATGCTTCTGTATCGCTCCATGGTGCGACTGAACCTTGAATATTGTGTGCAATTCTGGTATCTTAAAAAAGATAAAGCGTTATTAGAAAAGGTACAGAGAAGAGCCACCAAAATGATAAAGGAGATGGAAGGATACTCCTATGAAGAGAGGCTAAAAAGGTTAGGGCTCTTCAACCAGGAAAAGAGACTGCTGATGGGAGATATGATAGAGGTCTATAAACTAATGAATGGAGTGGAATGGGTAAACATAGATCGATTGTTTAAGTCATCAGAATATAAAAAGACTAGGGGACATGCAATGAAGCTACAGGGTAACCTATTTAAGACTAATAAGAGAAAATATTTTTTCACTCAACGTGTAATCAAAATCTGGAATTTGTTACCGGAGGATGTAGTAAAAGCTGTTAGTGTAGCTGTGTTTAAAAAAGGTTTGGACAAGTTCCTGGAGGAAAGGTCCATAAACCATTATTAAAAGGGACACGGGATATCACTGCTTGACCCAATACCTTGGTCTGACCCAGTATGGCATATCTTATATTCTATAAGTTTCATACATTTGTCTCCTGATAGTTTCTCCCTCTCGTCAACTGCAGTATGTTCCAGCTCATGAATGTTTCCTGGATTCCTTTTACCAGTGGCAGATTTCAGCACTTTCCAAAGGTTCTTGATTGGATTTTGATCTGGACATATTGCTAGCCAGTTTAAAATAGTCCATTTTTTCCTTTTAAATCATTCTTTTGTACGTTTGGATGTATATTTTGGATCATTGTCCTATTGGAGGACCCATGACTTTCTAACACTAGGGGGCTTGTTTACAAAGCCGCTGTAGTGGTTTCCGATCGTTATCGGAGCCACGGCTCCATTGATTTCAATTGATTTCAATGGGGCCGCGGCTCCGATAATGATCGGAAACCGCTACCGCGGCTTTGTAAACAAGCCCCTAGGTAGCACATTTCGCTCCAAAATACCTTGGTAAATTCTCTGACTTCATGATTCCTTTAATATGTTCCAGGCCTCCAGTTCCTGAGGCAGCAAAATAGTCCCACAATATTATGGAACCAACCACCATATTTAACTATAGAAAGGGTGTATTTTTCCTTATAAGCTTCATTTCTTCGCCTATAGATGTGTCACCACTGGTCTGCATTGCCAAAGAGCTCAAGTTTGGTTTCATCTGTCCACAGATCATTTTCCCAGAAGGCTTGTTGTTTCTCGAGGTCTGTTTGGGCATATATCAGGCATACCTTTTTATGTCTGTCTTTGAGAAGTATGGTCCTCCTTGCCTTCACCCATGAAGTCCTTCTTTGTTTAGTGCACAGCATATGGTGCGGGTTGAAACCACCACTTCAGATTGCTCCAGGTCAGCCTTTAGCTCTTTGGATGTTGTACATGGTGTTTTTCTAACAGTTCGCACTAACCTTCAAAGACTTCTTGGATTCATTTAACTCTTCCCACCAAGTCCTGGAAGGTTCTTGACCGTTCCATGATCAGAAAACGTTTTAATAACATTGCAAACTGTAGACACAGGAATCCCAAGGTCTTTAGAGATGACCTTGTACCCCTTTGAAGTTTGATATTTAGTGATAATGGCTTTTCTGACAGTCTCAGTCAGCTTTCTTGTCTTCACCATTATGAAAATGGAACAGGGAGTGAATGTGGCCATTTTAAACATTAGAGCCATCATTCATTGGTTGATTCAAGTCATATAAGAACAGACACTTGATCATAGGTGTGTCTAATTTTTACTACTATGGGAATGTGGTGGTTCTGCTCAAACTGATTTGAATTGTTTATAAGGGTGCAGTGTCAGTAATCATGTCCTGGCAAAGTCCCAGTTTTTATACTATTTCCTTTTTTAATTGGTCTTGTTTTATTTGATTCTTTTTTGTGTCAAATATGTCTGCATATACAGTTTAAAGCCATTTTACTGGCCACTTTTTTTTTTAGGAGATATTGGACATTAAGGGGTTGAATTGCAAGGGTGCCCATAATGTTGACCTCAACTGTATGTAACTTATGATGTTTAATTTATGCTAGCTGGTCTTATCTCCAGTATATTTAGAATGATGTAACTACTATGATGCAGTGTTCAAATCTGGAGGGTGGTGTATCAAATATTAGACATAAAATTAAAAAAATAAATCCTTGCCAGTAGGGTTGAGAGTCCTCCACAGGTCTATCAGACCTCCAGATTACATAAGCATCCTAATGCTCTGTAGAGTTCTTGGCAGCAACAGCTTTATTCTAAGCTGCCTCTTTAATAAAAGATCCAGTGTCTAGTTAAAATCACCACCTACAGCTACTGAGATGAACCCTGAGTTAAAATCTAGGAGTAATCTCTTGAAAAAAAGCTGATGCATCAGCGTTAGGGATATACAAATTAAATTACACCAGCAGAGTTTGCCCAACAACCACATTGTTTTTAATTTACCTATCCTCTTCATCAGTTACTTGAGAAAATACAGAAATATTAGCTGATTTGTTTATCAGAATAGCTTCTCCATCTTTTTTATGAAGGCAGGGGAGAAATGGAATGCATCTTAAACTTGTCAGACTTCTTAAAAGAAAGATATGTCTCCTGCAGAAAATAGATTTCTTCTTTCTTTCTCCACATATAAACCAAGAATTTCGCCTTTTCAATAGGGGCCATTCATGCTCTTCACATTTAAAGAATAAAATTTTAATGAAGCCATGTTGTCACATAAAAATCAATAACACATCGGCTTTCATGTCCCCAAAATTAAAAATCAACAACCAAAGATACAATAATCACTTTCCATTCAGTATTTACAAGGAAATTATATAATAACAGCATAAGAACATAAGATATGCCATACTGGGTCAGACCAAGGTCCATCAAGACTAGTATCCTGTTTCCAACAGTGGCCAATCCAGGTCACAAGTACCTAGCAGGTTCCCAAAAAGGCACACAGGTTCCACAATGCTTGTCCTGGGGCAAGCAGTGGATTTCCTGGGTCCTCTTTTTAATAATGGTTTATGGACCTTTCCTCCAGGAGCTTGTCCAAACCTTTTTTAAACCCAACCACACTAACAGCTTTTACTACGTCGTGTAGCCATAGTTTCTGCTGTTCTTTCCTAGGTGCATAACGTTGCACTTGTCCACATTAAATTTCAGCTGCCATTTGGATGTCCAGTCTTCCAATTTTTGAAGATCCTCTTGTAATTTTTCACAATCCTCTTGTGTTTTAATTTTGTGTTGTCTGCAAATTTATCACCTCACTCATTATTCCCATTTCCAGGTTTTTATGAATGTGCTAAAAAGTAGCGGACCCTGCACAGATCCCTGGGGTACTCCACTATTCACCTTTCTCCATTGAGAAAAATGGCCATTTAGCCTTATTCTCTGCTTTCTATTTTTTAACCAGTTCCTGATCCATAATAGTACACTGCCTCCGATCCCATGACTTTTTAATTTCACTAAGAGTCTCTCATGAGGGACCTTGTCAAAGGCTTTCTGAAAATCCAGATACACTATATCAACCAGCTCACATTTGTCTACCTGTTTATTCACACCTTCTGTCCTCGCTGTCGCCAATTTGTATTGCCTCGCTTGGATATTAAATTCAAGAGCAAACAGCCACACGTGCATGGCAGTTAATAAGCTATTTAATATGACAGTTAGGTAATATAATAATACGTTAGTGACATTATAATGATAATCGACAATAGAACAATGTATCACCAACTCTGCCATCACAGCCCCTTTATCATCAGCTGGGAGAGCCACAGTGAAGATGACATTACAATGATAACCGCATCACCAAACTCTCTGACATCACAGCCCCTTTATCATCAACTGGGAGTGCCACAGTGAAGGCTGGAGGAAAGGCTGGGATCCCTCACGCGCTGCCCAGACAAACATCAGCTCTCTGCCTGTCCTGGATTTTCTAGCTCTTTTTATAGGCTGTAACAAATGTGTCCCAGCTGGACAGCATGACTCGTCACGTGAGGTTGTCTCTACAGATATTCTCCACGCCATACACCTTTGATAAACAGTAATTTCTGACCAGTCCTTCTCCAGCCTTTGTTTGTTCTCCGAGTTAATAAATGATTCTGGTCAGTCATTCCTTACACCTTTGTTCTCTGGGCTAGTAAACAATTCAGGAACAGCTGGCTCAGCATGATTCCTCACATACAGGATGGTTCAAAAGTTCAATATTCCTTGCTGATTCAAAGAAATCTTTAATTTTTATTACACCTTGCCACCCACCCACTCCCTGGACCTTGAGGGTTAAGAGAGGGGCTTATTCCCTGGGGTAGAGCGTTCATGTATTGCTCTAGTATCAAGTCATCAAGTATTGACTCCACCGACCTCCCTTCTGGAGTTAACCACTTGTCAATCAAGCTACGAATCCTGTGATACAATGACTTAGGAGTCTCACTCGGCCTCAGTCTCACACTCCTCAAACACGTGTGGTAGACCAAAGGAGTGAGCCCTAGTCTCTCTCTTATCGCCTTTTTAAATTCATCATAGTTGCCGGCCATGGCAGCAGGCATGGCGTGGTAAGCGGCCATCGCTTCCCCAGTAAGGGATGCTGCTAATCTTAGCGCCCAGTGTTCTTTAGGCCAGGAGCTAAGGCGAGCTACTCTCTCAAAGCTCTCGAGAAAGTCATCCACATCATCCTGATTAGTAAGCTGGCCAAAGTTAAACAAAGTTCCTGTCTGTAGACCAACAGGGTGTACAGCGGCTGTTAGAGTGGAACCTGTTGTAGATGTTGGTTGTCCATCTGCTTGCTTCCTCTCCTTCATCCATTCCTCCATCATGGTCAGTAGAGGCTGCTGCTGCTCACGCAAACTCGCGTTGGCTTTTTCCTGTGCCTCTAACGCAAGATCTCTCTGACGCTCCAGCTGCGTCACCATCCAGTGGAAAATTTCCTTGGTGTCCATCGCTATCTTGGAATACCTGAAATAAAGCAAAAAGACAGACCCAAGTGCGGAATCACAGTACACTTGTCTATCTGCGCTTTTATTTTCCTTTTTTTTTTTTTCCTTCCTAGTCACCACTAGGCTGCACCCTTGCCCTGGTATCCTGGTTACCCAGGGTGGATACCCTTTACCTGGCTCAGGTGGCATACAAGCACGTCAGGAACAGAAGATCCCGTAGTCTCCTGCAGTTTCCTTCCTTGTCTGGGCTCGTCAGCTCTTCGGCTGGGCACCTTCTGGAAGTCAGCTTCTGCAGTTCTTGGTATGGCTACTTCTTGTGCCTGCGCAGTATCCTCAATACTACGCCACTTTGCCACCCACCCACTCCCTGGACCTTGAGGGTTAAGGGAGGGGCTGGCCTTGAATGCCCTTGAGGGTTAAGGTTGTAGTTGTGTAGGTGCTCAAGTAGTAAGGCAAGGCAAAGAAAATTTCTTTTGTGAGGTTTATTTCTCCCGCTCCGGAGTTCAAAATGCAGCAGACGTAAATGAAATAATGTAGCACAAAACAAGGCTGAGAAACTTAACTAAACAAGGCTTTTTACTGCTTGGCTAAATGTCCATTACTGATCACATTCGGTTGTCATGTGACCTCCTTTCAGTAACGTAACAGAAAAACTCTGGTAACAGCAATGCTCCTGAATTGCACATAATATGCTTTCACTTATTCTCTTCACATAAGCTTCTTTTAGCATAGCAATCAGTGAGGTAACGTTGCTATATTCTTTCATATAACATTGGCAAGCATATCACTTAAATGTCCTTTTGAATCACACATGTAGAGCAGTCCATCGGGACTTCCTGCTCTGTAGACGGCAGAGAAATTAAAGGCATTTCTTCCTCACAGCTGCTCATAGGCTTTGCTACGTCATGAGGAGAAAGTGCTCTACTTTTAAGGAACTCCCTGAATTCAGTGAGAAGTAATTCAGCCTGTGTATTTTCTGAGCTAAGCTGAGAATATCCTCCTTCAGGTAAATGCTTGTTTAATGTTCTTATCTCTTGGCAATTATCAGTGCTTTTACTTGGACAACAGTTCAGCGTGTAAGCATTTCCCTTCCCCCACCTATCTCCAAATGAAAGTGCAGGGTAAAACGCTTCAGCTGTGCTTGGAGAGTCTCTCAGAGTGTTAAAAGGAAAACAGTCAGGCTTCTCTTGGCTTAACCAATTACTATCAAACTTTCTGCCTTTGTTCTGTCTTTCACAATTAAAGTTCACTCTTTCTGGCTTTCCCCTGTTAAGCTTGCTAGCCGTTCCAAACCCACCAGATACCTTGTGCTGGGGCTTCTTCCAGGGTAATTCTTTCTCCCTTTGCCTCCTGTTCCAAGGTTCTGCTTGGTCCTTTAAACTCCTGAGCTGTAGCCTTGGGTCTCTCAGTGCCTTTGAATTCTTCTGGTAAAAGAAGTCTTTCTCTGCCCCTGAGTCTCTCAGGTCCTGTCTGCTCCTTCGTGGATCACAGTTGCTTAGTGGTTCTCTCTCCAACGGTTCCTGTTCCTGGTCATCTGACCTGTCCTCGTCCAGGTGCTTGTGTCCTGACTCCTCCTCTTCATCTTGCTCCTGGTGCTCGCGCTCGTCTAACTGTTTCTGTTTCTCAGTTCTTAACAAGCTGGCTGAGTACTGCACTCCCCGCCTCCTGCTTGGGCGTGCCCAATCAGGGACTTGGCTTCTCTCCTGCCTTGAGGTGAGGTGTGGTTCCTGATTAGCTCTGTGTTTTTTCCTCTCAGAAGAGAAAATCCTGCATTCCCTTGCAGTACCGGTTCTCTCCACCGGATCACTATCAGTTTCCATTGCTTCATAAGAGTCTCCTACGTCACAACCTTCAAGAAAATATAACAGATTAGTATAACAAGACCTTCCTTGGCTAAATCTATGTTGGCTTTCTCCCAGTAAACCATGACTATCTACGTGTTCAATAATATTGTTCTTTATAGTGGTTTCTACCATTTCACTCGTTACTAATGTCGGACTCACCAGTCTGTAGTTTCCTGGATCACCCCTGGAACCCTTTTTAAAAACTGGCCATTCGCCAATATTGAATTACTAAAGATGATTTTAATGATAGTTCACAGATTACTAATAGCAGTGTGCAATCTCGTATTTCAGTTCTTTTAGCACCCTCTGATATATACTATCCAGTCCAGGTGATTTGCTACTTTTCAGTTTATGAAATAGTTGTAATACATCTTCCCGGTTTATCAATATTTCTTTCAGTTTTTCTGATGCATCACCTTTAAATACCATTTCAGGCCTGGGTAACTTCCTTACATCTTCATCAGTAAATACCAAAGCAAAGAATTCATTCAGTTTCTCCGTTATGATCTTGTTCCCTCTTAGTGCCCTTTTTGCCCCTCTATAAGAACATAAGAGATGCGATACTGGGTCAGACCAAGGTCCATCAAGCCCCGTATCCTGTTTCCAACAGTGGCCAATCTAGGTCATACGTACCTAGCAGTTTCCCCAAAAGACACAGGTTCCGCAATGGTTGTACTGGGTCAAGCATTGATATCCTGGGTCCCTTCTTAATAATGGTTTATGGACCTTTCCTCCAGGAACTTGTCCAAACCTTTTTTAAACCCAGCTACACTAACAGCCTTTACTACATCCTCCGGTAACAAATTCCAGAGTTTGATTACACGTTGAGTGAAAAAATATTTTCTTTTATTAGTCTTAAATAGTTTACCCTGTAGCTTCATTGCATGTCCCCTAGTCTTTCTATATTCTGATAACGTAAACAATCGATCTACGTTTACCCGTTCCACTCCGTTCATTAATTTATAGACTTCTATCATATATCCCCTCAGCCGTCTCTTTTCCAGGTTAAAGAGCCCTAACCTTTTTAGCTTTTCTTCATCGGAGTATCCTTCCATCCCCTTTACCATTTTGGTGGCTCTTCTCTGAACCTTTTCTAATAACTCTATATCCTTTTTAAGATATGGCGACCAGAATTGCACACAATATTCAAGGTGTGGTCTCACCATGGAACGATATAGAGGCATTATAATATCTTTTGTTTTATTTTCCATTCCTTTCCTTATGATACCTAGCATTCTATTTGCTCTCTTGGCTGCCGCTGCACACTGGGCCGAGGGTTTTAACATGTTATCCACAATGACGCCTAAATCTTTTTCCTCGGTGGTGGTTCCTAATGTGGAACCTTGCATTGTATAACCATAGTTTGGGTTGTTCTTCCCTAGGTGCATAACTTTGCACTTGTCCACATTAAATTTCATCTGCCATTTTGATGCCCAGTCTTCTAATTTATCAAGATGCTCTTGCAATTTTCCACAATCCTCTTGGGTTTTAACAACTTTAAATAGTTTTGTGTCATCTGCAAATTTGATAACCTCACTCGTTATTCCACTTTCCAGGTCATTTATGAATATGTCAAAAAGCAGCGGACCCAGCACAGATCCCTGGGGTACACCACTATTCACATTTCTCCATTGGGAAAATTGTCCATTTAGCCCAACCCTCTGCTTTCTATCTCTTAACCAGTTCTTGATCCACAGTAGTACACTGCCTCCTATCCCATGACTCTTTAGTTTTGCCAAAAGTCTCTGATGAGGGACCTTGTCAAAGGCTTTCTGAAAGTCCAGATACACTATATCAACCGACTCACCTTTGTCTACCTGTTTATTCACACTTTCAAAAAAACATAACAGATTAGTAAGACAAGATCTTCCTTGTCTAAAGCCATGTTGGCTGTCTCCCATTAGGCCATGACTATCTACATGCTGAGTAATTTTATTCTTTATGATGGTTTCTACCATTTTTCCCGGTAATGACGTGAGGCTCACCAGTCTGTAGTTTCCCGGATGACCCCTGGAACCCTTTTTAAAAATTGATGTTACATTGGCGATCCTCCAATCTTCAGGTATTAGAGATGATTTTAATGATAGTTCACAGATTACTAATAGCAGGTCTGCAATTTCATATTTCAGTTCTTTCAACACCCTTGGATGTATACCATCCGGCCCAGGTGATTTGCTACTCTTCAGTTTATCTAATAGTTGTAATACATCTTCCCGATGTATCGATATTTCCTTCAATTCTTCCGCACCTTTAAATACCACTTCAGTCATGGGTAACATCCCTACATCTTCCTCAGTAAGGACTGAAGCAAAGAATTCATTCAGTCTCTCCGCTATACCCTTGTCGCCTCTTAGTGCCCCTTTCACTCCTCTATCATCTAATGGACCAACTGACTCTCTCACAGGTTTTTTGCTGCGAATGTACTTGAAAAAATCTTTATTTCGCGTTTTTGCTTCCACAGCAAGCTTCTTTTCAAATTCTCTCTTTGCCTGCTTTATCAATGCCTTGCATTTGATTTGCCAGTGCTTGTGCTGTTAACAGGTTTCGTCGTTTGGCTCTTTTTTCCATTTCCTGAAGGATGCTTTTTTGGCAACAGCCGCCTCTCTGACCTCACCTTTAAACCATGCTGGCAGTTTTTTGGACTTCCTTCCA